>CM054119.1:17872518-19072518 GCA_028673005.1 Tanypteryx hageni | reverse complement strand
TATTGCTTCATTTCTATGATGTGTAGGTTAGCTACTGAGATGATTACCTGTTGCTGTTCTCCATGATGATTTCCCAAGCATCTTTCTGACGTTCCAACTTCGTATCCTGGTGTTCGAAGTTTTCTTTTTATTCGCCGTTCCGTTGATGTAAACTGCATAGAAACATGTGCTTGAGAGGCTGATGGATTTCCTCCTTTCACTGCTGGATTTCTCGAAAAAAGCTGTTTGATGAAGATTTTTTATTCTCTTAATTTCTCCACGAGTCGCTAGAATATGTGGCACTCTGACTATTATTTCTGATTGCTGCTTTCCTGGAATTGAATCCTGAACAGCTCGTCTTTGTAGTCGGTTGTATCTCCAATTCGATGGAGTTATTCCATTTTTGTCGAATAGTGTTTCTCTTGTGCATAGGATTCATTTTCGTGAACAAGGTCTTTTTAAAAGAGGCACAGTTCTTGCGCTAATCTGTGCCGCTAACTTTTTTATGTTCAAATGACGCAAGTTGGAATCGACGCAAAACGGGATATTGTTGTGTGTGCAACTTTTCTCTACGATTAACTTGCAAGGTTTTTCAGATTCATGGTAGACATTCATGGCAACTGTGGCGACCTTGGGGCCCACAGCGTCCCCACTGTGCATGACCCAATCTACTTATTCCGCAACCCTTCTCTTCGCATGGATATTGGATAGCTATTGCAGTCAACCAATATAATAAAGGGTGTCCGAGAAAGAGTGGACTCATGTCTAACACTATTCCTAAAGGTTGGATCACCAATTTTCTAAAACTTTGTTTCGGTGTGCAGAATCTAGACAAAGGTGCAGGTTTTGCCACACTGATGTGGGCGGAGCCTTCTTTCCATTGCACATTATTTCTCTTGTTGATTGTTTAGCTTTGGCAATTGGTAGTGTGGAGATGAAACGCCTCTACTCGTTGCGTTCTCTGCGAGATTTGCTCCGTTGGTGTTATCTGTGTATAGCACTTCTCCAGTCCCGTAATGGTCTGCGTAACATGTCAATACATTCTTGGCATACAACATACGTCATGTTAGCATCTTTATAAAGCCTTAGATATCTAATCAAACATTTTCCTCACTTGTACTTTTGAATATGATGATGTAGTCCAATGAACTGTTGATATAATTTCTCACAACACTGGATGAAGGTTAGAGCATTGTCTTATGGTGTAGCGCAGACTGTACTGGAGAAGGATTCATCATAAGTTCTATGTATGAACTACAAGCAATTGCCGCTTTTCCTTGATGCATCAGCTATCATTTTGCCTTCTATCTCTTCAGGAAACCTCGCAGTAAAACAAAATAAAGTCAGTTTTTGCTCAACTCCACTATTTTTTATTTTGCTTGCAATCTGCCGTTGTTTCAATGGCATCAGTTTCTTGAGGAATCTTTCAGTTTTCCTTGGATTATTGTCATTTTACCACAAACAAAATTTTAGTGAACTGTATTAATGTCGGAACATATGCATGTTGAGGTGCGCATCATAGGCGACGTCCTTCGACATGAATGACTGAAGTGATCTTCCCATGAATAATTTGTCATTGATAAAATGTTGATGCCAATCGCCTTGTCATGGGAAGCGAAACAGATTTTCTATCCTTGTTCTGAAAATGCAGGCTTCTGCCTGTAATGATTTCTCGTCATTTGATGTCTTGTGCAGTTTGAATAGCTGTGAATTGCGTTGTCGTCCAATTTCCATATTATCGAATTATTCATAGTTTCTCATATGTATTTCCATTATCTGGTCAGGTTTGTTATTACTAATATAAAAGCCTGACAATGTTACGGTACGGGGAATATATTTACATATATATTACTCGTATGAGAATTGAGACTATAGTCTCAATTTTGACAGTGGCTTGGTTAAGGCAAATAAACGTTACTTTCGAGTGTTTCCAGAGTGAAGGAGATAATCGATGATAAGAATAAGAAACTTTGTTCATTTTCCTTTAAAACGAATGTAAGCTTGCATGTCGATAAATTGATTTTTACAGTAAATTGATATTTACATGCTACCTTATGGGAAATAGAAGTTATCTTCTATTTCCTCAAAACTCTGATGTATTCAGTCAACTTATAAAAACCTTTATCTCATCTCGTTCTTCTTCCATTTGGGTTATTTCATTTTCCTGTTTGTTATTAATTTTGTTATTTTTTGTTTGTCTCTTGAGTTATGTACTTATTTATGTAATGATGTTATGATTTCACTCTAAATTGGCCTTTGTGTTGTATGTGAAATATATTTGTAAATAAAAATATTTTAAAGTCGATCCCGGGTCTTTTGTTGTAATTATTTTTCGTAAATTGCTTTTACTCTCCCTCCTAATCTATCCCTCTCTCTTCTATTCTCCCTCTCTCTCTATTTTCTCTCTGTTTCCCTCTCTCTCCCTCCCTCTCTCCCTCCCTCCCTCTCACTCCCTCTCTCCCTCCCTCCCTCTCACTCCCTCCCTCCTATTCTCCCTCTTGCTCCCTTCTATTCTTCCTCTCTCTCCTATTCTCCCTCCCTTCCCCTCTTATTCTCCCTCTCTCTCCCTCCTATTCTCGCTCTCTCTCCCTCCTATTCTCGCTCTCTCTCCCTCCTATTCTCGCTCTCTCTCCCTCCTGTTCTCCATCTCTCTCCCTCCTATTCTCCCTCTCTCCCCTTCCTATTCTCCCTCTCCCCCCTTCTGTTCTCCCTCTCTCTCCCTCCTGTTCTCCCTCTCTCTCCCTCCTGTTCTCCATCTCTCTCCCTCCTATTCTTCCTCTCCCTCCTATTCTCACTCCTATTCTCCCTCTTCCTCTTATTCTCACTCCTATTCTCCCTCTCTCTCCCTCCTGTTCTCCCTCTCTCTCCCTCCTGTTCTCCCTCTCTCCTCGTGTTCTCCCTCTCTCCTGTTCTCCCTCTCCTGTTCTCCCTTTCTCCCCCTCCTGTTCTCCTATTTACCCTCTTTTCCTCCTCATTCTCCATTTCTCTCTCCCTTCCATTTTTCTCATCCTCCCTCATGGGAAAATTTTTGCGAAGTCATAACTTCTATCATCATCATTATACAGAGAGATACAGAAACAAATATCTCGTCTTTTATATTAGTAAATCGTTAACTTACAAATGGTAATTACAATTACTATGATTAAATCTACATTTATAGAATTTATGATTCAACTAAGGTGTAACGTAATGATAATGCAAGGATTTTTCATGGTTCCCGTGGCCCAAAAAGGCCCCACCATACATCACCCCACCAGCCTATGTCCCACTCCCTACCAACTACGTGTGAGAGGCCTACACAGTAGTTACAACTTCGCTTACCAATGTTAGGCAAAGAAATTTCATTCATTGCATGTGTTTTCACCTTATAAATAGTTAACTGTTACGCAGAGGCACTTGCCTGGGGCCTCGACGCTCGTGGGGGCATCAAAACAGTGGCAAATTTTTTTCAATGTTTTATTTAGTGAAATATTCCACAATCGGAATAATCTACTACTTACTCATACATCTCATGTTTTACGTACTTTTGTTACAATGTAACGGCTACATGGCAACATCCCTTGCATTATTCACAAACCCATCTCACAGTTGCTGCTGGTGATGGCTATTTGCTATTGGCGTCCCTTGTACTGCTGCTTGAGCATGCGCATGTCATACATGCAACGTGGAACAGTTGTTCCAGACAGCAGATTACTGTAGTACGACATGTGAACGGTCCACCCATATGTTTGTTTAGGCTAATATTCAACGTGTGAAGTAAGTATTAAATCATTATATCGTACACTTTTCTTTGGTGATAAAGTAATAAAATATAATAATTTTAATCAAATTTAAAGCTTTGTTTTGTAAATTATACGTGTTAATCTTAAATTTTATATTTATGCATGTCTGTAATTCAATTTATTTAACCTGATTCATACCTTTTTCCCATTCCTAAGTTGTAAAACTTTGTAGATTGAGTTCCCCCTCACAGACAGTTGCCCTCCCGAACCTTTTGATGACTTAATCTGCCACTGCTAGTATATACTATCTAGATTCTCAGTTTTTAATGCAAATTATCGACATTGGAGCAAAGCTATGTTCAGGCGTTAGCTAATTCCATTGCCAATGGGCAAGGTTCATTTTCCGTTGTCCCGACAACACATGGTACGAATCCTTGCAGATTTGAATGTCTGTGTGTATTGGGATTCGATTTCCTTGATGCATGCTTGAAGGTTCCTTGCGTTTCTTCTGTGGTTTTCCTCTTTTTCCACTCGATAAATTCCATTTGCGCATACCTTCGAAATGCATTCCCAGAATTTGACTTGCCCAACCAATATGGGCGTACTTTCCATACTGGTCCTTTCAGATTTTGATTCCTGCATTTTGTTTAGTATGGATTTCTATAACATAATATTACATCAGATACCATATTGTCTTTCCAATCGATAAATTCTTTCTATTTATTCCTTCGTCATGGTTTGCCACAATATGAGGTGCTTTGGCTGGGAAAGCGTTCGAAACACTCCTTTCTGGTTCCCAAACAAAGGTATCCATTTGAGAAATGGGCCATTTCTTTCATAGCCCCACAAACTTGTTGCATTCCTTACACGTCCTGGCGTACACATATAGAGCAGGAAGACTTCACATGCACATTCTTTACTTTCTTCACATCTTTCTCGAAATCTGACTATACGAACGAATTTGTGTTCAAGGGCATTTAATAGCATTCTATAGAATATATCGATCCATGCCTTCCTACAATATGATGTGACCAATAATAGAAGGTCTTGCGGATGGGAAAGCAATCGAAATGCTCTGTTCTAGTTCTCGAGGAAATAAATAGAATTGAATAGAATTTTTATTGACACATTACATTTACATGGTTTCAGTACAAGTCTGTCAGTACATAGGTTTCTCGTCAAATACATACATACATACAGTTACACATCACACATACATTACAATATAAATGTTTAATTGAATTATAATTCACAATATACTTAACATTACATCAATCAATCAATGACACAGCATTGTCTTCCATATATTCCCTTACTGAATAATAACACTTTTTTAGCAGAAACTCTTTCACTTTCTCCTGGAAATATTTTACATTACATTTTTCTCTAAATTTTATGGACAATTTATTATAAACATGGATACCATTATAATATGGACTATTTTCCGTTAGTTTTAATTTGTGCTGTGGTAGATTCAAGTTATCTTTGCCTCTTGTATCATATTGATGCTCAGACTGAAGACTTTTAAAGTAATCTTGATTCTTATTGACGTAGCTTATTAGCTCATAAAGATAGTGATGGAAGAGTTGAAAATGGATTTGATAAACGTACCCTTTCTTTTGTAGCATGAACTACATGCGTTTTTTACATTTTATGACGGGCTCTCAGCCTCATAATGATGCTAGTAAATGCGATTTAAGCATCAATGAAGTACACAACTAGGCTGTCAAAGAGCGCTTTCAAGTTGCCAGAGAGCACTGCACCAGGTCGGGGACCCATTTTATGACACTCGTTAGAGCATAAAAAGTCCACATTCTGGGTGCGATGAACTTGGCTCAGTACATCTCACAGAGAAGGATCATTCTCGAAATCCAAGTTGATTTTAATGCCTTTTTATTCGAGGTCAATTAATAATGTACTGCCTTCAGGGCTGTCTTAAGGCATTGGGAGGCCATGGGCCCAAAACTTTTAGAGGCCCCCCTCCCCTATTTTCAGAGCATGTCTTACTTATTAATTTTTTGCATTGATTGTAAAATGTTTCGACGGTTACTAACATCTGATTTAATAGAGAATCACAATATACAGTATTACACTAGTTAAGAGGTGGGTGGCTAGGGTATATAAAGAAAAACTGGAAACTTATAAATATTAAACAAACAAAATGTATAAAGTCACGATTCCATATTAAACGGCGTACTCTGTTAGTTATCCGGGATGATAGGGAAAAAATTAATCCCGGATAATGAAAATCCTAGTTAATCCACCATCCATATGAAATGTTCAAAAAAATTCGAAAATATTATAAAAAATTAAACCGAAAAAAATGTAGATACGAACTTGATTTATTTAAAATAAGAAAGAAAAGAAGTTTGGCACCAATATATATAACGGGCAAAGCCCTACTAGAGCGTATAATTAACCTTGAATTTTTCTGATTTCTGGACGCACAGGACAAATTCTCGTTGTGTCAGATCTCTCTGGTTATTTATTGTCAAAGTGAATCCTGATATTAACGAAATATTCCAATTCCTCATCCTCGAACTGTTCCCTCATTCCTTCGTCATTGCATATTACGGGCGTGCTTTCCAGATAGTTCTTGTAGGACATCGCTTCCCTTGTATTTTGGGATTCGATTTCTATACCGTAAATATATCGACATACTGATAAGGTAATATGTTTCCATTCGAAGAAAGCTCTTAAGCGCATTCTAGAATCATTCCTTCCCAAAACTAGTCTTGCGCATCTAAAAGCGTGCTTTCCAGATAGTTCTTGTCGGACATCGCTTCCCTTGTATTTTGGGATTCGATTTCTATACCGTAAATATATCGACATACTGATAAGGTAATATGTTTCCATTCGAAGAAAGCTCTTAAGCGCATTCTAGACATGTCGTGGGCATTGCGGGCGTGCTTTCCAGATAGTTCTTGTCGGACATCGCTTCCCTTGTATTTTGGGATTCGATTTCTATACCGTAAATATATCGACATACTGATAAGGTAATATGTTTCCATTCGAAGAAAGCTCTTAAGCGCATTCTAGACATGTCGTGGGCATTGCGGGCGTGCTTTCCAGATAGTTCTTGTCGGACATCGCTTCCCTTGTATTTTGGGATTCGATTTCTATACCGTAAATATATCGACATACTGATAAGGTAATATGTTTCCATTCGAAGAAAGCTCTTAAGCGCATTCTAGACATGTCGTGGGCATTGCGGGCGTGCTTTCCAGATAGTTCTTGTCGGACATCGCTTCCCTTGTATTTTGGGATTCGATTTCTATACCGTAAATATATCGACATACTGATAAGGTAATATGTTTCCATTCGAAGAAAGCTCTTAAGCGCAATCTAGATTCATTCCTTCCCAAAACATGTCTTGCGCATTTAAAAGCGTGCTTTCCAGAAAGTTCTTGTCGGACATCGCTTCCCTTGTATTTTGGGATTCGATTTCTATACCGTAAATATATCGACATACTGATAAGGTAATATGTTTCCATTCGAAGAAAGCTCTTAAGCGCAATCTAGATTCATTCCTTCCCAAAACATGTCTTGCGCATTTAAAAGCGTGCTTTCCAGAAAGTTCTTGTCGGACATCGCTTCCCTTGTATTTTGGGATTCGATTTCTATACCGTAAATATATCGACATACTGATAAGGTAATATGTTTCCATTCGAAGAAAGCTCTTAAGCGCATTCTAGACATGTCGTGGGCATTGCGGGCGTGCTTTCCAGATAGTTCTTGTCGGACATCGCTTCCCTTGTATTTTGGGATTCGATTTCTATACCGTAAATTTATCGACATACTGATAAGGTAATATGTTTCCATTCGAAGAAAGCTCTTAAGCGCATTCTAGACATGTCGTGGGCATTGCGGGCGTGCTTTCCAGATAGTTCTTGTCGGACATCGCTTCCCTTGTATTTTGGGATTCGATTTCTATACCGTAAATATATCGACATACTGATAAGGTAATATGTTTCCATTCGAAGAAAGCTCTTAAGCGCATTCTAGAATCATTCCTTCCCAAAACTAGTCTTGCGCATCTAAAAGCGTGCTTTCCAGATAGTTCTTGTCGGACATCGCTTCCCTTGTATTATGGGATTCTATTTCAATACCGTAAATATATCGACATACTGATAAGGTAATATGTTTCCATTCGAAGAAAGCTCTTAAGCGCATTCTAGACATGTCGTGGGCATTGCGGGCGTGCTTTCCAGATAGTTCTTGTCGGACATCGCTTCCCTTGTATTTTGGGATTCGATTTCTATACCGTAAATATATCGACATACTGATAAGGTAATATGTTTCCATTCGAAGAAAGCTCTTAAGCGCATTCTAGAATCATTCCTTCCCAAAACTAGTCTTGCGCATCTAAAAGCGTGCTTTCCAGATAGTTCTTGTCGGACATCGCTTCCCTTGTATTTTGGGATTCGATTTCTATACCGTAAATATATCGACATACTGATAAGGTAATATGTTTCCATTCGAAGAAAGCTCTTAAGCGCATTCTAGACATGCCGTGGGCATTGCGGGCGTGCTTTCCATATAGTTCTTGTCGGACATCGCTTCCCTTGTATTTTGGGATTCGATTTCTATACCGTAAATATATCGACATACTGATAAGGTAATATGTTTCCATTCGAAGAAAGCTCTTAAGCGCATTCTAGACATGTCGTGGGCATTGCGGGCGTGCTTTCCAGATAGTTCTTGTCGGACATCGCTTCCCTTGTATTTTGGGATTCGATTTCTATACCGTAAATATATCGACATACTGATAAGGTAATATGTTTCCATTCGAAGAAAGCTCTTAAGCGCATTCTAGACATGTCGTGGGCATTGCGGGCGTGCTTTCCAGATAGTTCTTGTCGGACATCGCTTCCCTTGTATTTTGGGATTCGATTTCTATACCGTAAATATATCGACATACTGATAAGGTAATATGTTTCCATTCGAAGAAAGCTCTTAAGCGCATTCTAGACATGTCGTGGGCATTGCGGGCGTGCTTTCCAGATAGTTCTTGTCGGACATCGCTTCCCTTGTATTTTGGGATTCGATTTCTATACCGTAAATATATCGACATACTGATAAGGTAATATGTTTCCATTCGAAGAAAGCTCTTAAGCGCATTCTAGACATGTCGTGGGCATTGCGGGCGTGCTTTCCAGATAGTTCTTGTCGGACATCGCTTCCCTTGTATTTTGGGATTCGATTTCTATACCGTAAATATATCGACATACTGATAAGGTAATATGTTTCCATTCGAAGAAAGCTCTTAAGCGCATTCTAGACATGTCGTGGGCATTGCGGGCGTGCTTTCCAGATAGTTCTTGTCGGACATCGCTTCCCTTGTATTTTGGGATTCGATTTCTATACCGTAAATATATCGACATACTGATAAGGTAATATGTTTCCATTCGAAGAAAGCTCTTAAGCGCATTCTAGACATGTCGTGGGCATTGCGGGCGTGCTTTCCAGATAGTTCTTGTCGGACATCGCTTCCCTTGTATTTTGGGATTCGATTTCTATACCGTAAATATATCGACATACTGATAAGGTAATATGTTTCCATTCGAAGAAAGCTCTTAAGCGCATTCTAGACATGTCGTGGGCATTGCGGGCGTGCTTTCCAGATAGTTCTTGTCGGACATCGCTTCCCTTGTATTTTGGGATTCGATTTCTATACCGTAAATATATCGACATACTGATAAGGTAATATGTTTCCATTCGAAGAAAGCTCTTAAGCGCATTCTAGACATGTCGTGGGCATTGCGGGCGTGCTTTCCAGATAGTTCTTGTCGGACATCGCTTCCCTTGTATTTTGGGATTCGATTTCTATACCGTAAATATATCGACATACTGATAAGGTAATATGTTTCCATTCGAAGAAAGCTCTTAAGCGCATTCTAGACATGTCGTGGGCATTGCGGGCGTGCTTTCCAGATAGTTCTTGTCGGACATCGCTTCCCTTGTATTTTGGGATTCGATTTCTATACCGTAAATATATCGACATACTGATAAGGTAATATGTTTCCATTCGAAGAAAGCTCTTAAGCGCATTCTAGACATGTCGTGGGCATTGCGGGCGTGCTTTCCAGATAGTTCTTGTCGGACATCGCTTCCCTTGTATTTTGGGATTCGATTTCTATACCGTAAATATATCGACATACTGATAAGGTAATATGTTTCCATTCGAAGAAAGCTCTTAAGCGCATTCTAGACATGTCGTGGGCATTGCGGGCGTGCTTTCCAGATAGTTCTTGTCGGACATCGCTTCCCTTGTATTTTGGGATTCGATTTCTATACCGTAAATATATCGACATACTGATAAGGTAATATGTTTCCATTCGAAGAAAGCTCTTAAGCGCATTCTAGACATGTCGTGGGCATTGCGGGCGTGCTTTCCAGATAGTTCTTGTCGGACATCGCTTCCCTTGTATTTTGGGATTCGATTTCTATACCGTAAATATATCGACATACTGATAAGGTAATATGTTTCCATTCGAAGAAAGCTCTTAAGCGCATTCTAGACATGTCGTGGGCATTGCGGGCGTGCTTTCCAGATAGTTCTTGTCGGACATCGCTTCCCTTGTATTTTGGGATTCGATTTCTATACCGTAAATATATCGACATACTGATAAGGTAATATGTTTCCATTCGAAGAAAGCTCTTAAGCGCATTCTAGACATGTCGTGGGCATTGCGGGCGTGCTTTCCAGATAGTTCTTGTCGGACATCGCTTCCCTTGTATTTTGGGATTCGATTTCTATACCGTAAATATATCGACATACTGATAAGGTAATATGTTTCCATTCGAAGAAAGCTCTTAAGCGCATTCTAGACATGTCGTGGGCATTGCGGGCGTGCTTTCCAGATAGTTCTTGTCGGACATCGCTTCCCTTGTATTTTGGCATTCGATTTCTATACCGTAAATATATCGACATACTGATAAGGTAATATGTTTCCATTCGAAGAAAGCTCTTAAGCGCATTCTAGACATGTCGTGGGCATTGCGGGCGTGCTTTCCAGATAGTTCTTGTCGGACATCGCTTCCCTTGTATTTTGGCATTCGATTTCTATACCGTAAATATATCGACATACTGATAAGGTAATATGTTTCCATTCGAAGAAAGCTCTTAAGCGCATTCTAGACATGTCGTGGGCATTGCGGGCGTGCTTTCCAGATAGTTCTTGTCGGACATCGCTTCCCTTGTATTTTGGGATTCGATTTCTATACCGTAAATATATCGACATACTGATAAGGTAATATGTTTCCATTCGAAGAAAGCTCTTAAGCGCATTCTAGACATGTCGTGGGCATTGCGGGCGTGTTTCCAGATAGTTCTTGTCGGACATCGCTTCCCTTGTATTTTGGGATTCGATTTCTATACCGTAAATATATCGACATACTGATAAGGTAATATGTTTCCATTCGAAGAAAGCTCTTAAGCGCATTCTAGACATGTCGTGGGCATTGCGGGCGTGCTTTCCAGATAGTTCTTGTCGGACATCGCTTCCCTTGTATTTTGGGATTCGATTTCTATACCGTAAATATATCGACATACTGATAAGGTAATATGTTTCCATTCGAAGAAAGCTCTTAAGCGCATTCTAGACATGTCGTGGGCATTGCGGGCGTGCTTTCCAGATAGTTCTTGTCGGACATCGCTTCCCTTGTATTTTGGGATTCGATTTCTATACCGTAAATATATCGACATACTGATAAGGTAATATGTTTCCATTCGAAGAAAGCTCTTAAGCGCATTCTAGACATGTCGTGGGCATTGCGGGCGTGCTTTCCAGATAGTTCTTGTCGGACATCGCTTCCCTTGTATTTTGGGATTCGATTTCTATACCGTAAATATATCGACATACTGATAAGGTAATATGTTTCCATTCGAAGAAAGCTCTTAAGCGCATTCTAGACATGTCGTGGGCATTGCGGGCGTGCTTTCCAGATAGTTCTTGTCGGACATCGCTTCCCTTGTATTTTGGGATTCGATTTCTATACCGTAAATATATCGACATACTGATAAGGTAATATGTTTCCATTCGAAGAAAGCTCTTAAGCGCATTCTAGACATGTCGTGGGCATTGCGGGCGTGCTTTCCAGATAGTTCTTGTCGGACATCGCTTCCCTTGTATTTTGGGATTCGATTTCTATACCGTAAATATATCGACATACTGATAAGGTAATATGTTTCCATTCGAAGAAAGCTCTTAAGCGCATTCTAGACATGTCGTGGGCATTGCGGGCGTGCTTTCCAGATAGTTCTTGTCGGACATCGCTTCCCTTGTATTTTGGGATTCGATTTCTATACCGTAAATATATCGACATACTGATAAGGTAATATGTTTCCATTCGAAGAAAGCTCTTAAGCGCATTCTAGACATGTCGTGGGCATTGCGGGCGTGCTTTCCAGATAGTTCTTGTCGGACATCGCTTCCCTTGTATTTTGGCATTCGATTTCTATACCGTAAATATATCGACATACTGATAAGGTAATATGTTTCCATTCGAAGAAAGCTCTTAAGCGCATTCTAGACATGTCGTGGGCATTGCGGGCGTGCTTTCCAGATAGTTCTTGTCGGACATCGCTTCCCTTGTATTTTGGCATTCGATTTCTATACCGTAAATATATCGACATACTGATAAGGTAATATGTTTCCATTCGAAGAAAGCTCTTAAGCGCATTCTAGACATGTCGTGGGCATTGCGGGCGTGTTTCCAGATAGTTCTTGTCGGACATCGCTTCCCTTGTATTTTGGGATTCGATTTCTATACCGTAAATATATCGACATACTGATAAGGTAATATGTTTCCATTCGAAGAAAGCTCTTAAGCGCATTCTAGACATGTCGTGGGCATTGCGGGCGTGCTTTCCAGATAGTTCTTGTCGGACATCGCTTCCCTTGTATTTTGGGATTCGATTTCTATACCGTAAATATATCGACATACTGATAAGGTAATATGTTTCCATTCGAAGAAAGCTCTTAAGCGCATTCTAGACATGTCGTGGGCATTGCGGGCGTGCTTTCCAGATAGTTCTTGTCGGACATCGCTTCCCTTGTATTTTGGGATTCGATTTCTATACCGTAAATATATCGACATACTGATAAGGTAATATGTTTCCATTCGAAGAAAGCTCTTAAGCGCATTCTAGAATCATTCCTTCCCAAAACTAGTCTTGCGCATCTAAAAGCGTGCTTTCCAGATAGTTCTTGTCGGACATCGCTTCCCTTGTATTATGGGATTCTATTTCAATACCGTAAATATATCGACATACTGATAAGGTAATATGTTTCCATTCGAAGAAAGCTCTTAAGCGCATTCTAGAATCATTCCTTCCCAAAACTAGTCTTGCGCATCTAAAAGCGTGCTTTCCAGATCTTGTCGGACATCGCTTCCCTTGTATTTTGGGATTCGATTTCTATACCGTAAATATATCGACATACTGATAAGGTAATATGTTTCCATTCGAAGAAAGCTCTTAAGCGCATTCTAGAATCATTCCTTCCCAAAACTAGTCTTGCGCATCTAAAAGCGTGCTTTCCAGATAGTTCTTGTCGGACATCGCTTCCCTTGTATTTTGGGATTCGATTTCTATACCGTAATAATATCGACATACTGATAAGGTAATATGTTTCCATTCGAAGAAAGCTCTTAAGCGCATTCTAGATTCATTCCTTCCCAAAACTAGTCTTGCGCATCTAAAAGCGTGCTTTCCAGATCTTGTCGGACATCGCTTCCCTTGTATTTTGGGATTCGATTTCTATACCGTAAATATATCGACATACTGATAAGGTAATATGTTTCCATTCGAAGAAAGCTCTTAAGCGCATTCTAGACATGTCGTGGGCATTGCGGGCGTGCTTTCCAGATAGTTCTTGTCGGACATCGCTTCCCTTGTATTATGGGATTCTATTTCAATACCGTAAATATATCGACATACTGATAAGGTAATATGTTTCCATTCGAAGAAAGCTCTTAAGCGCATTCTAGAATCATTCCTTCCCAAAACTAGTCTTGCGCATCTAAAAGCGTGCTTTCCAGATCTTGTCGGACATCGCTTCCCTTGTATTTTGGGATTCGATTTCTATACCGTAAATATATCGACATACTGATAAGGTAATATGTTTCCATTCGAAGAAAGCTCTTAAGCGCATTCTAGAATCATTCCTTCCCAAAACTAGTCTTGCGCATCTAAAAGCGTGCTTTCCAGATAGTTCTTGTCGGACATCGCTTCCCTTGTATTTTGGGATTCGATTTCTATACCGTAAATATATCGACATACTGATAAGGTAATATGTTTCCATTCGAAGAAAGCTCTTAAGCGCATTCTAGACATGTCGTGGGCATTGCGGGCGTGCTTTCCAGATAGTTCTTGTCGGACATCGCTTCCCTTGTATTTTGGGATTCGATTTCTATACCGTAAATATATCGACATACTGATAAGGTAATATGTTTCCATTCGAAGAAAGCTCTTAAGCGCATTCTAGACATGTCGTGGGCATTGCGGGCGTGCTTTCCAGATAGTTCTTGTCGGACATCGCTTCCCTTGTATTTTGGGATTCGATTTCTATACCGTAAATATATCGACATACTGATAAGGTAATATGTTTCCATTCGAAGAAAGCTCTTAAGCGCATTCTAGACATGTCGTGGGCATTGCGGGCGTGCTTTCCAGATAGTTCTTGTCGGACATCGCTTCCCTTGTATTTTGGGATTCGATTTCTATACCGTAAATATATCGACATACTGATAAGGTAATATGTTTCCATTCGAAGAAAGCTCTTAAGCGCATTCTAGACATGTCGTGGGCATTGCGGGCGTGCTTTCCAGATAGTTCTTGTCGGACATCGCTTCCCTTGTATTTTGGGATTCGATTTCTATACCGTAAATATATCGACATACTGATAAGGTAATATGTTTCCATTCGAAGAAAGCTCTTAAGCGCATTCTAGACATGTCGTGGGCATTGCGGGCGTGCTTTCCAGATAGTTCTTGTCGGACATCGCTTCCCTTGTATTTTGGGATTCGATTTCTATACCGTAAATATATCGACATACTGATAAGGTAATATGTTTCCATTCGAAGAAAGCTCTTAAGCGCATTCTAGACATGTCGTGGGCATTGCGGGCGTGCTTTCCAGATAGTTCTTGTCGGACATCGCTTCCCTTGTATTTTGGGATTCGATTTCTATACCGTAAATATATCGACATACTGATAAGGTAATATGTTTCCATTCGAAGAAAGCTCTTAAGCGCATTCTAGACATGTCGTGGGCATTGCGGGCGTGCTTTCCAGATAGTTCTTGTCGGACATCGCTTCCCTTGTATTTTGGGATTCGATTTCTATACCGTAAATATATCGACATACTGATAAGGTAATATGTTTCCATTCGAAGAAAGCTCTTAAGCGCATTCTAGACATGTCGTGGGCATTGCGGGCGTGCTTTCCAGATAGTTCTTGTCGGACATCGCTTCCCTTGTATTTTGGGATTCGATTTCTATACCGTAAATATATCGACATACTGATAAGGTAATATGTTTCCATTCGAAGAAAGCTCTTAAGCGCATTCTAGACATGTCGTGGGCATTGCGGGCGTGCTTTCCAGATAGTTCTTGTCGGACATCGCTTCCCTTGTATTTTGGGATTCGATTTCTATACCGTAAATATATCGACATACTGATAAGGTAATATGTTTCCATTCGAAGAAAGCTCTTAAGCGCATTCTAGACATGTCGTGGGCATTGCGGGCGTGCTTTCCAGATAGTTCTTGTCGGACATCGCTTCCCTTGTATTTTGGGATTCGATTTCTATACCGTAAATATATCGACATACTGATAAGGTAATATGTTTCCATTCGAAGAAAGCTCTTAAGCGCATTCTAGACATGTCGTGGGCATTGCGGGCGTGCTTTCCAGATAGTTCTTGTCGGACATCGCTTCCCTTGTATTTTGGGATTCGATTTCTATACCGTAAATATATCGACATACTGATAAGGTAATATGTTTCCATTCGAAGAAAGCTCTTAAGCGCATTCTAGACATGTCGTGGGCATTGCGGGCGTGCTTTCCAGATAGTTCTTGTCGGACATCGCTTCCCTTGTATTTTGGGATTCGATTTCTATACCGTAAATATATCGACATACTGATAAGGTAATATGTTTCCATTCGAAGAAAGCTCTTAAGCGCATTCTAGACATGTCGTGGGCATTGCGGGCGTGCTTTCCAGATAGTTCTTGTCGGACATCGCTTCCCTTGTATTTTGGGATTCGATTTCTATACCGTAAATATATCGACATACTGATAAGGTAATATGTTTCCATTCGAAGAAAGCTCTTAAGCGCATTCTAGACATGTCGTGGGCATTGCGGGCGTGCTTTCCAGATAGTTCTTGTCGGACATCGCTTCCCTTGTATTTTGGCATTCGATTTCTATACCGTAAATATATCGACATACTGATAAGGTAATATGTTTCCATTCGAAGAAAGCTCTTAAGCGCATTCTAGACATGTCGTGGGCATTGCGGGCGTGCTTTCCAGATAGTTCTTGTCGGACATCGCTTCCCTTGTATTTTGGGATTCGATTTCTATACCGTAAATATATCGACATACTGATAAGGTAATATGTTTCCATTCGAAGAAAGCTCTTAAGCGCATTCTAGACATGTCGTGGGCATTGCGGGCGTGCTTTCCAGATAGTTCTTGTCGGACATCGCTTCCCTTGTATTTTGGGATTCGATTTCTATACCGTAAATATATCGACATACTGATAAGGTAATATGTTTCCATTCGAAGAAAGCTCTTAAGCGCATTCTAGACATGTCGTGGGCATTGCGGGCGTGTTTCCAGATAGTTCTTGTCGGACATCGCTTCCCTTGTATTTTGGGATTCGATTTCTATACCGTAAATATATCGACATACTGATAAGGTAATATGTTTCCATTCGAAGAAAGCTCTTAAGCGCATTCTAGACATGTCGTGGGCATTGCGGGCGTGCTTTCCAGATAGTTCTTGTCGGACATCGCTTCCCTTGTATTTTGGGATTCGATTTCTATACCGTAAATATATCGACATACTGATAAGGTAATATGTTTCCATTCGAAGAAAGCTCTTAAGCGCATTCTAGAATCATTCCTTCCCAAAACTAGTCTTGCGCATCTAAAAGCGTGCTTTCCAGATAGTTCTTGTCGGACATCGCTTCCCTTGTATTATGGGATTCTATTTCAATACCGTAAATATATCGACATACTGATAAGGTAATATGTTTCCATTCGAAGAAAGCTCTTAAGCGCATTCTAGAATCATTCCTTCCCAAAACTAGTCTTGCGCATCTAAAAGCGTGCTTTCCAGATCTTGTCGGACATCGCTTCCCTTGTATTTTGGGATTCGATTTCTATACCGTAAATATATCGACATACTGATAAGGTAATATGTTTCCATTCGAAGAAAGCTCTTAAGCGCATTCTAGAATCATTCCTTCCCAAAACTAGTCTTGCGCATCTAAAAGCGTGCTTTCCAGATAGTTCTTGTCGGACATCGCTTCCCTTGTATTTTGGGATTCGATTTCTATACCGTAATAATATCGACATACTGATAAGGTAATATGTTTCCATTCGAAGAAAGCTCTTAAGCGCATTCTAGATTCATTCCTTCCCAAAACTAGTCTTGCGCATCTAAAAGCGTGCTTTCCAGATCTTGTCGGACATCGCTTCCCTTGTATTTTGGGATTCGATTTCTATACCGTAAATATATCGACATACTGATAAGGTAATATGTTTCCATTCGAAGAAAGCTCTTAAGCGCATTCTAGACATGTCGTGGGCATTGCGGGCGTGCTTTCCAGATAGTTCTTGTCGGACATCGCTTCCCTTGTATTATGGGATTCTATTTCAATACCGTAAATATATCGACATACTGATAAGGTAATATGTTTCCATTCGAAGAAAGCTCTTAAGCGCATTCTAGAATCATTCCTTCCCAAAACTAGTCTTGCGCATCTAAAAGCGTGCTTTCCAGATCTTGTCGGACATCGCTTCCCTTGTATTTTGGGATTCGATTTCTATACCGTAAATATATCGACATACTGATAAGGTAATATGTTTCCATTCGAAGAAAGCTCTTAAGCGCATTCTAGAATCATTCCTTCCCAAAACTAGTCTTGCGCATCTAAAAGCGTGCTTTCCAGATAGTTCTTGTCGGACATCGCTTCCCTTGTATTTTGGGATTCGATTTCTATACCGTAAATATATCGACATACTGATAAGGTAATATGTTTCCATTCGAAGAAAGCTCTTAAGCGCATTCTAGACATGTCGTTGGCATTGCGGGCGTGCTTTCCAGATAGTTCTTGTCGGACATCGCTTCCCTTGTATTTTGGGATTCGATTTCTATACCGTAAATATATCGACATACTGATAAGGTAATATGTTTCCATTCGAAGAAAGCTCTTAAGCGCATTCTAGACATGTCGTGGGCATTGCGGGCGTGCTTTCCAGATAGTTCTTGTCGGACATCGCTTCCCTTGTATTTTGGGATTCGATTTCTATACCGTAAATATATCGACATACTGATAAGGTAATATGTTTCCATTCGAAGAAAGCTCTTAAGCGCATTCTAGACATGTCGTGGGCATTGCGGGCGTGCTTTCCAGATAGTTCTTGTCGGACATCGCTTCCCTTGTATTATGGGATTCTATTTCAATACCGTAAATATATCGACATACTGATAAGGTAATATGTTTCCATTCGAAGAAAGCTCTTAAGCGCATTCTAGAATCATTCCTTCCCAAAACTAGTCTTGCGCATCTAAAAGCGTGCTTTCCAGATCTTGTCGGACATCGCTTCCCTTGTATTTTGGGATTCGATTTCTATACCGTAAATATATCGACATACTGATAAGGTAATATGTTTCCATTCGAAGAAAGCTCTTAAGCGCATTCTAGAATCATTCCTTCCCAAAACTAGTCTTGCGCATCTAAAAGCGTGCTTTCCAGATAGTTCTTGTCGGACATCGCTTCCCTTGTATTTTGGGATTCGATTTCTATACCGTAAATATATCGACATACTGATAAGGTAATATGTTTCCATTCGAAGAAAGCTCTTAAGCGCATTCTAGACATGTCGTTGGCATTGCGGGCGTGCTTTCCAGATAGTTCTTGTCGGACATCGCTTCCCTTGTATTTTGGGATTCGATTTCTATACCGTAAATATATCGACATACTGATAAGGTAATATGTTTCCATACGAAGAAAGCTCTTAAGCGCATTCTAGACATGTCGTGGGCATTGCGGGCGTGCTTTCCAGATAGTTCTTGTCGGACATCGCTTCCCTTGTATTTTGGGATTCGATTTCTATACCGTAAATATATCGACATACTGATAAGGTAATATGTTTCCATTCGAAGAAAGCTCTTAAGCGCATTCTAGACATGTCGTGGGCATTGCGGGCGTGCTTTCCAGATAGTTCTTGTCGGACATCGCTTCCCTTGTATTTTGGGATTCGATTTCTATACCGTAAATATATCGACATACTGATAAGGTAATATGTTTCCATTCGAAGAAAGCTCTTAAGCGCATTCTAGACATGTCGTGGGCATTGCGGGCGTGCTTTCCAGATAGTTCTTGTCGGACATCGCTTCCCTTGTATTTTGGGATTCGATTTCTATACCGTAAATATATCGACATACTGATAAGGTAATATGTTTCCATTCGAAGAAAGCTCTTAAGCGCATTCTAGAATCATTCCTTCCCAAAACATGTCTTGCGCATCTAATAGCGTGCTTTCCAGATAGTTCTTGTCGGACATCGCTTCCCTTGTATTATGGGATTCTATTTCAATACCGTAAATATATCGACATACTGATAAGGTAATATGTTTCCATTCGAAGAAAGCTCTTAAGCGCATTCTAGACATGTCGTGGGCATTGCGGGCGTGCTTTCCAGATAGTTCTTGTCGGACATCGCTTCCCTTGTATTTTGGGATTCGATTTCTATACCGTAAATATATCGACATACTGATAAGGTAATATGTTTCCATTCGAAGAAAGCTCTTAAGCGCATTCTAGACATGTCGTGGGCATTGCGGGCGTGCTTTCCAGAAAGTTCTTGTCGGACATCGCTTCCCTTGTATTTTGGGATTCGATTTCTATACCGTAAATATATCGACATACTGATAAGGTAATATGTTTCCATTCGAAGAAAGCTCTTAAGCGCAATCTAGATTCATTCCTTCCCAAAACATGTCTTGCGCATTTAAAAGCGTGCTTTCCAGAAAGTTCTTGTCGGACATCGCTTCCCTTGTATTTTGGGATTCGATTTCTATACCGTAAATATATCGACATACTGATAAGGTAATATGTTTCCATTCGAAGAAAGCTCTTAAGCGCAATCTAGATTCATTCCTTCCCAAAACATGTCTTGCGCATTTAAAAGCGTGCTTTCCAGAAAGTTCTTGTCGGACATCGCTTCCCTTGTATTTTGGGATTCGATTTCTATACCGTAAATATATCGACATACTGATAAGGTAATATGTTTCCATTCGAAGAAAGCTCTTAAGCGCAATCTAGATTCATTCCTTCCCAAAACATGTCTTGCGCATTTAAAATCGTGCTTTCCAGATAGTTCTTGTCGGACATCGCTTCCCTTGTATTTTGGGATTCGATTTCTATACCGTAAATATATCGACATACTGATAAGGTAATATGTTTCCATTCGAAGAAAGCTCTTAAGCGCATTCTAGACATGTCGTGGGCATTGCGGGCGTGCTTTCCAGATAGTTCTTGTCGGACATCGCTTCCCTTGTATTTTGGGATTCGATTTCTATACCGTAAATTTATCGACATACTGATAAGGTAATATGTTTCCATTCGAAGAAAGCTCTTAAGCGCATTCTAGACATGTCGTGGGCATTGCGGGCGTGCTTTCCAGATAGTTCTTGTCGGACATCGCTTCCCTTGTATTTTGGGATTCGATTTCTATACCGTAAATATATCGACATACTGATAAGGTAATATTTTTCCATTCGAAGAAAGCTCTTAAGCGCATTCTAGAATCATTCCTTCCCAAAACTAGTCTTGCGCATCTAAAAGCGTGCTTTCCAGATAGTTCTTGTCGGACATCGCTTCCCTTGTATTATGGGATTCTATTTCAATACCGTAAATATATCGACATACTGATAAGGTAATATGTTTCCATTCGAAGAAAGCTCTTAAGCGCATTCTAGACATGTCGTGGGTATTGCGGGCGTGCTTTCCAGATAGTTCTTGTCGGACATCGCTTCCCTTGTATTTTGGGATTCGATTTCTATACCGTAAATATATCGACATACTGATAAGGTAATATGTTTCCATTCGAAGAAAGCTCTTAAGCGCATTCTAGAATCATTCCTTCCCAAAACTAGTCTTGCGCATCTAAAAGCGTGCTTTCCAGATAGTTCTTGTCGGACATCGCTTCCCTTGTATTATGGGATTCTATTTCAATACCGTAAATATATCGACATACTGATAAGGTAATATGTTTCCATTCGAAGAAAGCTCTTAAGCGCATTCTAGACATGTCGTGGGCATTGCGGGCGTGCTTTCCAGATAGTTCTTGTCGGACATCGCTTCCCTTGTATTTTGGGATTCGATTTCTATACCGTAAATATATCGACATACTGATAAGGTAATATGTTTCCATTCGAAGAAAGCTCTTAAGCGCATTCTAGACATGTCGTGGGCATTGCGGGCGTGCTTTCCAGATAGTTCTTGTCGGACATCGCTTCCCTTGTATTTTGGGATTCGATTTCTATACCGTAAATATATCGACATACTGATAAGGTAATATGTTTCCATTCGAAGAAAGCTCTTAAGCGCATTCTAGACATGTCGTGGGCATTGCGGGCGTGCTTTCCAGATAGTTCTTGTCGGACATCGCTTCCCTTGTATTTTGGGATTCGATTTCTATACCGTAAATATATCGACATACAGATAAGGTAATATGTTTCCATTCGAAGAAAGCTCTTAAGCGCATTCTAGACATGTCGTGGGCATTGCGGGCGTGCTTTCCAGATAGTTCTTGTCGGACATCGCTTCCCTTGTATTTTGGGATTCGATTTCTATACCGTAAATATATCGACATACTGATAAGGTAATATGTTTCCATTCGAAGAAAGCTCTTAAGCGCATTCTAGACATGTCGTGGGCATTGCGGGCGTGCTTTCCAGATAGTTCTTGTCGGACATCGCTTCCCTTGTATTTTGGGATTCGATTTCTATACCGTAAATATATCGACATACTGATAAGGTAATATGTTTCCATTCGAAGAAAGCTCTTAAGCGCATTCTAGACATGTCGTGGGCATTGCGGGCGTGCTTTCCAGATAGTTCTTGTCGGACATCGCTTCCCTTGTATTTTGGGATTCGATTTCTATACCGTAAATATATCGACATACTGATAAGGTAATATGTTTCCATTCGAAGAAAGCTCTTAAGCGCATTCTAGACATGTCGTGGGCATTGCGGGCGTGCTTTCCAGATAGTTCTTGTCGGACATCGCTTCCCTTGTATTTTGGGATTCGATTTCTATACCGTAAATATATCGACATACTGATAAGGTAATATGTTTCCATTCGAAGAAAGCTCTTAAGCGCATTCTAGACATGTCGTGGGCATTGCGGGCGTGCTTTCCTGATAGTTCTTGTCGGACATCGCTTCCCTTGTATTTTGGGATTCGATTTCTATACCGTAAATATATCGACATACTGATAAGGTAATATGTTTCCATTCGAAGAAAGCTCTTAAGCGCATTCTAGACATGTCGTGGGCATTGCGGGCGTGCTTTCCAGATAGTTCTTGTCGGACATCGCTTCTCTTGTATTTTGGCATTCGATTTCTATACCGTAAATATATCGACATACTGATAAGGTAATATGTTTCCATTCGAAGAAAGCTCTTAAGCGCATTCTAGACATGTCGTGGGCATTGCGGGCGTGCTTTCCAGATAGTTCTTGTCGGACATCGCTTCCCTTGTATTTTGGGATTCGATTTCTATACCGTAAATATATCGACATACTGATAAGGTAATATGTTTCCATTCGAAGAAAGCTCTTAAGCGCATTCTAGACATGTCGTGGGCATTGCGGGCGTGCTTTCCAGATAGTTCTTGTCGGACATCGCTTCCCTTGTATTTTGGGATTCGATTTCTATACCGTAAATATATCGACATACTGATAAGGTAATATGTTTCCATTCGAAGAAAGCTCTTAAGCGCATTCTAGACATGTCGTGGGCATTGCGGGCGTGCTTTCCAGATAGTTCTTGTCGGACATCGCTTCCCTTGTATTTTGGGATTCGATTTCTATACCGTAAATATATCGACATACTGATAAGGTAATATGTTTCCATTCGAAGAAAGCTCTTAAGCGCATTCTAGACATGTCGTGGGCATTGCGGGCGTGCTTTCCAGATAGTTCTTGTCGGACATCGCTTCCCTTGTATTTTGGGATTCGATTTCTATACCGTAAATATATCGACATACTGATAAGGTAATATGTTTCCATTCGAAGAAAGCTCTTAAGCGCATTCTAGAATCATTCCTTCCCAAAACTAGTCTTGCGCATCTAAAAGCGTGCTTTCCAGATAGTTCTAGTCGGACATCGCTTCCCTTGTATTATGGGATTCTATTTCAATACCGTAAATATATCGACATACTGATAAGGTAATATGTTTCCATTCGAAGAAAGCTCTTAAGCGCATTCTAGAATCATTCCTTCCCAAAACTAGTCTTGCGCATCTAAAAGCGTGCTTTCCAGATCTTGTCGGACATCGCTTCCCTTGTATTTTGGGATTCGATTTCTATACCGTAAATATATCGACATACTGATAAGGTAATATGTTTCCATTCGAAGAAAGCTCTTAAGCGCATTCTAGAATCATTCCTTCCCAAAACTAGTCTTGCGCATCTAAAAGCGTGCTTTCCAGATAGTTCTTGTCGGACATCGCTTCCCTTGTATTTTGGGATTCGATTTCTATACCGTAATAATATCGACATACTGATAAGGTAATATGTTTCCATTCGAAGAAAGCTCTTAAGCGCATTCTAGATTCATTCCTTCCCAAAACTAGTCTTGCGCATCTAAAAGCGTGCTTTCCAGATCTTGTCGGACATCGCTTCCCTTGTATTTTGGGATTCGATTTCTATACCCTAAATATATCGACATACTGATAAGGTAATATGTTTCCATTCGAAGAAAGCTCTTAAGCGCATTCTAGACATGTCGTGGGCATTGCGGGCGTGCTTTCCAGATAGTTCTTGTCGGACATCGCTTCCCTTGTATTATGGGATTCTATTTCAATACCGTAAATATATCGACATACTGATAAGGTAATATGTTTCCATTCGAAGAAAGCTCTTAAGCGCATTCTAGAATCATTCTTTCCCAAAACTAGTCTTGCGCATCTAAAAGCGTGCTTTCCAGATCTTGTCGGACATCGCTTCCCTTGTATTTTGGGATTCGATTTCTATACCGTAAATATATCGACATACTGATAAGGTAATATGTTTCCATTCGAAGAAAGCTCTTAAGCGCATTCTAGAATCATTCCTTCCCAAAACTAGTCTTGCGCATCTAAAAGCGTGCTTTCCAGATAGTTCTTGTCGGACATCGCTTCCCTTGTATTTTGGGATTCGATTTCTATACCGTAAATATATCGACATACTGATAAGGTAATATGTTTCCATTCGAAGAAAGCTCTTAAGCGCATTCTAGACATGTCGTGGGCATTGCGGGCGTGCTTTCCAGATAGTTCTTGTCGGACATCGCTTCCCTTGTATTTTGGGATTCGATTTCTATACCGTAAATATATCGACATACTGATAAGGTAATATGTTTCCATTCGAAGAAAGCTCTTAAGCGCATTCTAGACATGTCGTGGGCATTGCGGGCGTGCTTTCCAGATAGTTCTTGTCGGACATCGCTTCCCTTGTATTTTGGGATTCGATTTCTATACCGTAAATATATCGACATACTGATAAGGTAATATGTTTCCATTCGAAGAAAGCTCTTAAGCGCATTCTAGACATGTCGTGGGCATTGCGGGCGTGCTTTCCAGATAGTTCTTGTCGGACATCGCTTCCCTTGTATTTTGGGATTCGATTTCTATACCGTAAATATATCGACATACTGATAAGGTAATATGTTTCCATTCGAAGAAAGCTCTTAAGCGCATTCTAGACATGTCGTGGGCATTGCGGGCGTGCTTTCCAGATAGTTCTTGTCGGACATCGCTTCCCTTGTATTTTGGGATTCGATTTCTATACCGTAAATATATCGACATACTGATAAGGTAATATGTTTCCATTCGAAGAAAGCTCTTAAGCGCATTCTAGACATGTCGTGGGCATTGCGGGCGTGCTTTCCAGATAGTTCTTGTCGGACATCGCTTCCCTTGTATTTTGGGATTCGATTTCTATACCGTAAATATATCGACATACTGATAAGGTAATATGTTTCCATTCGAAGAAAGCTCTTAAGCGCATTCTAGACATGTCGTGGGCA
The DNA here is from genome assembly GCA_028673005.1 of Tanypteryx hageni. Lineage (NCBI taxonomy): Eukaryota > Metazoa > Arthropoda > Insecta > Odonata > Petaluridae > Tanypteryx > Tanypteryx hageni. The sequence goes on along the minus strand of CM054119.1, from coordinate 19,047,287 downwards.
TTGCGGGCGTGCTTTCCAGATAGTTCTTGTCGGACATCGCTTCCCTTGTATTTTGGGATTCGATTTCTATACCGTAAATATATCGACATACTGATAAGGTAATATGTTTCCATTCGAAGAAAGCTCTTAAGCGCATTCTAGACATGTCGTGGGCATTGCGGGCGTGCTTTCCAGATAGTTCTTGTCGGACATCGCTTCCCTTGTATTTTGGGATTCGATTTCTATACCGTAAATATATCGACATACTGATAAGGTAATATGTTTCCATTCGAAGAAAGCTCTTAAGCGCATTCTAGACATGTCGTGGGCATTGCGGGCGTGCTTTCCAGATAGTTCTTGTCGGACATCGCTTCCCTTGTATTTTGGGATTCGATTTCTATACCGTAAATATATCGACATACTGATAAGGTAATATGTTTCCATTCGAAGAAAGCTCTTAAGCGCATTCTAGACATGTCGTGGGCATTGCGGGCGTGCTTTCCAGATAGTTCTTGTCGGACATCGCTACCCTTGTATTTTGGGATTCGATTTCTATACCGTAAATATATCGACATACTGATAAGGTAATATGTTTCCATTCGAAGAAAGCTCTTAAGCGCATTCTAGACATGTCTTGGGCATTGCGGGCGTGCTTTCCAGATAGTTCTTGTCGGACATCGCTTCCCTTGTATTTTGGGATTCGATTTCTATACCGTAAATATATCGACATACTGATAAGGTAATATGTTTCCATTCGAAGAAAGCTCTTAAGCGCATTCTAGAATCATTCCTTCCCAAAACATGTCTTGCGCATCTAATAGCGTGCTTTCCAGATAGTTCTTGTCGGACATCGCTTCCCTTGTATTATGGGATTCTATTTCAATACCGTAAATATATCGACATACTGATAAGGTAATATGTTTCCATTCGAAGAAAGCTCTTAAGCGCATTCTAGAATCATTCCTTCCCAAAACTAGTCTTGCGCATCTAAAAGCGTGCTTTCCAGATCTTGTCGGACATCGCTTCCCTTGTATTTTGGGATTCGATTTCTATACCGTAAATATATCGACATACTGATAAGGTAATATGTTTCCATTCGAAGAAAGCTCTTAAGCGCATTCTAGACATGTCGTGGGCATTGCGGGCGTGCTTTCCAGATAGTTCTTGTCGGACATCGCTTCCCTTGTATTTTGGGATTCGATTTCTATACCGTAAATATATCGACATACTGATAAGGTAATATGTTTCCATTCGAAGAAAGCTCTTAAGCGCATTCTAGAATCATTCCTTCCCAAAACATGTCTTGCGCATCTAATAGCGTGCTTTCCAGATAGTTCTTGTCGGACATCGCTTCCCTTGTATTATGGGATTCTATTTCAATACCGTAAATATATCGACATACTGATAAGGTAATATGTTTCCATTCGAAGAAAGCTCTTAAGCGCATTCTAGACATGTCGTGGGCATTGCGGGCGTGCTTTCCAGATAGTTCTTGTCGGACATCGCTTCCCTTGTATTTTGGGATTCGATTTCTATACCGTAAATATATCGACATACTGATAAGGTAATATGTTTCCATTCGAAGAAAGCTCTTAAGCGCATTCTAGAATCATTCCTTCCCAAAACTAGTCTTGCGCATCTAAAAGCGTGCTTTCCAGATAGTTCTTGTCGGACATCGCTTCCCTTGTATTATGGGATTCTATTTCAATACCGTAAATATATCGACATACTGATAAGGTAATATGTTTCCATTCGAAGAAAGCTCTTAAGCGCATTCTAGACATGTCGTGGGCATTGCGGGCGTGCTTTCCAGATAGTTCTTGTCGGACATCGCTACCCTTGTATTTTGGGATTCGATTTCTATACCGTAAATATATCGACATACTGATAAGGTAATATGTTTCCATTCGAAGAAAGCTCTTAAGCGCATTCTAGACATGTCGTGGGCATTGCGGGCGTGCTTTCCAGATAGTTCTTGTCGGACATCGCTTCCCTTGTATTTTGGGATTCGATTTCTATACCGTAAATATATCGACATACTGATAAGGTAATATGTTTCCATTCGAAGAAAGCTCTTAAGCGCATTCTAGAATCATTCCTTCCCAAAACATGTCTTGCGCATCTAATAGCGTGCTTTCCAGATAGTTCTTGTCGGACATCGCTTCCCTTGTATTATGGGATTCTATTTCAATACCGTAAATATATCGACATACTGATAAGGTAATATGTTTCCATTCGAAGAAAGCTCTTAAGCGCATTCTAGAATCATTCCTTCCCAAAACTAGTCTTGCGCATCTAAAAGCGTGCTTTCCAGATCTTGTCGGACATCGCTTCCCTTGTATTTTGGGATTCGATTTCTATACCGTAAATATATCGACATACTGATAAGGTAATATGTTTCCATTCGAAGAAAGCTCTTAAGCGCATTCTAGAATCATTCCTTCCCAAAACTAGTCTTGCGCATCTAATAGCGTGCTTTCCAGAAAGTTCTTGTCGGACATCGCTTCCCTTGTATTTTGGGATTCGATTTCTATACCGTAAATATATCGACATACTGATAAGGTAATATGTTTCCATTCGAAGAAAGCTCTTAAGCGCATTCTAGAATCATTCCTTCCCAAAACTAGTCTTGCGCATCTAATAGCGTGCTTTCCAGATAGTTCTTGTCGGACATCGCTTCCCTTGTATTTTGGGATTCGATTTCTATAACGTAAATATATCGACATACTGATAAGGTAATATGTTTCCATTCGAAGAAAGCTCTTAAGCGCAATCTAGATTCATTCCTTCCCAAAACATGTCTTGCGCATTTAAAAGCGTGCTTTCCAGATAGTTCTTGTCGGACATCGCTACCCTTGTATTTTGGGATTCGATTTCTATACCGTAAATATATCGACATACTGATAAGGTAATATGTTTCCATTCGAAGAAAGCTCTTAAGCGCAATCTAGATTCATTCCTTCCCAAAACATGTCTTGCGCATTTAAAAGCGTGCTTTCCAGAAAGTTCTTGTCGGACATCGCTTCCCTTGTATTTTGGGATTCGATTTCTATACCGTAAATATATCGACATACTGATAAGGTAATATGTTTCCATTCGAAGAAAGCTCTTAAGCGCAATCTAGATTCATTCCTTCCCAAAACATGTCTTGCGCATTTAAAAGCGTGCTTTCCAGATAGTTCTTGTCGGACATCGCTTCCCTTGTATTTTGGGATTCGATTTCTATACCGTAAATATATCGACATAGTGATAAGATAATATGTTTCCATTCGAAGAAAGCTCTTAAGCGCAATCTAGATTCATTCCTTCCCAAAACATGTCTTGCGCATTTAAAAGCGTGCTTTCCAGATAGTTCTTGTCGGACATCGCTTCCCTTGTATTTTGGGATTCGATTTCTATACCGTAAATATATCGACATACTGATAAGGTAATATGTTTCCATTCGAAGAAAGCTCTTAAGCGCAATCTAGATTCATTCCTTCCCAAAACATGTCTTGCGCATTTAAAAGCGTGCTTTCCAGATAGTTCTTGTCGGACATCGCTTCCCTTGTATTTTGGGATTCGATTTCTATACCGTAAATATATCGACATACTGATAAGGTAATATGTTTCCATTCGAAGAAAGCTCTTATGCGCAATCTAGATTCATTCCTTCCCAAAACATGTCTTGCGCATTTAAAAGCGTGCTTTCCAGATAGTTCTTGTCGGACATCGCTTCCCTTGTATTTTGGGATTCGATTTCTATACCGTAAATATATCGACATACTGATAAGATAATATGTTTCCATTCGAAGAAAGCTCTTAAGCGCAATCTAGATTCATTCCTTCCCAAAACATGTCTTGCGCATTTAAAAGCGTGCTTTCCAGATAGTTCTTGTCGGACATCGCTTCCCTTGTATTTTGGGATTCGATTTCTATACCGTAAATATATCGACATACTGATAAGGTAATATGTTTCCATTCGAAGAAAGCTCTTAAGCGCAATCTAGATTCATTCCTTCCCAAAACATGTCTTGCGCATTTAAAAGCGTGCTTTCCAGAAAGTTCTTGTCGGACATCGCTTCCCTTGTATTTTGGGATTCGATTTCTATACCGTAAATATATCGACATACTGATAAGGTAATATGTTTCCATTCGAAGAAAGCTCTTAAGCGCAATCTAGATTCATTCCTTCCCAAAACATGTCTTGCGCATTTAAAAGCGTGCTTTCCAGAAAGTTCTTGTCGGACATCGCTTCCCTTGTATTTTGGGATTCGATTTCTATACCGTAAATATATCGACATACTGATAAGGTAATATGTTTCCATTCGAAAAAAGCTCTTAAGCGCAATCTAGATTCATTCCTTCCCAAAACATGTCTTGCGCATTTAAAAGCGTGCTTTCCAGAAAGTTCTTGTCGGACATCGCTTCCCTTGTATTTTGGGATTCGATTTCTATACCGTAAATATATCGACATACTGATAAGGTAATATGTTTCCATTCGAAGAAAGCTCTTAAGCGCAATCTAGATTCATTCCTTCCCAAAACATGTCTTGCGCATTTAAAAGCGTGCTTTCCAGATAGTTCTTGTCGGACATCGCTTCCCTTGTATATTGGGATTCGATTTCTATACCGTAAATATATCGACATACTGATAAGGTAATATGTTTCCATTCGAAAAAAGCTCTTAAGCGCAATCTAGATTCATTCCTTCCCAAAACATGTCTTGCGCATTTAAAAGCGTGCTTTCCAGATAGTTCTTGTCGGACATCGCTTCCCTTGTATTTTGGGATTCGATTTCTATACCGTAAATATATCGACATACTGATAAGATAATATGTTTCCATTCGAAGAAAGCTCTTAAGCGCAATCTAGATTCATTCCTTCCCAAAACATGTCTTGCGCATTTAAAAGCGTGCTTTCCAGATAGTTCTTGTCGGACATCGCTTCCCTTGTATTTTGGGATTCGATTTCTATACCGTAAATATATCGACATACTGATAAGGTAATATGTTTCCATTCGAAGAAAGCTCTTAAGCGCATTCTAGAATCATTCCTTCCCAAAACATGTCTTGCGCATTTAAAAGCGTGCTTTCCAGATAGTTCTTGTCGCAGATCGCTTTTCTTTTATTTTGGGATTCGATTTCTATACCGTAAATATATCGACATACTGATAAGGTAATATGTTTCCATTCGAAAAAAGCTCTTAAGCGCAATCTAGATTCATTCCTTCCCAAAACATGTCTTGCGCATTTAAAAGCGTGCTTTCCAGAAAGTTCTTGTCGGACATCGCTTCCCTTGTATTTTGGGATTCGATTTCTATACCGTAAATATATCGACATACTGATAAGGTAATATGTTTCCATTCGAAGAAAGCTCTTAAGCGCAATCTAGATTCATTCCTTCCCAAAACATGTCTTGCGCATTTAAAAGCGTGCTTTCCAGAAAGTTCTTGTCGGACATCGCTTCCCTTGTATTTTGGGATTCGATTTCTATACCGTAAATATATCGACATACTGATAAGGTAATATGTTTCCATTCGAAAAAAGCTCTTAAGCGCAATCTAGATTCATTCCTTCCCAAAACATGTCTTGCGCATTTAAAAGCGTGCTTTCCAGAAAGTTCTTGTCGGACATCGCTTCCCTTGTATTTTGGGATTCGATTTCTATACCGTAAATATATCGACATACTGATAAGATAATATGTTTCCATTCGAAGAAAGCTCTTAAGCGCAATCTAGATTCATTCCTTCCCAAAACATGTCTTGCGCATTTAAAAGCGTGCTTTCCAGATAGTTCTTGTCGGACATCGCTTCCCTTGTATTTTGGGATTCGATTTCTATACCGTAAGTATATCGACATACTGATAAGGTAATATGTTTCCATTCGAAGAAAGCTCTTAAGCGCATTCTAGAATCATTCCTTCCCAAAACATGTCTTGCGCATTTAAAAGCGTGCTTTCCAGATAGTTCTTGTCGCAGATCGCTTTTCTTTTATTTTGGGATTCGATTTCGATACCGTAAATATATCGACATACTGATAAGGTAATATGTTTCCATTCGAAGAAAGCTCTTAAGCGCATTCTAGAATCATTCCTTCCCAAAACATGTCTTGCGCATTTAAAAGCGTGCTTTCCAGATAGTTCTTGTCGCAGATCGCTTTTCTTTTATTTTGGGATTCGATTTCTATACCGTAAATATATCGACATACTGATAAGGTAATATGTTTCCATTCGAAGAAAGCTCTTAAGCGCATTCTAGAATCATTCCTTCCCAAAACATGTCTTGCGCATTTAAAAGCGTGCTTTCCAGATAGTTCTTGTCGCAGATCGCTTTTCTTTTATTTTGGGATTCGATTTCTATACCGTAAATATATCGACATACTGATAAGGTAATATGTTTCCATTCGAAGAAAGCTCTTAAGCGCATTCTAGAATCATTCCTTCCCAAAACATGTCTTGCGCATTTAAAAGCGTGCTTTCCAGATAGTTCTTGTCGCAGATCGCTTTTCTTTTATTTTGGGATTCGATTTCTATACCGTAAATATATCGACATACTGATAAGGTAATATGTTTCCATTCGAAGAAAGCTCTTAAGCGCATTCTAGAATCATTCCTTCCCAAAACATGTCTTGCGCATTTAAAAGCGTGCTTTCCAGATAGTTCTTGTCGCAGATCGCTTTTCTTTTATTTTGGGATTCGATTTCTATACCGTAAATATATCGACATACTGATAAGGTAATATGTTTCCATTCGAAGAAAGCTCTTAAGCGCATTCTAGAATCATTCCTTCCCAAAACATGTCTTGCGCATTCAAAAGCGTGCTTTCCAGATAGTTCTTGTCGCAGATCGCTTTCCTTTTATTTTGGGATTCGATTTCTATACCGTAAATATATCGACATACTGATAAGGTAATATGTTTCCATTCGAAGAAAGCTCTTAAGCGCATTCTAGAATCATTCCTTCCCAAAACATGTCTTGCGCATTTAAAAGCGTGCTTTCCAGATAGTTCTTGTCGCAGATCGCTTTCCTTTTATTTTGGGATTCGATTTCTATACCGTAAATATATCGACATACTGATAAGGTAATATGTTTCCATTCGAAGAAAGCTCTTAAGCGCATTCTAGAATCATTCCTTCCCAAAACATGTCTTGCGCATTTAAAAGCGTGCTTTCCAGATAGTTCTTGTCGCAGATCGCTTTCCTTTTATTTTGGGATTCGATTTCTATACCGTAAATATATCGACATACTGATAAGGTAATATGTTTCCATTCGAAGAAAGCTCTTAAGCGCATTCTAGAATCATTCCTTCCCAAAACATGTCTTGCGCATTTAAAAGCGTGCTTTCCAGATAGTTCTTGTCGCAGATCGCTTTCCTTTTATTTTGGGATTCGATTTCTATACCGTAAATATATCGACATACTGATAAGGTAATATGTTTCCATTCGAAGAAAGCTCTTAAGCGCATTCTAGAATCATTCCTTCCCAAAACATGTCTTGCGCATTCAAAAGCGTGCTTTCCAGATAGTTCTTGTCGCAGATCGCTTTCCTTTTATTTTGGGATTCGATTTCTATACCGTAAATATATCGACATACTGATAAGGTAATATGTTTCCATTCGAAGAAAGCTCTTAAGCGCATTCTAGAATCATTCCTTCCCAAAACATGTCTTGCGCATTTAAAAGCGTGCTTTCCAGATAGTTCTTGTCGCAGATCGCTTTCCTTTTATTTTGGGATTCGATTTCTATACCGTAAATATATCGACATACTGATAAGGTAATATGTTTCCATTCGAAGAAAGCTCTTAAGCGCATTCTAGAATCATTCCTTCCCAAAACATGTCTTGCGCATTTAAAAGCGTGCTTTCCAGATAGTTCTTGTCGCAGATCGCTTTCCTTTTATTTTGGGATTCGATTTCTATACCGTAAATATATCGACATACTGATAAGGTAATATGTTTCCATTCGAAGAAAGCTCTTAAGCGCATTCTAGAATCATTCCTTCCCAAAACATGTCTTGCGCATTTAAAAGCGTGCTTTCCAGATAGTTCTTGTCGCAGATCGCTTTCCTTTTATTTTGGGATTCGATTTCTATACCGTAAATATATCGACATACTGATAAGGTAATATGTTTCCATTCGAAGAAAGCTCTTAAGCGCATTCTAGAATCATTCCTTCCCAAAACATGTCTTGCGCATTCAAAAGCGTGCTTTCCAGATAGTTCTTGTCGCAGATCGCTTTTCTTTTATTTTGGGATTCGATTTCTATACCGTAAATATATCGACATACTGATAAGGTAATATGTTTCCATTCGAAGAAAGCTCTTAAGCGCATTCTAGAATCATTCCTTCCCAAAACATGTCTTGCGCATTTAAAAGCGTGCTTTCCAGATAGTTCTTGTCGCAGATCGCTTTTCTTTTATTTTGGGATTCGATTTCTATACCGTAAATATATCGACATACTGATAAGGTAATATGTTTCCATTCGAAGAAAGCTCTTAAGCGCATTCTAGAATCATTCCTTCCCAAAACATGTCTTGCGCATTTAAAAGCGTGCTTTCCAGATAGTTCTTGTCGCAGATCGCTTTCCTTTTATTTTGGGATTCGATTTCTATACCGTAAATATATCGACATACTGATAAGGTAATATGTTTCCATTCGAAGAAAGCTCTTAAGCGCATTCTAGAATCATTCCTTCCCAAAACATGTCTTGCGCATTTAAAAGCGTGCTTTCCAGATAGTTCTTGTCGCAGATCGCTTTTCTTTTATTTTGGGATTCGATTTCTATACCGTAAATATATCGACATACTGATAAGGTAATATGTTTCCATTCGAAGAAAGCTCTTAAGCGCATTCTAGAATCATTCCTTCCCAAAACATGTCTTGCGCATTCAAAAGCGTGCTTTCCAGATAGTTCTTGTCGCAGATCGCTTTCCTTTTATTTTGGGATTCGATTTCTATACCGTAAATATATCGACATACTGATAAGGTAATATGTTTCCATTCGAAGAAAGCTCTTAAGCGCATTCTAGAATCATTCCTTCCCAAAACATGTCTTGCGCATTCAAAAGCGTGCTTTCCAGATAGTTCTTGTCGCAGATCGCTTTTCTTTTATTCTGGGATTCGATTTCTATACCGTAAATATATCGACATACTGATAAGGTAATATGTTTCCATTCGAAGAAAGCTCTTAAGCGCATTCTAGAATCATTCCTTCCCAAAACATGTCTTGCGCATTTAAAAGCGTGCTTTCCAGATAGTTCTTGTCGCAGATCGCTTTTCTTTTATTTTGGGATTCGATTTCTATACCGTAAATATATCGACATACTGATAAGGTAATATGTTTCCATTCGAAGAAAGCTCTTAAGCGCATTCTAGAATCATTCCTTCCCAAAACATGTCTTGCGCATTTAAAAGCGTGCTTTCCAGATAGTTCTTGTCGCAGATCGCTTTCCTTTTATTTTGGGATTCGATTTCTATACCGTAAATATATCGACATACTGATAAGGTAATATGTTTCCATTCGAAGAAAGCTCTTAAGCGCATTCTAGAATCATTCCTTCCCAAAACATGTCTTGCGCATTTAAAAGCGTGCTTTCCAGATAGTTCTTGTCGCAGATCGCTTTTCTTTTATTTTGGGATTCGATTTCTATACCGTAAATATATCGACATACTGATAAGGTAATATGTTTCCATTCGAAGAAAGCTCTTAAGCGCATTCTAGAATCATTCCTTCCCAAAACATGTCTTGCGCATTCAAAAGCGTGCTTTCCAGATAGTTCTTGTCGCAGATCGCTTTCCTTTTATTTTGGGATTCGATTTCTATACCGTAAATATATCGACATACTGATAAGGTAATATGTTTCCATTCGAAGAAAGCTCTTAAGCGCATTCTAGAATCATTCCTTCCCAAAACATGTCTTGCGCATTCAAAAGCGTGCTTTCCAGATAGTTCTTGTCGCAGATCGCTTTCCTTTTATTTTGGGATTCGATTTCTATACCGTAAATATATCGACATACTGATAAGGTAATATGTTTCCATTCGAAGAAAGCTCTTAAGCGCATTCTAGAATCATTCCTTCCCAAAACATGTCTTGCGCATTTAAAAGCGTGCTTTCCAGATAGTTCTTGTCGCAGATCGCTTTCCTTTTATTTTGGGATTCGATTTCTATACCGTAAATATATCGACATACTGATAAGGTAATATGTTTCCATTCGAAGAAAGCTCTTAAGCGCATTCTAGAATCATTCCTTCCCAAAACATGTCTTGCGCATTCAAAAGCGTGCTTTCCAGATAGTTCTTGTCGCAGATCGCTTTCCTTTTATTTTGGGATTCGATTTCTATACCGTAAATATATCGACATACTGATAAGGTAATATGTTTCCATTCGAAGAAAGCTCTTAAGCGCATTCTAGAATCATTCCTTCCCAAAACATGTCTTGCGCATTTAAAAGCGTGCTTTCCAGATAGTTCTTGTCGCAGATCGCTTTTCTTTTATTTTGGGATTCGATTTCTATACCGTAAATATATCGACATACTGATAAGGTAATATGTTTCCATTCGAAGAAAGCTCTTAAGCGCATTCTAGAATCATTCCTTCCCAAAACATGTCTTGCGCATTTAAAAGCGTGCTTTCCAGATAGTTCTTGTCGCAGATCGCTTTCCTTTTATTTTGGGATTCGATTTCTATACCGTAAATATATCGACATACTGATAAGGTAATATGTTTCCATTCGAAGAAAGCTCTTAAGCGCATTCTAGAATCATTCCTTCCCAAAACATGTCTTGCGCATTTAAAAGCGTGCTTTCCAGATAGTTCTTGTCGCAGATCGCTTTTCTTTTATTTTGGGATTCGATTTCTATACCGTAAATATATCGACATACTGATAAGGTAATATGTTTCCATTCGAAGAAAGCTCTTAAGCGCATTCTAGAATCATTCCTTCCCAAAACATGTCTTGCGCATTTAAAAGCGTGCTTTCCAGATAGTTCTTGTCGCAGATCGCTTTTCTTTTATTTTGGGATTCGATTTCTATACCGTAAATATATCGACATACTGATAAGGTAATATGTTTCCATTCGAAGAAAGCTCTTAAGCGCATTCTAGAATCATTCCTTCCCAAAACATGTCTTGCGCATTTAAAAGCGTGCTTTCCAGATAGTTCTTGTCGCAGATCGCTTTTCTTTTATTTTGGGATTCGATTTCTATACCGTAAATATATCGACATACTGATAAGGTAATATGTTTCCATTCGAAGAAAGCTCTTAAGCGCATTCTAGAATCATTCCTTCCCAAAACATGTCTTGCGCATTTAAAAGCGTGCTTTCCAGATAGTTCTTGTCGCAGATCGCTTTTCTTTTATTTTGGGATTCGATTTCTATACCGTAAATATATCGACATACTGATAAGGTAATATGTTTCCATTCGAAGAAAGCTCTTAAGCGCATTCTAGAATCATTCCTTCCCAAAACATGTCTTGCGCATTCAAAAGCGTGCTTTCCAGATAGTTCTTGTCGCAGATCGCTTTCCTTTTATTTTGGGATTCGATTTCTATACCGTAAATATATCGACATACTGATAAGGTAATATGTTTCCATTCGAAGAAAGCTCTTAAGCGCATTCTAGAATCATTCCTTCCCAAAACATGTCTTGCGCATTCAAAAGCGTGCTTTCCAGATAGTTCTTGTCGCAGATCGCTTTTCTTTTATTTTGGGATTCGATTTCTATACCGTAAATATATCGACATACTGATAAGGTAATATGTTTCCATTCGAAGAAAGCTCTTAAGCGCATTCTAGAATCATTCCTTCCCAAAACATGTCTTGCGCATTCAAAAGCGTGCTTTCCAGATAGTTCTTGTCGCAGATCGCTTTCCTTTTATTTTGGGATTCGATTTCTATACCGTAAATATATCGACATACTGATAAGGTAATATGTTTCCATTCGAAGAAAGCTCTTAAGCGCATTCTAGAATCATTCCTTCCCAAAACATGTCTTGCGCATTCAAAAGCGTGCTTTCCAGATAGTTCTTGTCGCAGATCGCTTTTCTTTTATTTTGGGATTCGATTTCTATACCGTAAATATATCGACATACTGATAAGGTAATATGTTTCCATTCGAAGAAAGCTCTTAAGCGCATTCTAGAATCATTCCTTCCCAAAACATGTCTTGCGCATTCAAAAGCGTGCTTTCCAGATAGTTCTTGTCGCAGATCGCTTTCCTTTTATTTTGGGATTCGATTTCTATACCGTAAATATATCGACATACTGATAAGGTAATATGTTTCCATTCGAAGAAAGCTCTTAAGCGCATTCTAGAATCATTCCTTCCCAAAACATGTCTTGCGCATTCAAAAGCGTGCTTTCCAGATAGTTCTTGTCACAGATCGCTTTCCTTTTATTTTGGGATTCGATTTCTATACCGTAAATATATCGACATACTGATAAGGTAATATGTTTCCATTCGAAGAAAGCTCTTAAGCGCATTCTAGAATCATTCCTTCCCAAAACATGTCTTGCGCATTTAAAAGCGTGCTTTCCAGATAGTTCTTGTCGCAGATCGCTTTTCTTTTATTTTGGGATTCGATTTCTATACCGTAAATATATCGACATACTGATAAGGTAATATGTTTCCATTCGAAGAAAGCTCTTAAGCGCATTCTAGAATCATTCCTTCCCAAAACATGTCTTGCGCATTCAAAAGCGTGCTTTCCAGATAGTTCTTGTCGCAGATCGCTTTCCTTTTATTTTGGGATTCGATTTCTATACCGTAAATATATCGACATACTGATAAGGTAATATGTTTCCATTCGAAGAAAGCTCTTAAGCGCATTCTAGAATCATTCCTTCCCAAAACATGTCTTGCGCATTCAAAAGCGTGCTTTCCAGATAGTTCTTGTCGCAGATCGCTTTCCTTTTATTTTGGGATTCGATTTCTATACCGTAAATATATCGACATACTGATAAGGTAATATGTTTCCATTCGAAGAAAGCTCTTAAGCGCATTCTAGAATCATTCCTTCCCAAAACATGTCTTGCGCATTCAAAAGCGTGCTTTCCAGATAGTTCTTGTCGCAGATCGCTTTTCTTTTATTTTGGGATTCGATTTCTATACCGTAAATATATCGACATACTGATAAGGTAATATGTTTCCATTCGAAGAAAGCTCTTAAGCGCATTCTAGAATCATTCCTTCCCAAAACATGTCTTGCGCATTTAAAAGCGTGCTTTCCAGATAGTTCTTGTCGCAGATCGCTTTTCTTTTATTTTGGGATTCGATTTCTATACCGTAAATATATCGACATACTGATAAGGTAATATGTTTCCATTCGAAGAAAGCTCTTAAGCGCATTCTAGAATCATTCCTTCCCAAAACATGTCTTGCGCATTTAAAAGCGTGCTTTCCAGATAGTTCTTGTCGCAGATCGCTTTTCTTTTATTTTGGGATTCGATTTCTATACCGTAAATATATCGACATACTGATAAGGTAATATGTTTCCATTCGAAGAAAGCTCTTAAGCGCATTCTAGAATCATTCCTTCCCAAAACATGTCTTGCGCATTTAAAAGCGTGCTTTCCAGATAGTTCTTGTCGCAGATCGCTTTTCTTTTATTTTGGGATTCGATTTCTATACCGTAAATATATCGACATACTGATAAGGTAATATGTTTCCATTCGAAGAAAGCTCTTAAGCGCATTCTAGAATCATTCCTTCCCAAAACATGTCTTGCGCTTTTAAAAGCGTGCTTTCCAGATAGTTCTTGTCGCAGATCGCTTTTCTTTTATTTTGGGATTCGATTTCTATACCGTAAATATATCGACATACTGATAAGGTAATATGTTTCCATTCGAAGAAAGCTCTTAAGCGCATTCTAGAATCATTCCTTCCCAAAACATGTCTTGCGCATTTAAAAGCGTGCTTTCCAGATAGTTCTTGTCGCAGATCGCTTTTCTTTTATTTTGGGATTCGATTTCTATACCGTAAATATATCGACATACTGATAAGGTAATATGTTTCCATTCGAAGAAAGCTCTTAAGCGCATTCTAGAATCATTCCTTCCCAAAACATGTCTTGCGCATTTAAAAGCGTGCTTTCCAGATAGTTCTTGTCGCAGATCGCTTTTCTTTTATTTTGGGATTCGATTTCTATACCGTAAATATATCGACATACTGATAAGGTAATATGTTTCCATTCGAAGAAAGCTCTTAAGCGCATTCTAGAATCATTCCTTCCCAAAACATGTCTTGCGCATTTAAAAGCGTGCTTTCCAGATAGTTCTTGTCGGACATCGCTTTTCTTTTATTTTGGGATTCGATTTCTATACCGTAAATATATCGACATACTGATAAGGTAATATGTTTCCATTCGAAGAAAGCTCTTAAGCGCATTCTAGAATCATTCCTTCCCAAAACATGTCTTGCGCATTTAAAAGCGTGCTTTCCAGATAGTTCTTGTCGGACATCGCTTTTCTTTTATTTTGGGATTCGATTTCTATACCGTAAATATATCGACATACTGATAAGGTAATATGTTTCCATTCGAAGAAAGCTCTTAAGCGCATTCTAGAATCATTCCTTCCCAAAACATGTCTTGCGCATTTAAAAGCGTGCTTTCCAGATAGTTCTTGTCGGACGTCGCTTTACTTTTATTTTGGGATTCGATTTCTATACCGTAAATATATCGACATACTGATAAGGTAATATGTTTCCATTCGAAGAAAGCTCTTAAGCGCATTCTAGAATCATTCCTTCCCAAAACATGTCTTGCGCATTTAAAAGCGTGCTTTCCAGATAGTTCTTGTCGGACATCGCTTTTCTTTTATTTTGGGATTCGATTTCTATACCGTAAATATATCGACATACTGATAAGGTAATATGTTTCCATTCGAAGAAAGCTCTTAAGCGCATTCTAGAATCATTCCTTCCCAAAACATGTCTTGCGCATTTAAAAGCGTGCTTTCCAGATAGTTCTTGTCGGACATCGCTTTTCTTTTATTTTGGGATTCGATTTCTATACCGTAAATATATCGACATACTGATAAGGTAATATGTTTCCATTCGAAGAAAGCTCTTAAGCGCATTCTAGAATCATTCCTTCCCAAAACATGTCTTGCGCATTTAAAAGCGTGCTTTCCAGATAGTTCTTGTCGCAGATCGCTTTTCTTTTATTTTGGGATTCGATTTCTATACCGTAAATATATCGACATACTGATAAGGTAATATGTTTCCATTCGAAGAAAGCTCTTAAGCGCATTCTAGAATCATTCCTTCCCAAAACATGTCTTGCGCATTTAAAAGCGTGCTTTCCAGATAGTTCTTGTCGCAGATCGCTTTTCTTTTATTTTGGGATTCGATTTCTATACCGTAAATATATCGACATACTGATAAGGTAATATGTTTCCATTCGAAGAAAGCTCTTAAGCGCATTCTAGAATCATTCCTTCCCAAAACATGTCTTGCGCATTTAAAAGCGTGCTTTCCAGATAGTTCTTGTCGCAGATCGCTTTTCTTTTATTTTGGGATTCGATTTCTATACCGTAAATATATCGACATACTGATAAGGTAATATGTTTCCATTCGAAGAAAGCTCTTAAGCGCATTCTAGAATCATTCCTTCCCAAAACATGTCTTGCGCATTAAAAAAGCGTGCTTTCCAGATAGTTCTTGTCGCAGATCGCTTTTCTTTTATTTTGGGATTCGATTTCTATACCGTAAATATATCGACATACTGATAAGGTAATATGTTTCCATTCGAAGAAAGCTCTTAAGCGCATTCTAGAATCATTCCTTCCCAAAACATGTCTTGCGCATTTAAAAGCGTGCTTTCCAGATAGTTCTTGTCGCAGATCGCTTTTCTTTTATTTTGGGATTCGATTTCTATACCGTAAATATATCGACATACTGATAAGGTAATATGTTTCCATTCGAAGAAAGCTCTTAAGCGCATTCTAGAATCATTCCTTCCCAAAACATGTCTTGCGCATTTAAAAGCGTGCTTTCCAGATAGTTCTTGTCGCAGATCGCTTTTCTTTTATTTTGGGATTCGATTTCTATACCGTAAATATATCGACATACTGATAAGGTAATATGTTTCCATTCGAAGAAAGCTCTTAAGCGCATTCTAGAATCATTCCTTCCCAAAACATGTCTTGCGCATTTAAAAGCGTGCTTTCCAGATAGTTCTTGTCGCAGATCGCTTTTCTTTTATTTTGGGATTCGATTTCTATACCGTAAATATATCGACATACTGATAAGGTAATATGTTTCCATTCGAAGAAAGCTCTTAAGCGCATTCTAGAATCATTCCTTCCCAAAACATGTCTTGCGCATTTAAAAGCGTGCTTTCCAGATAGTTCTTGTCGCAGATCGCTTTTCTTTTATTTTGGGATTCGATTTCTATACCGTAAATATATCGACATACTGATAAGGTAATATGTTTCCATTCGAAGAAAGCTCTTAAGCGCATTCTAGAATCATTCCTTCCCAAAACATGTCTTGCGCATTTAAAAGCGTGCTTTCCAGATAGTTCTTGTCGGACGTCGCTTTCCTTTTATTTTGGGATTCGATTTCTATACCGTAAATATATCGACATACTGATAAGGTAATATGTTTCCATTCGAAGAAAGCTCTTAAGCGCATTCTAGAATCATTCCTTCCCAAAACATGTCTTGCGCATTTAAAAGCGTGCTTTCCAGATAGTTCTTGTCGGACGTCGCTTTTCTTTTATTTTGGGATTCGATTTCTATACCGTAAATATATCGACATACTGATAAGGTAATATGTTTCCATTCGAAGAAAGCTCTTAAGCGCATTCTAGAATCATTCCTTCCCAAAACATGTCTTGCGCA
Organism: Tanypteryx hageni; assembly: GCA_028673005.1. Lineage (NCBI taxonomy): Eukaryota > Metazoa > Arthropoda > Insecta > Odonata > Petaluridae > Tanypteryx > Tanypteryx hageni. The sequence goes on along the minus strand of CM054119.1, from coordinate 19,030,485 downwards.
TTTAAAAGCGTGCTTTCCAGATAGTTCTTGTCGGACGTCGCTTTCCTTTTATTTTGGGATTCGATTTCTATACCGTAAATATATCGACATACTGATAAGGTAATATGTTTCCATTCGAAGAAAGCTCTTAAGCGCATTCTAGAATCATTCCTTCCCAAAACATGTCTTGCGCATTTAAAAGCGTGCTTTCCAGATAGTTCTTGTCGGACGTCGCTTTCCTTTTATTTTGGGATTCGATTTCTATACCGTAAATATATCGACATACTGATAAGGTAATATGTTTCCATTCGAAGAAAGCTCTTAAGCGCATTCTAGAATCATTCCTTCCCAAAACATGTCTTGCGCATTTAAAAGCGTGCTTTCCAGAAAGTTCTTGTCGGACATCGCTTCCCTTGTATTTTGGGATTCGATTTCTATACCGTAAATATATCGACATACTGATAAGGTAATATGTTTCCATTCGAAGAAAGCTCTTAAGCGCATTCTAGAATCATTCCTTCCCAAAACATGTCTTGCGCATTTAAAAGCGTGCTTTCCAGATAGTTCTTGTCGCAGATCGCTTTTCTTTTATTTTGGGATTCGATTTCTATACCGTAAATATATCGACATACTGATAAGGTAATATGTTTCCATTCGAAGAAAGCTCTTAAGCGCATTCTAGAATCATTCCTTCCCAAAACATGTCTTGCGCATTTAAAAGCGTGCTTTCCAGATAGTTCTTGTCGCAGATCGCTTTTCTTTTATTTTGGGATTCGATTTCTATACCGTAAATATATCGACATACTGATAAGGTAATATGTTTCCATTCGAAGAAAGCTCTTAAGCGCATTCTAGAATCATTCCTTCCCAAAACATGTCTTGCGCATTTAAAAGCGTGCTTTCCAGATAGTTCTTGTCGCAGATCGCTTTTCTTTTATTTTGGGATTCGATTTCTATACCGTAAATATATCGACATACTGATAAGGTAATATGTTTCCATTCGAAGAAAGCTCTTAAGCGCATTCTAGAATCATTCCTTCCCAAAACATGTCTTGCGCATTTAAAAGCGTGCTTTCCAGATAGTTCTTGTCGGACGTCGCTTTCCTTTTATTTTGGGATTCGATTTCTATACCGTAAATATATCGACATACTGATAAGGTAATATGTTTCCATTCGAAGAAAGCTCTTAAGCGCATTCTAGAATCATTCCTTCCCAAAACATGTCTTGCGCATTTAAAAGCGTGCTTTCCAGATAGTTCTTGTCGGACGTCGCTTTCCTTTTATTTTGGGATTCGATTTCTATACCGTAAATATATCGACATACTGATAAGGTAATATGTTTCCATTCGAAGAAAGCTCTTAAGCGCATTCTAGAATCATTCCTTCCCAAAACATGTCTTGCGCATTTAAAAGCGTGCTTTCCAGATAGTTCTTGTCGGACGTCGCTTTCCTTTTATTTTGGGATTCGATTTCTATACCGTAAATATATCGACATACTGATAAGGTAATATGTTTCCATTCGAAGAAAGCTCTTAAGCGCATTCTAGAATCATTCCTTCCCAAAACATGTCTTGCGCATTTAAAAGCGTGCTTTCCAGATAGTTCTTGTCGGACGTCGCTTTCCTTTTATTTTGGGATTCGATTTCTATACCGTAAATATATCGACATACTGATAAGGTAATATGTTTCCATTCGAAGAAAGCTCTTAAGCGCATTCTAGAATCATTCCTTCCCAAAACATGTCTTGCGCATTTAAAAGCGTGCTTTCCAGATAGTTCTTGTCGGACGTCGCTTTCCTTTTATTTTGGGATTCGATTTCTATACCGTAAATATATCGACATACTGATATGGTAATATGTTTCCATTCGAAGAAAGCTCTTAAGCGCATTCTAGAATCATTCCTTCCCAAAACATGTCTTGCGCATTTAAAAGCGTGCTTTCCAGATAGTTCTTGTCGCAGATCGCTTTTCTTTTATTTTGGGATTCGATTTCTATACCGTAAATATATCGACATACTGATAAGGTAATATGTTTCCATTCGAAGAAAGCTCTTAAGCGCATTCTAGAATCATTCCTTCCCAAAACATGTCTTGCGCATTTAAAAGCGTGCTTTCCAGATAGTTCTTGTCGCAGATCGCTTTTCTTTTATTTTGGGATTCGATTTCTATACCGTAAATATATCGACATACTGATAAGGTAATATGTTTCCATTCGAAGAAAGCTCTTAAGCGCATTCTAGAATCATTCCTTCCCAAAACATGTCTTGCGCATTTAAAAGCGTGCTTTCCAGATAGTTCTTGTCGGACATCGCTTTTCTTTTATTTTGGGATTCGATTTCTATACCGTAAATATATCGACATACTGATAAGGTAATATGTTTCCATTCGAAGAAAGCTCTTAAGCGCATTCTAGAATCATTCCTTCCCAAAACATGTCTTGCGCATTTAAAAGCGTGCTTTCCAGATAGTTCTTGTCGGACGTCGCTTTCCTTTTATTTTGGGATTCGATTTCTATACCGTAAATATATCGACATACTGATAAGGTAATATGTTTCCATTCGAAGAAAGCTCTTAAGCGCATTCTAGAATCATTCCTTCCCAAAACATGTCTTGCGCATTTAAAAGCGTGCTTTCCAGATAGTTCTTGTCGCAGATCGCTTTTCTTTTATTTTGGGATTCGATTTCTATACCGTAAATATATCGACATACTGATAAGGTAATATGTTTCCATTCGAAGAAAGCTCTTAAGCGCATTCTAGAATCATTCCTTCCCAAAACATGTCTTGCGCATTTAAAAGCGTGCTTTCCAGATAGTTCTTGTCGCAGATCGCTTTTCTTTTATTTTGGGATTCGATTTCTATACCGTAAATATATCGACATACTGATAAGGTAATATGTTTCCATTCGAAGAAAGCTCTTAAGCGCATTCTAGAATCATTCCTTCCCAAAACATGTCTTGCGCATTTAAAAGCGTGCTTTCCAGATAGTTCTTGTCGGACGTCGCTTTCCTTTTATTTTGGGATTCGATTTCTATACCGTAAATATATCGACATACTGATAAGGTAATATGTTTCCATTCGAAGAAAGCTCTTAAGCGCATTCTAGAATCATTCCTTCCCAAAACATGTCTTGCGCATTTAAAAGCGTGCTTTCCAGATAGTTCTTGTCGGACGTCGCTTTCCTTTTATTTTGGGATTCGATTTCTATACCGTAAATATATCGACATACTGATAAGGTAATATGTTTCCATTCGAAGAAAGCTCTTAAGCGCATTCTAGAATCATTCCTTCCCAAAACATGTCTTGCGCATTTAAAAGCGTGCTTTCCAGATAGTTCTTGTCGCAGATCGCTTTTCTTTTATTTTGGGATTCGATTTCTATACCGTAAATATATCGACATACTGATAAGGTAATATGTTTCCATTCGAAGAAAGCTCTTAAGCGCATTCTAGAATCATTCCTTCCCAAAACATGTCTTGCGCATTTAAAAGCGTGCTTTCCAGATAGTTCTTGTCGCAGATCGCTTTTCTTTTATTTTGGGATTCGATTTCTATACCGTAAATATATCGACATACTGATAAGGTAATATGTTTCCATTCGAAGAAAGCTCTTAAGCGTATTCTAGAATCATTCCTTCCCAAAACATGTCTTGCGCATTTAAAAGCGTGCTTTCCAGATAGTTCTTGTCGCAGATCGCTTTTCTTTTATTTTGGGATTCGATTTCTATACCGTAAATATATCGACATACTGATAAGGTAATATGTTTCCATTCGAAGAAAGCTCTTAAGCGCATTCTAGAATCATTCCTTCCCAAAACATGTCTTGCGCATTTAAAAGCGTGCTTTCCAGATAGTTCTTGTCGGACGTCGCTTTCCTTTTATTTTGGGATTCGATTTCTATACCGTAAATATATCGACATACTGATAAGGTAATATGTTTCCATTCGAAGAAAGCTCTTAAGCGCATTCTAGAATCATTCCTTCCCAAAACATGTCTTGCGCATTTAAAAGCGTGCTTTCCAGGTAGTTCTTGTCGCAGATCGCTTTTCTTTTATTTTGGGATTCGATTTCTATACCGTAAATATATCGACATACTGATAAGGTAATATGTTTCCATTCGAAGAAAGCTCTTAAGCGCATTCTAGAATCATTCCTTCCCAAAACTAGTCTTGCGCATCTAAAAGCGTGCTTTCCAGATCTTGTCGGACATCGCTTCCCTTGTATTTTGGGATTCGATTTCTATACCGTAAATATATCGACATACTGATAAGGTAATATGTTTCCATTCGAAGAAAGCTCTTAAGCGCATTCTAGAATCATTCCTTCCCAAAACATGTCTTGCGCATTTAAAAGCGTGCTTTCCAGATAGTTCTTGTCGCAGATCGCTTTTCTTTTATTTTGGGATTCGATTTCTATACCGTAAATATATCGACATACTGATAAGGTAATATGATTCCATTCGAAGAAAGCTCTTAAGCGCATTCTAGAATCATTCCTTCCCAAAACATGTCTTGCGCATTTAAAAGCGTGCTTTCCAGATAGTTCTTGTCGCAGATCGCTTTTCTTTTATTTTGGGATTCGATTTCTATACCGTAAATATATCGACATACTGATAAGGTAATATGTTTCCATTCGAAGAAAGCTCTTAAGCGCATTCTAGAATCATTCCTTCCCAAAACATGTCTTGCGCATTTAAAAGCGTGCTTTCCAGATAGTTCTTGTCGCAGATCGCTTTTCTTTTATTTTGGGATTTGATTTCTATACCGTAAATATATCGACATACTGATAAGGTAATATGTTTCCATTCGAAGAAAGCTCTTAAGCGCATTCTAGAATCATTCCTTCCCAAAACATGTCTTGCGCATTTAAAAGCGTGCTTTCCAGATAGTTCTTGTCGCAGATCGCTTTTCTTTTATTTTGGGATTCGATTTCTATACCGTAAATATATCGACATACTGATAAGGTAATATGTTTCCATTCGAAGAAAGCTCTTAAGCGCATTCTAGAATCATTCCTTCCCAAAACATGTCTTGCGCATTTAAAAGCGTGCTTTCCAGATAGTTCTTGTCGCAGATCGCTTTTCTTTTATTTTGGGATTCGATTTCTATACCGTAAATATATCGACATACTGATAAGGTAATATGTTTCCATTCGAAGAAAGCTCTTAAGCGCATTCTAGAATCATTCCTTCCCAAAACATGTCTTGCGCATTTAAAAGCGTGCTTTCCAGATAGTTCTTGTCGCAGATCGCTTTTCTTTTATTTTGGGATTCGATTTCTATACCGTAAATATATCGACATACTGATAAGGTAATATGTTTCCATTCGAAGAAAGCTCTTAAGCGCATTCTAGAATCATTCCTTCCCAAAACATGTCTTGCGCATTTAAAAGCGTGCTTTCCAGATAGTTCTTGTCGGACGTCGCTTTCCTTTTATTTTGGGATTCGATTTCTATACCGTAAATATATCGACATACTGATAAGGTAATATGTTTCCATTCGAAGAAAGCTCTTAAGCGCATTCTAGAATCATTCCTTCCCAAAACATGTCTTGCGCATTTAAAAGCGTGCTTTCCAGATAGTTCTTGTCGCAGATCGCCTTTCTTTTATTTTGGGATTCGATTTCTATACCGTAAATATATCGACATACTGATAAGGTAATATGTTTCCATTCGAAGAAAGCTCTTAAGCGCATTCTAGAATCATTCCTTCCCAAAACATGTCTTGCGCATTTAAAAGCGTGCTTTCCAGATAGTTCTTGTCGCAGATCGCCTTTCTTTTATTTTGGGATTCGATTTCTATACCGTAAATATATCGACATACTGATAAGGTAATATGTTTCCATTCGAAGAAAGCTCTTAAGCGCATTCTAGAATCATTCCTTCCCAAAACATGTCTTGCGCATTTAAAAGCGTGCTTTCCAGATAGTTCTTGTCGCAGATCGCTTTTCTTTTATTTTGGGATTCGATTTCTATACCGTAAATATATCGACATACTGATAAGGTAATATGTTTCCATTCGAAGAAAGCTCTTAAGCGCATTCTAGAATCATTCCTTCCCAAAACATGTCTTGCGCATTTAAAAGCGTGCTTTCCAGATAGTTCTTGTCGGACGTCGCTTTTCTTTTATTTTGGGATTCGATTTCTATACCGTAAATATATCGACATACTGATAAGGTAATATGTTTCCATTCGAAGAAAGCTCTTAAGCGCATTCTAGAATCATTCCTTCCCAAAACATGTCTTGCGCATTTAAAAGCGTGCTTTCCAGATAGTTCTTGTCGGACGTCGCTTTTCTTTTATTTTGGGATTCGATTTCTATACCGTAAATATATCGACATACTGATAAGGTAATATGTTTCCATTCGAAGAAAGCTCTTAAGCGCATTCTAGAATCATTCCTTCCCAAAACATGTCTTGCGCATTTAAAAGCGTGCTTTCCAGATAGTTCTTGTCGCAGATCGCTTTTCTTTTATTTTGGGATTCGATTTCTATACCGTAAATATATCGACATACTGATAAGGTAATATGTTTCCATTCGAAGAAAGCTCTTAAGCGCATTCTAGAATCATTCCTTCCCAAAACATGTCTTGCGCATTTAAAAGCGTGCTTTCCAGATAGTTCTTGTCGCAGATCGCTTTTCTTTTATTTTGGGATTCGATTTCTATACCGTAAATATATCGACATACTGATAAGGTAATATGTTTCCATTCGAAGAAAGCTCTTAAGCGCATTCTAGAATCATTCCTTCCCAAAACATGTCTTGCGCATTTAAAAGCGTGCTTTCCAGATAGTTCTTGTCGCAGATCGCTTTTCTTTTATTTTGGGATTCGATTTCTATACCGTAAATATATCGACATACTGATAAGGTAATATGTTTCCATTCGAAGAAAGCTCTTAAGCGCATTCTAGAATCATTCCTTCCCAAAACATGTCTTGCGCATTTAAAAGCGTGCTTTCCAGATAGTTCTTGTCGGACGTCGCTTTTCTTTTATTTTGGGATTCGATTTCTATACCGTAAATATATCGACATACTGATAAGGTAATATGTTTCCATTCGAAGAAAGCTCTTAAGCGCATTCTAGAATCATTCCTTCCCAAAACATGTCTTGCGCATTTAAAAGCGTGCTTTCCAGATAGTTCTTGTCGCAGATCGCTTTTCTTTTATTTTGGGATTCGATTTCTATACCGTAAATATATCGACATACTGATAAGGTAATATGTTTCCATTCGAAGAAAGCTCTTAAGCGCATTCTAGAATCATTCCTTCCCAAAACATGTCTTGCGCATTTAAAAGCGTGCTTTCCAGATAGTTCTTGTCGGACGTCGCTTTCCTTTTATTTTGGGATTCGATTTCTATACCGTAAATATATCGACATACTGATAAGGTAATATGTTTCCATTCGAAGAAAGCTCTTAAGCGCATTCTAGAATCATTCCTTCCCAAAACATGTCTTGCGCATTTAAAAGCGTGCTTTCCAGATAGTTCTTGTCGCAGATCGCTTTTCTTTTATTTTGGGATTCGATTTCTATACCGTAAATATATCGACATACTGATAAGGTAATATGTTTCCATTCGAAGAAAGCTCTTAAGCGCATTCTAGAATCATTCCTTCCCAAAACATGTCTTGCGCATTTAAAAGCGTGCTTTCCAGATAGTTCTTGTCGGACGTCGCTTTCCTTTTATTTTGGGATTCGATTTCTATACCGTAAATATATCGACATACTGATAAGGTAATATGTTTCCATTCGAAGAAAGCTCTTAAGCGCATTCTAGAATCATTCCTTCCCAAAACATGTCTTGCGCATTTAAAAGCGTGCTTTCCAGATAGTTCTTGTCGGACGTCGCTTTCCTTTTATTTTGGGATTCGATTTCTATACCGTAAATATATCGACATACTGATAAGGTAATATGTTTCCATTCGAAGAAAGCTCTTAAGCGCATTCTAGAATCATTCCTTCCCAAAACATGTCTTGCGCATTTAAAAGCGTGCTTTCCAGATAGTTCTTGTCGGACGTCGCTTTCCTTTTATTTTGGGATTCGATTTCTATACCGTAAATATATCGACATACTGATAAGGTAATATGTTTCCATTCGAAGAAAGCTCTTAAGCGCATTCTAGAATCATTCCTTCCCAAAACATGTCTTGCGCATTTAAAAGCGTGCTTTCCAGATAGTTCTTGTCGCAGATCGCTTTTCTTTTATTTTGGGATTCGATTTCTATACCGTAAATATATCGACATACTGATAAGGTAATATGTTTCCATTCGAAGAAAGCTCTTAAGCGCATTCTAGAATCATTCCTTCCCAAAACATGTCTTGCGCATTTAAAAGCGTGCTTTCCAGATAGTTCTTGTCGGACGTCGCTTTTCTTTTATTTTGGGATTCGATTTCTATACCGTAAATATATCGACATACTGATAAGGTAATATGTTTCCATTCGAAGAAAGCTCTTAAGCGCATTCTAGAATCATTCCTTCCCAAAACATGTCTTGCGCATTTAAAAGCGTGCTTTCCAGATAGTTCTTGTCGGACGTCGCTTTTCTTTTATTTTGGGATTCGATTTCTATACCGTAAATATATCGACATACTGATAAGGTAATATGTTTCCATTCGAAGAAAGCTCTTAAGCGCATTCTAGAATCATTCCTTCCCAAAACATGTCTTGCGCATTTAAAAGCGTGCTTTCCAGATAGTTCTTGTCGGACGTCGCTTTCCTTTTATTTTGGGATTCGATTTCTATACCGTAAATATATCGACATACTGATAAGGTAATATGTTTCCATTCGAAGAAAGCTCTTAAGCGCATTCTAGAATCATTCCTTCCCAAAACATGTCTTGCGCATTTAAAAGCGTGCTTTCCAGATAGTTCTTGTCGGACGTCGCTTTCCTTTTATTTTGGGATTCGATTTCTATACCGTAAATATATCGACATACTGATAAGGTAATATGTTTCCATTCGAAGAAAGCTCTTAAGCGCATTCTAGAATCATTCCTTCCCAAAACATGTCTTGCGCATTTAAAAGCGTGCTTTCCAGATAGTTCTTGTCGCAGATCGCTTTTCTTTTATTTTGGGATTCGATTTCTATACCGTAAATATATCGACATACTGATAAGGTAATATGTTTCCATTCGAAGAAAGCTCTTAAGCGCATTCTAGAATCATTCCTTCCCAAAACATGTCTTGCGCATTTAAAAGCGTGCTTTCCAGATAGTTCTTGTCGGACGTCGCTTTCCTTTTATTTTGGGATTCGATTTCTATACCGTAAATATATCGACATACTGATAAGGTAATATGTTTCCATTCGAAGAAAGCTCTTAAGCGCATTCTAGAATCATTCCTTCCCAAAACATGTCTTGCGCATTTAAAAGCGTGCTTTCCAGAAAGTTCTTGTCGGACATCGCTTCCCTTGTATTTTGGGATTCGATTTCTATACCGTAAATATATCGACATACTGATAAGGTAATATGTTTCCATTCGAAGAAAGCTCTTAAGCGCATTCTAGAATCATTCCTTCCCAAAACATGTCTTGCGCATTTAAAAGCGTGCTTTCCAGATAGTTCTTGTCGGACATCGCTTTTCTTTTATTTTGGGATTCGATTTCTATACCGTAAATATATCGACATACTGATAAGGTAATATGTTTCCATTCGAAGAAAGCTCTTAAGCGCATTCTAGAATCATTCCTTCCCAAAACATGTCTTGCGCATTTAAAAGCGTGCTTTCCAGATAGTTCTTGTCGCAGATCGCTTTTCTTTTATTTTGGGATTCGATTTCTATACCGTAAATATATCGACATACTGATAAGGTAATATGTTTCCATTCGAAGAAAGCTCTTAAGCGCATTCTAGAATCATTCCTTCCCAAAACATGTCTTGCGCATTTAAAAGCGTGCTTTCCAGATAGTTCTTGTCGGACGTCGCTTTCCTTTTATTTTGGGATTCGATTTCTATACCGTAAATATATCGACATACTGATAAGGTAATATGTTTCCATTCGAAGAAAGCTCTTAAGCGCATTCTAGAATCATTCCTTCCCAAAACATGTCTTGCGCATTTAAAAGCGTGCTTTCCAGATAGTTCTTGTCGGACGTCGCTTTCCTTTTATTTTGGGATTCGATTTCTATACCGTAAATATATCGACATACTGATAAGGTAATATGTTTCCATTCGAAGAAAGCTCTTAAGCGCATTCTAGAATCATTCCTTCCCAAAACATGTCTTGCGCATTTAAAAGCGTGCTTTCCAGATAGTTCTTGTCGGACGTCGCTTTCCTTTTATTTTGGGATTCGATTTCTATACCGTAAATATATCGACATACTGATAAGGTAATATGTTTCCATTCGAAGAAAGCTCTTAAGCGCATTCTAGAATCATTCCTTCCCAAAACATGTCTTGCGCATTTAAAAGCGTGCTTTCCAGATAGTTCTTGTCGCAGATCGCTTTTCTTTTATTTTGGGATTCGATTTCTATACCGTAAATATATCGACATACTGATAAGGTAATATGTTTCCATTCGAAGAAAGCTCTTAAGCGCATTCTAGAATCATTCCTTCCCAAAACATGTCTTGCGCATTTAAAAGCGTGCTTTCCAGATAGTTCTTGTCGCAGATCGCTTTTCTTTTATTTTGGGATTCGATTTCTATACCGTAAATATATCGACATACTGATAAGGTAATATGTTTCCATTCGAAGAAAGCTCTTAAGCGCATTCTAGAATCATTCCTTCCCAAAACATGTCTTGCGCATTTAAAAGCGTGCTTTCCAGATAGTTCTTGTCGGACGTCGCTTTCCTTTTATTTTGGGATTCGATTTCTATACCGTAAATATATCGACATACTGATAAGGTAATATGTTTCCATTCGAAGAAAGCTCTTAAGCGCATTCTAGAATCATTCCTTCCCAAAACATGTCTTGCGCATTTAAAAGCGTGCTTTCCAGATAGTTCTTGTCGCAGATCGCTTTTCTTTTATTTTGGGATTCGATTTCTATACCGTAAATATATCGACATACTGATAAGGTAATATGTTTCCATTCGAAGAAAGCTCTTAAGCGCATTCTAGAATCATTCCTTCCCAAAACATGTCTTGCGCATTTAAAAGCGTGCTTTCCAGATAGTTCTTGTCGGACGTCGCTTTCCTTTTATTTTGGGATTCGATTTCTATACCGTAAATATATCGACATACTGATAAGGTAATATGTTTCCATTCGAAGAAAGCTCTTAAGCGCATTCTAGAATCATTCCTTCCCAAAACATGTCTTGCGCATTTAAAAGCGTGCTTTCCAGATAGTTCTTGTCGGACGTCGCTTTCCTTTTATTTTGGGATTCGATTTCTATACCGTAAATATATCGACATACTGATAAGGTAATATGTTTCCATTCGAAGAAAGCTCTTAAGCGCATTCTAGAATCATTCCTTCCCAAAACATGTCTTGCGCATTTAAAAGCGTGCTTTCCAGATAGTTCTTGTCGGACGTCGCTTTCCTTTTATTTTGGGATTCGATTTCTATACCGTAAATATATCGACATACTGATAAGGTAATATGTTTCCATTCGAAGAAAGCTCTTAAGCGCATTCTAGAATCATTCCTTCCCAAAACATGTCTTGCGCATTTAAAAGCGTGCTTTCCAGATAGTTCTTGTCGCAGATCGCTTTCCTTTTATTTTGGGATTCGATTTCTATACCGTAAATATATCGACATACTGATAAGGTAATATGTTTCCATTCGAAGAAAGCTCTTAAGCGCATTCTAGAATCATTCCTTCCCAAAACATGTCTTGCGCATTTAAAAGCGTGCTTTCCAGATAGTTCTTGTCGCAGATCGCTCTTCTTTTATTTTGGGATTCGATTTCTATACCGTAAATATATCGACATACTGATAAGGTAATATGTTTCCATTCGAAGAAAGCTCTTAAGCGCATTCTAGAATCATTCCTTCCCAAAACATGTCTTGCGCATTTAAAAGCGTGCTTTCCAGATAGTTCTTGTCGCAGATCGCTTTTCTTTTATTTTGGGATTCGATTTCTATACCGTAAATATATCGACATACTGATAAGGTAATATGTTTCCATTCAAAGAAAGCTCTTAAGCGCATTCTAGAATCATTCCTTCCCAAAACATGTCTTGCGCATTTAAAAGCGTGCTTTCCAGATAGTTCTTGTCGGACGTCGCTTTCCTTTTATTTTGGGATTCGATTTCTATACCGTAAATATATCGACATACTGATAAGGTAATATGTTTCCATTCGAAGAAAGCTCTTAAGCGCATTCTAGAATCATTCCTTCCCAAAACATGTCTTGCGCATTTAAAAGCGTGCTTTCCAGAAAGTTCTTGTCGGACATCGCTTCCCTTGTATTTTGGGATTCGATTTCTATACCGTAAATATATCGACATACTGATAAGGTAATATGTTTCCATTCGAAGAAAGCTCTTAAGCGCATTCTAGAATCATTCCTTCCAAAACATGTCTTGCGCATTTAAAAGCGTGCTTTCCAGATAGTTCTTGTCGGACATCGCTTTTCTTTTATTTTGGGATTCGATTTCTATACCGTAAATATATCGACATACTGATAAGGTAATATGTTTCCATTCGAAGAAAGCTCTTAAGCGCATTCTAGAATCATTCCTTCCCAAAACATGTCTTGCGCATTTAAAAGCGTGCTTTCCAGATAGTTCTTGTCGGACATCGCTTTTCTTTTATTTTGGGATTCGATTTCTATACCGTAAATATATCGACATACTGATAAGGTAATATGTTTCCATTCGAAGAAAGCTCTTAAGCGCATTCTAGAATCATTCCTTCCAAAACATGTCTTGCACATTTAAAAGCGTGCTTTCCAGATAGTTCTTGTCGGACATCGCTTTTCTTTTATTTTGGGATTCGATTTCTATACCGTAAATATATCGACATACTGATAAGGTAATATGTTTCCATTCGAAGAAAGCTCTTAAGCGCATTCTAGAATCATTCCTTCCCAAAACATGTCTTGCGCATTTAAAAGCGTGCTTTCCAGATAGTTCTTGTCGGACATCGCTTTTCTTTTATTTTGGGATTCGATTTCTATACCGTAAATATATCGACATACTGATAAGGTAATATGTTTCCATTCGAAGAAAGCTCTTAAGCGCATTCTAGAATCATTCCTTCCCAAAACATGTCTTGCGCATTTAAAAGCGTGCTTTCCAGATAGTTCTTGTCGGACATCGCTTTTCTTTTATTTTGGGATTCGATTTCTATACCGTAAATATATCGACATACTGATAAGGTAATATGTTTCCATTCGAAGAAAGCTCTTAAGCGCATTCTAGAATCATTCCTTCCCAAAACATGTCTTGCGCATTTAAAAGCGTGCTTTCCAGATAGTTCTTGTCGGACATCGCTTTTCTTTTATTTTGGGATTCGATTTCTATACCGTAAATATATCGACATACTGATAAGGTAATATGTTTCCATTCGAAGAAAGCTCTTAAGCGCATTCTAGAATCATTCCTTCCCAAAACATGTCTTGCGCATTTAAAAGCGTGCTTTCCAGATAGTTCTTGTCGGACATCGCTTTTCTTTTATTTTGGGATTCGATTTCTATACCGTAAATATATCGACATACTGATAAGGTAATATGTTTCCATTCGAAGAAAGCTCTTAAGCGCATTCTAGAATCATTCCTTCCCAAAACATGTCTTGCGCATTTAAAAGCGTGCTTTCCAGATAGTTCTTGTCGGACATCGCTTCCCTTGTATTTTGGGATTCGATTTCTATACCGTAAATATATCGACATACTGATAAGGTAATATGTTTCCATTCGAAGAAAGCTCTTAAGCGCATTCTAGAATCATTCCTTCCCAAAACATGTCTTGCGCATTTAAAAGCGTGCTTTCCAGAAAGTTCTTGTCGGACATCGCTTCCCTTGTATTTTGGGATTCGATTTCTATACCGTAAATATATCGACATACTAATAAGGTAATATGTTTCCATTCGATGAGAGCTCTTAAGCGCATTCTAGAATCATTCCTTCCCAAAACATGTCTTGCGCATTTAAAAGCGTGCTTTCCAGATAGTTCTTGTCGGACATCGCTTTTCTTTTATTTTGGGATTCGATTTCTATACCGTAAATATATCGACATACTGATAAGGTAATATGTTTCCATTCGAAGAAAGCTCTTAAGCGCATTCTAGAATCATTCCTTCCCAAAACATGTCTTGCGCATTTAAAAGCGTGCTTTCCAGATAGTTCTTGTCGGACATCGCTTCCCTTGTATTTTGGGATTCGATTTCTATAACGTAAATATATCGACATACTGATAAGGTAATATGTTTCCATTCGAAGAAAGCTCTTAAGCGCATTCTAGAATCATTCCTTCCCAAAACATGTCTTGCGCATTTAAAAGCGTGCTTTCCAGATAGTTCTTGTCGGACATCGCTTCCCTTGTATTTTGGGATTCGATTTCTATACCGTAAATATATCGACATACTGATAAGGTAATATGTTTCCATTCGAAGAAAGCTCTTAAGCGCATTCTAGAATCATTCCTTCCCAAAACATGTCTTGCGCATTTAAAAGCGTGCTTTCCAGATAGTTCTTGTCGGACATCGCTTTTCTTTTATTTTGGGATTCGATTTCTATACCGTAAATATATCGACATACTGATAAGGTAATATGTTTCCATTCGATGAGAGCCTTTAAGCGCATTCTAGAATCATTCCTTCCCAAAACATGTCTTGCGCATTTAAAAGCGTGCTTTCCAGATAGTTCTTGTCGGACGTCGCTTTCCTTTTATTTTGGGATTCGATTTCTATACCGTAAATATATCGACATACTGATAAGGTAATATGTTTCCATTCGAAGAAAGCTCTTAAGCGCATTCTAGAATCATTCCTTCCCAAAACATGTCTTGCGCATTTAAAAGCGTGCTTTCCAGATAGTTCTTGTCGGACGTCGCTTTCCTTTTATTTTGGGATTCGATTTCTATACCGTAAATATATCGACATACTGATAAGGTAATATGTTTCCATTCGAAGAAAGCTCTTAAGCGCATTCTAGAATCATTCCTTCCCAAAACATGTCTTGCGCATTTAAAAGCGTGCTTTCCAGAAAGTTCTTGTCGGACATCGCTTCCCTTGTATTTTGGGATTCGATTTCTATACCGTAAATATATCGACATACTGATAAGGTAATATGTTTCCATTCGAAGAAAGCTCTTAAGCGCATTCTAGAATCATTCCTTCCCAAAACATGTCTTGCGCATTTAAAAGCGTGCTTTCCAGATAGTTCTTGTCGGACATCGCTTCCCTTGTATTTTGGGATTCGATTTCTATACCGTAAATATATCGACATACTGATAAGGTAATATGTTTCCATTCGAAGAAAGCTCTTAAGCGCATTCTAGAATCATTCCTTCCCAAAACATGTCTTGCGCATTTAAAAGCGTGCTTTCCAGATAGTTCTTGTCGGACATCGCTTTTCTTTTATTTTGGGATTCGATTTCTATACCGTAAATATATCGACATACTGATAAGGTAATATGTTTCCATTCGATGAGAGCTCTTAAGCGCATTCTAGAATCATTCCTTCCCAAAACATGTCTTGCGCATTTAAAAGCGTGCTTTCCAGATAGTTCTTGTCGGACGTCGCTTTCCTTTTATTTTGGGATTCGATTTCTATACCGTAAATATATCGACATACTGATAAGGTAATATGTTTCCATTCGAAGAAAGCTCTTAAGCGCATTCTAGAATCATTCCTTCCCAAAACATGTTTTGCGCATTTAAAAGCGTGCTTTCCAGATAGTTCTTGTCGGACGTCGCTTTCCTTTTATTTTGGGATTCGATTTCTATACCGTAAATATATCGACATACTGATAAGGTAATATGTTTCCATTCGAAGAAAGCTCTTAAGCGCATTCTAGAATCATTCCTTCCCAAAACATGTCTTGCGCATTTAAAAGCGTGCTTTCCAGAAAGTTCTTGTCGGACATCGCTTCCCTTGTATTTTGGGATTCGATTTCTATACCGTAAATATATCGACATACTGATAAGGTAATATGTTTCCATTCGAAGAAAGCTCTTAAGCGCATTCTAGAATCATTCCTTCCCAAAACATGTCTTGCGCATTTAAAAGCGTGCTTTCCAGAAAGTTCTTGTCGGACATCGCTTCCCTTGTATTTTGGGATTCGATTTCTATACCGTAAATATATCGACATACTGATAAGGTAATATGTTTCCATTCGAAGAAAGCTCTTAAGCGCATTCTAGAATCATTCCTTCACAAAACATGTCTTGCGCATTTAAAAGCGTGCTTTCCAGATAGTTCTTGTCGGACGTCGCTTTCCTTTTTTTTTGGGATTCGATTTCTATACCGTAAATATATCGACATACTGATAAGGTAATATGTTTCCATTCGAAGAAAGCTCTTAAGCGCATTCTAGAATCATTCCTTCCCAAAACATGTCTTGCGCATTTAAAAGTGTGCTTTCCAGATAGTTCTTGTCGGACGTCGCTTTCCTTTTATTTTGGGATTCGATTTCTATACCGTAAATATATCGACATACTGATAAGGTAATATGTTTCCATTCGAAGAAAGCTCTTAAGCGCATTCTAGAATCATTCCTTCCCAAAACATGTCTTGCGCATTTAAAAGCGTGCTTTCCAGAAAGTTCTTGTCGGACATCGCTTCCCTTGTATTTTGGGATTCGATTTCTATACCGTAAATATATCGACATACTGATAAGGTAATATGTTTCCATTCGAAGAAAGCTCTTAAGCGCATTCTAGAATCATTCCTTCCCAAAACATGTCTTGCGCATTTAAAAGCGTGCTTTCCAGATAGTTCTTGTCGCAGATCGCTTTTCTTTTATTTTGGGATTCGATTTCTATACCGTAAATATATCGACATACTGATAAGGTAATATGTTTCCATTCGAAGAAAGCTCTTAAGCGCATTCTAGAATCATTCCTTCCCAAAACATGTCTTGCGCATTTAAAAGCGTGCTTTCCAGATAGTTCTTGTCGGACGTCGCTTTCCTTTTATTTTGGGATTCGATTTCTATACCGTAAATATATCGACATACTGATAAGGTAATATGTTTCCATTCGAAGAAAGCTCTTAAGCGCATTCTAGAATCATTCCTTCCCAAAACATGTCTTGCGCATTTAAAAGTGTGCTTTCCAGATAGTTCTTGTCGGACGTCGCTTTCCTTTTATTTTGGGATTCGATTTCTATACCGTAAATATATCGACATACTGATAAGGTAATATGTTTCCATTCGAAGAAAGCTCTTAAGCGCATTCTAGAATCATTCCTTCCCAAAACATGTCTTGCGCATTTAAAAGCGTGCTTTCCAGAAAGTTCTTGTCGGACATCGCTTCCCTTGTATTTTGGGATTCGATTTCTATACCGTAAATATATCGACATACTGATAAGGTAATATGTTTCCATTCGAAGAAAGCTCTTAAGCGCATTCTAGAATCATTCCTTCCCAAAACATGTCTTGCGCATTTAAAAGCGTGCTTTCCAGATAGTTCTTGTCGCAGATCGCTTTTCTTTTATTTTGGGATTCGATTTCTATACCGTAAATATATCGACATACTGATAAGGTAATATGTTTCCATTCGAAGAAAGCTCTTAAGCGCATTCTAGAATCATTCCTTCCCAAAACATGTCTTGCGCATTTAAAAGCGTGCTTTCCAGATAGTTCTTGTCGGACATCGCTTTTCTTTTATTTTGGGATTCGATTTCTATACCGTAAATATATCGACATACTGATAAGGTAATATGTTTCCATTCGAAGAAAGCTCTTAAGCGCATTCTAGAATCATTCCTTCCCAAAACATGTCTTGCGCATTTAAAAGCGTGCTTTCCAGAAAGTTCTTGTCGGACATCGCTTCCCTTGTATTTTGGGATTCGATTTCTATACCGTAAATATATCGACATACTGATAAGGTAATATGTTTCCATTCGAAGAAAGCTCTTAAGCGCATTCTAGAATCATTCCTTCCCAAAACATGTCTTGCGCATTTAAAAGCGTGCTTTCCAGATAGTTCTTGTCGGACATCGCTTTTCTTTTATTTTGGGATTCGATTTCTATACCGTAAATATATCGACATACTGATAAGGTAATATGTTTCCATTCGAAGAAAGCTCTTAAGCGCATTCTAGAATCATTCCTTCCCAAAACATGTCTTGCGCATTTAAAAGCGTGCTTTCCAGATAGTTCTTGTCGCAGATCGCTTTTCTTTTATTTTGGGATTCGATTTCTATACCGTAAATATATCGACATACTGATAAGGTAATATGTTTCCATTCGAAGAAAGCTCTTAAGCGCATTCTAGAATCATTCCTTCCCAAAACATGTCTTGCGCATTTAAAAGCGTGCTTTCCAGATAGTTCTTGTCGGACGTCGCTTTCCTTTTATTTTGGGATTCGATTTCTATACCGTAAATATATCGACATACTGATAAGGTAATATGTTTCCATTCGAAGAAAGCTCTTAAGCGCATTCTAGAATCATTCCTTCCCAAAACATGTCTTGCGCATTTAAAAGCGTGCTTTCCAGATAGTTCTTGTCGGACGTCGCTTTCCTTTTATTTTGGGATTCGATTTCTATACCGTAAATATATCGACATACTGATAAGGTAATATGTTTCCATTCGAAGAAAGCTCTTAAGCGCATTCTAGAATCATTCCTTCCCAAAACATGTCTTGCGCATTTAAAAGCGTGCTTTCCAGATAGTTCTTGTCGGACGTCGCTTTCCTTTTATTTTGGGATTCGATTTCTATACCGTAAATATATCGACATACTGATAAGGTAATATGTTTCCATTCGAAGAAAGCTCTTAAGCGCATTCTAGAATCATTCCTTCCCAAAACATGTCTTGCGCATTTAAAAGCGTGCTTTCCAGATAGTTCTTGTCGCAGATCGCTTTTCTTTTATTTTGGGATTCGATTTCTATACCGTAAATATATCGACATACTGATAAGGTAATATGTTTCCATTCGAAGAAAGCTCTTAAGCGCATTCTAGAATCATTCCTTCCCAAAACATGTCTTGCGCATTTAAAAGCGTGCTTTCCAGATAGTTCTTGTCGCAGATCGCTTTTCTTTTATTTTGGGATTCGATTTCTATACCGTAAATATATCGACATACTGATAAGGTAATATGTTTCCATTCGAAGAAAGCTCTTAAGCGCATTCTAGAATCATTCCTTCCCAAAACATGTCTTGCGCATTTAAAAGCGTGCTTTCCAGATAGTTCTTGTCGGACGTCGCTTTCCTTTTATTTTGGGATTCGATTTCTATACCGTAAATATATCGACATACTGATAAGGTAATATGTTTCCATTCGAAGAAAGCTCTTAAGCGCATTCTAGAATCATTCCTTCCCAAAACATGTCTTGCGCATTTAAAAGCGTGCTTTCCAGATAGTTCTTGTCGCAGATCGCTTTTCTTTTATTTTGGGATTCGATTTCTATACCGTAAATATATCGACATACTGATAAGGTAATATGTTTCCATTCGAAGAAAGCTCTTAAGCGCATTCTAGAATCATTCCTTCCCAAAACATGTCTTGCGCATTTAAAAGCGTGCTTTCCAGATAGTTCTTGTCGGACGTCGCTTTCCTTTTATTTTGGGATTCGATTTCTATACCGTAAATATATCGACATACTGATAAGGTAATATGTTTCCATTCGAAGAAAGCTCTTAAGCGCATTCTAGAATCATTCCTTCCCAAAACATGTCTTGCGCATTTAAAAGCGTGCTTTCCAGATAGTTCTTGTCGGACGTCGCTTTCCTTTTATTTTGGGATTCGATTTCTATACCGTAAATATATCGACATACTGATAAGGTAATATGTTTCCATTCGAAGAAAGCTCTTAAGCGCATTCTAGAATCATTCCTTCCCAAAACATGTCTTGCGCATTTAAAAGCGTGCTTTCCAGATAGTTCTTGTCGGACGTCGCTTTCCTTTTATTTTGGGATTCGATTTCTATACCGTAAATATATCGACATACTGATAAGGTAATATGTTTCCATTCGAAGAAAGCTCTTAAGCGCATTCTAGAATCATTCCTTCCCAAAACATGTCTTGCGCATTTAAAAGCGTGCTTTCCAGATAGTTCTTGTCGGACGTCGCTTTCCTTTTATTTTGGGATTCGATTTCTATACCGTAAATATATCGACATACTGATAAGGTAATATGTTTCCATTCGAAGAAAGCTCTTAAGCGCATTCTAGAATCATTCCTTCCCAAAACATGTCTTGCGCATTTAAAAGCGTGCTTTCCAGATAGTTCTTGTCGCAGATCGCTTTTCTTTTATTTTGGGATTCGATTTCTATACCGTAAATATATCGACATACTGATAAGGTAATATGTTTCCATTCGAAGAAAGCTCTTAAGCGCATTCTAGAATCATTCCTTCCCAAAACATGTCTTGCGCATTTAAAAGCGTGCTTTCCAGATAGTTCTTGTCGCAGATCGCTTTTCTTTTATTTTGGGATTCGATTTCTATACCGTAAATATATCGACATACTGATAAGGTAATATGTTTCCATTCGAAGAAAGCTCTTAAGCGCATTCTAGAATCATTCCTTCCCAAAACATGTCTTGCGCATTTAAAAGCGTGCTTTCCAGATAGTTCTTGTCGGACGTCGCTTTCCTTTTATTTTGGGATTCGATTTCTATACCGTAAATATATCGACATACTGATAAGGTAATATGTTTCCATTCGAAGAAAGCTCTTAAGCGCATTCTAGAATCATTCCTTCCCAAAACATGTCTTGCGCATTTAAAAGCGTGCTTTCCAGAAAGTTCTTGTCGGACATCGCTTCCCTTGTATTTTGGGATTCGATTTCTATACCGTAAATATATCGACATACTGATAAGGTAATATGTTTCCATTCGAAGAAAGCTCTTAAGCGCATTCTAGAATCATTCCTTCCAAAACATGTCTTGCACATTTAAAAGCGTGCTTTCCAGATAGTTCTTGTCGGACATCGCTTTTCTTTTATTTTGGGATTCGATTTCTATACCGTAAATATATCGACATACTGATAAGGTAATATGTTTCCATTCGAAGAAAGCTCTTAAGCGCATTCTAGAATCATTCCTTCCCAAAACATGTCTTGCGCATTTAAAAGCGTGCTTTCCAGATAGTTCTTGTCGGACATCGCTTTTCTTTTATTTTGGGATTCGATTTCTATACCGTAAATATATCGACATACTGATAAGGTAATATGTTTCCATTCGAAGAAAGCTCTTAAGCGCATTCTAGAATCATTCCTTCCAAAACATGTCTTGCACATTTAAAAGCGTGCTTTCCAGATAGTTCTTGTCGGACATCGCTTTTCTTTTATTTTGGGATTCGATTTCTATACCGTAAATATATCGACATACTGATAAGGTAATATGTTTCCATTCGAAGAAAGCTCTTAAGCGCATTCTAGAATCATTCCTTCCCAAAACATGTCTTGCGCATTTAAAAGCGTGCTTTCCAGATAGTTCTTGTCGGACATCGCTTTTCTTTTATTTTGGGATTCGATTTCTATACCGTAAATATATCGACATACTGATAAGGTAATATGTTTCCATTCGAAGAAAGCTCTTAAGCGCATTCTAGAATCATTCCTTCCCAAAACATGTCTTGCGCATTTAAAAGCGTGCTTTCCAGATAGTTCTTGTCGGACATCGCTTTTCTTTTATTTTGGGATTCGATTTCTATACCGTAAATATATCGACATACTGATAAGGTAATATGTTTCCATTCGAAGAAAGCTCTTAAGCGCATTCTAGAATCATTCCTTCCCAAAACATGTCTTGCGCATTTAAAAGCGTGCTTTCCAGATAGTTCTTGTCGGACATCGCTTTTCTTTTATTTTGGGATTCGATTTCTATACCGTAAATATATCGACATACTGATAAGGTAATATGTTTCCATTCGAAGAAAGCTCTTAAGCGCATTCTAGAATCATTCCTTCCCAAAACATGTCTTGCGCATTTAAAAGCGTGCTTTCCAGATAGTTCTTGTCGGACATCGCTTTTCTTTTATTTTGGGATTCGATTTCTATACCGTAAATATATCGACATACTGATAAGGTAATATGTTTCCATTCGAAGAAAGCTCTTAAGCGCATTCTAGAATCATTCCTTCCCAAAACATGTCTTGCGCATTTAAAAGCGTGCTTTCCAGATAGTTCTTGTCGGACATCGCTTCCCTTGTATTTTGGGATTCGATTTCTATACCGTAAATATATCGACATACTGATAAGGTAATATGTTTCCATTCGAAGAAAGCTCTTAAGCGCATTCTAGAATCATTCCTTCCCAAAACATGTCTTGCGCATTTAAAAGCGTGCTTTCCAGAAAGTTCTTGTCGGACATCGCTTCCCTTGTATTTTGGGATTCGATTTCTATACCGTAAATATATCGACATACTAATAAGGTAATATGTTTCCATTCGATGAGAGCTCTTAAGCGCATTCTAGAATCATTCCTTCCCAAAACATGTCTTGCGCATTTAAAAGCGTGCTTTCCAGATAGTTCTTGTCGGACATCGCTTTTCTTTTATTTTGGGATTCGATTTCTATACCGTAAATATATCGACATACTGATAAGGTAATATGTTTCCATTCGAAGAAAGCTCTTAAGCGCATTCTAGAATCATTCCTTCCCAAAACATGTCTTGCGCATTTAAAAGCGTGCTTTCCAGATAGTTCTTGTCGGACATCGCTTCCCTTGTATTTTGGGATTCGATTTCTATAACGTAAATATATCGACATACTGATAAGGTAATATGTTTCCATTCGAAGAAAGCTCTTAAGCGCATTCTAGAATCATTCCTTCCCAAAACATGTCTTGCGCATTTAAAAGCGTGCTTTCCAGATAGTTCTTGTCGGACATCGCTTCCCTTGTATTTTGGGATTCGATTTCTATACCGTAAATATATCGACATACTGATAAGGTAATATGTTTCCATTCGAAGAAAGCTCTTAAGCGCATTCTAGAATCATTCCTTCCCAAAACATGTCTTGCGCATTTAAAAGCGTGCTTTCCAGATAGTTCTTGTCGGACATCGCTTTTCTTTTATTTTGGGATTCGATTTCTATACCGTAAATATATCGACATACTGATAAGGTAATATGTTTCCATTCGATGAGAGCTCTTAAGCGCATTCTAGAATCATTCCTTCCCAAAACATGTCTTGCGCATTTAAAAGCGTGCTTTCCAGATAGTTCTTGTCGGACGTCGCTTTCCTTTTATTTTGGGATTCGATTTCTATACCGTAAATATATCGACATACTGATAAGGTAATATGTTTCCATTCGAAGAAAGCTCTTAAGCGCATTCTAGAATCATTCCTTCCCAAAACATGTCTTGCGCATTTAAAAGCGTGCTTTCCAGATAGTTCTTGTCGGACGTCGCTTTCCTTTTATTTTGGGATTCGATTTCTATACCGTAAATATATCGACATACTGATAAGGTAATATGTTTCCATTCGAAGAAAGCTCTTAAGCGCATTCTAGAATCATTCCTTCCCAAAACATGTCTTGCGCATTTAAAAGCGTGCTTTCCAGAAAGTTCTTGTCGGACATCGCTTCCCTTGTATTTTGGGATTCGATTTCTATACCGTAAATATATCGACATACTGATAAGGTAATATGTTTCCATTCGAAGAAAGCTCTTAAGCGCATTCTAGAATCATTCCTTCCCAAAACATGTCTTGCGCATTTAAAAGCGTGCTTTCCAGATAGTTCTTGTCGGACATCGCTTCCCTTGTATTTTGGGATTCGATTTCTATACCGTAAATATATCGACATACTGATAAGGTAATATGTTTCCATTCGAAGAAAGCTCTTAAGCGCATTCTAGAATCATTCCTTCCCAAAACATGTCTTGCGCATTTAAAAGCGTGCTTTCCAGATAGTTCTTGTCGGACATCGCTTTTCTTTTATTTTGGGATTCGATTTCTATACCGTAAATATATCGACATACTGATAAGGTAATATGTTTCCATTCGATGAGAGCTCTTAAGCGCATTCTAGAATCATTCCTTCCCAAAACATGTCTTGCGCATTTAAAAGCGTGCTTTCCAGATAGTTCTTGTCGGACGTCGCTTTCCTTTTATTTTGGGATTCGATTTCTATACCGTAAATATATCGACATACTGATAAGGTAATATGTTTCCATTCGAAGAAAGCTCTTAAGCGCATTCTAGAATCATTCCTTCCCAAAACATGTTTTGCGCATTTAAAAGCGTGCTTTCCAGATAGTTCTTGTCGGACGTCGCTTTCCTTTTATTTTGGGATTCGATTTCTATACCGTAAATATATCGACATACTGATAAGGTAATATGTTTCCATTCGAAGAAAGCTCTTAAGCGCATTCTAGAATCATTCCTTCCCAAAACATGTCTTGCGCATTTAAAAGCGTGCTTTCCAGAAAGTTCTTGTCGGACATCGCTTCCCTTGTATTTTGGGATTCGATTTCTATACCGTAAATATATCGACATACTGATAAGGTAATATGTTTCCATTCGAAGAAAGCTCTTAAGCGCATTCTAGAATCATTCCTTCCCAAAACATGTCTTGCGCATTTAAAAGCGTGCTTTCCAGAAAGTTCTTGTCGGACATCGCTTCCCTTGTATTTTGGGATTCGATTTCTATACCGTAAATATATCGACATACTGATAAGGTAATATGTTTCCATTCGAAGAAAGCTCTTAAGCGCATTCTAGAATCATTCCTTCACAAAACATGTCTTGCGCATTTAAAAGCGTGCTTTCCAGATAGTTCTTGTCGGACGTCGCTTTCCTTTTTTTTTGGGATTCGATTTCTATACCGTAAATATATCGACATACTGATAAGGTAATATGTTTCCATTCGAAGAAAGCTCTTAAGCGCATTCTAGAATCATTCCTTCCCAAAACATGTCTTGCGCATTTAAAAGTGTGCTTTCCAGATAGTTCTTGTCGGACGTCGCTTTCCTTTTATTTTGGGATTCGATTTCTATACCGTAAATATATCGACATACTGATAAGGTAATATGTTTCCATTCGAAGAAAGCTCTTAAGCGCATTCTAGAATCATTCCTTCCCAAAACATGTCTTGCGCATTTAAAAGCGTGCTTTCCAGAAAGTTCTTGTCGGACATCGCTTCCCTTGTATTTTGGGATTCGATTTCTATACCGTAAATATATCGACATACTGATAAGGTAATATGTTTCCATTCGAAGAAAGCTCTTAAGCGCATTCTAGAATCATTCCTTCCCAAAACATGTCTTGCGCATTTAAAAGCGTGCTTTCCAGATAGTTCTTGTCGGACGTCGCTTTCCTTTTATTTTGGGATTCGATTTCTATACCGTAAATATATCGACATACTGATAAGGTAATATGTTTCCATTCGAAGAAAGCTCTTAAGCGCATTCTAGAATCATTCCTTCCCAAAACATGTCTTGCGCATTTAAAAGCGTGCTTTCCAGAAAGTTCTTGTCGGACGTCGCTTTCCTTTTATTTTGGGATTCGATTTCTATACCGTAAATATATCGACATACTGATAAGGTAATATGTTTCCATTCGAAGAAAGCTCTTAAGCGCATTCTAGAATCATTCCTTCCCAAAACATGTCTTGCGCATTTAAAAGCGTGCTTTCCAGATAGTTCTTGTCGGACGTCGCTTTCCTTTTATTTTGGGATTCGATTTCTATACCGTAAATATATCGACATACTGATAAGGTAATATGTTTCCATTCGAAGAAAGCTCTTAAGCGCATTCTAGAATCATTCCTTCCCAAAACATGTCTTGCGCATTTAAAAGCGTGCTTTCCAGAAAGTTCTTGTCGGACATCGCTTCCCTTGTATTTTGGGATTCGATTTCTATACCGTAAATATATCGACATACTGATAAGGTAATATGTTTCCATTCGAAGAAAGCTCTTAAGCGCATTCTAGAATCATTCCTTCCCAAAACATGTCTTGCGCATTTAAAAGCGTGCTTTCCAGATAGTTCTTGTCGGACGTCGCTTTCCTTTTATTTTGGGATTCGATTTCTATACCGTAAATATATCGACATACTGATAAGGTAATATGTTTCCATTCGAAGAAAGCTCTTAAGCGCATTCTAGAATCATTCCTTCCCAAAACATGTCTTGCGCATTTAAAAGCGTGCTTTCCAGATAGTTCTTGTCGGACGTCGCTTTCCTTTTATTTTGGGATTCGATTTCTATACCGTAAATATATCGACATACTGATAAGGTAATATGTTTCCATTCGAAGAAAGCTCTTAAGCGCATTCTAGAATCATTCCTTCCCAAAACATGTCTTGCGCATTTAAAAGCGTGCTTTCCAGAAAGTTCTTGTCGGACATCGCTTCCCTTGTATTTTGGGATTCGATTTCTATACCGTAAATATATCGACATACTGATAAGGTAATATGTTTCCATTCGAAGAAAGCTCTTAAGCGCATTCTAGAATCATTCCTTCCCAAAACATGTCTTGCGCATTTAAAAGCGTGCTTTCCAGATAGTTCTTGTCGGACGTCGCTTTCCTTTTATTTTGGGATTCGATTTCTATACCGTAAATATATCGACATACTGATAAGGTAATATGTTTCCATTCGAAGAAAGCTCTTAAGCGCATTCTAGAATCATTCCTTCCCAAAACATGTCTTGCGCATTTAAAAGCGTGCTTTCCAGATAGTTCTTGTCGGACGTCGCTTCCCTTTTATTTTGGGATTCGATTTCTATACCGTAAATATATCGACATACTGATAAGGTAATATGTTTCCATTCGAAGAAAGCTCTTAAGCGCATTCTAGAATCATTCCTTCCCAAAACATGTCTTGCGCATTTAAAAGCGTGCTTTCCAGATAGTTCTTGTCGGACGTCGCTTTCCTTTTATTTTGGGATTCGATTTCTATACCGTAAATATATCGACATACTGATAAGGTAATATGTTTCCATTCGAAGAAAGCTCTTAAGCGCATTCTAGAATCATTCCTTCCCAAAACATGTCTTGCGCATTTAAAAGCGTGCTTTCCAGATAGTTCTTGTCGGACGTCGCTTTCCTTTTATTTTGGGATTCGATTTCTATACCGTAAATATATCGACATACTGATAAGGTAATATGTTTCCATTCGAAGAAAGCTCTTAAGCGCATTCTAGAATCATTCCTTCCCAAAACATGTCTTGCGCATTTAAAAGCGTGCTTTCCAGAAAGTTCTTGTCGGACATCGCTTCCCTTGTATTTTGGGATTCGATTTCTATACCGTAAATATATCGACATACTGATAAGGTAATATGTTTCCATTCGAAGAAAGCTCTTAAGCGCATTCTAGAATCATTCCTTCCCAAAACATGTCTTGCGCATTTAAAAGCGTGCTTTCCAGATAGTTCTTGTCGGACGTCGCTTTCCTTTTATTTTGGGATTCGATTTCTATACCGTAAATATATCGACATACTGATAAGGTAATATGTTTCCATTCGAAGAAAGCTCTTAAGCGCATTCTAGAATCATTCCTTCCCAAAACATGTCTTGCGCATTTAAAAGTGTGCTTTCCAGATAGTTCTTGTCGGACGTCGCTTTCCTTTTATTTTGGGATTCGATTTCTATACCGTAAATATATCGACATACTGATAAGGTAATATGTTTCCATTCGAAGAAAGCTCTTAAGCGCATTCTAGAATCATTCCTTCCCAAAACATGTCTTGCGCATTTAAAAGCGTGCTTTCCAGAAAGTTCTTGTCGGACATCGCTTCCCTTGTATTTTGGGATTCGATTTCTATACCGTAAATATATCGACATACTGATAAGGTAATATGTTTCCATTCGAAGAAAGCTCTTAAGCGCATTCTAGAATCATTCCTTCCCAAAACATGTCTTGCGCATTTAAAAGCGTGCTTTCCAGATAGTTCTTGTCGGACGTCGCTTTCCTTTTATTTTGGGATTCGATTTCTATACCGTAAATATATCGACATACTGATAAGGTAATATGTTTCCATTCGAAGAAAGCTCTTAAGCGCATTCTAGAATCATTCCTTCCCAAAACATGTCTTGCGCATTTAAAAGTGTGCTTTCCAGATAGTTCTTGTCGGACGTCGCTTTCCTTTTATTTTGGGATTCGATTTCTATACCGTAAATATATCGACATACTGATAAGGTAATATGTTTCCATTCGAAGAAAGCTCTTAAGCGCATTCTAGAATCATTCCTTCCCAAAACATGTCTTGCGCATTTAAAAGCGTGCTTTCCAGATAGTTCTTGTCGGACGTCGCTTTCCTTGTATTTTGGGATTCGATTTCTATACCGTAAATATATCGACATACTGATAAGGTAATATGTTTCCATTCGAAGAAAGCTCTTAAGCGCATTCTAGAATCATTCCTTCCCAAAACATGTCTTGCGCATTTAAAAGCGTGCTTTCCAGATAGTTCTTGTAGGACGTCGCTTTCCTTTTTTTTTGGGATTCGATTTCTATACCGTAAATATATCGACATACTGATAAGGTAATATGTTTCCATTCGAAGAAAGCTCTTAAGCGCATTCTAGAATCATTCCTTCCCAAAACATGTCTTGCGCATTTAAAAGCGTGCTTTCCAGATAGTTCTTGTCGGACGTCGCTTTCCTTTTTTTTTTGAATTTCGATTTCTATACCGTAAATATATCGACATACTGATAAGGTAATATATTTCCATTCGAAGAAAGCTCTTAAGCGCATTCTAGAATCATTCCTTCCCAAAACATGTCTTGCGCATTTAAAAGCGTGCTTTCCAGATAGTTCTTGTCGGACGTCGCTTTCCTTGTATTTTGGGATTCGATTTCTATACCGTAAATATATCGACATACTGATAAGGTAATATGTTTCCATTCGAAGAAAGCTCTTAAGCGCATTCTAGAATCATTCCTTCCCAAAACATGTCTTGCGCATTTAAAAGTGTGCTTTCCAGATAGTTCTTGTCGGACGTCGCTTTCCTTTTTTTTTGAGATTCGATTTCTATACCGTAAATATATCGACATACTGATAAGGTAATATGTTTCCATTCGAAGAAAGCTCTTAAGCGCATTCTAGAATCATTCCTTCTCAAAACATGTCTTGCGCATTTAAAAGCGTGCTTTCCAGATAGTTCTTGTCGGACGTCGCTTTCCTTGTATTTTGGGATTCGATTTCTATACCGTAAATATATCGACATACTGATAAGGTAATATGTTTCCATTCGAAGAAAGCTCTTAAGCGCATTCTAGAATCATTCCTTCCCAAAACATGTCTTGCGCATTTAAAAGCGTGCTTTCCAGATAGTTCTTGTCGGACGTCGCTTTCCTTTTTTTTGGGATTCGATTTCTATACCGTAAATATATCGACATACTGATAAGGTAATATGTTTCCATTCGAAGAAAGCTCTTAAGCGCATTTTAGAATCATTCCTTCCCAAAACATGTCTTGCGCATTTAAAAGCGTGCTTTCCAGATAGTTCTTGTCGGACGTCGCTTTCCTTTTTTTTTGGGATTCGATTTCTATACCGTAAATATATCGACATACTGATAAGGTAATATGTTTCCATTCGAAGAAAGCTCTTAAGCGCATTCTAGAATCATTCCTTCCCAAAACATGTCTTGCGCATTTAAAAGCGTGCTTTCCAGATAGTTCTTGTCGGACGTCGCTTTCCTTTTATTTTGGGATTCGATTTCTATACCGTAAATATATCGACATACTGATAAGGTAATATGTTTCCATTCGAAGAAAGCTCTTAAGCGCATTCTAGAATCATTCCTTCCCAAAACATGTCTTGCGCATTTAAAAGCGTGCTTTCCAGATAGTTCTTGTCGGACGTCGCTTTCCTTTTATTTTGGGATTCGATTTCTATACCGTAAATATATCGACATACTGATAAGGTAATATGTTTCCATTCGAAGAAAGCTCTTAAGCGCATTCTAGAATCATTCCTTCCCAAAACATGTCTTGCGCATTTAAAAGCGTGCTTTCCAGAAAGTTCTTGTCGGACATCGCTTCCCTTGTATTTTGGGATTCGATTTCTATACCGTAAATATATCGACATACTGATAAGGTAATATGTTTCCATTCGAAGAAAGCTCTTAAGCGCATTCTAGAATCATTCCTTCCCAAAACATGTCTTGCGCATTTAAAAGCGTGCTTTCCAGATAGTTCTTGTCGGACGTCGCTTTCCTTTTATTTTGGGATTCGATTTCTATACCGTAAATATATCGACATACTGATAAGGTAATATGTTTCCATTCGAAGAAAGCTCTTAAGCGCATTCTAGAATCATTCCTTCCCAAAACATGTCTTGCGCATTTAAAAGCGTGCTTTCCAGATAGTTCTTGTCGGACGTCGCTTTCCTTTTATTTTGGGATTCGATTTCTATACCGTAAATATATCGACATACTGATAAGGTAATATGTTTCCATTCGAAGAAAGCTCTTAAGCGCATTCTAGAATCATTCCTTCCCAAAACATGTCTTGCGCATTTAAAAGCGTGCTTTCCAGAAAGTTCTTGTCGGACATCGCTTCCCTTGTATTTTGGGATTCGATTTCTATACCGTAAATATATCGACATACTGATAAGGTAATATGTTTCCATTCGAAGAAAGCTCTTAAGCGCATTCTAGAATCATTCCTTCCCAAAACATGTCTTGCGCATTTAAAAGCGTGCTTTCCAGATAGTTCTTGTCGGACGTCGCTTTCCTTTTTTTTTGGGATTCGATTTCTATACCGTAAATATATCGACATACTGATAAGGTAATATGTTTCCATTCGAAGAAAGCTCTTAAGCGCATTCTAGAATCATTCCTTCCCAAAACATGTCTTGCGCATTTAAAAGTGTGCTTTCCAGATAGTTCTTGTCGGACGTCGCTTTCCTTTTATTTTGGGATTCGATTTCTATACCGTAAATATATCGACATACTGATAAGGTAATATGTTTCCATTCGAAGAAAGCTCTTAAGCGCATTCTAGAATCATTCCTTCCCAAAACATGTCTTGCGCATTTAAAAGCGTGCTTTCCAGATAGTTCTTGTCGGACGTCGCTTTCCTTGTATTTTGGGATTCGATTTCTATACCGTAAATATATCGACATACTGATAAGGTAATATGTTTCCATTCGAAGAAAGCTCTTAAGCGCATTCTAGAATCATTCCTTCCCAAAACATGTCTTGCGCATTTAAAAGCGTGCTTTCCAGATAGTTCTTGTAGGACGTCGCTTTCCTTTTTTTTTGGGATTCGATTTCTATACCGTAAATATATCGACATACTGATAAGGTAATATGTTTCCATTCGAAGAAAGCTCTTAAGCGCATTCTAGAATCATTCCTTCCCAAAACATGTCTTGCGCATTTAAAAGCGTGCTTTCCAGATAGTTCTTGTCGGACGTCGCTTTCCTTTTTTTTTTGAATTTCGATTTCTATACCGTAAATATATCGACATACTGATAAGGTAATATATTTCCATTCGAAGAAAGCTCTTAAGCGCATTCTAGAATCATTCCTTCCCAAAACATGTCTTGCGCATTTAAAAGCGTGCTTTCCAGATAGTTCTTGTCGGACGTCGCTTTCCTTGTATTTTGGGATTCGATTTCTATACCGTAAATATATCGACATACTGATAAGGTAATATGTTTCCATTCGAAGAAAGCTCTTAAGCGCATTCTAGAATCATTCCTTCCCAAAACATGTCTTGCGCATTTAAAAGTGTGCTTTCCAGATAGTTCTTGTCGGACGTCGCTTTCCTTTTTTTTTGAGATTCGATTTCTATACCGTAAATATATCGACATACTGATAAGGTAATATGTTTCCATTCGAAGAAAGCTCTTAAGCGCATTCTAGAATCATTCCTTCTCAAAACATGTCTTGCGCATTTAAAAGCGTGCTTTCCAGATAGTTCTTGTCGGACGTCGCTTTCCTTGTATTTTGGGATTCGATTTCTATACCGTAAATATATCGACATACTGATAAGGTAATATGTTTCCATTCGAAGAAAGCTCTTAAGCGCATTCTAGAATCATTCCTTCCCAAAACATGTCTTGCGCATTTAAAAGCGTGCTTTCCAGATAGTTCTTGTCGGACGTCGCTTTCCTTTTTTTTGGGATTCGATTTCTATACCGTAAATATATCGACATACTGATAAGGTAATATGTTTCCATTCGAAGAAAGCTCTTAAGCGCATTTTAGAATCATTCCTTCCCAAAACATGTCTTGCGCATTTAAAAGCGTGCTTTCCAGATAGTTCTTGTCGGACGTCGCTTTCCTTTTTTTTTGGGATTCGATTTCTATACCGTAAATATATCGACATACTGATAAGGTAATATGTTTCCATTCGAAGAAAGCTCTTAAGCGCATTCTAGAATCATTCCTTCCCAAAACATGTCTTGCGCATTTAAAAGCGTGCTTTCCAGATAGTTCTTGTCGGACGTCGCTTTCCTTTTATTTTGGGATTCGATTTCTATACTGTAAATATATCGACATACTGATAAGGTAATATGTTTCCATTCGAAGAAAGCTCTTAAGCGCATTCTAGAATCATTCCTTCCCAATACATGTCTTGCGCATTTAAAAGTGTGCTTTCCAGATAGTTCTTGTCGGACATCGCTTCCCTTGTATTTTGGGATTCGATTTCTATACCGTAAATATATCGACATACTGATAAGGTAATATGTTTCCATTCGAAGAAAGCTCTTAAGCGCATTCTAGAATCATTCCTTCCCAAAACATGTCTTGCGCATTTAAAAGCGTGCTTTCCAGATAGTTCTTGTCGGACGTCGCTTTCCTTTTATTTTGGGATTCGATTTCTATACCGTAAATATATCGACATACTGATAAGGTAATATGTTTCCATTCGAAGAAAGCTCTTAAGCGCATTCTAGAATCATTCCTTCCCAAAACATGTCTTGCGCATTTAAAAGCGTGCTTTCCAGATAGTTCTTGTCGGACGTCGCTTTCCTTTTATTTTGGGATTCGATTTCTATACCGTAAATATATCGACATACTGATAAGGTAATATGTTTCCATTCGAAGAAAGCTCTTAAGCGCATTCTAGAATCATTCCTTCCCAAAACATGTCTTGCGCATTTAAAAGTGTGCTTTCCAGATAGTTCTTGTCGGACGTCGCTTTCCTTTTATTTTGGGATTCGATTTCTATACCGTAAATATATCGACATACTGATAAGGTAATATGTTTCCATTCGAAGAAAGCTCTTAAGCGCATTCTAGAATCATTCCTTCCCAATACATGTCTTGCGCATTTAAAAGCGTGCTTTCCAGATAGTTCTTGTCGGACGTCGCTTTCCTTTTATTTTGGGATTCGATTTCTATACCGTAAATATATCGACATACTGATAAGGTAATATGTTTCCATTCGAAGAAAGCTCTTAAGCGCATTCTAGAATCATTCCTTCCCAAAACATGTCTTGCGCATTTAAAAGCGTGCTTTCCAGATAGTTCTTGTCGGACGTCGCTTTCCTTTTATTTTGGGATTCGATTTCTATACCGTAAATATATCGACATACTGATAAGGTAATATGTTTCCATTCGAAGAAAGCTCTTAAGCGCATTCTAGAATCATTCCTTCCCAATACATGTCTTGCGCATTTAAAAGCGTGCTTTCCAGATAGTTCTTGTCGGACGTCGCTTTTCTTTTATTTTGGGATTCGATTTCTATACCGTAAATATATCGACATACTGATAAGGTAATATGTTTCCATTCGAAGAAAGCTCTTAAGCGCATTCTAGAATCATTCCTTCCCAAAACATGTCTTGCGCATTTAAAAGCGTGCTTTCCAGATAGTTCTTGTCGGACGTCGCTTTCCTTTTATTTTGGGATTCGATTTCTATACCGTAAATATATCGACATACTGATAAGGTAATATGTTTCCATTCGAAGACAGCTCTTAAGCGCATTCTAGAATCATTCGTTCCCAAAACATGTCTTGCGCATTTAAAAGTGTGCTTTCCAGATAGTTCTTGTCGGACATCGCTTCCCTTGTATTTTGGGATTCGATTTCTATACCGTAAATATATCGACATACTGATAAGGTAATATGTTTCCATTCGAAGAAAGCTCTTAAGCGCATTCTAGAATCATTCCTTCCCAAAACATGTCTTGCGCATTTAAAAGTGTGCTTTCCAGAAAGTTCTTGTCGGACATCGCTTCCCTTGTATTTTGGGATTCGATTTCATACCGTAAATATATCGACATACTGATAAGGTAATATGTTTCCATTCGAAGAAAGCTCTTAAGCGCATTCTAGAATCATTCCTTCCCAAAACATGTCTTGCGCATTTAAAAGTGTGCTTTCCAGATAGTTCTTGTCGGACGTCGCTTTCCTTTTATTTTGGGATTCGATTTCTATACCGTAAATATATCGACATACTGATAAGGTAATATGTTTCCATTCGAAGAAAGCTCTTAAGCGCATTCTAGAATCATTCCTTCCCAAAACATGTCTTGCGCATTTAAAAGTGTGCTTTCCAGAAAGTTCTTGTCGGACATCGCTTCCCTTGTATTTTGGGATTCGATTTCATACCGTAAATATATCGACATACTGATAAGGTAATATGTTTCCATTCGAAGAAAGCTCTTAAGCGCATTCTAGAATCATTCCTTCCCAAAACATGTCTTGCGCATTTAAAAGCGTGCTTTCCAGATAGTTCTTGTCGGACGTCGCTTTCCTTTTATTTTGGGATTCGATTTCTATACCGTAAATATATCGACATACTGATAAGGTAATATGTTTCCATTCGAAGAAAGCTCTTAAGCGCATTCTAGAATCATTCCTTCCCAAACTTGTCTTGCCCATTTTCGGGGGTGTTTTCCAGATAGTTCTTGTCGGACATCGCTTCCCTTGTATTTTGGGATTCGATTTCATACCGTAAATATATCGACATACTGATAAGGTAATATGTTTCCATTCGAAGAAAGCTCTTAAGCGCATTCTAGAATCATTCCTTCCCAAAACATGTCTTGCGCATTTAAAAGCGTGCTTTCCAGATAGTTCTTGTCGGACGTCGCTTTCCTTTTATTTTGGGATTCGATTTCTATACCGTAAATATATCGACATACTGATAAGGTAATATGTTTCCATTCGAAGAAAGCTCTTAAGCGCATTCTAGAATCATTCCTTCCCAAACTTGTCTTGCCCATTTTCGGGGGTGTTTTCCAGATAGTTCTTGTCGGACGTCGCTTTCCTTTTATTTTGGGATTCGATTTCTATACCGTAAATATATCGACATACTGATAAGGTAATATGTTTCCATTCGAAGAAAGCTCTTAAGCGCATTCTAGAATCATTCCTTCCCAAAACATGTCTTGCGCATTTAAAAGCGTGCTTTCCAGATAGTTCTTGTCGGACGTCGCTTTCCTTTTATTTTGGGATTCGATTTCTATACCGTAAATATATCGACATACTGATAAGGTAATATGTTTCCATTCGAAGAAAGCTCTTAAGCGCATTCTAGAATCATTCCTTCCCAAAACATGTCTTGCGCATTTAAAAGCGTGCTTTCCAGATAGTTCTTGTCGGACGTCGCTTTCCTTTTATTTTGGGATTCGATTTCTATACCGTAAATATATCGACATACTGATAAGGTAATATGTTTCCATTCGAAGAAAGCTCTTAAGCGCATTCTAGAATCATTCCTTCCCAAACTTGTCTTGCCCATTTTCGGGGGTGTTTTCCAGATAGTTCTTGTCGGACGTCGCTTTCCTTGTATTTTGGGATTCGATTTCTATACCGTAAATATATCGACATACTGATAAGGTAATATGTTTCCATTCGAAGAAAGCTCTTAAGCGCATTCTAGAATCATTCCTTCCCAAACTTGTCTTGCCCATTTTCGGGGGTGTTTTCCAGATAGTTCTTGTCGGACGTCGCTTTCCTTGTATTTTGGGATTCGATTTCTATACCGTAAATATATCGACATACTGATAAGGTAATATGTTTCCATTCGAAGAAAGCTCTTAAGCGCATTCTAGAATCATTCCTTCCCAAACTTGTCTTGCCCATTTTCGGGGGTGTTTTCCAGATAGTTCTTGTCGGACGTCGCTTTCCTTGTATTTTGGGATTCGATTTCTATACCGTAAATATATCGACATACTGATAAGGTAATATGTTTCCATTCGAAGAAAGCTCTTAAGCGCATTCTAGAATCATTCCTTCCCAAACTTGTCTTGCCCATTTTCGGGGGTGTTTTCCAGATAGTTCTTGTCGGACGTCGCTTTCCTTTTACTTTGGGATTCGATTTCTATACCGTAAATATATCGACATACTGATAAGGTAATATGTTTCCATTCGAAGAAAGCTCTTAAGCGCATTCTAGAATCATTCCTTCCCAAACTTGTCTTGCCCATTTTCGGGGGTGTTTTCCAGATAGTTCTTGTCGGACGTCGCTTTCCTTTTATTTTGGGATTCGATTTCTATACCGTAAATATATCGACATACTGATAAGGTAATATGTTTCCATTCGAAGAAAGCTCTTAAGCGCATTCTAGAATCATTCCTTCCCAAACTTGTCTTGCCCATTTTCGGGGGTGTTTTCCAGATAGTTCTTGTCGGACGTCGCTTTCCTTGTATTTTGGGATTCGATTTCTATACCGTAAATATATCGACATACTGATAAGGTAATATGTTTCCATTCGAAGAAAGCTCTTAAGCGCATTCTAGAATCATTCCTTCCCAAACTTGTCTTGCCCATTTTCGGGGGTGTTTTCCAGATAGTTCTTGTCGGACGTCGCTTTCCTTGTATTTTGGGATTCGATTTCTATACCGTAAATATATCGACATACTGATAAGGTAATATGTTTCCATTCGAAGAAAGCTCTTAAGCGCATTCTAGAATCATTCCTTCCCAAACTTGTCTTGCCCATTTTCGGGGGTGTTTTCCAGATAGTTCTTGTCGGACGTCGCTTTCCTTGTATTTTGGGATTCGATTTCTATACCGTAAATATATCGACATACTGATAAGGTAATATGTTTCCATTCGAAGAAAGCTCTTAAGCGCATTCTAGAATCATTCCTTCCCAAACTTGTCTTGCCCATTTTCGGGGGTGTTTTCCAGATAGTTCTTGTCGGACGTCGCTTTCCTTTTACTTTGGGATTCGATTTCTATACCGTAAATATATCGACATACTGATAAGGTAATATGTTTCCATTCGAAGAAAGCTCTTAAGCGCATTCTAGAATCATTCCTTCCCAAACTTGTCTTGCCCATTTTCGGGGGTGTTTTCCAGATAGTTCTTGTCGGACGTCGCTTTCCTTTTATTTTGGGATTCGATTTCTATACCGTAAATATATCGACATACTGATAAGGTAATATGTTTCCATTCGAAGAAAGCTCTTAAGCGCATTCTAGAATCATTCCTTCCCAAACTTGTCTTGCCCATTTTCGGGGGTGTTTTCCAGATAGTTCTTGTCGGACGTCGCTTTCCTTTTATTTTGGGATTCGATTTCTATACCGTAAATATATCGACATACTGATAAGGTAATATGTTTCCATTCGAAGAAAGCTCTTAAGCGCATTCTAGAATCATTCCTTCCCAAAACATGTCTTGCGCATTTAAAAGCGTGCTTTCCAGATAGTTCTTGTCGGACGTCGCTTTCCTTTTATTTTGGGATTCGATTTCTATACCGTAAATATATCGACATACTGATAAGGTAATTTGTTTCCATTCGAAGAAAGCTCTTAAGCGCATTCTAGAATCATTCCTTCCCAAACTTGTCTTGCCCATTTTCGGGGGTGTTTTCCAGATAGTTCTTGTCGGACGTCGCTTTCCTTTTACTTTGGGATTCGATTTCTATACCGTAAATATATCGACATACTGATAAGGTAATATGTTTCCATTCGAAGAAAGCTCTTAAGCGCATTCTAGAATCATTCCTTCCCAAAACATGTCTTGCGCATTTAAAAGCGTGCTTTCCAGATAGTTCTTGTCGGACGTCGCTTTCCTTGTATTTTGGGATTCGATTTCTATACCGTAAATATATCGACATACTGATAAGGTAATATGTTTCCATTCGAAGAAAGCTCTTAAGCGCATTCTAGAATCATTCCTTCCCAAACTTGTCTTGCCCATTTTCGGGGGTGTTTTCCAGATAGTTCTTGTCGGACGTCGCTTTCCTTTTACTTTGGGATTCGATTTCTATACCGTAAATATATCGACATACTGATAAGGTAATATGTTTCCATTCGAAGAAAGCTCTTAAGCGCATTCTAGAATCATTCCTTCCCAAAACATGTCTTGCGCATTTAAAAGCGTGCTTTCCAGATAGTTCTTGTCGGACGTCGCTTTCCTTTTATTTTGGGATTCGATTTCTATACCGTAAATATATCGACATACTGATAAGGTAATATGTTTCCATTCGAAGAAAGCTCTTAAGCGCATTCTAGAATCATTCCTTCCCAAACTTGTCTTGCCCATTTTCGGGGGTGTTTTCCAGATAGTTCTTGTCGGACGTCGCTTTCCTTTTACTTTGGGATTCGATTTCTATACCGTAAATATATCGACATACTGATAAGGTAATATGTTTCCATTCGAAGAAAGCTCTTAAGCGCATTCTAGAATCATTCCTTCCCAAAACATGTCTTGCGCATTTAAAAGCGTGCTTTCCAGATAGTTCTTGTCGGACGTCGCTTTCCTTTTATTTTGGGATTCGATTTCTATACCGTAAATATATCGACATACTGATAAGGTAATATGTTTCCATTCGAAGAAAGCTCTTAAGCGCATTCTAGAATCATTCCTTCCCAAACTTGTCTTGCCCATTTTCGGGGGTGTTTTCCAGATAGTTCTTGTCGGACGTCGCTTTCCTTGTATTTTGGGATTCGATTTCTATACCGTAAATATATCGACATACTGATAAGGTAATATGTTTCCATTCGAAGAAAGCTCTTAAGCGCATTCTAGAATCATTCCTTCCCAAACTTGTCTTGCCCATTTTCGGGGGTGTTTTCCAGATAGTTCTTGTCGGACGTCGCTTTCCTTGTATTTTGGGATTCGATTTCTATACCGTAAATATATCGACATACTGATAAGGTAATATGTTTCCATTCGAAGAAAGCTCTTAAGCGCATTCTAGAATCATTCCTTCCCAAAACATGTCTTGCGCATTTAAAAGCGTGCTTTCCAGATAGTTCTTGTCGGACGTCGCTTTCCTTTTATTTTGGGATTCGATTTCTATACCGTAAATATATCGACATACTGATAAGGTAATTTGTTTCCATTCGAAGAAAGCTCTTAAGCGCATTCTAGAATCATTCCTTCCCAAACTTGTCTTGCCCATTTTCGGGGGTGTTTTCCAGATAGTTCTTGTCGGACGTCGCTTTCCTTTTATTTTGGGATTCGATTTCTATACCGTAAATATATCGACATACTGATAAGGTAATATGTTTCCATTCGAAGAAAGCTCTTAAGCGCATTCTAGAATCATTCCTTCCCAAAACATGTCTTGCGCATTTAAAAGCGTGCTTTCCAGATAGTTCTTGTCGGACGTCGCTTTCCTTTTATTTTGGGATTCGATTTCTATACCGTAAATATATCGACATACTGATAAGGTAATTTGTTTCCATTCGAAGAAAGCTCTTAAGCGCATTCTAGAATCATTCCTTCCCAAACTTGTCTTGCCCATTTTCGGGGGTGTTTTCCAGATAGTTCTTGTCGGACGTCGCTTTCCTTTTACTTTGGGATTCGATTTCTATACCGTAAATATATCGACATACTGATAAGGTAATATGTTTCCATTCGAAGAAAGCTCTTAAGCGCATTCTAGAATCATTCCTTCCCAAAACATGTCTTGCGCATTTAAAAGCGTGCTTTCCAGATAGTTCTTGTCGGACGTCGCTTTCCTTGTATTTTGGGATTCGATTTCTATACCGTAAATATATCGACATACTGATAAGGTAATATGTTTCCATTCGAAGAAAGCTCTTAAGCGCATTCTAGAATCATTCCTTCCCAAACTTGTCTTGCCCATTTTCGGGGGTGTTTTCCAGATAGTTCTTGTCGGACGTCGCTTTCCTTTTACTTTGG
The DNA here is from genome assembly GCA_028673005.1 of Tanypteryx hageni. Taxonomy (NCBI): domain Eukaryota; kingdom Metazoa; phylum Arthropoda; class Insecta; order Odonata; family Petaluridae; genus Tanypteryx; species Tanypteryx hageni. The sequence goes on along the minus strand of CM054119.1, from coordinate 18,990,497 downwards.
GATTCGATTTCTATACCGTAAATATATCGACATACTGATAAGGTAATATGTTTCCATTCGAAGAAAGCTCTTAAGCGCATTCTAGAATCATTCCTTCCCAAAACATGTCTTGCGCATTTAAAAGCGTGCTTTCCAGATAGTTCTTGTCGGACGTCGCTTTCCTTTTATTTTGGGATTCGATTTCTATACCGTAAATATATCGACATACTGATAAGGTAATATGTTTCCATTCGAAGAAAGCTCTTAAGCGCATTCTAGAATCATTCCTTCCCAAACTTGTCTTGCCCATTTTCGGGGGTGTTTTCCAGATAGTTCTTGTCGGACGTCGCTTTCCTTTTACTTTGGGATTCGATTTCTATACCGTAAATATATCGACATACTGATAAGGTAATATGTTTCCATTCGAAGAAAGCTCTTAAGCGCATTCTAGAATCATTCCTTCCCAAAACATGTCTTGCGCATTTAAAAGCGTGCTTTCCAGATAGTTCTTGTCGGACGTCGCTTTCCTTTTATTTTGGGATTCGATTTCTATACCGTAAATATATCGACATACTGATAAGGTAATATGTTTCCATTCGAAGAAAGCTCTTAAGCGCATTCTAGAATCATTCCTTCCCAAACTTGTCTTGCCCATTTTCGGGGGTGTTTTCCAGATAGTTCTTGTCGGACGTCGCTTTCCTTTTATTTTGGGATTCGATTTCTATACCGTAAATATATCGACATACTGATAAGGTAATATGTTTCCATTCGAAGAAAGCTCTTAAGCGCATTCTAGAATCATTCCTTCCCAAACTTGTCTTGCCCATTTTCGGGGGTGTTTTCCAGATAGTTCTTGTCGGACGTCGCTTTCCTTTTATTTTGGGATTCGATTTCTATACCGTAAATATATCGACATACTGATAAGGTAATATGTTTCCATTCGAAGAAAGCTCTTAAGCGCATTCTAGAATCATTCCTTCCCAAAACATGTCTTGCGCATTTAAAAGCGTGCTTTCCAGATAGTTCTTGTCGGACGTCGCTTTCCTTTTATTTTGGGATTCGATTTCTATACCGTAAATATATCGACATACTGATAAGGTAATTTGTTTCCATTCGAAGAAAGCTCTTAAGCGCATTCTAGAATCATTCCTTCCCAAACTTGTCTTGCCCATTTTCGGGGGTGTTTTCCAGATAGTTCTTGTCGGACGTCGCTTTCCTTTTATTTTGGGATTCGATTTCTATACCGTAAATATATCGACATACTGATAAGGTAATATGTTTCCATTCGAAGAAAGCTCTTAAGCGCATTCTAGAATCATTCCTTCCCAAAACATGTCTTGCGCATTTAAAAGCGTGCTTTCCAGATAGTTCTTGTCGGACGTCGCTTTCCTTTTATTTTGGGATTCGATTTCTATACCGTAAATATATCGACATACTGATAAGGTAATTTGTTTCCATTCGAAGAAAGCTCTTAAGCGCATTCTAGAATCATTCCTTCCCAAACTTGTCTTGCCCATTTTCGGGGGTGTTTTCCAGATAGTTCTTGTCGGACGTCGCTTTCCTTTTACTTTGGGATTCGATTTCTATACCGTAAATATATCGACATACTGATAAGGTAATATGTTTCCATTCGAAGAAAGCTCTTAAGCGCATTCTAGAATCATTCCTTCCCAAAACATGTCTTGCGCATTTAAAAGCGTGCTTTCCAGATAGTTCTTGTCGGACGTCGCTTTCCTTGTATTTTGGGATTCGATTTCTATACCGTAAATATATCGACATACTGATAAGGTAATATGTTTCCATTCGAAGAAAGCTCTTAAGCGCATTCTAGAATCATTCCTTCCCAAACTTGTCTTGCCCATTTTCGGGGGTGTTTTCCAGATAGTTCTTGTCGGACGTCGCTTTCCTTTTACTTTGGGATTCGATTTCTATACCGTAAATATATCGACATACTGATAAGGTAATATGTTTCCATTCGAAGAAAGCTCTTAAGCGCATTCTAGAATCATTCCTTCCCAAAACATGTCTTGCGCATTTAAAAGCGTGCTTTCCAGATAGTTCTTGTCGGACGTCGCTTTCCTTTTATTTTGGGATTCGATTTCTATACCGTAAATATATCGACATACTGATAAGGTAATATGTTTCCATTCGAAGAAAGCTCTTAAGCGCATTCTAGAATCATTCCTTCCCAAAACATGTCTTGCGCATTTAAAAGCGTGCTTTCCAGATAGTTCTTGTCGGACGTCGCTTTCCTTTTATTTTGGGATTCGATTTCTATACCGTAAATATATCGACATACTGATAAGGTAATATGTTTCCATTCGAAGAAAGCTCTTAAGCGCATTCTAGAATCATTCCTTCCCAAAACATGTCTTGCGCATTTAAAAGCGTGCTTTCCAGATAGTTCTTGTCGGACGTCGCTTTCCTTGTATTTTGGGATTCGATTTCTATACCGTAAATATATCGACATACTGATAAGGTAATATGTTTCCATTCGAAGAAAGCTCTTAAGCGCATTCTAGAATCATTCCTTCCCAAACTTGTCTTGCCCATTTTCGGGGGTGTTTTCCAGATAGTTCTTGTCGGACGTCGCTTTCCTTTTACTTTGGGATTCGATTTCTATACCGTAAATATATCGACATACTGATAAGGTAATATGTTTCCATTCGAAGAAAGCTCTTAAGCGCATTCTAGAATCATTCCTTCCCAAAACATGTCTTGCGCATTTAAAAGCGTGCTTTCCAGATAGTTCTTGTCGGACGTCGCTTTCCTTTTATTTTGGGATTCGATTTCTATACCGTAAATATATCGACATACTGATAAGGTAATATGTTTCCATTCGAAGAAAGCTCTTAAGCGCATTCTAGAATCATTCCTTCCCAAACTTGTCTTGCCCATTTTCGGGGGTGTTTTCCAGATAGTTCTTGTCGGACGTCGCTTTCCTTGTATTTTGGGATTCGATTTCTATACCGTAAATATATCGACATACTGATAAGGTAATATGTTTCCATTCGAAGAAAGCTCTTAAGCGCATTCTAGAATCATTCCTTCCCAAACTTGTCTTGCCCATTTTCGGGGGTGTTTTCCAGATAGTTCTTGTCGGACGTCGCTTTCCTTGTATTTTGGGATTCGATTTCTATACCGTAAATATATCGACATACTGATAAGGTAATATGTTTCCATTCGAAGAAAGCTCTTAAGCGCATTCTAGAATCATTCCTTCCCAAACTTGTCTTGCCCATTTTCGGGGGTGTTTTCCAGATAGTTCTTGTCGGACGTCGCTTTCCTTGTATTTTGGGATTCGATTTCTATACCGTAAATATATCGACATACTGATAAGGTAATATGTTTCCATTCGAAGAAAGCTCTTAAGCGCATTCTAGAATCATTCCTTCCCAAACTTGTCTTGCCCATTTTCGGGGGTGTTTTCCAGATAGTTCTTGTCGGACGTCGCTTTCCTTTTACTTTGGGATTCGATTTCTATACCGTAAATATATCGACATACTGATAAGGTAATATGTTTCCATTCGAAGAAAGCTCTTAAGCGCATTCTAGAATCATTCCTTCCCAAACTTGTCTTGCCCATTTTCGGGGGTGTTTTCCAGATAGTTCTTGTCGGACGTCGCTTTCCTTTTATTTTGGGATTCGATTTCTATACCGTAAATATATCGACATACTGATAAGGTAATATGTTTCCATTCGAAGAAAGCTCTTAAGCGCATTCTAGAATCATTCCTTCCCAAACTTGTCTTGCCCATTTTCGGGGGTGTTTTCCAGATAGTTCTTGTCGGACGTCGCTTTCCTTTTATTTTGGGATTCGATTTCTATACCGTAAATATATCGACATACTGATAAGGTAATATGTTTCCATTCGAAGAAAGCTCTTAAGCGCATTCTAGAATCATTCCTTCCCAAAACATGTCTTGCGCATTTAAAAGCGTGCTTTCCAGATAGTTCTTGTCGGACGTCGCTTTCCTTTTATTTTGGGATTCGATTTCTATACCGTAAATATATCGACATACTGATAAGGTAATTTGTTTCCATTCGAAGAAAGCTCTTAAGCGCATTCTAGAATCATTCCTTCCCAAACTTGTCTTGCCCATTTTCGGGGGTGTTTTCCAGATAGTTCTTGTCGGACGTCGCTTTCCTTGTATTTTGGGATTCGATTTCTATACCGTAAATATATCGACATACTGATAAGGTAATATGTTTCCATTCGAAGAAAGCTCTTAAGCGCATTCTAGAATCATTCCTTCCCAAACTTGTCTTGCCCATTTTCGGGGGTGTTTTCCAGATAGTTCTTGTCGGACGTCGCTTTCCTTTTTTTTTGGGATTCGATTTCTATACCGTAAATATATCGACATACTGATAAGGTAATATGTTTCCATTCGAAGAAAGCTCTTAAGCGCATTCTAGAATCATTCCTTCCCAAACTTGTCTTGCCCATTTTCGGGGGTGTTTTCCAGATAGTTCTTGTCGGACGTCGCTTTCCTTGTATTTTGGGATTCGATTTCTATACCGTAAATATATCGACATACTGATAAGGTAATATGTTTCCATTCGAAGAAAGCTCTTAAGCGCATTCTAGAATCATTCCTTCCCAAAACATGTCTTGCGCATTTAAAAGCGTGCTTTCCAGATAGTTCTTGTCGGACGTCGCTTTCCTTTTATTTTGGGATTCGATTTCTATACCGTAAATATATCGACATACTGATAAGGTAATATGTTTCCATTCGAAGAAAGCTCTTAAGCGCATTCTAGAATCATTCCTTCCCAAACTTGTCTTGCCCATTTTCGGGGGTGTTTTCCAGATAGTTCTTGTCGGACGTCGCTTTCCTTTTTTTTTGGGATTCGATTTCTATACCGTAAATATATCGACATACTGATAAGGTAATATGTTTCCATTCGAAGAAAGCTCTTAAGCGCATTCTAGAATCATTCCTTCCCAAACTTGTCTTGCCCATTTTCGGGGGTGTTTTCCAGATAGTTCTTGTCGGACGTCGCTTTCCTTTTATTTTGGGATTCGATTTCTATACCGTAAATATATCGACATACTGATAAGGTAATATGTTTCCATTCGAAGAAAGCTCTTAAGCGCATTCTAGAATCATTCCTTCCCAAAACATGTCTTGCGCATTTAAAAGTGTGCTTTCCAGATAGTTCTTGTCGGACATCGCTTCCCTTGTATTTTGGGATTCGATTTCTATACCGTAAATATATCGACATACTGATAAGGTAATATGTTTCCATTCGAAGAAAGCTCTTAAGCGCATTCTAGAATCATTCCTTCCCAAAACATGTCTTGCGCATTTAAAAGTGTGCTTTCCAGAAAGTTCTTGTCGGACATCGCTTCCCTTGTATTTTGGGATTCGATTTCATACCGTAAATATATCGACATACTGATAAGGTAATATGTTTCCATTCGAAGAAAGCTCTTAAGCGCATTCTAGAATCATTCCTTCCCAAAACATGTCTTGCGCATTTAAAAGCGTGCTTTCCAGATAGTTCTTGTCGGACGTCGCTTTCCTTTTATTTTGGGATTCGATTTCTATACCGTAAATATATCGACATACTGATAAGGTAATATGTTTCCATTCGAAGAAAGCTCTTAAGCGCATTCTAGAATCATTCCTTCCCAAACTTGTCTTGCCCATTTTAGTAGAATAGAAAAGACAGTTTCAGCGCAGCGATAGTGACGCCGCCTGCCGGTAGAAACTGTAAGCTATAGATAAACAAAAGATAAACGTAATGACGTCATAACAAAAGACGATCGTAATGCGCAATGTTAGGTTGGTATCTTGGAAGGCGGTAAATTTGAATCTAGTTAAAATTTTGCAGATGGTATCTTGGAAGGCGGTAAATTTGAATCGAGTTAAAATTTTGCTGTTGGTATTTTGGATGGCGGCGGATTCGAATCGAATTAAACTTTCTGGGTTGGGATCGTAATGCGCAATGTTAGGTTGGTATCTTGGAAGGCGGCGGATTTGAATCGAGTTAAAATTTTGCAGTTGATATCTTGGAAGGCGGTAAATTTGAATCTAGTTAAAATTTTGCAGTTGGTATCTTGGAAGGCGGCGGATTCGAATCGAATTAAACTTTCTTGGTTGGTATTTTGGATGGCGGCGGATTTGAGTACGTTAAAATAAAGCGAAATATTGAGCAGGTTGATCAAGTTTTTTTTTATTTCCAATAAAAGACAATCATTATTACTTTATAAATACACACAACAAAAATAACAATCTTTTTTCAAAGGAGGTGGTCCATCGATATGAATTTCTCCTTTATTGCAGTGTTCCAGGCATGGTTGATATCGTTCCGTCTTATTCCAATCTTCTAATTCTTGTAATTCGGGAAATGTGGCGGCTATCTGATGGATGTCACGTGGATGATACAGTTCATTGTAATCAATAGGTATAAATTTCAGATCCTCTAATTTCATCGTCTTCCAACCACGTTCATGGCCGACCCAACTTTATGTATAATTGCGAGTTGTTTTAAGTCCATAACTGAAAGTTAATTATTTTCAAATCAATGATTGCTTAGATTTATAATATAATAATAATTTTAAATATAAATTAAATTACCTTTGGAGAGCGATCTTATGCGTGGAGTATTCTGGATGCGTCTTTCTTCGAGAAACTCACTTATGCACGCGTCCGTCCTCTGCCGAGTCTCAAAACCGAATGAAACCTTCTATGTGCAAGATTGCAAAAATGCTGAGACTGCACGGCCGCGAGACTCTGCGTAGCGATTTTGAGTCAGCGAACCGGACGTGATCACTGCAAAGTGCCGAGTTCGTGCATACACCGGATGTGATCTGGAGAGTGGGGGTTAACGCAAAAGTATCACGTCAACACTTTCCCAACTTGCGGTATATTTGAATCGAGTTAAAATTTGGTGCTCAGCGGTGATTTTAAATACGTCAAAATGAAACAAATATTTTGGTCGTAACTCGTCTTACTTATATGATTTAACAAGTCGTAACTTGTCGAATGGAAGGATGAGATGAAATAAAAATTTTTTTTTAATAATCAATATTCCTTTATTTCCATTTTAAAATGTCTTAATGTAATATATTTCTTTTTATTAAAGGACAGGTTATCACAAATCGATCATGCTCCTTTTTAGGATCATCTCCTTTTTCCCACTCGTATACATTTACACCGCATTTACTACAAATTGTCATGTCCATATATCCAGAATAAATAAATCCAACAGAAGCCATTTTATATACATCGAAAATAAATTGATTTTTAGGAAAGCAATTGAATGATATAAGTCTATCAGATTCATTTTTTAGGTCAACATTTTGCCGAAACCAGTTCTTAATTTTGCGACAATTATCCACAGCACACATTAAATTTCCATCATTTCTATGTTTATGAAGCATACACCTTTTACCCGATGAGGGTAATTGTGAAATCGGAGGGCAGTCAAAAACGAGTAAATCGATGACTTTATGTCCTATTATATTGGATAAGAATTTACATTTTTCTAAACCTTTTACGAAAAAAAGATGATAACCTAATGCATATTTCAAGAGCACATTTTCGAAATTTTCATTGGTGATGTCACCTTCTTCTACCTCCATTCCGTGAAAGTATTTGGTAAGCCATGAAGTTTCTTTTTTACAAATTAATTCACGTGGTGATGAAAAAATCCATGATTGGCTATAATCATTGTCAATATCGCAAATAGCCAATTCTTTGACTACAAATTCATTCTTTTGATTGCGAAAGGCTTGAAAATCCACTATACATTTTCTCAATTGAAAAATCTCTAATGGCGTTTGGTTTACGGGAGTATTAGCTCCATCGCCAGGGACCGACTCCATTATTCACACACTCACAGAATAGCAGTTTACGGGAGTTTTAATTCCGCGCCAGTGACTGCAGTCTTTTCACATATGCTGTAATAAAAATTCTCCGATTGAGCAATGTATAGGAATTTCCAAATTTAATCTTTCAAAATCGATTTTGCTACCTGTTGGTTTAGCTATATCGGTAACGTTATGCAGACCGATTACGCAGCCAACATTCATGAAACTTTCGTAATACTCTTTTACGTTTGAAGATTCTTTAATTAAAGTATTTAATGTTAAATTCAAAGGTTTAGATTGCACCAATAGCTTATTCCACTCCTCCTCATTCAAGGTGACCGATTGACGGTCACCTTTGATTATTAAATGTTTAACTCCGAAATACTTTACAAATCGTAATGGCAGCTTTTCAATGATTGGTTTGCTATCAGAATTAAAATAGTTAGAAATTATATCTTTTTGTTCGAATAAATTAAGCCATCGATCATTACTCAGAATGACTACCCCTTTACCGATTTGAGTAAATTGCACACACAATTCAAAAGTTTCACTATGATTAAACCCAACACTAACACTTTTCACTTTCTTATTATTCAGATAGTACACAGTTTCCAATAAGAGTTGATTGATTTCACAAATATTCTTCTTCCGCGATGACTTTGGGGGTGATGCGGGATCTGCTTGCAGACTGGATGGCGGTGGTGGCGATGACGATGATGGTGATGATTGCAGATTGGATAACTCCGGTCTTGGAACACTTCTCCTCCGTTTTGGTAGAACTCCTGAACTGCTCGAACTCTCCATAGCGAAAGACTGTGTGGAGTTTATATATTTCAATATAACCTACTATAACTGATGGAGGGGTGGTGTGGGTAAAGGGGAAGGTGTGAAAGTGGAAGGGGGAGCCTCAGAAGTCTTAAATCCTCGGCGATTGGTTGCTTGTCCTAGATTGCATCATGCGTTGGAGTTGATTTATCTTCGAGCAGCAGCTTTGTGATTGAAGATCACAACGTCTTCTTTGTCTCGCTTTCCAAAATTCGAAGAAAAAGAGCTTTGCGACTTGACAGTCGTTGAGATGGGGTGGGTAAATTGGGAAATGAAATAGGTTAAGGTTTTCCCGATTGATTTGCAGAGAGTGTAAAGACAGCAAAACTCTCCACAAAGGTCAGAGTGATAACTTTGGAGTCGAAATGAATTTTCGGTGTAGGAAAACGGTTGGAGGAAAGAGATGATTTCGTAAATGAAAGGTGGATAACCGTATGAGTCGAAATATTCGGCGTAATAATTGTCTATCACGTGAACTGCAACCCAATGACTTCCAGGTTTATTAGATGGATCAAAGTTTATCATGTAAATTCCAGGTTTTGGCTGATGAAGTAAATGATCTGCAGGAAAAACTCCATGCCAAATCTCATTTATGATTATTTTTTGGTTAAAAAATGTTCGGGTTTTGTGGAAAGTTATTCTAGTAATAGATATTTTGAAAAAAATTAAGCATCGGCTTTTTTTAGAAAATTTCTTCGTAATACATGATCGAAAAAATGTTTCCCCAAACAAATTTTGCCAAAAAATACCATTTTGAAAACAATATTTCTCTGATTATATAAATAATCATAAGTGAGATTTGATAAATTAATTATTTTATAGATTACGGAATTTTATTAATTTTCGTTATACTCAAATTTATTTCGCAAATATTTTTTTTTGTTAAAAAATATTTAGCGTTTGTGGAAAGTTATTCTAGTAATAGATATTTTGAAAAAAAAATTATGCATCGGCTTTTTTTAGAAAATTTCTTTGTAATACATTATCGAAAAAATGTTCTCCAAACAAATTTTGACAAAAAATACGTTTTTTAAAACAATATTTCTCTGATTATATAAATAATCATAAGTAAGATTTGATAAATTAATTATTTTATAGATTACTGAATTTTATTAATTTTCGTTATACTCAAATTTATTTGGCAAATATTTTTTTTGGTTAAAAAATATTTAGCGTTTTTGGAAAGTTATTCTAGTAATAGATATTTTGAAAAAAAAATTAAGCATCGGCTTTTTTAGAAAATTTCTTCGTAATACATGATCGAAAAAATGTTTCCCCAAACAAATTTTGCCAAAAAATACCATTTTGAAAACAATATTTCTCTGATTATATAAATAATCATAAGTGAGATTTGATAAATTAATTATTTTATAGATTACGGAATTTTATTAATTTTCGTTATACTCAAATTTATTTCGCAAATATTTTTTTTTGTTAAAAAATATTTAGCGTTTGTGGAAAGTTATTCTAGTAATAGATATTTTGAAAAAAAAATTATGCATCGGCTTTTTTTAGAAAATTTCTTTGTAATACATTATCGAAAAAATGTTCTCCAAACAAATTTTGACAAAAAATACGTTTTTTAAAACAATATTTCTCTGATTATATAAATAATCATAAGTAAGATTTGATAAATTAATTATTTTATAGATTACTGAATTTTATTAATTTTCGTTATACTCAAATTTATTTGGCAAATATTTTTTTTGGTTAAAAAATATTTAGCGTTTTTGGAAAGTTATTCTAGTAATAGATATTTTGAAAAAAAAATTAAGCATCGGCTTTTTTAGAAAATTTCTTCGTAATACATGATCGAAAAAATGTTTCCCCAAACAAATTTTGCCAAAAAATACCATTTTGAAAACAATATTTCTCTGATTATATAAATAATCATAAGTGAGATTTGATAAATTAATTATTTTATAGATTACGGAATTTTATTAATTTTCGTTATACTCAAATTTATTTCGCAAATATTTTTTTTTGTTAAAAAATATTTAGCGTTTGTGGAAAGTTATTCTAGTAATAGATATTTTGAAAAAAAAATTATGCATCGGCTTTTTTTAGAAAATTTCTTTGTAATACATTATCGAAAAAATGTTCTCCAAACAAATTTTGACAAAAAATACGTTTTTTAAAACAATATTTCTCTGATTATATAAATAATCATAAGTAAGATTTGATAAATTAATTATTTTATAGATTACTGAATTTTATTAATTTTCGTTATACTCAAATTTATTTGGCAAATATTTTTTTTGGTTAAAAAATATTTAGCGTTTTTGGAAAGTTATTCTAGTAATAGATATTTTGAAAAAAAAATTAAGCATCGGCTTTTTTAGAAAATTTCTTCGTAATACATGATCGAAAAAATGTTTCCCCAAACAAATTTTGCCAAAAAATACCATTTTGAAAACAATATTTCTCTGATTATATAAATAATCATAAGTGAGATTTGATAAATTAATTATTTTATAGATTACGGAATTTTATTAATTTTCGTTATACTCAAATTTATTTCGCAAATATTTTTTTTTGTTAAAAAATATTTAGCGTTTGTGGAAAGTTATTCTAGTAATAGATATTTTGAAAAAAAAATTATGCATCGGCTTTTTTTAGAAAATTTCTTTGTAATACATTATCGAAAAAATGTTCTCCAAACAAATTTTGACAAAAAATACGTTTTTTAAAACAATATTTCTCTGATTATATAAATAATCATAAGTAAGATTTGATAAATTAATTATTTTATAGATTACTGAATTTTATTAATTTTCGTTATACTCAAATTTATTTGGCAAATATTTTTTTTGGTTAAAAAATATTTAGCGTTTTTGGAAAGTTATTCTAGTAATAGATATTTTGAAAAAAAAATTAAGCATCGGCTTTTTTAGAAAATTTCTTCGTAATACATGATCGAAAAAATGTTTCCCCAAACAAATTTTGCCAAAAAATACCATTTTGAAAACAATATTTCTCTGATTATATAAATAATCATAAGTGAGATTTGATAAATTAATTATTTTATAGATTACGGAATTTTATTAATTTTCGTTATACTCAAATTTATTTCGCAAATATTTTTTTTTGTTAAAAAATATTTAGCGTTTGTGGAAAGTTATTCTAGTAATAGATATTTTGAAAAAAAAATTATGCATCGGCTTTTTTTAGAAAATTTCTTTGTAATACATTATCGAAAAAATGTTCTCCAAACAAATTTTGACAAAAAATACGTTTTTTAAAACAATATTTCTCTGATTATATAAATAATCATAAGTAAGATTTGATAAATTAATTATTTTATAGATTACTGAATTTTATTAATTTTCGTTATACTCAAATTTATTTGGCAAATATTTTTTTTGGTTAAAAAATATTTAGCGTTTTTGGAAAGTTATTCTAGTAATAGATATTTTGAAAAAAAAATTAAGCATCGGCTTTTTTAGAAAATTTCTTCGTAATACATGATCGAAAAAATGTTTCCCCAAACAAATTTTGCCAAAAAATACCATTTTGAAAACAATATTTCTCTGATTATATAAATAATCATAAGTGAGATTTGATAAATTAATTATTTTATAGATTACGGAATTTTATTAATTTTCGTTATACTCAAATTTATTTCGCAAATATTTTTTTTTGTTAAAAAATATTTAGCGTTTGTGGAAAGTTATTCTAGTAATAGATATTTTGAAAAAAAAATTATGCATCGGCTTTTTTTAGAAAATTTCTTTGTAATACATTATCGAAAAAATGTTCTCCAAACAAATTTTGACAAAAAATACGTTTTTTAAAACAATATTTCTCTGATTATATAAATAATCATAAGTAAGATTTGATAAATTAATTATTTTATAGATTACTGAATTTTATTAATTTTCGTTATACTCAAATTTATTTGGCAAATATTTTTTTTGGTTAAAAAATATTTAGCGTTTTTGGAAAGTTATTCTAGTAATAGATATTTTGAAAAAAAAATTAAGCATCGGCTTTTTTTAGAAAATTTCTTCGTAATACATGATCGAAAAAATGTTCTTCAAACAAATTTTGACAAAAAATACCATTTTGAAAACAATATTTCTCTGATTATATAAATAATCATAAGTGAGATTTGATAAATTAATTATTTTATAGATTACGGAATTTTATTAATTTTCGTTATACTCAAATTTATTTGGCAAATATTTTTTTTGGTTAAAAAATATTTAGCGTTTTTGGAAAGTTATTCTAGTAATAGATATTTTGAAAAAAAAATTATGCATCGGCTTTTTTTAGAAAATTTCTTCGTAATACATGATCGAAAAAATGTTTCCCCAAACAAATTTTGCCAAAAAATACCATTTTGAAAACAATATTTCTCTGATTATATAAATAATCATAAGTGAGATTTGATAAATTAATTATTTTATAGATTACGGAATTTTATTAATTTTCGTTATACTCAAATTTATTTGGCAAATATTTTTTTTGGTTAAAAAATATTTAGCGTTTTTGGAAAGTTATTCTAGTAATAGATATTTTGAAAAAAAAATTATGCATCGGCTTTTTTTAGAAAATTTCTTCGTAATACATGATCGAAAAAATGTTCTTCAAACAAATTTTGACAAAAAATACCATTTTGAAAACAATATTTCTCTGATTATATAAATAATCATAAGTGAGATTTGATAAATTAATTATTTTATAGATTACTGAATTTTATTAATTTTCGGTATACAAATTTATTTGGCAAATATTTTTTTGGTTGAAAAATATTTAGCGATTTTGGAGATTTATTCTAGTAATAGATATTTTGAAAAAAAATTAAGCATCGCCTTTTTTTTAGAAAATTTCTTCGTAATACATTATCGAAAAAATGTTCTCCAAACAAATTTTGACAAAAAATACGATTTTAAAAACAATATTTCTCTGATTATATAAATAATCATAAGTGAGATTTGATAAATTAATTATTTTATAGATTACGGAATTTTATTAATTTTCGTTATACTCAAATTTATTTGGCAAATATTTTTTTTGGTTAAAAAATATTTAGCGTTTTTGGAAAGTTATTCTAGTAATAGATATTTTGAAAAAAAAATTATGCATCGGCTTTTTTTAGAAAATTTCTTCGTAATACATGATCGAAAAAATGTTCTTCAAACAAATTTTGACAAAAAATACCATTTTGAAAACAATATTTCTCTGATTATATAAATAATCATAAGTGAGATTTGATAAATTAATTATTTTATAGATTACGGAATTTTATTAATTTTCGTTATACTCAAATTTATTTGGCAAATATTTTTTTTGGTTAAAAAATATTTAGCGTTTTTGGAAAGTTATTCTAGTAATAGATATTTTGAAAAAAAAATTATGCATCGGCTTTTTTTAGAAAATTTCTTCGTAATACATGATCGAAAAAATGTTCTTCAAACAAATTTTGACAAAAAATACCATTTTGAAAACAATATTTCTCTGATTATATAAATAATCATAAGTGAGATTTGATAAATTAATTATTTTATAGATTACTGAATTTTATTAATTTTCGGTATACAAATTTATTTGACAAATATTTTTTTGGTTGAAAAATATTTAGCGATTTTGGAGATTTATTCTAGTAATAGATATTTTGAAAAAAAATTAAGCATCGCCTTTTTTTTAGAAAATTTCTTCGTAATACATTATCGAAAAAATGTTCTCCAAACAAATTTTGACAAAAAATACGATTTTAAAAACAATATTTCTCTGATTATATAAATAATCATAAGTGAGATTTGATAAATTAATTATTTTATAGATTACGGAATTTTATTAATTTTCGTTATACTCAAATTTATTTGGCAAATATTTTTTTTGGTTAAAAAATATTTAGCGTTTTTGGAAAGTTATTCTAGTAATAGATATTTTGAAAAAAAAATTATGCATCGGCTTTTTTTAGAAAATTTCTTCGTAATACATGATCGAAAAAATGTTCTTCAAACAAATTTTGACAAAAAATACCATTTTGAAAACAATATTTCTCTGATTATATAAATAATCATAAGTGAGATTTGATAAATTAATTATTTTATAGATTACTGAATTTTATTAATTTTCGGTATACAAATTTATTTGGCAAATATTTTTTTGGTTGAAAAATATTTAGCGATTTTGGAGATTTATTCTAGTAATAGATATTTTGAAAAAAAATTAAGCATCGGCTTTTTTTTAGAAAATTTCTTCGTAATACATTATCGAAAAAATGTTCTCCAAACAAATTTTGACAAAAAATACGATTTTAAAAACAATATTTCTCTGATTATATAAATAATCATAAGTGAGATTTGATAAATTAATTATTTTATAGATTACTGAATTTTATTAATTTTCGGTATACAAATTTATTTGACAAATATTTTTTTGGTTGAAAAATATTTAGCGATTTTGGAGATTTATTCTAGTAATAGATATTTTGAAAAAAAATTAAGCATCGCCTTTTTTTTAGAAAATTTCTTCGTAATACATTATCGAAAAAATGTTCTCCAAACAAATTTTGACAAAAAATACGATTTTAAAAACAATATTTCTCTGATTATATAAATAATCATAAGTGAGATTTGATAAATTAATTATTTTATAGATTACGGAATTTTATTAATTTTCGGTATACAAATTTATTTGGCAAATATTTTTTTTTATTAAAAAATATTTAGCGTTTGTGGAAAGTTATTCTAGTAATAGATATTTTGAAAAAAAATTATGCATCGGCTTTTTTTAGAAAATTTCTTCGTAATGCTTGATCGAAAAAATGTTTTCCCAAACTAATTTTGAGAAAAATACGTTTTTAAAACAATATTTCTTTAAATTCCTCAATACAAAAATATTTATTTAAAGATCGCCTCCAAAGACGTCTTTCCAGCACATCCTAGTGGCAAAACATACGAAGGTCTGCGAGAGGTGGCGGGTGGGGCTGGAGGCACGTGCGACGCGACACAGCCCAACAGATCTGGTTACGAGGATTGCGCGGCCGGATGTAGATAGCGTCTTAAAATGCAAGGTGGCATTCTTTCAGAGAGCGAGTGCAGGCTTTTCCTTCTTAGTTCCCCAGCGGAAAAGAAAGAGAAACATATGCGTGGAGACATTCTATTTAAATCTCGCGATGATTTAATACGTACTTTATTAAATCCAATTGGGATACGGGAATTCTTTCATTTCAACGACAACGTTGGATAGAATAGACAACTCTCCCCTTAGAAGATTCGGATAAAAGAAAAGAATGATATCGTATCATGTTAAAGTGAATATTTTATTACCCGTATTATAATTTTTGGATATGATATCGATTATAAACGGAATTTAAACATTTTAAAGACAACTCTCCCCTTAGAAGATTCGGATAAAAGAAAAGAATGATATCGTATCATGTTAAAGTGAATATTTTATTACCCGTATTATAATTTTTGGATATGATATCGATTATAAACGGAATTTAAACATTTTAAATAAAGTAAAACAGATTTGATAGATGGTAAATACAAAATTTTAACAAAAATCATTTTATTGGAAAACAGTCTATAACTTAAAATTTGCATCTCAGTACAAGCTATAACTTTTTGTTTGAACCATTTGGATATAAATAATACCTTACGCAATATATAAAAGATTTATCTGTTATTTTTTCGAAATAGCCTCTCTACAAATATTTATTCAAAGATCGCCTTCAAAGGCTTCTTCCCCAGTTTTTCTTTGTAATACTTGATCGAAAAAATGTTTTCCCAAACGAAATTTGAAAAAATTACGTTTTTTTAAAACAATATTTCTATGATTATATAAATAAACAATTGAGATTTGATAAATTGATTATTTTTATAGATTACTGAATTTTATTATTTTTCGGTATATTCAAATTTATTTGGCATATTTTTTTGGTTAAAAATATTTAGCGTTTGTGGAAAGTTATTCTAGGAATTGATATTTTGAAAAAAGTCGAATCCATTACTGAAAGGAAATGAAAATCAAACCGATAATTATTTCACCTAATAATTTAAAATCAAAATTATATCCTATGAAGACAAAACTCGCATTTCGAAATGGATGTAGTTTATTAATATTATTTATTGCTAACATATGAATGCTGTTGATATCCACGAGCGTAATGAATAACGAAGAGATGCACAATTTCGACTTTCTTAACAGCGAGATTCTCTAAGGTGAGATGTTATGATGTCGCGATCTGGTTACGACGATTGCGCGGCCGGATGTAGATAGCGTCTTCAAATTGCAAGGTGGCATTCTTTCAGAGAGCGAGTGCCTCTACCCCCACCCGCCACCTATCGCAGACCTTCGCATTTTTTTCCCTCTTAGTTCCCCAGCGGAAAAGAAACGAGTGGAGACTTTCTATTTAAATCTCGCGATGATTTAATACGTACTTTATTAAATCCAATTGGGATACGGGAATTCTTTCATTTCCACGACAACGTTGGATAGAATATGACTCTCCTCTTAGTAGATTCGGATAAAAGAAGATAATTATATCGTATCAGGTTAAAGTGAATATTTTATTACCCGTATTATAATTTTTGGATATAATATCGATTATAAACGGAATTTAAACAATCTAAATAAAGTTAAAACAGATTTGATAGATGGTAAATACATACAAAATTTTAACAAAAATCATTTTATTGGAAAACAGTATATAACTTAAAATTTGCATCTCAGTACAAGCTATAACTTTTGTTTGAAACATTTGGATATAAATAATACCTTACGCAATATATAAAAGATTTATCTGTTATTTTTTCGAAATAGGCTCTCTTCAAATATTTATTCAAAGATCGCCTTCAAAGGCTTCTTCCCAGTTTCTCTTTAAATTTGGAATTTTACTGTTTCCCCAGGACAAGGTGTTGACCCCGTCGTCACAAAGATAACGTTTGTCGTCAGAAGCACTCAAGGCAACTTTATTCATTTCCATCGAATAAAGTTCATGCTTTTTACTTTTAATCACATTCATTTTGCGAAATACAACGGAATTATCCCTTAAACAATTTACATAGTCTTCAAATTTTAAACCTTTATTGATAACTGCTTTGGTTATTCCTTTTGCTTTTTTCTTTTCCTTCGAATCTCTAACTTTAAATGCGTACAATTTGCTCCGCAGTCCTACAAAATGAGTCATTATCTTTCCGTTACACTCGTCTTTAAATTTTCCAATCACCTTTTTATTTTTATCAGAGAAGCAAAGATGGTCCTTTGGAAAGTTGGATGTGTCGTAAAAGTCCAAGTCAGTCAACATATCTTTGTAAAAGTCATCAGTCCTTACTTCATAAATGAAGCTGTCAGTGTCCATGTAACATAGGTTTAACCCGTCACCGAATTTAGGCTTCATCCTCCGATAGTGAAAGTCATACATCAATGTTTTACTTAATTCTAAAACTGATAATCCTATATAAATCGGTTTATCCATTTTAATTTTAGATTTTCTCAAGTGAACGATGACTAAATTTTCATTAATGATCGTTCGGTCGAGGAATGTTGATTTGGATATAAGTTTATCCAATCGTTTTTCATTGGAAACCAATTCCAAATTTATCCTCTTCCGAACGTTCTCCATAGTTTTACCAAAAACGGAATTATTCATTAATTTGTAAAAATCCTTTTCAAAATCATTTTCTGCAATTTTCCTACGTTCAGTGTTTAAATCGATATATGATTTCAACCACGGAGATTGGTTAAATTCAATGACTCGGTGAATTTTCTTGAGTCTTAGTCCAAGAGAAAGAGACTGTTTTAGGTTAACGTAGTGAATAACATACTTAGTTTTATCGTCTAGAGTCGTCAACAATTTTGTATGCTTACCACCTGGAGGAATTTTATTTTCAGGACATAACGGTAGATCGTTGTGTTCGTGGTGGAGATCACTCGGATATTCTAAATCGACTTCTAAAATGTAACCTTTCGAATGATCATCTGAAATAGAAGTTACGTTAAAATTTTGAATTTCCTCCCGATCAAGCCAACGAAACCCACTATGGGGCAGGTAATTACTCATTGCCCAGCCGTAGAGGTTGTTAGCATCTAAATAAGCAATATATCGAGATTCAATCTCTGGATTAAAATTATCTATATACTTGTTATTGGCCTCAGAATACCTTTTCATGCACTGACTGATTCCACCACGAATTCCCTTCTCTACCATCAAAATCATGTCATAGTCATTCATCAGTTCAAGGTTAATTTTAGTGTATTTCAACATGGCGTCGAAAGCAAGACCTGGTGCGGTGAAGTACCATGTTGGGTCTAATTTGTACGTTTTCAAACATACTTCCCTAAATTTTTCAAAAACATCAGCTAACAACAAAACGTCAGTCTTCAGGTAAAGATCGCTATATTCACCTAGAGTCGAACAATTAAAATCGTTCCAAATTTTCTTTGCATAGTCATAGTCCTCGTCTTTGATGTGTTCCTGAGTCAACTGACTATAAAATTCCTCTTTGGGTGGTAAGCACACATCGTTCAATTTGTCCCAGCAGTCTACGTATTCGTAAGGGAAAACACCTTTACGAGTGACCAAGTCCAGTTTTTCTCCAAAATACTTTGCAGTTTGCTCGAACTTATCTTGGGGGAGATTTTCAACTAATTTTGAGAGGGAAGAAGCCATGAAACGAAATGTATCGAGGAATCTGATGGAAAAGTTTTCACTCACCTTCTTTGAAAAGGAAATATATTTTTCCTCCGAATTGGGGATGCAATGTATTTCCTTTTCGTCGTAACCTAAATGAGGAATGATCAGGTGGGAGTCGTAACCGGATAGGTTGTGGATGAAAACGGGGAGAAAATTTGGCATTTTGAAATTTAAATTGCAATTTGAATGAGCAGGTCCTCGATACATACCCGTGAGATGACAGTGATCTCTCACGCGATCATTACCTAATTCCTCCCCACAAATGTGACAAACGGTCGCCGTATTGAATGCTTCCTGTTCCTCCGGGGTCATCGCAACCATAGGAGTCACGTTTTTGTACACTCTGCATATGAGCTCTGAGACATCTCTTAAATTCTTAACGAATACCTCGGCGGCATCCGCACCACGATAGAGAACAGGATCGAAAATCTCTCCCGTGGAGGATACCAAAACAAAACAAAAAGACATGACCTCATGTTTTTGGGTGGATATCGAGTAGGAATGATCAAGAGGGCTACTGCAACTGGCAAATTTTGGTAGGATGCATTCGAAATCAGCGTACACCACGAAAGGGACACGCATGGTGTGCCTGAAATTTTTGAATTTTAACCACTTGTCTTCATCTGTGGGGAGCAGGATTTTCGAGGGAGCATTGGTGTTGCAGTCCCGTTTATGTTCCATGAGCTTTTCTTCATCGTGATAATGAGTGAAACATCTTTTGCACATGTATAGTCTATTATCTTTTTTAGTCATCTGGCGGTGAACTAACCTTTCAAAATTTCTTATGTAACAATAATGGGCCTTGGAGCCTTCAGTTAAAAGCAAAAGGTCCCGGTGGTCATCGAGTTCCTCATCCACAACTTTGATAGGGTACACATTATTTTTTTCATCAATACCGAAAACATTAACCGAAATATTGTTGGTTTTTTCAAATTTTGGAATTTGTGAGAGCTCCACAGGGTACTCAACGCAATCCCAATCGTACCCTTTTTGAAATTCCTCGTTGTTGTATTTGGACACGCGTTGAGGATCTTTCTGAACATTTTTTGCCCAAATTGCATATTTAAAACAAAAGCAATCGCTATTATTGATATTTATTACCGAAAGTGTGTTTTTTATTTTTGGTGGCAACTCAATAAAAGAGGACCCTCTCAAAGGTGTGTACTTATTGATCCTCAATTCCAACCCAAGAATCTCGTATAGCGACCAACCGGAACCTTTTGCCTGATGCTCAGACTTTTCCTTCAAAATTTTTCCAAAAAGTTCATTCAAAATTTCATCAATATCATTAGCCTGAAGGACTCGAACATTTTTCGTTTTGAACACTCTCTCACTCGATTCATTCTCCTTTTTAAACGTAGCTTTTAAAATTATATTAATTTTCAGAGCCGTATTTGCCAACTGTTCGCTAATTTTACCTATCAAAATTTCCCTAATACCGTCTAAAAACGTGATAATGTCTCTATTCACTCCATCTCCACTCATCCAAAATGTCTTTAGACGATTCCTCACTGCCGATTCTATTTCTACAACTCGGTTTCCACCTCTCTGTATCACGTGTCGCATATGAACGTCGCTCATTTCATGCGCTACGCGATAACGTGGGTTAAAATATACGAAACACACCTCACAAAGTGTTTCCATCCCAACCGTTTCAAAAAAAAACAATGAAAGAAATAAAGAAACCAAGAATTTATATATATATGCAGGTTAGGAAAAAGGAGGTTAAATTGGTAAACGTAGTATCTGAAAAAATAAAAATATCAATTTCAATACTCATACAATTGCATTCCCCATTCCTATATATCAATTACATAATCTCACAAGTCTTATACTAAATAATTTAACATTACAATAGAAACAATAATATGTAGAAATCTTCTACAACTTTAAGATGACATTTATATTTGTATAGAATGCTGAAATGTTATACGGTTCAATGACTTCCAAAGAAGAGAACTGGGATGTTTCTATATGAAATACATTGATTGCAGCAATATTTCACCCTAGAAATATTATCACTATTTTTTTCGTAAAGAAATAATCTCTATCACTTATATCACTGCTATTACTAAAATTGTCAATTATAAAATCTTGAGAGGTTACATTTAGCCCTCATCGAACACATCATTTTTCAAGGATGTGATAATTTTCAGAATTTATGAAATAAACTCAATTTTAAAAGAATTCTTCCAAAACGATTAAATATTTTGAATGAAAATATGCTTACCAGATGGCGTAGGTATTGAAGGTATTCTTTGGAAACAATTTTGTTTGTGAATACTGCTGCAGCAAAATATATGACACGAGGTCCGATGCTGAGAAAACGTCACATAAAGTCGAAGACTCAAAGCGTTATGGCGTGTACTCTTTCTTCAAATCGCAAGTTGGGAAAGTGTTGACGTGATACTTTTGCGTTAACCCCCACTCTCCAGATCACATCCGGTGTATGCACGAACTCGGCACTTTGCAGTGATCACGTCCGGTTCGCTGACTCAAAATCGCTACGCAGAGTCTCGCGGCCGTGCAGTCTCAGCATTTTTGCAATCTTGCACATAGAAGGTTTCATTCGGTTTTGAGACTCGGCAGAGGACGGACGCGTGCATAAGTGAGTTTCTCGAAGAAAGACGCATCCAGAATACTCCACGCATAAGATCGCTCTCCAAAGGTAATTTAATTTATATTTAAAATTATTATTATATTATAAATCTAAGCAATCATTGATTTGAAAATAATTAACTTTCAGTTATGGACTTAAAACAACTCGCAATTATACATAAAGTTGGGTCGGCCATGAACGTGGTTGGAAGACGATGAAATTAGAGGATCTGAAATTTATACCTATTGATTACAATGAACTGTATCATCCACGTGACATCCATCAGATAGCCGCCACATTTCCCGAATTACAAGAATTAGAAGATTGGAATAAGACGGAACGATATCAACCATGCCTGGAACACTGCAATAAAGGAGAAATTCATATCGATGGACCACCTCCTTTGAAAAAAGATTGTTATTTTTGTTGTGTGTATTTATAAAGTAATAATGATTGTCTTTTATTGGAAATAAAAAAAAACTTGATCAACCTGCTCAATATTTCGCTTTATTTTAACGTACTCAAATCCGCCGCCATCCAAAATACCAACCAAGAAAGTTTAATTCGATTCGAATCCGCCGCCTTCCAAGATACCAACTGCAAAATTTTAACTAGATTCAAATTTACCGCCTTCCAAGATATCAACTGCAAAATTTTAACTCGATTCAAATCCGCCGCCTTCCAAGATACCAACCTAACATTGCGCATTACGATCCCAACCCAGAAAGTTTAATTCGATTCGAATCCGCCGCCATCCAAAATACCAACAGCAAAATTTTAACTCGATTCAAATTTACCGCCTTCCAAGATACCATCTGCAAAATTTTAACTAGATTCAAATTTACCGCCTTCCAAGATACCAACCTAACATTGCGCATTACGATCGTCTTTTGTTATGACGTCATTACGTTTATCTTTTGTTTATCTATAGCTTACAGTTTCTACCGGCAGGCGGCGTCACTATCGCTGCGCTGAAACTGTCTTTTCTATTCTACTCATTTTCGGGGGTGTTTTCCAGATAGTTCTTGTCGGACGTCGCTTTCCTTTTTTTTTGGGATTCGATTTCTATACCGTAAATATATCGACATACTGATAAGGTAATATGTTTCCATTCGAAGAAAGCTCTTAAGCGCATTCTAGAATCATTCCTTCCCAAACTTGTCTTGCCCATTTTCGGGGGTGTTTTCCAGATAGTTCTTGTCGGACGTCGCTTTCCTTTTATTTTGGGATTCGATTTCTATACCGTAAATATATCGACATACTGATAAGGTAATATGTTTCCATTCGAAGAAAGCTCTTAAGCGCATTCTAGAATCATTCCTTCCCAAAACATGTCTTGCGCATTTAAAAGCGTGCTTTCCAGATAGTTCTTGTCGGACGTCGCTTTCCTTTTATTTTGGGATTCGATTTCTATACCGTAAATATATCGACATACTGATAAGGTAATATGTTTCCATTCGAAGAAAGCTCTTAAGCGCATTCTAGAATCATTCCTTCCCAAACTTGTCTTGCCCATTTTCGGGGGTGTTTTCCAGATAGTTCTTGTCGGACGTCGCTTTCCTTTTTTTTGGGATTCGATTTCTATACCGTAAATATATCGACATACTGATAAGGTAATATGTTTCCATTCGAAGAAAGCTCTTAAGCGCATTCTAGAATCATTCCTTCCCAAACTTGTCTTGCCCATTTTCGGGGGTGTTTTCCAGATAGTTCTTGTCGGACGTCGCTTTCCTTTTTTTTTGGGATTCGATTTCTATACCGTAAATATATCGACATACTGATAAGGTAATATGTTTCTATTCGAAGAAAGCTCTTAAGCGCATTCTAGAATCATTCCTTCCCAAACTTGTCTTGCCCATTTTCGGGGGTTTTTTCCAGATAGTTCTTGTCGGAAGTCGCTTTCCTTGTATTTTGGGATTCGATTTCTATACCGTAAATATATCGACATACTGATAAGGTAATATGTTTCCATTCGAAGAAAGCTCTTAAGCGCATTCTAGAATCATTCCTTCCCAAACTTGTCTTGCCCATTTTCGGGGGTGTTTTCCAGATAGTTCTTGTCGGACGTCGCTTTCCTTTTACTTTGGGATTCGATTTCTATACCGTAAATATATCGACATACTGATAAGGTAATATGTTTCCATTCGAAGAAAGCTCTTAAGCGCATTCTAGAATCATTCCTTCCCAAACTTGTCTTGCCCATTTTCGGGAGTGTTTTCCAGATAGTTCTTGTCGGACGTCGCTTTCCTTTTATTTTGGGATTCGATTTCTATACCGTAAATATATCGACATACTGATAAGGTAATATGTTTCCATTCGAAGAAAGCTCTTAAGCGCATTCTAGAATCATTCCTTCCCAAAACATGTCTTGCGCATTTAAAAGCGTGCTTTCCAGATAGTTCTTGTCGGACGTCGCTTTCCTTTTATTTTGGGATTCGATTTCTATACCGTAAATATATCGACATACTGATAAGGTAATATGTTTCAATTCGAAGAAAGCTCTTAAGCGCATTCTAGAATCATTCCTTCCCAAACTTGTCTTGCCCATTTTCGGGGGTGTTTTCCAGATAGTTCTTGTCGGACGTCGCTTTCCTTTTTTTTTGGGATTCGATTTCTATACCGTAAATATATCGACATACTGATAAGGTAATATGTTTCCATTCGAAGAAAGCTCTTAAGCGCATTCTAGAATCATTCCTTCCCAAACTTGTCTTGCCCATTTTCGGGGGTGTTTTCCAGATAGTTCTTGTCGGACGTCGCTTTCCTTTTTTTTTGGGATTCGATTTCTATACCGTAAATATATCGACATACTGATAAGGTAATATGTTTCCATTCGAAGAAAGCTCTTAAGCGCATTCTAGAATCATTCCTTCCCAAACTTGTCTTGCCCATTTTCGGGGGTGTTTTCCAGATAGTTCTTGTCGGACGTCGCTTTCCTTGTATTTTGGGATTCGATTTCTATACCGTAAATATATCGACATACTGATAAGGTAATATGTTTCCATTCGAAGAAAGCTCTTAAGCGCATTCTAGAATCATTCCTTCCCAAACTTGTCTTGCCCATTTTCGGGGGTGTTTTCCAGATAGTTCTTGTCGGACGTCGCTTTCCTTTTTTTTTGGGATTCGATTTCTATACCGTAAATATATCGACATACTGATAAGGTAATATGTTTCCATTCGAAGAAAGCTCTTAAGCGCATTCTAGAATCATTCCTTCCCAAACTTGTCTTGCCCATTTTCGGGGGTGTTTTCCAGATAGTTCTTGTAGGACGTCGCTTTCCTTTTATTTTGGGATTCGATTTCTATACCGTAAATATATCGACATACTGATAAGGTAATATGTTTCCATTCGAAGAAAGCTCTTAAGCGCATTCTAGAATCATTCCTTCCCAAACTTGTCTTGCCCATTTTCGGGGGTGTTTTCCAGATAGTTCTTGTCGGACGTCGCTTTCCTTTTATTTTGGGATTCGATTTCTATACCGTAAATATATCGACATACTGATAAGGTAATATGTTTCCATTCGAAGAAAGCTCTTAAGCGCATTCTAGAATCATTCCTTCCCAAACTTGTCTTGCCCATTTTCGGGGGTGTTTTCCAGATAGTTCTTGTCGGACGTCGCTTCCCTTGTATTTTGGGATTCGATTTCTATACCGTAAATATATCGACATACTGATAAGGTAATATGTTTCCATTCGAAGAAAGCTCTTAAGCGCATTCTAGAATCATTCCTTCCCAAACTTGTCTTGCCCATTTTCGGGGGTGTTTTCCAGATAGTTCTTGTCGGACGTCGCTTTCCTTTTTTTTTTGGGATTCGATTTCTATACCGTAAATATATCGACATACTGATAAGGTAATATGTTTCCATTCGAAGAAAGCTCTTAAGTGCATTCTAGAATCATTCCTTCCCAAATTTGTCTTGCCCATTTTCGGGGGTGTTTTCCAGATAGTTCTTGTCGGACGTCGCTTTCCTTTTATTTTGGGATTCGATTTCTATACCGTAAATATATCGACATACTGATAAGGTAATATGTTTCCATTCGAAGAAAGCTCTTAAGTGCATTCTAGAATCATTCCTTCCCAAACTTGTCTTGTCCATTTTCGGGGGTGTTTTCCAGATAGTTCTTGTCGGACGTCGCTTTCCTTTTTTTTGGGATTCGATTTCTATACCGTAAATATATCGACATACTGATAAGGTAATATGTTTCCATTCGAAGAAAGCTCTTAAGCGCATTCTAGAATCATTCCTTCCCAAACTTGTCTTGCCCATTTTCGGGGGTGTTTTCCAGATAGTTCTTGTCGGACGTCGCTTTCCTTGTATTTTGGGATTCGATTTCTATACCGTAAATATATCGACATACTGATAAGGTAATATGTTTCCATTCGAAGAAAGCTCTTAAGCGCATTCTAGAATCATTCCTTCCCAAACTTGTCTTGCCCATTTTCGGGGGTGTTTTCCAGATAGTTCTTGTCGGACGTCGCTTTCCTTGTATTTTGGGATTCGATTTCTATACCGTAAATATATCGACATACTGATAAGGTAATATGTTTCCATTCGAAGAAAGCTCTTAAGCGCATTCTAGAATCATTCCTTCCCAAACTTGTCTTGCCCATTTTCGGGGGTGTTTTCCAGATAGTTCTTGTCGGACGTCGCTTTCCTTGTATTTTGGGATTCGATTTCTATACCGTAAATATATCGACATACTGATAAGGTAATATGTTTCCATTCGAAGAAAGCTCTTAAGCGCATTCTAGAATCATTCCTTCCCAAACTTGTCTTGCCCATTTTCGGGGGTGTTTTCCAGATAGTTCTTGTCGGACGTCGCTTTCCTTGTATTTTGGGATTCGATTTCTATACCGTAAATATATCGACATACTGATAAGGTAATATGTTTCCATTCTAAGAAAGCTCTTAAGCGCATTCTAGAATCATTCCTTCCCAAACTTGTCTTGCCCATTTTCGGGTGTGTTTTCCAGATAGTTCTTGTCGGACGTCGCTTCCCTTGTATTTTGGGATTCGATTTCTATACCGTAAATATATCGACATATTGATAAGGTAATATGTTTCCATTCGAAGAAAGCTCTTAAGCGCATTCTAGAATCATTCCTTCCCAAACTTGTCTTGCCCATTTTCGGGGGTGTTTTCCAGATAGTTCTTGTCGGACGTCGCTTTCCTTGTATTTTGGGATTCGATTTCTATACCGTAAATATATCGACATACTGATAAGGTAATATGTTTCCATTCGAAGAAAGCTCTTAAGCGCATTCTAGAATCATTCCTTCCCAAACTTGTCTTGCCCATTTTCGGGGGTGTTTTCCAGATAGTTCTTGTCGGACGTCGCTTTCCTTGTATTTTGGGATTCGATTTCTATACCGTAAATATATCGACATACTGATAAGGTAATATGTTTCCATTCGAAGAAAGCTCTTAAGCGCATTCTAGAATCATTCCTTCCCAAACTTGTCTTGCCCATTTTCGGGGGTGTTTTCCAGATAGTTCTTGTCGGACGTCGCTTTCCTTGTATTTTGGGATTCGATTTCTATACCGTAAATATATCGACATACTGATAAGGTAATATGTTTCCATTCGAAGAAAGCTCTTAAGCGCATTCTAGAATCATTCCTTCCCAAACTTGTCTTGCCCATTTTCGGGGGTGTTTTCCAGATAGTTCTTGTCGAACGTCGCTTTCCTTTTATTTTGGGATTCGATTTCTATACCGTAAATATATCGACATACTGATAAGGTAATATGTTTCCATTCGAAGAAAGCTCTTAAGCGCATTCTAGAATCATTCCTTCCCAAACTTGTCTTGCCCATTTTCGGGGGTGTTTTCCAGATAGTTCTTGTCGGACGTCGCTTTCCTTTTTTTTTGGGATTCGATTTCTATACCGTAAATATATCGACATACTGATAAGGTAATATGTTTCCATTCGAAGAAAGCTCTTAAGTGCATTCTAGAATCATTCCTTCCCAAACTTGTCTTGCCCATTTTCGGGGGTGTTTTCCAGATAGTTCTTGTCGGACGTCGCTTTCCTTTTATTTTGGGATTCGATTTCTATACCGTAAATATATCGACATACTGATAAGGTAATATGTTTCCATTCGAAGAAAGCTCTTAAGTGCATTCTAGAATCATTCCTTCCCAAACTTGTCTTGCCCATTTTCGGGGGTGTTTTCCAGATAGTTCTTGTCGGACGTCGCTTTCCTTTTTTTTTGGGATTCGATTACTATACCGTAAATATATCGACATACTGATAAGGTAATATGTTTCCATTCGAAGAAAGCTCTTAAGTGCATTCTAGAATCATTCCTTCCCAAACTTGTCTTGCCCATTTTCGGGGGTGTTTTCCAGATAGTTCTTGTCGGACGTCGCTTTCCTTTTTTTTTGGGATTCGATTTCTATACCGTAAATATATCGACATACTGATAAGGTAATATGTTTCCATTCGAAGAAAGCTCTTAAGCGCATTCTAGAATCATTCCTTCCCAAACTTGTCTTGCCCATTTTCGGGGGTGTTTTCCAGATAGTTCTTGTCGGACGTCGCTTTCCTTGTATTTTGGGATTCGATTTCTATACCGTAAATATATCGACATACTGATAAGGTAATATGTTTCCATTCGAAGAAAGCTCTTAAGCGCATTCTAGAATCATTCCTTCCCAAACTTGTCTTGCCCATTTTCGGGGGTGTTTTCCAGATAGTTCTTGTCGGACGTCGCTTTCCTTTTTTTTTGGGATTCGATTTCTATACCGTAAATATATCGACATACTGATAAGGTAATATGTTTCCATTCGAAGAAAGCTCTTAAGCGCATTCTAGAATCATTCCTTCCCAAACTTGTCTTGCCCATTTTCGGGGGTGTTTTCCAGATAGTTCTTGTCGGACGTCGCTTTCCTTGTATTTTGGGATTCGATTTCTATACCGTAAATATATCGACATACTGATAAGGTAATATGTTTCCATTCGAAGAATGCTCTTAAGCGCATTCTAGAATCATTCCTTCCCAAACTTGTCTTGCCCATTTTCGGGGGTGTTTTCCAGATAGTTCTTGTCGGACGTCGCTTTCCTTTTATTTTGGGGTTCGATTTCTATACCGTAAATATATCGACATACTGATAAGGTAATATGTTTCCATTCCAAGAAAGCTCTTAAGCGCATTCTAGAATCATTCCTTCCCAAACTTGTCTTGCCCATTTTCGGGGGTGTTTTCCAGATAGTTCTTGTCGGACGTCGCTTTCCTTTTTTTTTGGGATTCGATTTCTATACCGTAAATATATCGACATACTGATAAGGTAATATGTTTCCATTCGAAGAAAGCTCTTAAGTGCATTCTAGAATCATTCCTTCCCAAACTTGTCTTGCCCATTTTCGGGGGTGTTTTCCAGATAGTTCTTGTCGGACGTCGCTTTCCTTTTTTTTTGGGATTCGATTTCTATACCGTAAATATATCGACATACTGATAAGGTAATATGTTTCCATTCGAAGAAAGCTCTTAAGTGCATTCTAGAATCATTCCTTCCCAAACTTGTCTTGCCCATTTTCGGGGGTGTTTTCCAGATAGTTCTTGTCGGACGTCGCTTTCCTTTTTTTTAGGGATTCGATTTCTATACCGTAAATATATCGACATACTGATAAGGTAATATGTTTCCATTCGAAGAAAGCTCTTAAGCGCATTCTAGAATCATTCCTTCCCAAACTTGTCTTGCCCATTTTCGGGGGTGTTTTCCAGATAGTTCTTGTCGGACGTCGCTTTCCTTGTATTTTGGGATTCGATTTCTCTACCGTAAATATATCGACATACTGATAAGGTAATATGTTTCCATTCGAAGAAAGCTCTTAAGCGCATTCTAGAATCATTCCTTCCCAAACTTGTCTTGCCCATTTTCGGGGGTGTTTTCCAGATAGTTCTTGTCGGACGTCGCTTTCCTTGTATTTTGGGATTCGATTTCTATACCGTAAATATATCGACATACTGATAAGGTAATATGTTTCCATTCGAAGAAAGCTCTTAAGCGCATTCTAGAATCATTCCTTCCCAAACTTGTCTTGCCCATTTTCGGGGGTGTTTTCCAGATAGTTCTTGTCGGACGTCGCTTTCCTTTTTTTTTGGGATTCGATTTCTATACCGTAAATATATCGACATACTGATAAGGTAATATGTTTCCATTCGAAGAAAGCTCTTAAGCGCATTCTAGAATCATTCCTTCCCAAACTTGTCTTGCCCATTTTCGGGGGTGTTTTCCAGATAGTTCTTGTAGGACGTCGCTTTCCTTTTATTTTGGGATTCGATTTCTATACCGTAAATATATCGACATACTGATAAGGTAATATGTTTCCATTCGAAGAAAGCTCTTAAGCGCATTCTAGAATCATTCCTTCCCAAACTTGTCTTGCCCATTTTCGGGGGTGTTTTCCAGATAGTTCTTGTCGGACGTCGCTTTCCTTTTATTTTGGGATTCGATTTCTATACCGTAAATATATCGACATACTGATAAGGTAATATGTTTCCATTCGAAGAAAGCTCTTAAGCGCATTCTAGAATCATTCCTTCCCAAACTTGTCTTGCCCATTTTCGGGGGTGTTTTCCAGATAGTTCTTGTCGGACGTCGCTTCCCTTGTATTTTGGGATTCGATTTCTATACCGTAAATATATCGACATACTGATAAGGTAATATGTTTCCATTCGAAGAAAGCTCTTAAGCGCATTCTAGAATCATTCCTTCCCAAACTTGTCTTGCCCATTTTCGGGGGTGTTTTCCAGATAGTTCTTGTCGGACGTCGCTTTCCTTTTTTTTTTGGGATTCGATTTCTATACCGTAAATATATCGACATACTGATAAGGTAATATGTTTCCATTCGAAGAAAGCTCTTAAGTGCATTCTAGAATCATTCCTTCCCAAACTTGTCTTGCCCATTTTCGGGGGTGTTTTCCAGATAGTTCTTGTCGGACGTCGCTTTCCTTTTATTTTGGGATTCGATTTCTATACCGTAAATATATCGACATACTGATAAGGTAATATGTTTCCATTCGAAGAAAGCTCTTAAGTGCATTCTAGAATCATTCCTTCCCAAACTTGTCTTGTCCATTTTCGGGGGTGTTTTCCAGATAGTTCTTGTCGGACGTCGCTTTCCTTTTTTTTGGGATTCGATTTCTATACCGTAAATATATCGACATACTGATAAGGTAATATGTTTCCATTCGAAGAAAGCTCTTAAGCGCATTCTAGAATCATTCCTTCCCAAACTTGTCTTGCCCATTTTCGGGGGTGTTTTCCAGATAGTTCTTGTCGGACGTCGCTTTCCTTGTATTTTGGGATTCGATTTCTATACCGTAAATATATCGAAATACTGATAAGGTAATATGTTTCCATTCGAAGAAAGCTCTTAAGCGCATTCTAGAATCATTCCTTCCCAAACTTGTCTTGCCCATTTTCGGGGGTGTTTTCCAGATAGTTCTTGTCGGACGTCGCTTTCCTTGTATTTTGGGATTCGATTTCTATACCGTAAATATATCGACATACTGATAAGGTAATATGTTTCCATTCGAAGAAAGCTCTTTAGCGCATTCTAGAATCATTCCTTCCCCAACTTGTCTTGCCCATTTTCGGGGGTGTTTTCCAGATAGTTCTTGTCGGACGTCGCTTTCCTTTTATTTGGGTTTCGATTTCTATACCGTAAATATATCGACATACTGATAAGGTAATATGTTTCCATTCGAAGAAAGCTCTTTAGCGCATTCTAGAATCATTCCTTCCCCAACTTGTCTTGCCCATTTTCGGGGGTGTTTTCCAGATAGTTCTTGTCGGACGTCGCTTTCCTTTTATTTGGGTTTCGATTTCTATACCGTAAATATATCGACATACTGATAAGGTAATATGTTTCCATTCGAAGAAAGCTCTTTAGCGCATTCTAGAATCATTCCTTCCCCAACTTGTCTTGCCCATTTTCGGGGGTGTTTTCCAGATAGTTCTTGTCGGACGTCGCTTTCCTTGTATTTTGGGATTCGATTTCTATACCGTAAATATATCGACATACTGATAAGGTAATATGTTTCCATTCGAAGAAAGCTCTTAAGCGCATTCTAGAATCATTCCTTCCCAAACTTGTCTTGCCCATTTTCGGGGGTGTTTTCCAGATAGTTCTTGTCGGACGTCGCTTTCCTTGTATTTTGGGATTCGATTTCTATACCGTAAATATATCGACATACTGATAAGGTAATATGTTTCCATTCGAAGAAAGCTCTTAAGCGCATTCTAGAATCATTCCTTCCCAAACTTGTCTTGCCCATTTTCGGGGGTGTTTTCCAGATAGTTCTTGTCGGACGTCGCTTTCCTTGTATTTTGGGATTCGATTTCTATACCGTAAATATATCGACATACTGATAAGGTAATATGTTTCCATTCGAAGAAAGCTCTTAAGCGCATTCTAGAATCATTCCTTCCCAAACTTGTCTTGCCCATTTTCGGGGGTGTTTTCCAGATAGTTCTTGTCGAACGTCGCTTTCCTTTTATTTTGGGATTCGATTTCTATACCGTAAATATATCGACATACTGATAAGGTAATATGTTTCCATTCGAAGAAAGCTCTTAAGCGCATTCTAGAATCATTCCTTCCCAAACTTGTCTTGCCCATTTTCGGGGGTGTTTTCCAGATAGTTCTTGTCGGACGTCGCTTTCCTTTTTTTTTGGGATTCGATTTCTATACCGTAAATATATCGACATACTGATAAGGTAATATGTTTCCATTCGAAGAAAGCTCTTAAGTGCATTCTAGAATCATTCCTTCCCAAACTTGTCTTGCCCATTTTCGGGGGTGTTTTCCAGATAGTTCTTGTCGGACGTCGCTTTCCTTTTATTTTGGGATTCGATTTCTATACCGTAAATATATCGACATACTGATAAGGTAATATGTTTCCATTCGAAGAAAGCTCTTAAGTGCATTCTAGAATCATTCCTTCCCAAACTTGTCTTGCCCATTTTCGGGGGTGTTTTCCAGATAGTTCTTGTCGGACGTCGCTTTCCTTTTTTTTTGGGATTCGATTTCTATACCGTAAATATATCGACATACTGATAAGGTAATATGTTTCCATTCGAAGAAAGCTCTTAAGTGCATTCTAGAGTCATTCCTTCCCAAACTTGTCTTGCCCATTTTCGGGGGTGTTTTCCAGATAGTTCTTGTCGGACGTCGCTTTCCTTTTTTTTTGGGATTCGATTTCTATACCGTAAATATATCGACATACTGATAAGGTAATATGTTTCCATTCGAAGAAAGCTCTTAAGCGCATTCTAGAATCATTCCTTCCCAAACTTGTCTTGCCCATTTTCGGGGGTGTTTTCCAGATAGTTCTTGTCGGACGTCGCTTTCCTTGTATTTTGGGATTCGATTTCTATACCGTAAATATATCGACATACTGATAAGGTAATATGTTTCCATTCGAAGAAAGCTCTTAAGCGCATTCTAGAATCATTCCTTCCCAAACTTGTCTTGCCCATTTTCGGGGGTGTTTTCCAGATAGTTCTTGTCGGACGTCGCTTTCCTTTTTTTTTGGGATTCGATTTCTATACCGTAAATATATCGACATACTGATAAGGTAATATGTTTCCATTCGAAGAAAGCTCTTAAGCGCATTCTAGAATCATTCCTTCCCAAACTTGTCTTGCCCATTTTCGGGGGTGTTTTCCAGATAGTTCTTGTCGGACGTCGCTTTCCTTGTATTTTGGGATTCGATTTCTATACCGTAAATATATCGACATACTGATAAGGTAATATGTTTCCATTCGAAGAAAGCTCTTAAGTGCATTCTAGAATCATTCCTTCCCAAACTTGTCTTGCCCATTTTCGGGGGTGTTTTCCAGATAGTTCTTGTGGGACGTCGCTTTCCTTTTATTTTGGGATTCGATTTCTATACCGTAAATATATCGACATACTGATAAGGTAATATGTTTCCATTCGAAGAAAGCTCTTAAGTGCATTCTAGAATCATTCCTTCCCAAACTTGTCTTGCCCATTTTCGGGGGTGTTTTCCAGATAGTTCTTGTCGGACGTCGCTTTCCTTTTTTTTTGGGATTCGATTTCTATACCGTAAATATATCGACATACTGATAAGGTAATATGTTTCCATTCGAAGAAAGCTCTTAAGCGCATTCTAGAATCATTCCTTCCCAAACTTGTCTTGCCCATTTTCGGGGGTGTTTTCCAGATAGTTCTTGTCGGACGTCGCTTTCCTTGTATTTTGGGATTCGATTTCTATACCGTAAATATATCGACATACTGATAAGGTAATATGTTTCCATTCGAAGAAAGCTCTTAAGCGCATTCTAGAATCATTCCTTCCCAAACTTGTCTTGCCCATTTTCGGGGGTGTTTTCCAGATAGTTCTTGTCGGACGTCGCTTTCCTTTTTTTTTGGGATTCGATTTCTATACCGTAAATATATCGACATACTGATAAGGTAATATGTTTCCATTCGAAGAAAGCTCTTAAGCGCATTCTAGAATCATTCCTTCCCAAACTTGTCTTGCCCATTTTCGGGGGTGTTTTCCAGATAGTTCTTGTCGGACGTCGCTTTCCTTTTATTTTGGGATTCGATTTCTATACCGTAAATATATCGACATACTGATAAGGTAATATGTTTCCATTCGAAGAAAGCTCT
Organism: Tanypteryx hageni; assembly: GCA_028673005.1. Lineage (NCBI taxonomy): Eukaryota > Metazoa > Arthropoda > Insecta > Odonata > Petaluridae > Tanypteryx > Tanypteryx hageni. Next base: position 18,955,975 of record CM054119.1, on the reverse strand, counting down.
TAAGCGCATTCTAGAATCATTCCTTCCCAAACTTGTCTTGCCCATTTTCGGGGGTGTTTTCCAGATAGTTCTTGTCGGACGTCGCTTTCCTTTTTTTTTGGGATTCGATTTCTATACCGTAAATATATCGACATACTGATAAGGTAATATGTTTCCATTCGAAGAAAGCTCTTAAGTGCATTCTAGAATCATTCCTTCCCAAACTTGTCTTGCCCATTTTCGGGGGTGTTTTCCAGATAGTTCTTGTCGGACGTCGCTTTCCTTTTATTTTGGGATTCGATTTCTATACCGTAAATATATCGACATACTGATAAGGTAATATGTTTCCATTCGAAGAAAGCTCTTAAGTGCATTCTAGAATCATTCCTTCCCAAACTTGTCTTGCCCATTTTCGGGGGTGTTTTCCAGATAGTTCTTGTCGGACGTCGCTTTCCTTTTTTTTTGGGATTCGATTTCTATACCGTAAATATATCGACATACTGATAAGGTAATATGTTTCCATTCGAAGAAAGCTCTTAAGTGCATTCTAGAATCATTCCTTCCCAAACTTGTCTTGCCCATTTTCGGGGGTGTTTTCCAGATAGTTCTTGTCGGACGTCGCTTTCCTTTTTTTTTGGGATTCGATTTCTATACCGTAAATATATCGACATACTGATAAGGTAATATGTTTCCATTCGAAGAAAGCTCTTAAGCGCATTCTAGAATCATTCCTTCCCAAACTTGTCTTGCCCATTTTCGGGGGTGTTTTCCAGATAGTTCTTGTCGGACGTCGCTTTCCTTGTATTTTGGGATTCGATTTCTATACCGTAAATATATCGACATACTGATAAGGTAATATGTTTCCATTCGAAGAAAGCTCTTAAGCGCATTCTAGAATCATTCCTTCCCAAACTTGTCTTGCCCATTTTCGGGGGTGTTTTCCAGATAGTTCTTGTCGGACGTCGCTTTCCTTTTTTTTTGGGATTCGATTTCTATACCGTAAATATATCGACATACTGATAAGGTAATATGTTTCCATTCGAAGAAAGCTCTTAAGCGCATTCTAGAATCATTCCTTCCCAAAACATGTCTTGCGCATTTAAAAGTGTGTTTTCCAGATAGTTCTTGTCGGACGTCGCTTTCCTTGTATTTTGGGATTCGATTTCTATACCGTAAATATATCGACATACTGATAAGGTAATATGTTTCCATTCGAAGAAAGCTCTTAAGCGCATTCTAGAATCATTCCTTCCCAAACTTGTCTTGCCCATTTTCGGGGGTGTTTTCCAGATAGTTTTTGTCGGACGTCGCTTTCCTTGTATTTTGGGATTCGATTTCTATACCGTAAATATATCGACATACTGATAAGGTAATATGTTTCCATTCGAAGAAAGCTCTTAAGCGCATTCTAGAATCATTCCTTCCCAAACTTGTCTTGCCCATTTTCGGGGGTGTTTTCCAGATAGTTCTTGTCGGACGTCGCTTTCCTTGTATTTTGGGATTCGATTTCTATACCGTAAATATATCGACATACTGATAAGGTAATATGTTTCCATTCGAAGAAAGCTCTTAAGCGCATTCTAAAATCATTCCTTCCCAAACTTGTCTTGCCCATTTTCGGGGGTGTTTTCCAGATAGTTCTTGTCGGACGTCGCTTTCCTTTTTTTTTTGATTCGATTTCTATACCGTAAATATATCGACATACTGATAAGGTAATATGTTTCCATTCGAAGAAAGCTCTTAAGCGCATTCTAGAATCATTCCTTCCCAAACTTGTCTTGCCCATTTTCGGGGGTGTTTTCCAGATAGTTCTTGTCGGACGTCGCTTTCCTTTTTTTTTGGGATTCGATTTCTATACCGTAAATATATCGACATACTGATAAGGTAATATGTTTCCATTCGAAGAAAGCTCTTAAGCGCATTCTAGAATCATTCCTTCCCAAACTTGTCTTGCCCATTTTCGGGGGTGTTTTCCAGATAGTTCTTGTCGGACGTCGCTTTCCATTTTTTTGGGATTCGATTTCTATACCGTAAATATATCGACATACTGATAAGGTAATATGTTTCCATTCGAAGAAAGCTCTTAAGCGCATTCTAGAATCATTCCTTCCCAAACTTGTCTTGCCCATTTTCGGGGGTGTTTACCAAATAGTTCTTGTCGGACGTCGCTTTCCTTGTATTTTGGGATTCGATTTCTATACCGTAAATATATCGACATACTGATAAGGTAATATGTTTCCATTCGAAGAAAGCTCTTAAGCGCATTCTAGAATCATTCCTTCCCAAACTTGTCTTGCCCATTTTCGGGGGTGTTTTCCAGATAGTTCTTGTCGGACGTCGCTTTCCTTGTATTTTGGGATTCGATTTCTATACCGTAAATATATCGACATACTGATAAGGTAATATGTTTCCATTCGAAGAAAGCTCTTAAGCGCATTCTAGAATCATTCCTTCCCAAACTTGTCTTGCCCATTTTCGGGGGTGTTTTCCAGATAGTTCTTGTCGGACGTCGCTTTCCTTGTATTTTGGGATTCGATTTCTATACCGTAAATATATCGACATACTGATAAGGTAATATGTTTCCATTCGAAGAAAGCTCTTAAGCGCATTCTAGAATCATTCCTTCCCAAACTTGTCTTGCCCATTTTCGGGGGTGTTTTCCAGATAGTTCTTGTCGGACGTCGCTTTCCTTGTATTTTGGGATTCGATTTCTATACCGTAAATATATCGACATACTGATAAGGTAATATGTTTCCATTCGAAGAAAGCTCTTAAGCGCATTCTAGAATCATTCCTTCCCAAACTTGTCTTGCCAATTTTCGGGGGTGTTTTCCAGATAGTTCTTGTCGGACGTCGCTTTCCTTGTATTTTGGGATTCGATTTCTATACCGTAAATATATCGACATACTGATAAGGTAATATGTTTCCATTCGAAGAAAGCTCTTAAGCGCATTCTAGAATCATTCCTTCCAAAACTTGTCTTGCCCATTTTCGGGGGTGTTTTCCAGATAGTTCTTGTCGGACGTCGCTTTCCTTGTATTTTGGGATTCGATTTCTATACCGTAAATATATCGACATACTGATAAGGTAATATGTTTCCATTCGAAGAAAGCTCTTAAGCGCATTCTAGAATCATTCCTTCCCAAACTTGTCTTGCCCATTTTCGGGGGTGTTTTCCAGATAGTTCTTGTCGGACGTCGCTTCCCTTGTATTTTGGGATTCGATTTCTATACCGTAAATATATCGACATACTGATAAGGTAATATGTTTCCATTCGAAGAAAGCTCTTAAGCGCATTCTAGAATCATTCCTTCCCAAACTTGTCTTGCCCATTTTCGGGGGTGTTTTCCAGATAGTTCTTGTCGGACGTCGCTTTCCTTGTATTTTGGGATTCGATTTCTATACCGTAAATATATCGACATACTGATAAGGTAATATGTTTCCATTCGAAGAAAGCTCTTAAGCGCATTCTAGAATCATTCCTTCCCAAACTTGTCTTGCCCATTTTCGGGGGTGTTTTCCAGATAGTTCTTGTCGGACGTCGCTTTCCTTTTATTTTGGGATTCGATTTCTATACCGTAAATATATCGACATACTGATAAGGTAATATGTTTCCATTCGAAGAAAGCTCTTAAGCGCATTCTAGAATCATTCCTTCCCAAACTTGTCTTGCCCATTTTCGGGGGTGTTTTCCAGATAGTTCTTGTCGGACGTCGCTTTCCTTTTATTTTGGGATTCGATTTCTATACCGTAAATATATCGACATACTGATAAGGTAATATGTTTCCATTCGAAGAAAGCTCTTAAGCGCATTCTAGAATCATTCCTTCCCAAACTTGTCTTGCCCATTTTCGGGGGTGTTTTCCAGATAGTTCTTGTCGGACGTCGCTTTCCTTTTATTTTGGGATTCGATTTCTATACCGTAAATATATCGACATACTGATAAGGTAATATGTTTCCATTCGAAGAAAGCTCTTAAGCGCATTCTAGAATCATTCCTTCCCAAACTTGTCTTGCCCATTTTCGGGGGTGTTTTCCAGATAGTTCTTGTCGGACGTCGCTTTCCTTTTATTTTGGGATTCGATTTCTATACCGTAAATATATCGACATACTGATAAGGTAATATGTTTCCATTCGAAGAAAGCTCTTAAGCGCATTCTAGAATCATTCCTTCCCAAACTTGTCTTGCCCATTTTCGGGGGTGTTTTCCAGATAGTTCTTGTCGGACGTCGCTTTCCTTTTTTTTTGGGATTCGATTTCTATACCGTAAATATATCGACATACTGATCAGAAAACCATGGATCACGAAGGAAATGCTGGAGAAAATGGATGAGAGACGAAAATGGAAAAACGTTAACAGTGAAGAAGGTAGAGCCAACTATAGGCGTATAAACAATGAGTTGAGAAGGGTAACAGATAAAGCTGGAGAAAATTGGCTAAAAGGAAAATGTGATGAAATAGAACAAATGGAGAAATTAGGACGGTACGATATGATGTACGCTAGGGCACTGGAATTAGAAGATAAGAAGTCTAATGGAATTTGTGGTAAAGGAATTATGAATACGGATGGGAAGATAGTCTCAGAAACAAAGGATGTAGCACAGGTATGGGAAGAATACATTAAGGAATTATACAGCAAACAGACAGGAGCGGCAAAAATAGAACTGGAAAATGAGGAAAACATTGAAGAAGATAACTTAGGACCAAGTATTATGGAGAGCGAAGTAGAAAAAGCGATAGTGGAACTTAAGAAGGGGAAAGCCACGGGCAGCGATGGAATACCGGCTGAGATACTGAAAGTCATAGGATCAGAAGGACTAAAAGCGATCACGAAATTAATTAATAAGATTTACGACACGGGAGAGTGGCCTCAGGATTTCCTAGAAGTGACAATGATCCCTCTAAAGAAGAAGCCAAAGGCAATGCAGTGTAAAGATTACAGAACTATAAGCCTTCTGTCACACACATCGAAGATCATCACGAGGATTCTTAATAAAAGGCTGGAGAAAAAGGCAGAAGAAATAATAGGGGAAGATCAATTCGGTTTCAGAAAAGGACGAGGAACTAGAGATGCTATAGGAGTAGTTAGAATCATATCAGAAAGGGCAATAGAATACAGTCAAGATATCTGCGCATGTTTCGTAGACTGGCAGAAGGCCTTTGATAGAGTAAATTGGGTAAAGTTGATGAAGATATTAAAGGATATAGGTGTAGACTGGAAAGACAGGAGACTGATTAGGAATCTATATGAGAATCAAGTTGTAAAGGTCAGGTTTGAGAATGTGGATACCTGCGGAATAAATATCGGTAGAGGAGTAAGACAAGGATGCTGCCTATCGCCAACCCTATTCAATATATATGGAGAAAGTCTAATGCAAGAAGCTTTAGAAGGCACAGGGGATTTCAAAATTGGAGGAAGGATTATAAGAACAGTAAAATACGCAGATGATCAAGTACTTCTAGCAAGAAAGGAAGAGGAGCTACAAAAAATGATAAATAGACTAGTGATAACAGGTAGAAAATATGGTATGGAAATAAATACAGAAAAATCCAAGGTCATTCGAATATCGGGTAAAGAAGAGAATCTGAACATAACTATTGGGGGAAAGCCATTAGAACAAGTTTCAGAATATAAATACCTTGGAAGTATCATAACACGAGAGGCAAAATGTACGGATGAGATCAAAACTAGAATAGGAAAAGCAAAAGCGGCTTTCAGGAGAAAGAAACAACTACTTACAGGGAATATAAGGGAAGATATCCGCAAGAAGTTGATAAAATGCTACGTATGGAGTATAGCATTGTATGGGGCAGAAACATGGACGCTAAGGAAAAATGACATCAAATACTTGGAAAGCTTTGAAATGTGGACTTGGAGGAGAATGCTGAAGATAAAATGGACAGATAGGATGAAAAACGATGAAGTGCTACGAAGAATAGGAGAGAAGCGAATGTATATACAGACTATCAGAAAGAGGAAGGCTAACTGGGTTGGACATTACCTGAGGAGAGAGAGTATGATTAAAGACGTGTTAGAAGGAAAACTAGATGGGAAAAGGGAAAGAGGTAGGAAAAGGTTTCAGCTGATAGACGATCTGAAAGGGAAAGAGAGTTATCAAGATATAAAGAGGACAGCGGAAAATAGGAGTATATGGAGAACCAGGTTTAACCATGAATAATCACAGACCTGTCTACGGACAGACTACCTATGATGATGACTGATAAGGTAATATGTTTCCATTCGAAGAAAGCTCTTAAGCGCATTCTAGAATCATTCCTTCCCAAACTTGTCTTGCCCATTTTCGGGGGTGTTTTCCAGATAGTTCTTGTCGGACGTCGCTTTCCTTTTTTTTTGGGATTCGATTTCTATACCGTAAATATATCGACATACTGATAAGGTAATATGTTTCCATTCGAAGAAAGCTCTTAAGCGCATTCTAGAATCATTCCTTCCCAAACTTGTCTTGCCCATTTTCGGGGGTGTTTTCCAGATAGTTCTTGTCGGACGTCGCTTTCCTTTTATTTTGGGATTCGATTTCTATACCGTAAATATATCGACATACTGATAAGGTAATATGTTTCCATTCGAAGAAAGCTCTTAAGTGCATTCTAGAATCATTCCTTCCCAAACTTGTCTTGCCCATTTTCGGGGGTGTTTTCCAGATAGTTCTTGTCGGACGTCGCTTTCCTTTTATTTTGGGATTCGATTTCTATACCGTAAATATATCGACATACTGATAAGGTAATATGTTTCCATTCGAAGAAAGCTCTTAAGCGCATTCTAGAATCATTCCTTCCCAAACTTGTCTTGCCCATTTTCGGGGGTGTTTTCCAGATAGTTCTTGTCGGACGTCGCTTTCCTTTTATTTTGGGATTCGATTTCTATACCGTAAATATATCGACATACTGATAAGGTAATATGTTTCCATTCGAAGAAAGCTCTTAAGCGCATTCTAGAATCATTCCTTCCCAAACTTGTCTTGCCCATTTTCGGGGGTGTTTTCCAGATAGTTCTTGTCGGACGTCGCTTTCCTTGTATTTTGGGATTCGATTTCTATACCGTAAATATATCGACATACTGATAAGGTAATATGTTTCCATTCGAAGAAAGCTCTTAAGCGCATTCTAGAATCATTCCTTCCCAAACTTGTCTTGCCCATTTTCGGGGGTGTTTTCCAGATAGTTCTTGTCGGACGTCGCTTTCCTTTTTTTTTGGGATTCGATTTCTATACCGTAAATATATCGACATACTGATAAGGTAATATGTTTCCATTCGAAGAAAGCTCTTAAGCGCATTCTAGAATCATTCCTTCCCAAACTTGTCTTGCCCATTTTCGGGGGTGTTTTCCAGATAGTTCTTGTCGGACGTCGCTTTCCTTGTATTTTGGGATTTGATTTCTATACCGTAAATATATCGACATACTGATAAGGTAATATGTTTCCATTCGAAGAAAGCTCTTTAGCGCATTCTAGAATCATTCATTCCCAAACTTGTCTTGCCCATTTTCGGGGGTGTTTTCCAGATAGTTCTTGTCGGACGTCGCTTTCCTTTTATTTTGGGATTTGATTTCTATACCGTAAATATATCGACATACTGATAAGGTAATATGTTTCCATTCGAAGAAAGCTCTTTAGCGCATTCTAGAATCATTCATTCCCAAACTTGTCTTGCCCATTTTCGGGGGTGTTTTCCAGATAGTTCTTGTCGGACGTCGCTTTCCTTGTATTTTGGGTTTCGATTTCTATACCGTAAATATATCGACATACTGATAAGGTAATATGTTTCCATTCGAAGAAAGCTCTTTAGCGCATTCTAGAATCATTCCTTCCCAAACTTGTCTTGCCCATTTTCGGGGGTGTTTTCCAGATAGTTCTTGTCGGACGTCGCTTTCCTTTTATTTTGGGATTTGATTTCTATACCGTAAATATATCGACATACTGATAAGGTAATATGTTTCCATTCGAAGAAAGCTCTTTAGCGCATTCTAGAATCATTCATTCCCAAACTTGTCTTGCCCATTTTCGGGGGTGTTTTCCAGATAGTTCTTGTCGGACGTCGCTTTCCTTTTATTTTGGGATTTGATTTCTATACCGTAAATATATCGACATACTGATAAGGTAATATGTTTCCATTCGAAGAAAGCTCTTTAGCGCATTCTAGAATCATTCATTCCCAAACTTGTCTTGCCCATTTTCGGGGGTGTTTTCCAGATAGTTCTTGTCGGACGTCGCTTTCCTTTTATTTTGGGATTTGATTTCTATACCGTAAATATATCGACATACTGATAAGGTAATATGTTTCCATTCGAAGAAAGCTCTTTAGCGCATTCTAGAATCATTCATTCCCAAACTTGTCTTGCCCATTTTCGGGGGTGTTTTCCAGATAGTTCTTGTCGGACGTCGCTTTCCTTTTATTTTGGGATTTGATTTCTATACCGTAAATATATCGACATACTGATAAGGTAATATGTTTCCATTCGAAGAAAGCTCTTTAGCGCATTCTAGAATCATTCATTCCCAAACTTGTCTTGCCCATTTTCGGGGGTGTTTTCCAGATAGTTCTTGTCGGACGTCGCTTTCCTTTTATTTTGGGATTTGATTTCTATACCGTAAATATATCGACATACTGATAAGGTAATATGTTTCCATTCGAAGAAAGCTCTTTAGCGCATTCTAGAATCATTCATTCCCAAACTTGTCTTGCCCATTTTCGGGGGTGTTTTCCAGATAGTTCTTGTCGGACGTCGCTTTCCTTTTATTTTGGGATTTGATTTCTATACCGTAAATATATCGACATACTGATAAGGTAATATGTTTCCATTCGAAGAAAGCTCTTTAGCGCATTCTAGAATCATTCATTCCCAAACTTGTCTTGCCCATTTTCGGGGGTGTTTTCCAGATAGTTCTTGTCGGACGTCGCTTTCCTTTTATTTTGGGATTTGATTTCTATACCGTAAATATATCGACATACTGATAAGGTAATATGTTTCCATTCGAAGAAAGCTCTTTAGCGCATTCTAGAATCATTCCTTCCCAAACTTGTCTTGGCCATTTTCGGGGGTGTTTTCCAGATAGTTCTTGTCGGACGTCGCTTTCCTTTTATTTTGGGATTTGATTTCTATACCGTAAATATATCGACATACTGATAAGGTAATATGTTTCCATTCGAAGAAAGCTCTTTAGCGCATTCTAGAATCATTCATTCCCAAACTTGTCTTGCCCATTTTCGGGGGTGTTTTCCAGATAGTTCTTGTCGGACGTCGCTTTCCTTTTATTTTGGGATTTGATTTCTATACCGTAAATATATCGACATACTGATAAGGTAATATGTTTCCATTCGAAGAAAGCTCTTTAGCGCATTCTAGAATCATTCCTTCCCAAACTTGTCTTGCCCATTTTCGGGGGTGTTTTCCAGATAGTTCTTGTCGGACGTCGCTTTCCTTTTATTTTGGGATTTGATTTCTATACCGTAAATATATCGACATACTGATAAGGTAATATGTTTCCATTCGAAGAAAGCTCTTTAGCGCATTCTAGAATCATTCCTTCCCAAACTTGTCTTGCCCATTTTCGGGGGTGTTTTCCAGATAGTTCTTGTCGGACGTCGCTTTCCTTGTATTTTGGGATTCGATTTCTATACCGTAAATATATCGACATACTGATAAGGTAATATGTTTCCATTCGAAGAAAGCTCTTTAGCGCATTCTAGAATCATTCCTTCCCAAACTTGTCTTGCCCATTTTCGGGGGTGTTTTCCAGATAGTTCTTGTCGGACGTCGCTTTCCTTTTATTTTGGGATTTGATTTCTATACCGTAAATATATCGACATACTGATAAGGTAATATGTTTCCATTCGAAGAAAGCTCTTTAGCGCATTCTAGAATCATTCATTCCCAAACTTGTCTTGCCCATTTTCGGGGGTGTTTTCCAGATAGTTCTTGTCGGACGTCGCTTTCCTTGTATTTTGGGATTCGATTTCTATACCGTAAATATATCGACATACTGATAAGGTAATATGTTTCCATTCGAAGAAAGCTCTTTAGCGCATTCTAGAATCATTCCTTCCCAAACTTGTCTTGCCCATTTTCGGGGGTGTTTTCCAGATAGTTCTTGTCGGACGTCGCTTTCCTTGTATTTTGGGATTCGATTTCTATACCGTAAATATATCGACATACTGATAAGGTAATATGTTTCCATTCGAAGAAAGCTCTTTAGCGCATTCTAGAATCATTCCTTCCCAAACTTGTCTTGCCCATTTTCGGGGGTGTTTTCCAGATAGTTCTTGTCGGACGTCGCTTTCCTTTTATTTTGGGATTTGATTTCTATACCGTAAATATATCGACATACTGATAAGGTAATATGTTTCCATTCGAAGAAAGCTCTTTAGCGCATTCTAGAATCATTCCTTCCCAAACTTGTCTTGCCCATTTTCGGGGGTGTTTTCCAGATAGTTCTTGTCGGACGTCGCTTTCCTTTTATTTTGGGATTTGATTTCTATACCGTAAATATATCGACATACTGATAAGGTAATATGTTTCCATTCGAAGAAAGCTCTTTAGCGCATTCTAGAATCATTCCTTCCCAAACCCTTCTTGGCCATTTTCGGGCGTGCTTTCCAGATATTTCTTGTCGGACGTCGCTTTCCTTGTATTTTGGGATTCGATTTCTATACCGTAAATATATCGACATACTGATAAGGTAATATGTTTCCATTCGAAGAAAGCTCTTAAGCGCATTCTAGAATCATTCCTTCCCAAACTTGTCTTGGCCATTTTCGGGCGTGCTTTCCAGATAGTTCTTGTCGGACGTCGCTTTCCTTTTATTTTGGGATTTGATTTCTAATCCGTAAATATATCGACATACTGATAAGGTAATATGTTTCCATTCGAAGAAAGCTCTTTAGCGCATTCTAGAATCATTCCTTCCCAAACTTGTCTTGGCCATTTTCGGGGGTGTTTTCCAGATAGTTCTTGTCGGACGTCGCTTTCCTTTTATTTTGGGATTTGATTTCTATACCGTAAATATATCGACATACTGATAAGGTAATATGTTTCCATTCGAAGAAAGCTCTTTAGCGCATTCTAGAATCATTCATTCCCAAACTTGTCTTGCCCATTTTCGGGGGTGTTTTCCAGATAGTTCTTGTCGGACGTCGCTTTCCTTGTATTTTGGGATTCGATTTCTATACCGTAAATATATCGACATACTGATAAGGTAATATGTTTCCATTCGAAGAAAGCTCTTTAGCGCATTCTAGAATCATTCCTTCCCAAACTTGTCTTGCCCATTTTCGGGGGTGTTTTCCAGATAGTTCTTGTCGGACGTCGCTTTCCTTGTATTTTGGGATTCGATTTCTATACCGTAAATATATCGACATACTGATAAGGTAATATGTTTCCATTCGAAGAAAGCTCTTTAGCGCATTCTAGAATCATTCATTCCCAAACTTGTCTTGCCCATTTTCGGGGGTGTTTTCCAGATAGTTCTTGTCGGACGTCGCTTTCCTTGTATTTTGGGATTCGATTTCTATACCGTAAATATATCGACATACTGATAAGGTAATATGTTTCCATTCGAAGAAAGCTCTTTAGCGCATTCTAGAATCATTCCTTCCCAAACTTGTCTTGGCCATTTTCGGGGGTGTTTTCCAGATAGTTCTTGTCGGACGTCGCTTTCCTTGTATTTTGGGTTTCGATTTCTATACCGTAAATATATCGACATACTGATAAGGTAATATGTTTCCATTCGAAGAAAGCTCTTTAGCGCATTCTAGAATCATTCCTTCCCAAACTTGTCTTGGCCATTTTCGGGGGTGTTTTCCAGATAGTTCTTGTCGGACGTCGCTTTCCTTGTATTTTGGGATTCGATTTCTATACCGTAAATATATCGACATACTGATAAGGTAATATGTTTCCATTCGAAGAAAGCTCTTTAGCGCATTCTAGAATCATTCCTTCCCAAACTTGTCTTGGCCATTTTCGGGGGTGTTTTCCAGATAGTTCTTGTCGGACGTCGCTTTCCTTGTATTTTGGGTTTCGATTTCTATACCGTAAATATATCGACATACTGATAAGGTAATATGTTTCCATTCGAAGAAAGCTCTTTAGCGCATTCTAGAATCATTCCTTCCCCAACTTGTCTTGCCCATTTTCGGGGGTGTTTTCCAGATAGTTCTTGTCGGACGTCGCTTTCCTTGTATTTTGGGTTTCGATTTCTATGCCGTAAATATATCGACATACTGATAAGGTAATATGTTTCCATTCGAAGAAAGCTCTTTAGCGCATTCTAGAATCATTCCTTCCCCAACTTGTCCTGCCCATTTTCGGGGGTGTTTTCCAGATAGTTCTCGTCGGACGTCGCTTTCCTTGTATTTTGGGTTTCGATTTCTATGCCGTAAATATATCGACATACTGATAAGGTAATATGTTTCCATTCGAAGAAAGCTCTTTAGCGCATTCTAGAATCATTCCTTCCCCAACTTGTCTTGCCCATTTTCGGGGGTGTTTTCCAGATAGTTCTTGTCGGACGTCGCTTTCCTTGTATTTTGGGTTTCGATTTCTATGCCGTAAATATATCGACATACTGATAAGGTAATATGTTTCCATTCGAAGAAAGCTCTTTAGCGCATTCTAGAATCATTCCTTCCCCAACTTGTCCTGCCCATTTTCGGGGGTGTTTTCCAGATAGTTCTTGTCGGACGTCGCTTTCCTTGTATTTTGGGTTTCGATTTCTATGCCGTAAATATATCGACATACTGATAAGGTAATATGTTTCCATTCGAAGAAAGCTCTTTAGCGCATTCTAGAATCATTCCTTCCCCAACTTGTCCTGCCCATTTTCGGGGGTGTTTTCCAGATAGTTCTTGTCGGACGTCGCTTTCCTTGTATTTTGGGTTTCGATTTCTATGCCGTAAATATATCGACATACTGATAAGGTAATATGTTTCCATTCGAAGAAAGCTCTTTAGCGCATTCTAGAATCATTCCTTCCCCAACTTGTCCTGCCCATTTTCGGGGGTGTTTTCCAGATAGTTCTTGTCGGACGTCGCTTTCCTTGTATTTTGGGTTTCGATTTCTATACCGTAAATATATCGACATACTGATAAGGTAATATGTTTCCATTCGAAGAAAGCTCTTTAGCGCATTCTAGAATCATTCCTTCCCCAACTTGTCCTGCCCATTTTCGGGGGTGTTTTCCAGATAGTTCTCGTCGGACGTCGCTTTCCTTGTATTTTGGGTTTCGATTTCTATGCCGTAAATATATCGACATACTGATAAGGTAATATGTTTCCATTCGAAGAAAGCTCTTTAGCGCATTCTAGAATCATTCCTTCCCCAACTTGTCTTGCCCATTTTCGGGGGTGTTTTCCAGATAGTTCTTGTCGGACGTCGCTTTCCTTGTATTTTGGGTTTCGATTTCTATGCCGTAAATATATCGACATACTGATAAGGTAATATGTTTCCATTCGAAGAAAGCTCTTTAGCGCATTCTAGAATCATTCCTTCCCCAACTTGTCCTGCCCATTTTCGGGGGTGTTTTCCAGATAGTTCTTGTCGGACGTCGCTTTCCTTGTATTTTGGGTTTCGATTTCTATGCCGTAAATATATCGACATACTGATAAGGTAATATGTTTCCATTCGAAGAAAGCTCTTTAGCGCATTCTAGAATCATTCCTTCCCCAACTTGTCCTGCCCATTTTCGGGGGTGTTTTCCAGATAGTTCTTGTCGGACGTCGCTTTCCTTGTATTTTGGGTTTCGATTTCTATGCCGTAAATATATCGACATACTGATAAGGTAATATGTTTCCATTCGAAGAAAGCTCTTTAGCGCATTCTAGAATCATTCCTTCCCCAACTTGTCCTGCCCATTTTCGGGGGTGTTTTCCAGATAGTTCTTGTCGGACGTCGCTTTCCTTGTATTTTGGGTTTCGATTTCTATACCGTAAATATATCGACATACTGATAAGGTAATATGTTTCCATTCGAAGAAAGCTCTTTAGCGCATTCTAGAATCATTCCTTCCCAAACTTGTCCTGCCCATTTTCGGGGGTGTTTTCCAGATAGTTCTTGTCGGACGTCGCTTTCCTTGTATTTTGGGTTTCGATTTCTATGCCGTAAATATATCGACATACTGATAAGGTAATATGTTTCCATTCGAAGAAAGCTCTTTAGCGCATTCTAGAATCATTCCTTCCCCAACTTGTCTTGCCCATTTTCGGGGGTGTTTTCCAGATAGTTCTTGTCGGACGTCGCTTTCCTTGTATTTTGGGTTTCGATTTCTATGCCGTAAATATATCGACATACTGATAAGGTAATATGTTTCCATTCGAAGAAAGCTCTTTAGCGCATTCTAGAATCATTCCTTCCCCAACTTGTCCTGCCCATTTTCGGGGGTGTTTTCCAGATAGTTCTTGTCGGACGTCGCTTTCCTTGTATTTTGGGTTTCGATTTCTATGCCGTAAATATATCGACATACTGATAAGGTAATATGTTTCCATTCGAAGAAAGCTCTTTAGCGCATTCTAGAATCATTCCTTCCCCAACTTGTCTTGCCCATTTTCGGGGGTGTTTTCCAGATAGTTCTTGTCGGACGTCGCTTTCCTTGTATTTTGGGTTTCGATTTCTATGCCGTAAATATATCGACATACTGATAAGGTAATATGTTTCCATTCGAAGAAAGCTCTTTAGCGCATTCTAGAATCATTCCTTCCCCAACTTGTCTTGCCCATTTTCGGGGGTGTTTTCCAGATAGTTCTTGTCGGACGTCGCTTTCCTTGTATTTTGGGTTTCGATTTCTATGCCGTAAATATATCGACATACTGATAAGGTAATATGTTTCCATTCGAAGAAAGCTCTTTAGCGCATTCTAGAATCATTCCTTCCCCAACTTGTCCTGCCCATTTTCGGGGGTGTTTTCCAGATAGTTCTCGTCGGACGTCGCTTTCCTTGTATTTTGGGTTTCGATTTCTATGCCGTAAATATATCGACATACTGATAAGGTAATATGTTTCCATTCGAAGAAAGCTCTTTAGCGCATTCTAGAATCATTCCTTCCCCAACTTGTCCTGCCCATTTTCGGGGGTGTTTTCCAGATAGTTCTTGTCGGACGTCGCTTTCCTTGTATTTTGGGTTTCGATTTCTATGCCGTAAATATATCGACATACTGATAAGGTAATATGTTTCCATTCGAAGAAAGCTCTTTAGCGCATTCTAGAATCATTCCTTCCCCAACTTGTCCTGCCCATTTTCGGGGGTGTTTTCCAGATAGTTCTTGTCGGACGTCGCTTTCCTTGTATTTTGGGTTTCGATTTCTATACCGTAAATATATCGACATACTGATAAGGTAATATGTTTCCATTCGAAGAAAGCTCTTTAGCGCATTCTAGAATCATTCCTTCCCAAACTTGTCCTGCCCATTTTCGGGGGTGTTTTCCAGATAGTTCTTGTCGGACGTCGCTTTCCTTGTATTTTGGGTTTCGATTTCTATGCCGTAAATATATCGACATACTGATAAGGTAATATGTTTCCATTCGAAGAAAGCTCTTTAGCGCATTCTAGAATCATTCCTTCCCCAACTTGTCTTGCCCATTTTCGGGGGTGTTTTCCAGATAGTTCTTGTCGGACGTCGCTTTCCTTGTATTTTGGGTTTCGATTTCTATGCCGTAAATATATCGACATACTGATAAGGTAATATGTTTCCATTCGAAGAAAGCTCTTTAGCGCATTCTAGAATCATTCCTTCCCCAACTTGTCCTGCCCATTTTCGGGGGTGTTTTCCAGATAGTTCTTGTCGGACGTCGCTTTCCTTGTATTTTGGGTTTCGATTTCTATGCCGTAAATATATCGACATACTGATAAGGTAATATGTTTCCATTCGAAGAAAGCTCTTTAGCGCATTCTAGAATCATTCCTTCCCCAACTTGTCTTGCCCATTTTCGGGGGTGTTTTCCAGATAGTTCTTGTCGGACGTCGCTTTCCTTGTATTTTGGGTTTCGATTTCTATGCCGTAAATATATCGACATACTGATAAGGTAATATGTTTCCATTCGAAGAAAGCTCTTTAGCGCATTCTAGAATCATTCCTTCCCCAACTTGTCTTGCCCATTTTCGGGGGTGTTTTCCAGATAGTTCTTGTCGGACGTCGCTTTCCTTGTATTTTGGGTTTCGATTTCTATGCCGTAAATATATCGACATACTGATAAGGTAATATGTTTCCATTCGAAGAAAGCTCTTTAGCGCATTCTAGAATCATTCCTTCCCCAACTTGTCCTGCCCATTTTCGGGGGTGTTTTCCAGATAGTTCTTGTCGGACGTCGCTTTCCTTGTATTTTGGGTTTCGATTTCTATGCCGTAAATATATCGACATACTGATAAGGTAATATGTTTCCATTCGAAGAAAGCTCTTTAGCGCATTCTAGAATCATTCCTTCCCCAACTTGTCTTGCCCATTTTCGGGGGTGTTTTCCAGATAGTTCTTGTCGGACGTCGCTTTCCTTGTATTTTGGGTTTCGATTTCTATGCCGTAAATATATCGACATACTGATAAGGTAATATGTTTCCATTCGAAGAAAGCTCTTTAGCGCATTCTAGAATCATTCCTTCCCCAACTTGTCCTGCCCATTTTCGGGGGTGTTTTCCAGATAGTTCTTGTCGGACGTCGCTTTCCTTGTATTTTGGGTTTCGATTTCTATGCCGTAAATATATCGACATACTGATAAGGTAATATGTTTCCATTCGAAGAAAGCTCTTTAGCGCATTCTAGAATCATTCCTTCCCCAACTTGTCTTGCCCATTTTCGGGGGTGTTTTCCAGATAGTTCTTGTCGGACGTCGCTTTCCTTGTATTTTGGGTTTCGATTTCTATGCCGTAAATATATCGACATACTGATAAGGTAATATGTTTCCATTCGAAGAAAGCTCTTTAGCGCATTCTAGAATCATTCCTTCCCCAACTTGTCTTGCCCATTTTCGGGGGTGTTTTCCAGATAGTTCTTGTCGGACGTCGCTTTCCTTGTATTTTGGGTTTCGATTTCTATGCCGTAAATATATCGACATACTGATAAGGTAATATGTTTCCATTCGAAGAAAGCTCTTTAGCGCATTCTAGAATCATTCCTTCCCCAACTTGTCCTGCCCATTTTCGGGGGTGTTTTCCAGATAGTTCTCGTCGGACGTCGCTTTCCTTGTATTTTGGGTTTCGATTTCTATGCCGTAAATATATCGACATACTGATAAGGTAATATGTTTCCATTCGAAGAAAGCTCTTTAGCGCATTCTAGAATCATTCCTTCCCCAACTTGTCCTGCCCATTTTCGGGGGTGTTTTCCAGATAGTTCTTGTCGGACGTCGCTTTCCTTGTATTTTGGGTTTCGATTTCTATGCCGTAAATATATCGACATACTGATAAGGTAATATGTTTCCATTCGAAGAAAGCTCTTTAGCGCATTCTAGAATCATTCCTTCCCCAACTTGTCCTGCCCATTTTCGGGGGTGTTTTCCAGATAGTTCTTGTCGGACGTCGCTTTCCTTGTATTTTGGGTTTCGATTTCTATGCCGTAAATATATCGACATACTGATAAGGTAATATGTTTCCATTCGAAGAAAGCTCTTTAGCGCATTCTAGAATCATTCCTTCCCCAACTTGTCCTGCCCATTTTCGGGGGTGTTTTCCAGATAGTTCTTGTCGGACGTCGCTTTCCTTGTATTTTGGGTTTCGATTTCTATACCGTAAATATATCGACATACTGATAAGGTAATATGTTTCCATTCGAAGAAAGCTCTTTAGCGCATTCTAGAATCATTCCTTCCCAAACTTGTCCTGCCCATTTTCGGGGGTGTTTTCCAGATAGTTCTTGTCGGACGTCGCTTTCCTTGTATTTTGGGTTTCGATTTCTATGCCGTAAATATATCGACATACTGATAAGGTAATATGTTTCCATTCGAAGAAAGCTCTTTAGCGCATTCTAGAATCATTCCTTCCCCAACTTGTCTTGCCCATTTTCGGGGGTGTTTTCCAGATAGTTCTTGTCGGACGTCGCTTTCCTTGTATTTTGGGTTTCGATTTCTATGCCGTAAATATATCGACATACTGATAAGGTAATATGTTTCCATTCGAAGAAAGCTCTTTAGCGCATTCTAGAATCATTCCTTCCCCAACTTGTCCTGCCCATTTTCGGGGGTGTTTTCCAGATAGTTCTTGTCGGACGTCGCTTTCCTTGTATTTTGGGTTTCGATTTCTATGCCGTAAATATATCGACATACTGATAAGGTAATATGTTTCCATTCGAAGAAAGCTCTTTAGCGCATTCTAGAATCATTCCTTCCCCAACTTGTCTTGCCCATTTTCGGGGGTGTTTTCCAGATAGTTCTTGTCGGACGTCGCTTTCCTTGTATTTTGGGTTTCGATTTCTATGCCGTAAATATATCGACATACTGATAAGGTAATATGTTTCCATTCGAAGAAAGCTCTTTAGCGCATTCTAGAATCATTCCTTCCCCAACTTGTCCTGCCCATTTTCGGGGGTGTTTTCCAGATAGTTCTCGTCGGACGTCGCTTTCCTTGTATTTTGGGTTTCGATTTCTATGCCGTAAATATATCGACATACTGATAAGGTAATATGTTTCCATTCGAAGAAAGCTCTTTAGCGCATTCTAGAATCATTCCTTCCCCAACTTGTCTTGCCCATTTTCGGGGGTGTTTTCCAGATAGTTCTTGTCGGACGTCGCTTTCCTTGTATTTTGGGTTTCGATTTCTATGCCGTAAATATATCGACATACTGATAAGGTAATATGTTTCCATTCGAAGAAAGCTCTTTAGCGCATTCTAGAATCATTCCTTCCCCAACTTGTCCTGCCCATTTTCGGGGGTGTTTTCCAGATAGTTCTCGTCGGACGTCGCTTTCCTTGTATTTTGGGTTTCGATTTCTATGCCGTAAATATATCGACATACTGATAAGGTAATATGTTTCCATTCGAAGAAAGCTCTTTAGCGCATTCTAGAATCATTCCTTCCCCAACTTGTCTTGCCCATTTTCGGGGGTGTTTTCCAGATAGTTCTTGTCGGACGTCGCTTTCCTTGTATTTTGGGTTTCGATTTCTATGCCGTAAATATATCGACATACTGATAAGGTAATATGTTTCCATTCGAAGAAAGCTCTTTAGCGCATTCTAGAATCATTCCTTCCCCAACTTGTCCTGCCCATTTTCGGGGGTGTTTTCCAGATAGTTCTTGTCGGACGTCGCTTTCCTTGTATTTTGGGATTCGATTTCTATACCGTAAATATATCGACATACTGATAAGGTAATATGTTTCCATTCGAAGAAAGCTCTTTAGCGCATTCTAGAATCATTCCTTCCCCAACTTGTCTTGCCCATTTTCGGGGGTGTTTTCCAGATAGTTCTTGTCGGACGTCGCTTTCCTTGTATTTTGGGATTCGATTTCTATACCGTAAATATATCGACATACTGATAAGGTAATATGTTTCCATTCGAAGAAAGCTCTTTAGCGCATTCTAGAATCATTCCTTCCCCAACTTGTCTTGCCCATTTTCGGGGGTGTTTTCCAGATAGTTCTTGTCGGACGTCGCTTTCCTTGTATTTTGGGTTTCGATTTCTATGCCGTAAATATATCGACATACTGATAAGGTAATATGTTTCCATTCGAAGAAAGCTCTTTAGCGCATTCTAGAATCATTCCTTCCCCAACTTGTCTTGCCCATTTTCGGGGGTGTTTTCCAGATAGTTCTTGTCGGACGTCGCTTTCCTTGTATTTTGGGTTTCGATTTCTATGCCGTAAATATATCGACATACTGATAAGGTAATATGTTTCCATTCGAAGAAAGCTCTTTAGCGCATTCTAGAATCATTCCTTCCCCAACTTGTCTTGCCCATTTTCGGGGGTGTTTTCCAGATAGTTCTTGTCGGACGTCGCTTTCCTTGTATTTTGGGATTCGATTTCTATACCGTAAATATATCGACATACTGATAAGGTAATATGTTTCCATTCGAAGAAAGCTCTTTAGCGCATTCTAGAATCATTCCTTCCCCAACTTGTCTTGCCCATTTTCGGGGGTGTTTTCCAGATAGTTCTTGTCGGACGTCGCTTTCCTTGTATTTTGGGTTTCGATTTCTATGCCGTAAATATATCGACATACTGATAAGGTAATATGTTTCCATTCGAAGAAAGCTCTTTAGCGCATTCTAGAATCATTCCTTCCCCAACTTGTCTTGCCCATTTTCGGGGGTGTTTTCCAGATAGTTCTTGTCGGACGTCGCTTTCCTTGTATTTTGGGTTTCGATTTCTATGCCGTAAATATATCGACATACTGATAAGGTAATATGTTTCCATTCGAAGAAAGCTCTTTAGCGCATTCTAGAATCATTCCTTCCCCAACTTGTCTTGCCCATTTTCGGGGGTGTTTTCCAGATAGTTCTTGTCGGACGTCGCTTTCCTTGTATTTTGGGTTTCGATTTCTATGCCGTAAATATATCGACATACTGATAAGGTAATATGTTTCCATTCGAAGAAAGCTCTTTAGCGCATTCTAGAATCATTCCTTCCCCAACTTGTCTTGCCCATTTTCGGGGGTGTTTTCCAGATAGTTCTTGTCGGACGTCGCTTTCCTTGTATTTTGGGATTCGATTTCTATACCGTAAATATATCGACATACTGATAAGGTAATATGTTTCCATTCGAAGAAAGCTCTTTAGCGCATTCTAGAATCATTCCTTCCCCAACTTGTCTTGCCCATTTTCGGGGGTGTTTTCCAGATAGTTCTTGTCGGACGTCGCTTTCCTTGTATTTTGGGTTTCGATTTCTATGCCGTAAATATATCGACATACTGATAAGGTAATATGTTTCCATTCGAAGAAAGCTCTTTAGCGCATTCTAGAATCATTCCTTCCCCAACTTGTCTTGCCCATTTTCGGGGGTGTTTTCCAGATAGTTCTTGTCGGACGTCGCTTTCCTTGTATTTTGGGTTTCGATTTCTATGCCGTAAATATATCGACATACTGATAAGGTAATATGTTTCCATTCGAAGAAAGCTCTTTAGCGCATTCTAGAATCATTCCTTCCCCAACTTGTCTTGCCCATTTTCGGGGGTGTTTTCCAGATAGTTCTTGTCGGACGTCGCTTTCCTTGTATTTTGGGTTTCGATTTCTATGCCGTAAATATATCGACATACTGATAAGGTAATATGTTTCCATTCGAAGAAAGCTCTTTAGCGCATTCTAGAATCATTCCTTCCCCAACTTGTCTTGCCCATTTTCGGGGGTGTTTTCCAGATAGTTCTTGTCGGACGTCGCTTTCCTTGTATTTTGGGATTCGATTTCTATACCGTAAATATATCGACATACTGATAAGGTAATATGTTTCCATTCGAAGAAAGCTCTTTAGCGCATTCTAGAATCATTCCTTCCCCAACTTGTCTTGCCCATTTTCGGGGGTGTTTTCCAGATAGTTCTTGTCGGACGTCGCTTTCCTTGTATTTTGGGTTTCGATTTCTATGCCGTAAATATATCGACATACTGATAAGGTAATATGTTTCCATTCGAAGAAAGCTCTTTAGCGCATTCTAGAATCATTCCTTCCCCAACTTGTCTTGCCCATTTTCGGGGGTGTTTTCCAGATAGTTCTTGTCGGACGTCGCTTTCCTTGTATTTTGGGTTTCGATTTCTATGCCGTAAATATATCGACATACTGATAAGGTAATATGTTTCCATTCGAAGAAAGCTCTTTAGCGCATTCTAGAATCATTCCTTCCCCAACTTGTCTTGCCCATTTTCGGGGGTGTTTTCCAGATAGTTCTTGTCGGACGTCGCTTTCCTTGTATTTTGGGTTTCGATTTCTATGCCGTAAATATATCGACATACTGATAAGGTAATATGTTTCCATTCGAAGAAAGCTCTTTAGCGCATTCTAGAATCATTCCTTCCCCAACTTGTCTTGCCCATTTTCGGGGGTGTTTTCCAGATAGTTCTTGTCGGACGTCGCTTTCCTTGTATTTTGGGTTTCGATTTCTATGCCGTAAATATATCGACATACTGATAAGGTAATATGTTTCCATTCGAAGAAAGCTCTTTAGCGCATTCTAGAATCATTCCTTCCCCAACTTGTCTTGCCCATTTTCGGGGGTGTTTTCCAGATAGTTCTTGTCGGACGTCGCTTTCCTTGTATTTTGGGTTTCGATTTCTATACCTTAAATATATCGACATACTGATAAGGTAATATGTTTCCATTCGAAGAAAGCTCTTTAGCGCATTCTAGAATCATTCCTTCCCCAACTTGTCTTGCCCATTTTCGGGGGTGTTTTCCAGATAGTTCTTGTCGGACGTCGCTTTCCTTGTATTTTGGGTTTCGATTTCTATGCCGTAAATATATCGACATACTGATAAGGTAATATGTTTCCATTCGAAGAAAGCTCTTTAGCGCATTCTAGAATCATTCCTTCCCCAACTTGTCTTGCCCATTTTCGGGGGTGTTTTCCAGATAGTTCTTGTCGGACGTCGCTTTCCTTGTATTTTGGGATTCGATTTCTATACCGTAAATATATCGACATACTGATAAGGTAATATGTTTCCATTCGAAGAAAGCTCTTTAGCGCATTCTAGAATCATTCCTTCCCCAACTTGTCTTGCCCATTTTCGGGGGTGTTTTCCAGATAGTTCTTGTCGGACGTCGCTTTCCTTTTATTTTGGGTTTCGATTTCTATACCGTAAATATATCGACGTATTAATTAGGTAATATGTTTTTATTAGATAAAAGCTCTTAAGCGCATTTTAGAATCATTCTTTCCCATAATATGTCATGCCCATTGGGCGTTTCCCTTGTATTTTAGGATTCGATTTCTATAACGTATATATATCGACATACGTATAAGGTAATATGTTTCCATTTTATGAATACTCTTAAGCGCTTTCCATAATGTTGTTTTTGAACGTCGTGGTATAAAGGACATCTTTACATTTTCCGCGTGAATGAGAGCTCAGTGCATGCTTTGCATAATTGCCACAGTTGGCGCCATAGCTTAGCATTGCATAGTTCACTTTTCACATGCTCCGAGTGTATAGGTACATTTGAGAACCAAGCTCAGCAATGGATTTCCCACTAGTTTTCTATTAACTTTCTTAGGATTGAAAGACGGACAGGAAAAATGAGGTTGTAAGGATGCAGTTATTCAAGTACATCCGCATTCGAACTGAATGTCGATAATGTTTCAGCTCAAAATTTATTCTGTCAGTTTTTTCTTCCATATAATCGTCTAATCTCTAGTACTATTTCTGAATTTTCTTAACTTGTTTATTCTAATTTTTAACAAATGAACATCGGACAAGATTCCTCATAATAATGGTTCTTGTGACCTTGATTCCTCTACAGATGGCTAGAATCTGTGACGTTCTGACTACCACATTTATATATTTCATTTCTTATATTCAAAAGCAAGCAAATTACTCTTGAACTACTTCGACACAACTCCACCTGCGACGGCAGTCCGGCTAATATTGGAACGAATAGGACTAGACAGTTTAGATTTACAAGAAGCTAAGACAAAATTGAGCCATAATTGTATCGTTTGTCTCAGTTTCTATGGGTTCTATGGGATTAATTTTCTTCCAACCGTGCTCTTCTCACAGCCTAGCTGCATTTTCGTGGTATGCAGATCATTGCAATTTGGCACAATTCGTGAGCCAATGTCTAGTTTATGATATCACAGGGATCCTGATTTCTTTGTGTTGTACGATGCTGACAATATGCTGCATTTTCGTAGTATCCACATCATTGCAATGTGACACAATTCGTGAGCCAATGACCGGTAAATGATATCTTAAGGATCCTGATTTCCTTGCGTTGCATAATGCTGACTATACGATGCGTTTTCTTGATATACATATCATTGCACGTTGACACAATTCGTGCGCCAATGTGCAGTTTATGATATCTTAAGAATCCTGATTCCTTTGCGATGTATGATGCTGACTATACGCTGCATTATAGTGGTATGCATAGCATTGCAATGTGACACAATTCGTGAGGCAATGTCCTGTTTATGATATCTTAAGTATCCTGATTCCTTTGCGATGTATGATGCTGACTATACGCTGAATTTTCATGGTATACATATCATTGCTATGTGAATAAATTCGTGAGCCAATGTCCAGTATATGTTATCTCAAGGAACCTGATTTCTTTCCGTTGTACCATACTGACTATACGCTACGTTTTTGTGGTATGCATATCATTGCAATGTGACACAATGCGTGTTCCAATGTCAGGTTTATGATATCTAAAGGATCCTGATATCTTTGCTTTGCATGATGCTGAATATACGCTGCATTTACATGGTATGCATATCTTTGCAATATGGAACGATTCGTGAACTAATGTGCAGTTCTTAGGGATCTTGTTTTTTTTGCTTTGCATGATGCTGACTATACGCTAGATTTTCATAGTGTGCGTGTCATTACAATTCGACACATTTCGTGAGCCAATGTTTAGTTTATGATATCTTATGAATCTTGATTTCTTTGCGTTGTGTGATGCGAAATATATGCGGCATACTTGTGGTATGCGTATCATTTCAATGTGACACAGTTCGTGAGCCAATGTCCAGTTTATGATATCTTATGAATCTTGATTTCTTTGCGTTGTATGATGCTAAATATATGCTGTATATTCGTGGTATGCGTGTCATTGCAATGTGACATAGTTCGTTAGCCAATGTCCAGTTTATGATATCTTAACGTTCCTGATTTCTTTGCGTTGCATGATGCTGACTATACGCTGCATTTTAGAGGTTAGCATATAGATGCATTCTGACACAATTCGTGTGTTAATGTCCTTTTTATGATATCTTAATGATCCTGATACCTTTGCGATGTATGATGCTGACTGTAAACTACATTTTCATGGTATGCGTATCATTGCAATTTGACAAAATTCGTGAGCCAATGTCCAGTTTATGATATCTTAAGTGTCCTGATTCCTTTGCGATTTATGATGCTGACTATACGCTGCATTTTAGTGGTATGCATAGCATTGCATTCTGACACAATTTGTGTGCCAATGTCCTGTTTATGATATATTATTGAGCCTGCTTCCTTTGCGATGTGTGATGCTGATAATACGCTGCATTTTCATGGTATGCGAATCATTGCAATTGGACACAATTCGTGAGCCAATGTCCAGTTTATGATATTTAAATGATCCTAAATTCTAACCGTTGCATGATGCTCACTATACGCTGAATTTTAGTGGTATGCATATCATTTCATTTTGAACTATTCGTGTGCCAATGTCCTGTTTATGATATCTTGAGTGTCGTGATTCCTTTGCAATTTATGATGCTTACTATACACTGCATTTTCTTGGTCTTCGTATCATTTCAATGTGACGCATTCGTTAGCCAATGTGCAGTTTATTATATTTTAATGATCCTGATTTCTTTGCTTTGCATGATGCTGAATATACGCTGCATTTACATGGTATGCATATCTTTGCAATGTGGAACGATTCGTGAACTAATGTGCAGTTTATGACATCTTAGGGATCTTGTTTTTTTTGCTTTGTATGATGCTGACTATACGCTAGATTTTCATAGTGTGCGTGTCATTACAATTCGACACATTTCGTGAGCCAATGTTTAGTTTATGATATCTTATGAATCTTGATTTCTTTGCGTTGTGTGATGCGAAATATATGCGGCATACTTGTGGTATGCGTATCATTTCAATGCGACACAGTTCGTGAGCCAATATCCAGTTTATGATATCTTATGAATCTTGATTTCTTTGCGTTGTATGATGCTAAATATATGCTGTATATTCGTGTTATGCGTGTCATTGCAATGTGACATAGTTCGTTAGCCAATGTCCAGTTTATGATATCTTAACGTTCCTGATTTCTTTGCGTTGCATGATGCTGACTATACGCTGCATTTTAGAGGTTAGCATATAGATGCATTCTGACACAATTCGTGTGTTAATGTCCTTTTTATGATATCTTAATGATCCTGATACCTTTGCGATGTATGATGCTGACTGTAAACTACATTTTCATGGTATGCGTATCATTGCAATTTGACAAAATTCGTGAGCCAATGTCCAGTTTATGATATCTTAAGTGTCCTGATTCCTTTGCGATTTATGATGCTGACTATACGCTGCATTTTAGTGGTATGCATAGCATTGCATTCTGACACAATTTGTGTGCCAATGTCCTGTTTATGATATATTATTGAGCCTGCTTCCTTTGCGATGTGTGATGCTGATATTACGCTGCATTTTCATGGTATGCGAATCATTGCAATTGGACACAATTCGTGAGCCAATGTCCAGTTTATGATATTTAAATGATCCTAAATTCTAACCGTTGCATGATGCTCACTATACGCTGAATTTTAGTGGTATGCATATCATTTCATTCTGACCTATTCGTGTGCCAATGTCCTGTTTATGATATCTTGAGTGTCGTGATTCCTTTGCAATTTATGATGCTTACTATACACTGCATTTTCTTGGTCTTCGTATCATTTCAATGTGACGCATTCGTTAGCCAATGTGCAGTTTATTATATTTTAATGATCCTGATTTCTTTGCTTTGCATGATGCTGAATATACGCTGCATTTACATGGTATGCATATCTTTGCAATGTGGAACGATTCGTGAACTAATGTGCAGTTTATGACATCTTAGGGATCTTGTTTTTTTTGCTTTGTATGATGCTGACTATACGCTAGATTTTCATAGTGTGCGTGTCATTACAATTCGACACATTTCGTGAGCCAATGTTTAGTTTATGATATCTTACGAATCTTGATTTCTTTGCGTTGTGTGATGCGAAATATATGCGGCATACTTGTGGTATGCGTATCATTTCAATGTGACACAGTTCGTGAGCCAATGTCCAGTTTATGATATCTTATGAATCTTGATTTCTTTGCGTTGTATGATGCTAAATATATGCTGTATATTCGTGGTATGCGTGTCATTGCAATGTGACATAGTTCGTTAGCCAATGTCCAGTTTATGATATCTTAACGTTCCTGATTTCTTTGCGTTGCATGATGCTGACTATACGCTGCATTTTAGAGGTTAGCATATAGATGCATTCTGACACAATTCGTGTGTTAATGTCCTTTTTATGATATCTCAATGATCCTGATACCTTTGCGATGTATGATGCTGACTGTAAACTACATTTTCATGGTATGCGTATCATTGCAATTTGACAAAATTCGTGTGCTAATGACCGGTTTATGATATCTCAAGAATCCTGATTTCTTTTCTTTGCATGATGCTGACTATACGCTGCATTTTAGTGGTATGCATAGTATTGCATTCCGACACTATTCGTGTGCCAATGTCCTGTTTATGATATCTTGAGTATCGTGATTCCTTTGCAATTTATGATGTTTAATATACACTGCATTTTCTTGGTCTTCGTATCATTTCAATGTGACGCATTCGTTAGCCAATGTGCAGTTTATTATATTTTAATGATCCTGATTTCTTTGCTTTGCATGATGCCGACTATACGCTGCAATTACATGGTATGCATATCTTTGCAATGTGGAACAATTCGTGAAGTAATGTGCAGTTTATGATATCTTAGGGTTCTTGTTTTTTTTGCTTTGTATGATGCTGACTATACGCTAGATTTTCATAGTGTGCGTGTCATTACAATTCGACAGATTTCGTGAGCCAATGTCCAGTTTATGATACTTTAATGATCCTGGTTTCTTTGCGTTGCATGATGCTGATTATACGCTGCATTTTCAAGGTTTGCGCATCATTGCAATTGGACACAATTTGTGAGGCAATGACCGGTTTATGATATCTCAATAATCCTAATTACTTTGCGTTTCAAGATGCTGAATATACGCTGCTTTTTAATGGTATGCATATTGTTGCATTCTGACGAAATTCGTGTGCCAATATCCTGCTTATGATATCTTAAGTATCCTGATTCCTTTGCGATGTATGATGCTGACTATAAGCTGCATTTCATGGTATGCATATAATTGCAATAAGAAAAAAATCGTGGCCCAATGTCCTCTTTATGATATCTTAAGAAACCTGATTTTTCTATTTGTATGATGTTAAATATATGCTGCATATTCTTGGTATGATATATTATTGATCCTGCTTCCTTTACGATGTGTGATGCTGACTATACGCTGCATTTTCATGGTATGCGTATTATTGAAATTGGACACATTTTGTGAGGCAATGACCGATTTATCATATCTCAATAATCCTAATTACTTTGCGTTTCATAATGCTGAATATACACTGCGTTTTAATGGTATGCATATCGTTGCATTCTTACAGAAATCGTGTGCCAATATCCTGCTTATGTTATCTCAGGTATCCTGATTCCTTTGCGATGTATGATGCTGACAATAAGCTGCATTTTCATGGTATGCGTATCATATCAATGTGACAAAATTCGTGAGCTAATGTCCAGTTTATGATATCTTAAGTTTCCTAATTCCTTTGCGATGTTTCATGCTGACTATACGCTGCATTTTAGTGGTATGCGTATCATTGCAATTGGACAAAATTCGTTAGGCAATGACCGGGTTATGATATTTTAATGATCCTGTTGTCTTTGAATTACATGATGCTGACTATACGCTGCATTTAAGTGGTATGCATATCGTTGAATTCTGACACAATTCTTGTGCCAATGTCTATTTATGACATCTTAAATATCTTGATTCCTTTGCGATGTATGATGCTAAATATATGCTGCATATTCGTGGTATACTTATCATTGCAATGTGACACAGTTCGTGAGCCAATGTCCAGTTTATGATATCTTAAGAATTTTGATTTCATTGCGTTGCATGATGCTAAATTTATGCTGTATATTCATAGTATGCGTATCATTGCAATGATACACAGTTCGTGAGCCAATGTCCAGTTTATGATATCTTAAGAATTTTGATTTCTTTGCGTTGTATGATGCTAAATATATGCTGCATATTCGTGGTATGCGTGTCATTGCAATGTGACACAGTACGTGAGCCAATGTCCAGTTTATGATATCTTAAGAATTTTTATTTCTTTACTTTGTATGATGCTAAATATATGCTGCATATTCGTGGTATTCGTGTCATTGCAATGTGACACACTTCGTGAGCTAATGTTTAGTTTATGATATCTTATGAATCTTTATTTCTTTGCGTTGTATGATGTTAAATATATGCTGCATATTCGTGGTTTGCGTGTCATTGCAATGTGACAGTTCGTGAGCCAATGACCAGTTATGATATCTTAAGAATTTTGATTTCTTTGCGTTGTATGATGCTAAATATATGCTGTATATTCGTGGTATGCGTATCATTGCAATGTGACATAGTTCGTGAGCCAATGTCCAGTTTATGATATCTTAAAATTTTTGATTTCTTTGCGTTGCACGATGTTAAATATATGCTGCATATTCGTGGTATGCGTATCATTGCAATGTGACATAGTTCGTGAGCCAATGTCCAGTTTATGATATCTTAAGAATTTTGATTTCTTTGCGTTGTATGATGCTAAATATATGCTGCATATTCGTGGTATACGTATCATTGCAATGTGACACAGTTCGTGAGCCAATGTCCAGTTTATGATATCTTAAGAA
The DNA here is from genome assembly GCA_028673005.1 of Tanypteryx hageni. NCBI lineage: Eukaryota > Metazoa > Arthropoda > Insecta > Odonata > Petaluridae > Tanypteryx > Tanypteryx hageni. Next base: position 18,926,368 of record CM054119.1, on the reverse strand, counting down.
TTTTGATTTCTTTGCGTTGTATGATGCTGAATATATGCTGCATATTCGTGGTATGCGTGTCATTGCAATGTGACACAGTTCGTGTGCCGATGACCAGTTTATGATATCTTAAGAATTTTGATTTCTTTGCGTTGTATGATGCTAAATATATGCTGCATATTCGTGGTATGCGTGTCATTGCAATGTGACACAGTTCGTTAGCCAATGTCCAGTTTATGATATCTTAAGAATTTTGATTTCTTTGCGTTGTATAATGCTAAATATATGATGTATATTCGTGGTATACGTATCATTGCAATGTGACACAGTTCGTGTGCCAATGACCGGTTTATGATATCTTAAGAATTTTGATTTCTTTGCGTTGCATGATGCTAAATATATGCTGTTAATTCGTGGTATGCGTATCATTGCAATATGATACAGTTCGTGTGCCAATGACCTGTTTATGATATCTCAAGAATCCTGATTTCTTTTCTTTGCATGATGCTGACTATAAGCTGCATTTTCCTGGTATGCGTATCATTGCAATGTGACACAATTCGTGAGCCAATGTTCAGTTTATGATATTTTAAGTATTTTGATTTCTTTGCGTTGCATGATGCTAAATATATGCTTTGTATTCGTGGTATGCGTATCATATCAATGTGACACAGTTCGTGTGCTAATGACCGGTTAATGATATCTTAAGAATTTTGATTTTTTGCGTTGCATGATTCTAAATATATGCTGCATATTCGTGGTATGCGTATCATTGCAATATGACACAGTTCGTGTGCCAATGACCGGTTTATGATATCTTATGAATTTTGATTTCTTTGCGTGTTATGATGCGAACTATATGCTGTATATTCGTGGTATGCGTGTCATTACAATGTGACACAGTTCGTGAGCTAATGTCCAGTTTATGATATCTTAAGAAATTTGATTTCTTTGCGTTGCATGATGCTAAATATATGCTGCATATTCGTGGTATGCGTGTGACTGCAATGTGACACAGTTTGTGAGCCAATGTCTAGTTTATGATATCTTAAGAATTTTGATTTCTTTGCGTGTTATGATGCTAAATATATGCTGCATATTCGTGGTATGCGTGTGACTGCAATGTGACACAGTTTGTGAGCCAATGTCTAGTTTATGATATCTTAAGAATTTTGATTTCTTTGCGTGTTATGATGCTAACTATATGCTGTATATTCGTGGTATGCGTGTCATTACAATGTGACACAGTTCGTGAGCCAATGTCCAGTTTATGATATGTTATGAATCTTGATTTCTTTGCGTTGTATGATGCTAAATATATGCTGTATATTTGTGGTATGCATATCATTGCAATGTGACACTTCGTATGCCAATGACCGGTTTATGATATCTCAAGAATTTTTATTTCTTTGCGTTGCATGATGCTAAATATATGCTGTATATTCGTGGTATGCGTAACATTGCAATGTGACACAGTTCGTGAGCCAATGTCCTGTTTATGATATCTTAATAAATTTGATTTCTTTGCGTTGCATGATGCTAAATATAATATATGCTGTATATTCGTGGTATGCGTATGATATCAATGTGACAGTTCGTGAGCCATTGTCCAGTTTATGGTATCGTAGACTTTTGATTTCTTTGCGTTGTATGATGCTAAATATATGCTGCATATTCGTGGTATGCGTATCATTCCAATGTGACATAGTTCGTGTGCCAATGACCGGTTTATGATATCTTAAGAATTTTGATTTCTTTGCGTTGCATGATGCTAAATATATGCTGTATATTCGTGGTATGCGTATCATTGCAATGTGACACAATTCGTGAGCCAATGTCCAGTTTATGCTATTTTAGGAATTTTTTTAGTTGTATCATGCTATATATGTGCTGTATATTCGTGGTATGCGTATCATTGCGATGTGGCACAGTTCGTGAGCCAATGTCCAGTTTATGATATCTTAAGAAATTTGATTTCTTTGCGTTGCATGATGCTAAATGTATGTTGTATATTCGTGGTATGTGTATCATATCAATGTGACACATTTCGTGTGCTAAAGACCGGTTTATGATATCTTAAGAATTTTTAATTCTTTGCGTTGCATGATGCTAAATATATGCGGTATATTCGTGGTATGAGTGTCATTGGAATGTGACACAGTTCGTGAGCCAATGTCCAGTTTATGATATCTTATGAATCTTGATTTCTTTGCGTTGTATGATGCTAAATATATGCTGTATATTTGTAGTATGCATATCATTGCAATGTGACAGTTCGTATGCCAATGACCGGTTTATGATATCTCAAGAATTTTTATTTCTTTGCGTTGCATGATGATAAATATATGCTGTATATTCGTGGTATGCGTAACATTGCAATGTGACACAGTTCGTGAGCCATTGTCCAGTTTATGGTATCGTAAGACTTTTGATTTCATTGCGTTGTATGATGCTAAATATATGCTGCATATTCGTGGTATGCGTGTCATTGCAATTTGACACAGTTCTTGACCCAATGTCCAGTTTATAATATCTTAAGAATTTTGATTTCTTTGCGTTGCATGATGCTAAATATATGCTGTATATTCGTGGTATGCTAATCATTGCAATGTGACACAGTTCGTGTACCAATGACCGGTTTATGATATCTTAAGAATTTTGATAGCTTTGCGTTGCATGATGCTAAATATATGCTGCATATTCGTGGTATGCGTATCATTGCAATGTGACACAGTTCGTTAGCCAATGACCGGTTTATGATATCTTTAGAATTTTGATTTCTTAGCGTTGTATGAGTCTAAATATATGCTGTATATTCGTGGTTTGCGTGTCATTGCAATGTGACACAGTACGTGAACCAATGTCCTGTTTATTATATCTTAAGAATTTTGATTTCTTTGCTTTTTATGATGCTGAATATATGCTGCATATTCGTGGTATACGTATCATTGCAATGTGACACAGTTCGTGACCAAATGTCCAGTTTATGTTATCTGAAGAATTTTGATTTCTTTGCGTTGCATTATGCTAAATATATGCTGTATATTCGTGGTATGCGTATCATTGCAATGTGACACAGTTCGTGTGCCAATGACCGGTTTATGATATCTTAAGACTTTTGATTTCTTTACGTTGTATGATGCTAAATATATGCTGAATAATTGTGGTATACGTATCATTGCAATGTGACACATTTCGTGACCCAATGTCCTGTTTATGATATCTGAAGAATTTTGATTTCTTTGCGTTGCATGATGCTAAATATATGCTGTATATTCGTGGTATGAGTATCATTGCAATATGACACAGTTCGTGTGCCAATGACCGGTTTATGATATCTCAAGGATCCTGATTTCATTTCTTTGCATGATGCTGACTGTACGCTGCATTTTCCTGGTATGCGTATCATTGCAATGTGACACAATTCGTGAGCCAATGACCAGTTTATGATATTTTAAGAATTTTTTTTTTAGTTGTATCATGCTACATATGTGCTGTATATTCGTGGAATGCGTATCATTGCAATGTGACACAGTTCGTGAGCCATTGTCCAGTTTATGGTATCGTAAGACTTTTGATTTCATTGCGTTGTATGATGCTAAATATATGCTGCATATTCGTGGTATGCGTGTCATTGCAATTTGACACAGTTCTTGACCCAATGTCCAGTTCATAATATATTAAGAATTTTGATTTCTTTGCGTTGTAGGATGCTAAATATATGCCGCATATTCGTGGTATGCGCGTCATTGCAATGTGACACAGTTCGTGAGCCAATGTCCAGTTTATGATATCCTAAGAAATTTGATTTATTTGCGTTGCATGATGCTAAATATATGCTGTATATTCGTGGTATGCGTATCATTGCAATGTGACACAGTTCGTGTGCCAATGACCGGTTATGATATCTTAAGTGTTTTGATTTATTTTTGTTGTAGGATTCTAAATATATGCTGTATATTCGTGTTATGCGTATCATTGCAATGTGGCTCAGTTCGTGAGCCAATGTCCAGTTTATGGTATCTTCAGAATTTTGATATCTTTGCGTTGCATGAGGCTAAATATAATCCTGTATATTCATGGTATGCGTATCATTGCAATGTGGCACAGTTCTTGAGTCAATGTCCAGTTTATGGTATCTTAAGAATTTTGATTGCTTTGCGTTGCATAATGCTAAATATATGCTGTATATTTGTGGCATGCGTATCAATGCAATGTGACACAGTTCGTGAGCCAATGACCGGTTTATGATATCTTAGGAATTTTGATTTCTTTGCGTTGTATGATGCTCAATATATGCTGTATATTCGTGGTATGCATGTCATTGCAATGTGACAGTTCGTGAGCCAATGACCAGTTATGATATCTTAAGAATTTTGATTTCTTTGCGTTGTATAATGCTAAATATGCTGTATATTCGTGGTTTGCATGTCATTGCAATGTGACACAAATCGTGAACCAATGTCCAGTTTATTATATCTTAAGAATTTTGATTTCTTTGCGTTTTGTGATGCTAAATATATGCTGCATATTCGTGGTATTCGAAGAATTGCAATGTGACACAGTTTGTGAGCCAATGTTCAGTTTATGATATCTTAAGAATTTTGATTTATTTGCGTTGCATGATGCTAAATATATGCTGTATATTCGTGGTATGCGTATCATTGCAATGTGACACAGTTCGTGAGCCAATGTCCTGTTTATGATATCTTAATAAATTTGATTTCTTTGCGTTGCATGATGCTAAATATAATATATGCTGTATATTCGTGGTATGCGTATGATATCAATGTGACACAGTTCGTGAGCCATTGTCCAGTTTATGGTATCGTAAGACTTTTGATTTCTTTGCGTTGTATGATGCTAAATATATGCTGCATATTCGTGGTATGCGTATCATTCCAATGTGACACAGTTCGTGAGCAAATGTCCAGTTTATGATATTTTAAGAACTTTGATATCTTTGCGTTGCATGATGCTAAATATATGCTGCATATTCGTGGTATGCGTATCATTGCAATGTGACACAGTTCGTGTGCCAATGACCGGTTTATGATATCTTAAGAATTTTGATTTCTTTGCGTTGTATGAGTCTAAATATATGCTGCATATTCTTGGTATGCGTATCATTGCAATGTGACACAGTTCGTGTGCTAATGACCGGTTAATGATATCTTAAGAATTTTGATTTTTTGCGTTGCATGATGCTAAATATATGCTGCATATTCGTGGTATGCGTATCATTGCAATTTGACATAGTTCGTTATCCAATGTCCAGTTTATGATATCTTTAGAATTTTGATTTCTTTGCGTTGTATGAGTCTAAATATATGCTGTATATTGTTGGTTTGCGTGTCATTGCAATGTGACACAATTCGTGAGCCAATGTCCAGTTTATGCTATTTTAGGAATTTTTTTAGTTGTATCATGCTACATATGTGCTGTATATTCGTGGTATGCGTATCATTGCGATGTGGCACAGTTCGTGAGCCAATGTCCAGTTTATGATATCTTAAGAAATTTGATTTCTTTGCGTTGCATGATGCTAAATGTATGTTGTATATTCGTGGTATGTGTATCATATCAATGTGACACATTTCGTGTGCTAAAGACCGGTTTATGATATCTTAAGAATTTTTATTTCTTTGCGTTGCATGATGCTAAATATATGCGGTATATTCGTGGTATGAGTGTCATTGGAATGTGACACAGTTCGTGAGCCAATGTCCAGTTTATGATATCTTAAGTCTTTTGATTTCTTTGCGTTGTATGATGCTAAATATATGCTGCATATTCGTGGTATGCGTGTGACTGCAATGTGTACACTGTTTGTGAGTCAATTTCTAGTTTATGATATCTTAAGAATTTTGATTTCTTTGCGTGTTATGATGCTAACTATATGCTGTATATTCGTGGTATGCGTGTCATTACAATGTGACACAGTTCGTGAGCCAATGTCCAGTTTATGATATCTTATGAATCTTGATTTCTTTGCGTTGTATGATGCTAAATATATGCTGTATATTTGTAGTATGCATATCATTGCAATGTGACAGTTCGTATGCCAATGACCGGTTTATGATATCTCAAGAATTTTTATTTCTTTGCGTTGCATGATGATAAATATATGCTGTATATTCGTGGTATGCGTAACATTGCAATGTGACACAGTTCGTGAGCCATTGTCCAGTTTATAGTATCGTAAGACTTTTGATTTCATTGCGTTGTATGATGCTAAATATATGCTGCATATTCGTGGTATGCGTGTCATTGCAATTTGACACAGTTCTTGACCCAATGTCCAGTTTATAATATCTTAAGAATTTTGATTTCTTTGCGTTGCATGATGCTAAATATCTGCTGTATATTCGTGGTATGCTAATCATTGCAATGTGACACAGTTCGTGTACCAATGACCGGTTTATGATATCTTAAGAATTTTGATTTCTTTGCGTTGCATGATGCTAAATATATGCTGCATATTCGTGGTATGCGTATCATTGCAATGTGACACAGTTCGTGAGCAAATGTCCAGTTTATGATATCTTAAGAATTTTGATTTCTTTGCGTTGCATGATGCTAAATATATGCTGTATATTCGTGGTATGCGTATCATTGCAATGTGACACAGTTCGTGTACCAATGACCGGTTTATGATATCTTAAGAATTTTGATTTCTTTGCGTTGCATGATGCTAAATATCTGCTGTATATTCGTGGTATGCTAATCATTGCAATGTGACACAGTTCGTGTACCAATGACCGGTTTATGATATCTTAAGAATTTTGATTTCTTTGCGTTGCATGATGCTAAATATATGCTGCATATTCGTGGTATGCGTATCATTGCAATGTGACTCAGTTCTTGACCCAATGTCCAGTTTATAATATCTTAAGAATTTTGATTTCTTTGCGTTGCATGATGCTAAATATATGCTGTATATTCGTGGTATGCGTATCATTGCAATGTGACACAGTTCGTGTACCAACGACCGGTTTATGATATCTTAAGAATTTTTATTTCTTTGCATTGCATGATGCTAAATATATGCTGTATATTCGTGGTATGCGTATCATTGCAATGTGACACAGTTCGTGAGCAAATGTCCAGTTTATGATATTTTAAGAATTTTGATTTCTTTGCGTTGCATGATGCTAAATTTATGCTCTATATTCCTGGTATGCGTATCATTGCAATGTGACACAGTTCGTGAGCCAATGTCCAGTTTATGATATCTTAAGAATTTATATTTCTTTGCGTTGTAGGATGCTAAATATATGCCGCATATTCGTGGTATGCGCGTCATTGCAATGTGACACAGTTCGTGAGCCAATGTCCAGTTTATGATATCCTAAGAAATTTGATTTATTTGCGTTGCATGATGCTAAATATATGCTGTATATTCGTGGTATGCGTATCATTGCAATGTGACACAGTTCGTGTGCCAATGACCGGTTATGATATCTTAAGTGTTTTGATTTATTTTTGTTGTAGGATTCTAAATATATGCTGTATATTCGTGTTATGCGTATCATTGCAATGTGGCTCAGTTCGTGAGCCAATGTCCAGTTTATGATATCTTCAGAATTTTGATTTCTTTGCGTTGCATGAGGCTAAATATAATATATCCTGTATATTCATGGTATGCGTATCATTGCAATGTGGCACAGTTCTTGAGTCAATGTCCAGTTTATGGTATCTTAAGAATTTTGATTGCTTTGCGTTGCATAATGCTAAATATATGCTGTATATTCGTGGTATGCGTATCATTGCAATGTGACACAGTTCGTGTGCCAATGACCGGTTTATGATATCTTAAGAATTTTGATTTCTTTGCGTTGTATGATGCTAAATATATGCTGTATATTCGTGGTATGCGTATCATTGCAATGTGGCTCAGTTTGTGAGCCAATGTCCAGTTTATGATATCTTAAGAATTTTGATTGCTTTCCGTCACATGATCCTAAATATATGCTGTATATTTGTGGCATGCGTATCAATGCAATGTGACACAGTTCGTGAGCCAATGACCGGTTTATGATATCTTAGGAATTTTGATTTCTTTGCGTTGTATAATGCTAAATATGCTGTATATTCGTGGTTTGCATGTCATTGCAATGTGACACAAATCGTGAACCAATGTCCAGTTTATTATATCTTAAGAATTTTGATTTCTTTGCGTTTTGTGATGCTAAATATATGCTGCATATTCGTGGTATGCGTGTCATTGCAATGTGACACAGTTCGTGAGCCAATGTCCAGTTTATGATATCCTAAGAAATTTGAATTCTTTGCGTTGCATGATGCTAAATATATGTTGTATATTCGTGGTATGCGTATCATTGCAATGTGACACAGTTCGTGTGCCAATGACCGGTTATGATATCTTAAGTATTTTGATTTATTTTTGTTGTAGGATTCTAAATATATGCTGTATATTCGTGTTATGCGTATCATTGCAATGTGGCTCAGTTCGTGAGCTAATGTCCAGTTTATGTTATCTGAAGTGTTTTGATTTCTTTGCGTTGTATGATGCTAAATATATGCTGTATATTCGTGGTATGCGTATCATTGCAATGTGACACAGTTCGTGAGCCAATGTCCAGTTTATGATATCTTATGAATCCTGATTTCTTTACGTTGTATGATGCTAAAAATACGCTGCATAATTGTGGTATACGTATCATTGCAATGTGACACATTTCGTGACCCAATGTCTAGTTTATGATATTTGAAGAATTTTGATTTCTTTGCGTTGCATGATGCTAAATATATGCTGTATATTCGTGGTATGAGTATCATTGCAATATGACACAGTTCGTGTGCCAATGACCGGTTTATGATATCTCAAGAATCCTGATTTCATTTCTTTGCATGATGCTGACTGTACGCTGCATTTTCCTGGTATGCGTATCATTGCAATGTGACACAATTCGTGAGCCAATGTCCAGTTTATGATATTTTAAGAATATTTTTTTTTAGTTGCATCATGCTACATATGTGCTGTATATTCGTGGTATGCGTATCATTGCAATGTGGCACAGTTCGTGAGCCAATGTCCAGTTTATGATATCTTAAGAATTTTGATTTCTTTGCGTTGCATGATGCTAAATGTATGCTGTATATTCGTGGTATGCGTATCATATCCGATAGTGGCCTTCCGAGCGACGAGACGCACAGCGGAGCAACGAGTGAAGTCGACGCAGGTGTCCCACTCTCGATTCCATCCTATCCGGCAGAAAACATTCAGTGTTTAGTGGACATTGACCTACCGGGAGCCGGAAGAGAATAGTAACTATTGGATGTTATTTAACTGACATTAACTAAGTTTCGTTTCGAATCGCCTTCACCTATGAGGTGTATTTTGTTTTGTGGTATTACTTAAATCTATTCAAATTCAACTGCTGGATTGTTATATGTCTATATTTCTGTTCTATCTATAGTTTGTCATTAGCACTTAGCACATCAGTGGATGTTTTTGCACCGAAAATTATAGTTCGCTGCAAAATTTCGGTCCTATCTTCAACCAAAACCCTTCCATTTGTATACTGACAATGGGGCGATTACGTGGCTGTTTAAACATCCTAAGCAGTTAGGGAAAATTGGTAGAATGGTTTTAAAATTGTCGTCCTTCCGCTTTGCTATTCACCATGTTCCCAGTTCCAAAAATAGGGTGGCTGATTGTTTGTCTAGGGTGAACCATCAATCAAGGGAGAAACCCATTCATTGTTCGATGCTCCTCCATAGAATCCCATTATCATTCACTAATATTCGTGAGCATCAGACATCTGACCCAGAATTGAAACAGCTGATCGACTCAGTTAGACGGGGACGCCCCCATCCAAACTATTTTCTCAAGGATGATTTGTTGTATTATGGTACCACTAGACTGAAGAAGGGATGTGTAGTGGTTCCCCAGGCCCTGAGATCCATGTTGTTTGAATATTTCCATCGTTTGCCCACCGCTGGACACATGGGGGTGGCTAAAACTTGTGAAAGAATATGTAGAGAATTTTGGTGGAAAAACATGAGGCAAGAAATAACGCAGATGGTCTGACGTTGTCACGACTGCCAAACCTGCAAACCTAGGAACACCTTTCCTCCTGGTGAGATGTCTTCCTCACCATCCATTTATCCATGGGAAAAGGTGTATATAGATTACATTGGTCCCTTGCCTAGAAGTCGCAGTGGCAGCACTTGTGCCCTGACTATAATAGATGGCTTTACTAAATTTACTTTTATTGCACCTCTGCGTTCTCTCTTGGCTTCTCAAGTGGTTTCTGTCTTGTTTAACAAAATATTTTCTAAATTTGGTTATCCTAAGTATATTGTTTCTGATAATGGTTCCCAATTTCGTTCCACTGCATTCTCTGATATGTGTTTTAAATATGGTATTAAGCAAATTTTCACAGCCCCCTACTATCCTCAGCCTAATCAAGCTGAACGTGTCCACCGTAACCTAAAATATGCCTTAACCATCTTGTCACAGAATGACCACCGGAAATGGGATGAATTCTTACCCAGTTTAACCTTTGCTTTTAATTCTGCTAAACATAGCAGTATGGGCTATACTCCAGCAAGGATATTTATGGGCAGAGAGCTTCCTCATCCCTTGACAAATTTCTGGAGAATTCCTCCTCAGGCTCTGGCTGAGGACCTAACTCCCTCTGAGAGGCATTCCTTGTGGCAACAAGTGCTCAATAATCTCAAGGCGACCAGACGTAGGCAGGCACTTGCTTTTGATAAAAGCCATACTGGGAACTCCTTTAAAATTGGTGATTTAGTGTTATATAAAAGGTTTCCTACTAGTTCCAAGATGCTCCATAGAACTGCTAAGTTAACCCCTCAGTGGGCCGGCCCTTCACCTATCAAAAGGTTCATATCTCCCGTAACAGCTGTTCTTCAGCTATCCCCAAATAAGGAGAGAATTGTAAATATCTCTCAACTTAAACTTTATTGTACTTAATTTGTTGTATATGTATCTTCTTGTTTTGGCGTAGAGGTAGCGAACTCATCGCCCGGTGATTCTGATCATCGCAACCAGCCCCCAGATGCAAATCTGGTAAAATATATTGAAAAACTTGTCTTGGCGTAGAGGTAGCGAACTCATCGCCCGGTGATTCTGATCATCGCAACCAGCCCCCAGATGCAAATCTGGTAAAATATATTGAAAAACTTGTCTTGGCGTAGAGGTAGCGAACTCATCGCCCGGTGATTCTGATCATCGCAACCAGCCCCCAGATGCAAATCTGGTAAAACATATTGAAAAAAAACTTATTCGGCCATGTGCCAAGAAAATCGCTGTTTAGCGTGCAATATACCAGGCATCATAGATGGTATTCTGGACATCTATGAAGGTCCAAACATGGCTCAAAAAAAACACAACCTAACCTAGCCATGTTTCTTTTTTTTGGTAATAATTACCAGTTTTGTAGACTAACCCCAATTGGGCTAAGGATACATTTAAAATGTCTATATGTACCTTATGTATTAGGAAGTATACCACAATTAATTGTAATACCATATTATGAGTTAGTTTAATTGAAACCATGTTTAGGTTAAGAATTTAAATATCCTATGATGAAGGGATTTACGTACTATGTCTACCCTATTAAGATACCACACTACAGGTTAATTTGAATATTATGTCGTTAATGAATTTAATATCGGTGATAATATTATGCATACTGTGAAGGAACTTAACTATTGGGGCCAATTTAATAATATACCACAGTCAAGTTAATTTGAATATAATATTGTTAATGATTTGAATATTACCTTGTTAATGTGCTTAAATATGATATGATGAAGGGACTCACAGGGCCAAATCAATTGAAATATTACACTGTTAATTAATAGAGATATTATGCCTGGATTAAGCAATGCCCTGACTAATAATCATTTTTTCAAATGCTTAATAACAGTATGATTACTAGTTGCCCTTGCCTAAGAATTAATGTTTATGCTATGAAGTATAATATTTCCAAGAAGGAAATGCTCAGGAAGGTTTGCTTTTGTTATGTCATGAAATTCTATTTCTGTTATGTTATCAATGACATACAATCTATTCTCACTCTATCCCTGAGGCAAGGATGGGTATCAATTTTGTTTCCTTAAGCCACGATAGTTGGCACATTGTAATTATGATTATTTATTATTTTGAGGGAGATATTCCTACATGTTATTGAGTTTTCGGCTTGGCAAGATGCCGACATGATATGCCAAGTGAATCATCCCTATGTACCCCCAAAGTGATTATCCTGGGAAAAAAAAACTACATTCCAATGGACAAGTGCTTTCCCGACTAGCTTCATCACGGCGAACCAGTGGACTTCTTCAGAAAACTTTAGCCGTGACAGTAGCTCGAACCCTGATTGCCAGAGCATGCAATCCACCACGTGTAATATTCCAATTTTAAGTGTCTTGACAAATAAGTGTTCAATAATAATAATAAACTATCTTGAAAGAGACAACGAAGGAGTGTGTTTTGTGCTTCATTCATGATCCGGGAACAGTGCAGGGAAGAAGGTGACTTAGAAACCTACCCTCCCCAACCAATTGAAACTTTTATTGGTCCCGTTTTCATCATTTTTCCCAGGGAGGATGTGGCGATTTTTTCCTCCCCCCCCCCTTTACTCCCGCACTTATACGATAGCACTTAACGAATCGCATGTACGAACATGCAAGTACGAATATCGCTAGTTCGAATATCGCCGCTATCGTATAAGTGCTATCGTATAAGTGCGGGAGTAAAGGGGGAGGGGAGGAAAAAATCGCCACACAATGTGACACATTTCGTGTGCTAAAGACCGGTTTATGATATCTTAAGAATTTTTATTTCTTTGCGTTGCATGATGCTAAATATATGCGGTATATTCGTGGTATGCGTGTCATTGCAATGTGACACAGTTCGTGTGCCAATGACCGGTTTATGATATCTTAAGAATTTTGATTTCTTTGCGTTGCATGATGCTAAATATATGCTGTTAATTCGTGGTATGCGTATCATTGCAATATGATACAGTTCGTGTGCCAATGACCTGTTTATGATATCTCAAGAATCCTGATTTCTTTTCTTTGCATGATGCTGACTATAAGCTGCATTTTCCTGGTATGCGTATCATTGCAATGTGACACAATTCGTGAGCCAATGTTCAGTTTATGATATTTTAAGTATTTTGATTTCTTTGCGTTGCATGATGCTAAATATATGCTTTGTATTCGTGGTATGCGTATCATATCAATGTGACACAGTTCGTGTGCTAATGACCGGTTAATGATATCTTAAGAATTTTGATTTTTTGCGTTGCATGATTCTAAATATATGCTGCATATTCGTGGTATGCGTATCATTGCAATATGACACAGTTCGTGTGCCAATGACCGGTTTATGATATCTTATGAATTTTGATTTCTTTGCGTGTTATGATGCGAACTATATGCTGTATATTCGTGGTATGCGTGTCATTACAATGTGACACAGTTCGTGAGCTAATGTCCAGTTTATGATATCTTAAGAAATTTGATTTCTTTGCGTTGCATGATGCTAAATATATGCTGCATATTCGTGGTATGCGTGTGACTGCAATGTGACACAGTTTGTGAGCCAATGTCTAGTTTATGATATCTTAAGAATTTTGATTTCTTTGCGTGTTATGATGCTAAATATATGCTGCATATTCGTGGTATGCGTGTGACTGCAATGTGACACAGTTTGTGAGCCAATGTCTAGTTTATGATATCTTAAGAATTTTGATTTCTTTGCGTGTTATGATGCTAACTATATGCTGTATATTCGTGGTATGCGTGTCATTACAATGTGACACAGTTCGTGAGCCAATGTCCAGTTTATGATATGTTATGAATCTTGATTTCTTTGCGTTGTATGATGCTAAATATATGCTGTATATTTGTGGTATGCATATCATTGCAATGTGACACTTCGTATGCCAATGACCGGTTTATGATATCTCAAGAATTTTTATTTCTTTGCGTTGCATGATGCTAAATATATGCTGTATATTCGTGGTATGCGTAACATTGCAATGTGACACAGTTCGTGAGCCAATGTCCTGTTTATGATATCTTAATAAATTTGATTTCTTTGCGTTGCATGATGCTAAATATAATATATGCTGTATATTCGTGGTATGCGTATGATATCAATGTGACAGTTCGTGAGCCATTGTCCAGTTTATGGTATCGTAGACTTTTGATTTCTTTGCGTTGTATGATGCTAAATATATGCTGCATATTCGTGGTATGCGTATCATTCCAATGTGACATAGTTCGTGTGCCAATGACCGGTTTATGATATCTTAAGAATTTTGATTTCTTTGCGTTGCATGATGCTAAATATATGCTGCATATTCGTGGTATGCGTATCATTGCAATGTGACACAGTTCGTGAGCAAATGTCCAGTTTATGATATTTTAAGAACTTTGATATCTTTGCGTTGCATAATGCTAAATATATGCTGCATATTCGTGGTATGCGTATCATTGCAATGTGACACAGTTCGTGAGCAAATGTCCAGTTTATGATATTTTAAGAACTTTGATATCTTTGCGTTGCATAATGCTAAATATATGCTGCATATTCGTGGTATGCGTATCATTGCAATGTGACATAGTTCGTTATCCAATGTCCAGTTTATGATATCTTTAGAATTTTGATTTCTTTGCGTTGTATGAGTCTAAATATATGCTGTATATTGTTGGTTTGCGTGTCATTGCAATGTGACACAGTACGTGAACCAATGTCCAATTTATAATATCTTAAGAATTTTGATTTCTTTGCGTTGCATGATGCTAAATATATGCTGTATATTCGTGGTATGCGTATCATTGCAATGTGACACAATTCGTGAGCCAATGTCCAGTTTATGCTATTTTAGGAATTTTTTTAGTTGTATCATGCTATATATGTGCTGTATATTCGTGGTATGCGTATCATTGCGATGTGGCACAGTTCGTGAGCCAATGTCCAGTTTATGATATCTTAAGAAATTTGATTTCTTTGCGTTGCATGATGCTAAATGTATGTTGTATATTCGTGGTATGTGTATCATATCAATGTGACACATTTCGTGTGCTAAAGACCGGTTTATGATATCTTAAGAATTTTTAATTCTTTGCGTTGCATGATGCTAAATATATGCGGTATATTCGTGGTATGAGTGTCATTGGAATGTGACACAGTTCGTGAGCCAATGTCCAGTTTATGATATCTTATGAATCTTGATTTCTTTGCGTTGTATGATGCTAAATATATGCTGTATATTTGTAGTATGCATATCATTGCAATGTGACAGTTCGTATGCCAATGACCGGTTTATGATATCTCAAGAATTTTTATTTCTTTGCGTTGCATGATGATAAATATATGCTGTATATTCGTGGTATGCGTAACATTGCAATGTGACACAGTTCGTGAGCCATTGTCCAGTTTATGGTATCGTAAGACTTTTGATTTCATTGCGTTGTATGATGCTAAATATATGCTGCATATTCGTGGTATGCGTGTCATTGCAATTTGACACAGTTCTTGACCCAATGTCCAGTTTATAATATCTTAAGAATTTTGATTTCTTTGCGTTGCATGATGCTAAATATATGCTGTATATTCGTGGTATGCTAATCATTGCAATGTGACACAGTTCGTGTACCAATGACCGGTTTATGATATCTTAAGAATTTTGATAGCTTTGCGTTGCATGATGCTAAATATATGCTGCATATTCGTGGTATGCGTATCATTGCAATGTGACACAGTTCGTTAGCCAATGACCGGTTTATGATATCTTTAGAATTTTGATTTCTTAGCGTTGTATGAGTCTAAATATATGCTGTATATTCGTGGTTTGCGTGTCATTGCAATGTGACACAGTACGTGAACCAATGTCCTGTTTATTATATCTTAAGAATTTTGATTTCTTTGCTTTTTATGATGCTGAATATATGCTGCATATTCGTGGTATACGTATCATTGCAATGTGACACAGTTCGTGACCAAATGTCCAGTTTATGTTATCTGAAGAATTTTGATTTCTTTGCGTTGCATTATGCTAAATATATGCTGTATATTCGTGGTATGCGTATCATTGCAATGTGACACAGTTCGTGTGCCAATGACCGGTTTATGATATCTTAAGACTTTTGATTTCTTTACGTTGTATGATGCTAAATATATGCTGAATAATTGTGGTATACGTATCATTGCAATGTGACACATTTCGTGACCCAATGTCCTGTTTATGATATCTGAAGAATTTTGATTTCTTTGCGTTGCATGATGCTAAATATATGCTGTATATTCGTGGAATGCGTATCATTGCAATGTGACACAGTTCGTGAGCCATTGTCCAGTTTATGGTATCGTAAGACTTTTGATTTCATTGCGTTGTATGATGCTAAATATATGCTGCATATTCGTGGTATGCGTGTCATTGCAATTTGACACAGTTCTTGACCCAATGTCCAGTTCATAATATATTAAGAATTTTGATTTCTTTGCGTTGCATGATGCTAAATATATGCTGTATATTCGTGGTATGCGTATCATTGCAATGTGACACAGTTCGTGTACCAACGACCGGTTTATGATATCTTAAGAATTTTTATTTCTTTGCATTGCATGATGCTAAATATATGCTGTATATTCGTGGTATGCGTATCATTGCAATGTGACACAGTTCGTGAGCAAATGTCCAGTTTATGATATTTTAAGAATTTTGATTTCTTTGCGTTGCATGATGCTAAATATATGCTCTATATTCCTGGTATGCGTATCATTGCAATGTGACACAGTTCGTGAGCCAATGTCCAGTTTATGATATCTTAAGAATTTATATTTCTTTGCGTTGTAGGATGCTAAATATATGCCGCATATTCGTGGTATGCGCGTCATTGCAATGTGACACAGTTCGTGAGCCAATGTCCAGTTTATGATATCCTAAGAAATTTGATTTATTTGCGTTGCATGATGCTAAATATATGCTGTATATTCGTGGTATGCGTATCATTGCAATGTGACACAGTTCGTGTGCCAATGACCGGTTATGATATCTTAAGTGTTTTGATTTATTTTTGTTGTAGGATTCTAAATATATGCTGTATATTCGTGTTATGCGTATCATTGCAATGTGGCTCAGTTCGTGAGCCAATGTCCAGTTTATGGTATCTTCAGAATTTTGATATCTTTGCGTTGCATGAGGCTAAATATAATCCTGTATATTCATGGTATGCGTATCATTGCAATGTGGCACAGTTCTTGAGTCAATGTCCAGTTTATGGTATCTTAAGAATTTTGATTGCTTTGCGTTGCATAATGCTAAATATATGCTGTATATTTGTGGCATGCGTATCAATGCAATGTGACACAGTTCGTGAGCCAATGACCGGTTTATGATATCTTAGGAATTTTGATTTCTTTGCGTTGTATGATGCTCAATATATGCTGTATATTCGTGGTATGCATGTCATTGCAATGTGACAGTTCGTGAGCCAATGACCAGTTATGATATCTTAAGAATTTTGATTTCTTTGCGTTGTATAATGCTAAATATGCTGTATATTCGTGGTTTGCATGTCATTGCAATGTGACACAAATCGTGAACCAATGTCCAGTTTATTATATCTTAAGAATTTTGATTTCTTTGCGTTTTGTGATGCTAAATATATGCTGCATATTCGTGGTATTCGAAGAATTGCAATGTGACACAGTTTGTGAGCCAATGTTCAGTTTATGATATCTTAAGAATTTTGATTTATTTGCGTTGCATGATGCTAAATATATGCTGTATATTCGTGGTATGCGTATCATTGCAATGTGACACAGTTCGTGAGCCAATGTCCTGTTTATGATATCTTAATAAATTTGATTTCTTTGCGTTGCATGATGCTAAATATAATATATGCTGTATATTCGTGGTATGCGTATGATATCAATGTGACACAGTTCGTGAGCCATTGTCCAGTTTATGGTATCGTAAGACTTTTGATTTCTTTGCGTTGTATGATGCTAAATATATGCTGCATATTCGTGGTATGCGTATCATTCCAATGTGACACAGTTCGTGAGCAAATGTCCAGTTTATGATATTTTAAGAACTTTGATATCTTTGCGTTGCATGATGCTAAATATATGCTGCATATTCGTGGTATGCGTATCATTGCAATGTGACACAGTTCGTGTGCTAATGACCGGTTAATGATATCTTAAGAATTTTGATTTTTTGCGTTGCATGATGCTAAATATATGCTGCATATTCGTGGTATGCGTATCATTGCAATGTGACACAGTTCGTGTGCTAATGACCGGTTAATGATATCTTAAGAATTTTGATTTTTTGCGTTGCATGATGCTAAATATATGCTGCATATTCGTGGTATGCGTATCATTGCAATGTGACACAGTTCGTGTGCCAATGACCGGTTTATGATATCTTAAGAATTTTGATTTCTTTGCGTTGCATGATGCTAAATATATGCTGCATATTCGTGGTATGCGTATCATTGCAATGTGACACAGTTCGTGAGCAAATGTCCAGTTTATGATATTTTAAGAACTTTGATATCTTTGCGTTGCATGATGCTAAATATATGCTGCATATTCGTGGTATGCGTATCATTGCAATGTGACACAGTTCGTGTGCTAATGACCGGTTAATGATATCTTAAGAATTTTGATTTTTTGCGTTGCATGATGCTAAATATATGCTGCATATTCGTGGTATGCGTATCATTGCAATTTGACATAGTTCGTTATCCAATGTCCAGTTTATGATATCTTTAGAATTTTGATTTCTTTGCGTTGTATGAGTCTAAATATATGCTGTATATTGTTGGTTTGCGTGTCATTGCAATGTGACACAGTACGTGAACCAATGTCCAGTTTATAATATCTTAAGAATTTTGATTTCTTTGCGTTGCATGATGCTAAATATATGCTGTATATTCGTGGTATGCGTATCATTGCAATGTGACACAATTCGTGAGCCAATGTCCAGTTTATGCTATTTTAGGAATTTTTTTAGTTGTATCATGCTACATATGTGCTGTATATTCGTGGTATGCGTATCATTGCGATGTGGCACAGTTCGTGAGCCAATGTCCAGTTTATGATATCTTAAGAAATTTGATTTCTTTGCGTTGCATGATGCTAAATGTATGTTGTATATTCGTGGTATGTGTATCATATCAATGTGACACATTTCGTGTGCTAAAGACCGGTTTATGATATCTTAAGAATTTTTATTTCTTTGCGTTGCATGATGCTAAATATATGCGGTATATTCGTGGTATGAGTGTCATTGGAATGTGACACAGTTCGTGAGCCAATGTCCAGTTTATGATATCTTAAGTCTTTTGATTTCTTTGCGTTGTATGATGCTAAATATATGCTGCATATTCGTGGTATGCGTGTGACTGCAATGTGTACACTGTTTGTGAGTCAATTTCTAGTTTATGATATCTTAAGAATTTTGATTTCTTTGCGTGTTATGATGCTAACTATATGCTGTATATTCGTGGTATGCGTGTCATTACAATGTGACACAGTTCGTGAGCCAATGTCCAGTTTATGATATCTTATGAATCTTGATTTCTTTGCGTTGTATGATGCTAAATATATGCTGTATATTTGTAGTATGCATATCATTGCAATGTGACAGTTCGTATGCCAATGACCGGTTTATGATATCTCAAGAATTTTTATTTCTTTGCGTTGCATGATGATAAATATATGCTGTATATTCGTGGTATGCGTAACATTGCAATGTGACACAGTTCGTGAGCCATTGTCCAGTTTATAGTATCGTAAGACTTTTGATTTCATTGCGTTGTATGATGCTAAATATATGCTGCATATTCGTGGTATGCGTGTCATTGCAATTTGACACAGTTCTTGACCCAATGTCCAGTTTATAATATCTTAAGAATTTTGATTTCTTTGCGTTGCATGATGCTAAATATCTGCTGTATATTCGTGGTATGCTAATCATTGCAATGTGACACAGTTCGTGTACCAATGACCGGTTTATGATATCTTAAGAATTTTGATTTCTTTGCGTTGCATGATGCTAAATATATGCTGCATATTCGTGGTATGCGTATCATTGCAATGTGACACAGTTCGTGAGCAAATGTCCAGTTTATGATATCTTAAGAATTTTGATTTCTTTGCGTTGCATGATGCTAAATATATGCTGTATATTCGTGGTATGCGTATCATTGCAATGTGACACAGTTCGTGTACCAATGACCGGTTTATGATATCTTAAGAATTTTGATTTCTTTGCGTTGCATGATGCTAAATATCTGCTGTATATTCGTGGTATGCTAATCATTGCAATGTGACACAGTTCGTGTACCAATGACCGGTTTATGATATCTTAAGAATTTTGATTTCTTTGCGTTGCATGATGCTAAATATATGCTGCATATTCGTGGTATGCGTATCATTGCAATGTGACTCAGTTCTTGACCCAATGTCCAGTTTATAATATCTTAAGAATTTTGATTTCTTTGCGTTGCATGATGCTAAATATATGCTGTATATTCGTGGTATGCGTATCATTGCAATGTGACACAGTTCGTGTACCAACGACCGGTTTATGATATCTTAAGAATTTTTATTTCTTTGCATTGCATGATGCTAAATATATGCTGTATATTCGTGGTATGCGTATCATTGCAATGTGACACAGTTCGTGAGCAAATGTCCAGTTTATGATATTTTAAGAATTTTGATTTCTTTGCGTTGCATGATGCTAAATTTATGCTCTATATTCCTGGTATGCGTATCATTGCAATGTGACACAGTTCGTGAGCCAATGTCCAGTTTATGATATCTTAAGAATTTATATTTCTTTGCGTTGTAGGATGCTAAATATATGCCGCATATTCGTGGTATGCGCGTCATTGCAATGTGACACAGTTCGTGAGCCAATGTCCAGTTTATGATATCCTAAGAAATTTGATTTATTTGCGTTGCATGATGCTAAATATATGCTGTATATTCGTGGTATGCGTATCATTGCAATGTGACACAGTTCGTGTGCCAATGACCGGTTATGATATCTTAAGTGTTTTGATTTATTTTTGTTGTAGGATTCTAAATATATGCTGTATATTCGTGTTATGCGTATCATTGCAATGTGGCTCAGTTCGTGAGCCAATGTCCAGTTTATGATATCTTCAGAATTTTGATTTCTTTGCGTTGCATGAGGCTAAATATAATATATCCTGTATATTCATGGTATGCGTATCATTGCAATGTGGCACAGTTCTTGAGTCAATGTCCAGTTTATGGTATCTTAAGAATTTTGATTGCTTTGCGTTGCATAATGCTAAATATATGCTGTATATTCGTGGTATGCGTATCATTGCAATGTGACACAGTTCGTGTGCCAATGACCGGTTTATGATATCTTAAGAATTTTGATTTCTTTGCGTTGCATGATGCTAAATATATGCTGCATATTCGTGGTATGCGTATCATTGCAATGTGACTCAGTTCTTGACCCAATGTCCAGTTTATAATATCTTAAGAATTTTGATTTCTTTGCGTTGCATGATGCTAAATATATGCTGTATATTCGTGGTATGCGTATCATTGCAATGTGACACAGTTCGTGTACCAACGACCGGTTTATGATATCTTAAGAATTTTTATTTCTTTGCATTGCATGATGCTAAATATATGCTGTATATTCGTGGTATGCGTATCATTGCAATGTGACACAGTTCGTGAGCAAATGTCCAGTTTATGATATTTTAAGAATTTTGATTTCTTTGCGTTGCATGATGCTAAATTTATGCTCTATATTCCTGGTATGCGTATCATTGCAATGTGACACAGTTCGTGAGCCAATGTCCAGTTTATGATATCTTAAGAATTTATATTTCTTTGCGTTGTAGGATGCTAAATATATGCCGCATATTCGTGGTATGCGCGTCATTGCAATGTGACACAGTTCGTGAGCCAATGTCCAGTTTATGATATCCTAAGAAATTTGATTTATTTGCGTTGCATGATGCTAAATATATGCTGTATATTCGTGGTATGCGTATCATTGCAATGTGACACAGTTCGTGTGCCAATGACCGGTTATGATATCTTAAGTGTTTTGATTTATTTTTGTTGTAGGATTCTAAATATATGCTGTATATTCGTGTTATGCGTATCATTGCAATGTGGCTCAGTTCGTGAGCCAATGTCCAGTTTATGATATCTTCAGAATTTTGATTTCTTTGCGTTGCATGAGGCTAAATATAATATATCCTGTATATTCATGGTATGCGTATCATTGCAATGTGGCACAGTTCTTGAGTCAATGTCCAGTTTATGGTATCTTAAGAATTTTGATTGCTTTGCGTTGCATAATGCTAAATATATGCTGTATATTCGTGGTATGCGTATCATTGCAATGTGACACAGTTCGTGTGCCAATGACCGGTTTATGATATCTTAAGAATTTTGATTTCTTTGCGTTGTATGATGCTAAATATATGCTGTATATTCGTGGTATGCGTATCATTGCAATGTGGCTCAGTTTGTGAGCCAATGTCCAGTTTATGATATCTTAAGAATTTTGATTGCTTTCCGTCACATGATCCTAAATATATGCTGTATATTTGTGGCATGCGTATCAATGCAATGTGACACAGTTCGTGAGCCAATGACCGGTTTATGATATCTTAGGAATTTTGATTTCTTTGCGTTGTATGATGCTCAATATATGCTGTATATTCGTGGTATGCATGTCATTGCAATGTGACAGTTCGTGAGCCAATGACCAGTTATGATATCTTAAGAATTTTGATTTCTTTGCGTTGTATAATGCTAAATATGCTGTATATTCGTGGTTTGCATGTCATTGCAATGTGACACAAATCGTGAACCAATGTCCAGTTTATTATATCTTAAGAATTTTGATTTCTTTGCGTTTTGTGATGCTAAATATATGCTGCATATTCGTGGTATGCGTGTCATTGCAATGTGACACAGTTCGTGAGCCAATGTCCAGTTTATGATATCCTAAGAAATTTGAATTCTTTGCGTTGCATGATGCTAAATATATGTTGTATATTCGTGGTATGCGTATCATTGCAATGTGACACAGTTCGTGTGCCAATGACCGGTTATGATATCTTAAGTATTTTGATTTATTTTTGTTGTAGGATTCTAAATATATGCTGTATATTCGTGTTATGCGTATCATTGCAATGTGGCTCAGTTCGTGAGCTAATGTCCAGTTTATGTTATCTGAAGTGTTTTGATTTCTTTGCGTTGTATGATGCTAAATATATGCTGTATATTCGTGGTATGCGTATCATTGCAATGTGACACAGTTCGTGAGCCAATGTCCAGTTTATGATATCTTATGAATCCTGATTTCTTTACGTTGTATGATGCTAAAAATACGCTGCATAATTGTGGTATACGTATCATTGCAATGTGACACATTTCGTGACCCAATGTCTAGTTTATGATATTTGAAGAATTTTGATTTCTTTGCGTTGCATGATGCTAAATATATGCTGTATATTCGTGGTATGAGTATCATTGCAATATGACACAGTTCGTGTGCCAATGACCGGTTTATGATATCTCAAGAATCCTGATTTCATTTCTTTGCATGATGCTGACTGTACGCTGCATTTTCCTGGTATGCGTATCATTGCAATGTGACACAATTCGTGAGCCAATGTCCAGTTTATGATATTTTAAGAATATTTTTTTTTAGTTGCATCATGCTACATATGTGCTGTATATTCGTGGTATGCGTATCATTGCAATGTGGCACAGTTCGTGAGCCAATGTCCAGTTTATGATATCTTAAGAATTTTGATTTCTTTGCGTTGCATGATGCTAAATGTATGCTGTATATTCGTGGTATGCGTATCATATCCGATAGTGGCCTTCCGAGCGACGAGACGCACAGCGGAGCAACGAGTGAAGTCGACGCAGGTGTCCCACTCTCGATTCCATCCTATCCGGCAGAAAACATTCAGTGTTTAGTGGACATTGACCTACCGGGAGCCGGAAGAGAATAGTAACTATTGGATGTTATTTAACTGACATTAACTAAGTTTCGTTTCGAATCGCCTTCACCTATGAGGTGTATTTTGTTTTGTGGTATTACTTAAATCTATTCAAATTCAACTGCTGGATTGTTATATGTCTATATTTCTGTTCTATCTATAGTTTGTCATTAGCACTTAGCACATCAGTGGATGTTTTTGCACCGAAAATTATAGTTCGCTGCAAAATTTCGGTCCTATCTTCAACCAAAACCCTTCCATTTGTATACTGACAATGGGGCGATTACGTGGCTGTTTAAACATCCTAAGCAGTTAGGGAAAATTGGTAGAATGGTTTTAAAATTGTCGTCCTTCCGCTTTGCTATTCACCATGTTCCCAGTTCCAAAAATAGGGTGGCTGATTGTTTGTCTAGGGTGAACCATCAATCAAGGGAGAAACCCATTCATTGTTCGATGCTCCTCCATAGAATCCCATTATCATTCACTAATATTCGTGAGCATCAGACATCTGACCCAGAATTGAAACAGCTGATCGACTCAGTTAGACGGGGACGCCCCCATCCAAACTATTTTCTCAAGGATGATTTGTTGTATTATGGTACCACTAGACTGAAGAAGGGATGTGTAGTGGTTCCCCAGGCCCTGAGATCCATGTTGTTTGAATATTTCCATCGTTTGCCCACCGCTGGACACATGGGGGTGGCTAAAACTTGTGAAAGAATATGTAGAGAATTTTGGTGGAAAAACATGAGGCAAGAAATAACGCAGATGGTCTGACGTTGTCACGACTGCCAAACCTGCAAACCTAGGAACACCTTTCCTCCTGGTGAGATGTCTTCCTCACCATCCATTTATCCATGGGAAAAGGTGTATATAGATTACATTGGTCCCTTGCCTAGAAGTCGCAGTGGCAGCACTTGTGCCCTGACTATAATAGATGGCTTTACTAAATTTACTTTTATTGCACCTCTGCGTTCTCTCTTGGCTTCTCAAGTGGTTTCTGTCTTGTTTAACAAAATATTTTCTAAATTTGGTTATCCTAAGTATATTGTTTCTGATAATGGTTCCCAATTTCGTTCCACTGCATTCTCTGATATGTGTTTTAAATATGGTATTAAGCAAATTTTCACAGCCCCCTACTATCCTCAGCCTAATCAAGCTGAACGTGTCCACCGTAACCTAAAATATGCCTTAACCATCTTGTCACAGAATGACCACCGGAAATGGGATGAATTCTTACCCAGTTTAACCTTTGCTTTTAATTCTGCTAAACATAGCAGTATGGGCTATACTCCAGCAAGGATATTTATGGGCAGAGAGCTTCCTCATCCCTTGACAAATTTCTGGAGAATTCCTCCTCAGGCTCTGGCTGAGGACCTAACTCCCTCTGAGAGGCATTCCTTGTGGCAACAAGTGCTCAATAATCTCAAGGCGACCAGACGTAGGCAGGCACTTGCTTTTGATAAAAGCCATACTGGGAACTCCTTTAAAATTGGTGATTTAGTGTTATATAAAAGGTTTCCTACTAGTTCCAAGATGCTCCATAGAACTGCTAAGTTAACCCCTCAGTGGGCCGGCCCTTCACCTATCAAAAGGTTCATATCTCCCGTAACAGCTGTTCTTCAGCTATCCCCAAATAAGGAGAGAATTGTAAATATCTCTCAACTTAAACTTTATTGTACTTAATTTGTTGTATATGTATCTTCTTGTTTTGGCGTAGAGGTAGCGAACTCATCGCCCGGTGATTCTGATCATCGCAACCAGCCCCCAGATGCAAATCTGGTAAAATATATTGAAAAACTTGTCTTGGCGTAGAGGTAGCGAACTCATCGCCCGGTGATTCTGATCATCGCAACCAGCCCCCAGATGCAAATCTGGTAAAATATATTGAAAAACTTGTCTTGGCGTAGAGGTAGCGAACTCATCGCCCGGTGATTCTGATCATCGCAACCAGCCCCCAGATGCAAATCTGGTAAAACATATTGAAAAAAAACTTATTCGGCCATGTGCCAAGAAAATCGCTGTTTAGCGTGCAATATACCAGGCATCATAGATGGTATTCTGGACATCTATGAAGGTCCAAACATGGCTCAAAAAAAACACAACCTAACCTAGCCATGTTTCTTTTTTTTGGTAATAATTACCAGTTTTGTAGACTAACCCCAATTGGGCTAAGGATACATTTAAAATGTCTATATGTACCTTATGTATTAGGAAGTATACCACAATTAATTGTAATACCATATTATGAGTTAGTTTAATTGAAACCATGTTTAGGTTAAGAATTTAAATATCCTATGATGAAGGGATTTACGTACTATGTCTACCCTATTAAGATACCACACTACAGGTTAATTTGAATATTATGTCGTTAATGAATTTAATATCGGTGATAATATTATGCATACTGTGAAGGAACTTAACTATTGGGGCCAATTTAATAATATACCACAGTCAAGTTAATTTGAATATAATATTGTTAATGATTTGAATATTACCTTGTTAATGTGCTTAAATATGATATGATGAAGGGACTCACAGGGCCAAATCAATTGAAATATTACACTGTTAATTAATAGAGATATTATGCCTGGATTAAGCAATGCCCTGACTAATAATCATTTTTTCAAATGCTTAATAACAGTATGATTACTAGTTGCCCTTGCCTAAGAATTAATGTTTATGCTATGAAGTATAATATTTCCAAGAAGGAAATGCTCAGGAAGGTTTGCTTTTGTTATGTCATGAAATTCTATTTCTGTTATGTTATCAATGACATACAATCTATTCTCACTCTATCCCTGAGGCAAGGATGGGTATCAATTTTGTTTCCTTAAGCCACGATAGTTGGCACATTGTAATTATGATTATTTATTATTTTGAGGGAGATATTCCTACATGTTATTGAGTTTTCGGCTTGGCAAGATGCCGACATGATATGCCAAGTGAATCATCCCTATGTACCCCCAAAGTGATTATCCTGGGAAAAAAAAACTACATTCCAATGGACAAGTGCTTTCCCGACTAGCTTCATCACGGCGAACCAGTGGACTTCTTCAGAAAACTTTAGCCGTGACAGTAGCTCGAACCCTGATTGCCAGAGCATGCAATCCACCACGTGTAATATTCCAATTTTAAGTGTCTTGACAAATAAGTGTTCAATAATAATAATAAACTATCTTGAAAGAGACAACGAAGGAGTGTGTTTTGTGCTTCATTCATGATCCGGGAACAGTGCAGGGAAGAAGGTGACTTAGAAACCTACCCTCCCCAACCAATTGAAACTTTTATTGGTCCCGTTTTCATCATTTTTCCCAGGGAGGATGTGGCGATTTTTTCCTCCCCCCCCCCTTTACTCCCGCACTTATACGATAGCACTTAACGAATCGCATGTACGAACATGCAAGTACGAATATCGCTAGTTCGAATATCGCCGCTATCGTATAAGTGCTATCGTATAAGTGCGGGAGTAAAGGGGGAGGGGAGGAAAAAATCGCCACACAATGTGACACATTTCGTGTGCTAAAGACCGGTTTATGATATCTTAAGAATTTTTATTTCTTTGCGTTGCATGATGCTAAATATATGCGGTATATTCGTGGTATGCGTGTCATTGCAATGTGACACAGTTCGTGAGCCAATGTCCAGTTTATAATATCTTAAGTCTTTTGATTTCTTTGCGTTGTATGATGCTAAATATATGCTGCATATTCGTGGTATGCGTGTGACTGCAATGTGACACAGTTAGTGAGCCAATGTCTAGTTTATGATATCTTAAGAATTTTGATTTCTTTGCGTGTTATGATGCTAACTATATGCTGTATATAAAATTTTGATATCTTTGCGTTGCACGATGTTAAATATATGCTGTATATTCTTGGTATGCGTATAATTGCAATGTGACACAGTTCGTGAGTCTATGACCGGTTTATGATATCATAAGAATTTTGATTTCTTTGCGTTGCATGATCCTAAATATATGCTGCATATTCATAGTATGCGTATAATTTCAATGTGGCACAGTTCGAGACCCAATGTCCACTTTATGATATCTTAAGAATTTTGATTTCTTTGCGTTGCATGATGCTAAATATATGCTGTATATTCGTGGTATGCGTATCATTGCAAGGTGACACAGTTCGTGTGCCAATGACCGGTTTATGATATCTTAAGAATTTTGATTTCTTTGCGTTGCACGATGTTAAATATATGCTGCATATTCGTGGTATGCGTTTAATTGCAATGTGACACAGTTCGTGAGCCAAAGTCCAGTTTATGATATCTTAAGAATTTTGATATCCTTGCGTTGCAAGATGTTAAGTATATGCTGCATATTCGTGGCATGCGTTTAATTGCAATGTGACAAAGTTCGTGAGCCAAAGTCCAGTTTATGATATCTTAAAAATTTTTATTTCTTTTCGTTGCACGATGTTAAGTATATGCTGCATATTCGTGGTATGAGTATCATTGCAATGTGACACAGTTTGTGAGCCAATGTCCAGTTTATGATATCTTAAGAATTTTGATTTCTTTGCGTTGCACGATGTTAAATATATGCTGTATATTCGTGGTATGCGTTTCATTGCAATGTGACACAGTTCGTGAGCCAACGATCTGTTTATGATATCTTAGGAATTTTGATTTCTTTGCCTTGTATGATGCTAAATATATGCTGCATATTCCTGGTATCGTATCATTGCAATGTGGCACAGTTCGTTATCCAATGTCCAGTTTATGATATCTTAAGAATTTTGATTTCTTTGCGTTGCATGATGCTAAATATATGCTGTATATTCGTGGTATGCGTATCATATCAATGTGGCACAGTTCGTGAGCCAATGTCCAGTTTATGATAGCTTAAGAATTTTGATTTCTTTGCGTTGCATGATGCTAAATATATGCTGTATATTCATGGTATGCGTATCATTGCAAGGTGACACAGATCGTGTGCCAAAGACCGGTTTATGATATCTTAAGAATTTTGATTACTTTGCGTTGCATGATGCTAAATGTATGCTGTATATTCGTGGTATGCGTATCATATCAATGTGACACATTTCGTGTGCTAAAAACCGGTTTATGATATCTTAAGAATTTTGATTTCTTTGCCTTGTATGATGCTAAATATATGCTGCATATTCCTGGTATCGTATCATTGCAATGTGGCACAGTTCGTTATCCAATGTCCAGTTTATGATATCTTAAGAATTTTGATTTCTTTGCGTTGCATGATGCTAAATATATTCTGTATATTCGTGGTATGCGTTTCATATCAATGTGACACAGTTCGTGAGCCAAAGTCCAGTTTATGTTATCTTAAGAATTTTAATTTCTTTGCGTTGCACGATGTTAAATATATGCTCCATATCCTTAATATGCGTTTATTTGCAATGTGGCACAGTTCGTGAGCCAATGTCCAGTTTATGATAGCTTAAGAATTTTGATTTCTTTGCGTTGCATGATGCTAAATATATGCTGTATATTCGTGGTATGCGTATCATATCAATGTGACACATTTCGTGTGCTAAAGACCGGTTTATGATATCTTAAGATTTTTGATTTCTTTGCGTTGCATGATGCTAAATATATGCTGTATATTCGTGGTATGCGTATCATTGCAATGTGACACAGTTCGTGAGCCAATGTCCAGTCTATGATATCTTAAGAATTTTGATTGCTTTGCTTTGAATGATGCTAATTATATGCTGCATATCCTTGGTATGCGTTTAATTGCAATGTGACACATTTCGTGAGCCAAAGTCCAGTTTATTATATCCTAAGAATTTTGTTTACTTTTCGTTGTATGATGCTAAATATATGCTGTATATTCGTGGTATGAATATCATTGCAATGTGACACAGTTCGTGAGCCAACGTTCTGTTTATGATATCTTAAGGATTTTGATTTCTTTGCGTTGCATGATGCTAAATATAGGCTGTATATTCGTGGTATGCGTATCAGTGCAATGTGACACAGTTCGTGTGCCAATGACCTGTTTATGATATCTTAATAATTTTGATTTCTTTGCGTTGCATGATGCTTAATATATGCTGTATATTCGTGGTATGCGTATCATTGCAATGTGACACAATTCGTGAGCAAATGTCTAGTTTATGATATCTTAAGAATTTTGATTTCTTTGCGTTGCATGATGCTAAATATATGCTGTATATTCGTGGTATGCGTATCATTGCAATGTGACACAGTTCGTGTGCCAATGACCGGTTTATGATATCTTAAGAATTTTGATTTCTTTGCGTTGCATGTTGCTAAATATTTGCTGTATATTCGTGGTATGCGTATCATTGCAAGGTGACACAGTTCGTGTGCCAATGACCGGTTTATGATATCTTAAGAATTTTGATTTCCTTGCGTTGCAAGATGTTAAATATATGCTGCATATTCGTGGTATGCGTGTCATTGCAATGTGCACAATTCGTGACCCAAAGTCCAGTTTATGATATCTTAAGAATTTTGATTTCCTTGCGTTGCAAGATGTTAAATATATGCTGCATATTCGTGGTATGCGTATCAGTGCAATGTGACACAGTTCGTGAGCCAAAGTCCAGTTTATGATATCTTAAGAATTTTGATTCCTTTGCGTTGCATGATGCTAAATATATGCTGTATATTCGTGGTATGCGTATCAGTGCAATGTGACACAGTTCGTGAGCCAATGTCCAGTTGATGATATCTTAAGAATTTTGATTTCTTTGCGTTGCATGATGCTAAATATATGCTGTATATTCGTGGTATGCGTATCATATCAATGTAACACATTTCCTGTGCTAAAGACCGGTTTATGATATCTTAAGAATTTTGATTTCTTTGCGTTGCATGATGCTAAATATATGCGGTATATTCGTGGTATGCTTGTCATTGCAATGTGACACAGTTCGTGAGCCAATGTCTAGTTTATGATATCTTAAGAATTTTGATTTCTTTACTTTGCACGATGTAAAATATATGCTGCATATTCGTGGTATGCGTTTAATTGCAATGTGACACAGTTCGTGAGCCAAAGTCCAGTTTATGATATCTTATGAATTTTGATTTCTTTGCGTTGTATGATGCTAAATATATGCTGTATATTCGTGTTATGCATATCATTGCATTGTGACACATTTCGTGAGTCAATGTCCAGTTTATGATATATTAAGAATTTTGTTTACTTTTCGTTGTATTATGCTAAATATATGCTGTATATTCGTGGTATGCGTATCATTGCAATGTGACACAGTTCGTGTGCCAATGACCTGTTTATGATATCTTAAGAATTTTGATTTCTTTGCGTTGCATGATGCTAAATATATGCTGTATATTCGTGGTATGCGTATCATTGCAATGTGACACAGTTCGTGAGCCAATGTCCAGTTTGTGATATCTTAAGAATTTTGATTGCTTTGCGTTGAATGATGCTAATTATATGCTGAATATTCATGCTATGCGTATCATTGCAATGTGACACAGTTCGTGAGTCTATGACCGGTTTATGATATCTTAAGATTTTTGATTTCTTTGCGTTGCATGTTGCTAAATATTTGCTGTATATTCGTGGTATGCGTATCATTGCAAGGTGACACAGTTCGTGTGCCAATGACCGGTTTATGATATCTTAAGAATTTTGATTTCTTTTCGTTAAATGATGCTAAATATATGTTGCATATTCGTGGTATGCGTGTCATTGCATTGTGACACAATTCGTGAGCCAAAGTCCAGTTTATGATATCTTATGAATTTTGATTTCTTTGCGTTGTATGATGCTAAATATATGCAGTATATTCGTGTTATGCGTATCATTGCATTGTGACACATTTCGTGAGTCAATGTCCAGTTTATGATATCTTAAGAATTTTGATATCTTTGCGTTGCATGCTCCTAAATATGTGCTGTATATTCGTGGTATGCGTACCATATCAATGTGATACAGTTCGTAAACCAATGTCCAGTTTATGATATCTTAAGATTTTTGATTTCTTTTTGTTGAATGATGCTAAATATATGCTGTATATTCGTGGTAGGCGTATCATTGCAATGTGACACAATTCGTGAGCAAATGTCTAGTTTATGACATCTTAAGAATTTTGATTTCTTTGCGTTGCATGATGCTAAATATATGCTGTATATTCGTGGTAGGCGTATCATTGCAATGTGACACAGTTCGTGAGCCAATGTCCAGTTTATGATATCTTAAGAATTTTGATAGCTTTGCGTTGAATGATGCTAATTATATGCTGTATATTCGTGGTAGGCGTATCATTGCAATGTGACACAGTTCGTGAGCCAATGTCCAGTTTATGATATCTTAAGAATTTTGATTGCGTTGCATGATCCTGAATATATGCTGTATATTCGTAGTATGCGTATCATTTCAATGTGGCACAGTTCGTGATCCAATGTCCAGTTTATGATATATTAAGAATTTTGATTTCTTTGCGTTGCATGATGCTAAATATATGCTGTATATTAGTGGTATGCGTATCATTGCAATGTGACACAGTTCGTGAGCCAACGTTCTGTTTATGATATCTTAAGAATTTTGAATTCTTTGCGTTGCACGATGTTAAATATATGCTGCATATTCGTGGTATGCGTTTAATTGCAATGTGACACAGTTCGTGAGCCAATGTCCAGTTTATGATATCTTAAGAATTTTGATTTCTTTGCGTTGCACGATGTTAAATATATGCTGCATATTCGTGGTATGCGTTTTATTGCAATGTGACACAGTTCGTGAGCCAAAGTCCAGTTTATGATATCTTAAGAATTTTGAATTCTTTGCGTTGCACGATGTTAAATATATGCTGCATATTCGTGGTATGCGTTTTATTGCAATGTGACACAGTTCGTGAGCCAAAGTCCAGTTTATGATATCTTAAGAATTTTGAATTCTTTGCGTTGCACGATGTTAAATATATGCTGCATATTCGTGGTATGCGTTTTATTGCAATGTGACACAGTTCGTGAGCCAAAGTCCAGTTTATGATATCTTAAGAATTTTGAATTCTTTGCGTTGCACGATGTTAAATATATGCTGCATATTCGTGGTATGCGTTTTATTGCAATGTGACACAGTTCGTGAGCCAAAGTCCAGTTTATGATATCTTAAGAATTTTGAATTCTTTGCGTTGCACGATGTTAAATATATGCTGCATATTCGTGGTATGCGTTTTATTGCAATGTGACACAGTTCGTGAGCCAAAGTCCAGTTTATGATATCTTAAGAATTTTGAATTCTTTGCGTTGCACGATGTTAAATATATGCTGCATATTCGTGGTATGCGTTTTATTGCAATGTGACACAGTTCGTGAGCCAAAGTCCAGTTTATGATATCTTAAGAATTTTGATTTCTTTGCGTTGCACGATGTTAAATATATGCTGCATATTCGTGGTATGCGTTTTATTGCAATGTGACACAGTTCGTGAGCCAAAGTCCAGTTTATGATATCTTAAGAATTTTGAATTCTTTGCGTTGCACGATGTTAAATATATGCTGCATATTCGTGGTATGCGTTTTATTGCAATGTGACACAGTTCGTGAGCCAAAGTCCAGTTTATGATATCTTAAGAATTTTGAATTCTTTGCGTTGCACGATGTTAAATATATGCTGCATATTCGTGGTATGCGTTTTATTGCAATGTGACACAGTTCGTGAGCCAAAGTCCAGTTTATGATATCTTAAGAATTTTGAATTCTTTGCGTTGCACGATGTTAAATATATGCTGCATATTCGTGGTATGCGTTTTATTGCAATGTGACACAGTTCGTGAGCCAAAGTCCAGTTTATGATATCTTAAGAATTTTGAATTCTTTGCGTTGCACGATGTTAAATATATGCTGCATATTCGTGGTATGCGTTTTATTGCAATGTGACACAGTTCGTGAGCCAAAGTCCAGTTTATGATATCTTAAGAATTTTGAATTCTTTGCGTTGCACGATGTTAAATATATGCTGCATATTCGTGGTATGCGTTTTATTGCAATGTGACACAGTTCGTGAGCCAAAGTCCAGTTTATGATATCTTAAGAATTTTGAATTCTTTGCGTTGCACGATGTTAAATATATGCTGCATATTCGTGGTATGCGTTTTATTGCAATGTGACACAGTTCGTGAGCCAATGTCCAGTTTATGATATCTTAAGAATTTTGATTTCTTTGCGTTGCACGATGTTAAATATATGCTGCATATTCGTGGTATGCGTTTTATTGCAATGTGACACAGTTCGTGAGCCAAAGTCCAGTTTATGATATCTTAAGAATTTTGAATTCTTTGCGTTGCACGATGTTAAATATATGCTGCATATTCGTGGTATGCGTTTTATTGCAATGTGACACAGTTCGTGAGCCAAAGTCCAGTTTATGATATCTTAAGATTTTTGATTTCTTTTCTTTAAATGATACTAAATATATGTTGCATATTCGTGGTATGCGTGTCATTGCATTGTGACACAATTCGTGAGCAAATGTCTAGTTTATGATATCTTAAGAATTTGATTTCTTTGCGTTGCATGATGCTAAATTTATGCTGTATATTCGTGGTAGGCGTATCATTGCAATGTGACACAGTTCGTGAGCCAATGTCCAGTTTATGATATCTTAAGAATTTTGATTGCTTTGCGTTGAATGATGCTAATTATATGCTGAATATTCATGGTATGCGTATCATTGCATTGTGACACAGTTCGTGAGTCTATGACCGGTTTATGATATCTTAAGAATTATGATTGCGTTGCATGATCCTGAATATATGCTGTATATTCGTAGTATGCGTATTATTTCCATGTGGCACAGTTCGTGAGCCAATGTCCAGTTTATGATATCTTAAAAATTTTGATTTCTTTGCGTTGCATGATGCTAAATAAATGCTGTATATTCGTGGTATGAGTATCATTGCAAGGCATACACAGTTCGTGTGCCAATGACCGGTTTATGATATCTTAAGAATTTTGATTTCTTTGCGTTGCACGATGATAAATATATGCTGCATATTCGTGGTATGCGTATCATTGCAATGTGACACAGTTTGTGAGCCAAAGTCCAGTTTATGATATCTTAATAATTTTGATTTCTTTGCGTTGCACGATGTTAAATATATGCTGCATATTCGTGGTATGCGTTTAATTGCAATGTGACACTGTTCGTGAGCCAAAATCCAGTTTATGATATCTTAAAAATTTTGATTTCTTTACGTTGCACGATGTTAAGTATATGCTGCATATTCGTGGTATGCGTGCCATTGCAATGTCGCACAGTTCGTGAGCCAATGTCCAGCTTATGATATCTTAAGAATTTTGATTTCTTTTCGTTGCACGATGTTAAATATATGCTGCATATTCGTGGTATGCGTTTAATTGCAATGTGACACAGTTCGTGAGCCAAAGTCCAGTTTATGATATCTTATGAATTTTGATTTCTTTGCGTTGTATGATGCTAAATATATGCTGTATATTCGTGTTATGCGTATTATTGCATTGTGACACATTTCGTGAGTCAATGTAAAGTTTATGATATCCTAAGAATTTTGTTTACTTTTCGTTGTATGATGCCTTATAGATGCTGCATATTCGTGGTATGCGTTTAATTGCAATGTGACACAGTTCGTGAGCCAATGTCCAGTTTATGATATCTTAAGAATTTTGATTTCTTTGCGTTGCACGATGTTAAATATATGCTGCATATTCGTGGTATGCGTTTTATTGCAATGTGACACAGTTCGTGAGCCAAAGTCCAGTTTATGATATCTTATGAATTTTGAATTCTTTGCGTTGCACGATGTTAAATATATGCTGCATATTCGTGGTATGCGTTTTATTGCAATGTGACACAGTTCGTGAGCCAATGTCCAGTTTATGATATCTTAAGAATTTTGAATTCTTTGCGTTGCACGATGTTAAATATATGCTGCATATTCGTGGTATGCGTTTTATTGCAATGTGACACAGTTCGTGAGCCAAAGTCCAGTTTATGATATCTTAAGATTTTTGATTTCTTTTCTTTAAATGATACTAAATATATGTTGCATATTCGTGGTATGCGTGTCATTGCATTGTGACACAATTCGTGAGCAAATGTCTAGTTTATGATATCTTAAGAATTTGATTTCTTTGCGTTGCATGATGCTAAATTTATGCTGTATATTCGTGGTAGGCGTATCATTGCAATGTGACACAGTTCGTGAGCCAATGTCCAGTTTATGATATCTTAAGAATTTTGATTGCTTTGCGTTGAATGATGCTAATTATATGCTGAATATTCATGGTATGCGTATCATTGCATTGTGACACAGTTCGTGAGTCTATGACCGGTTTATGATATCTTAAGAATTATGATTGCGTTGCATGATCCTGAATATATGCTGTATATTCGTAGTATGCGTATTATTTCCATGTGGCACAGTTCGTGAGCCAATGTCCAGTTTATGATATCTTAAAAATTTTGATTTCTTTGCGTTGCATGATGCTAAATAAATGCTGTATATTCGTGGTATGAGTATCATTGCAAGGCATACACAGTTCGTGTGCCAATGACCGGTTTATGATATCTTAAGAATTTTGATTTCTTTGCGTTGCACGATGATAAATATATGCTGCATATTCGTGGTATGCGTATCATTGCAATGTGACACAGTTTGTGAGCCAAAGTCCAGTTTATGATATCTTAATAATTTTGATTTCTTTGCGTTGCACGATGTTAAATATATGCTGCATATTCGTGGTATGCGTTTAATTGCAATGTGACACTGTTCGTGAGCCAAAATCCAGTTTATGATATCTTAAAAATTTTGATTTCTTTACGTTGCACGATGTTAAGTATATGCTGCATATTCGTGGTATGCGTGCCATTGCAATGTCGCACAGTTCGTGAGCCAATGTCCAGCTTATGATATCTTAAGAATTTTGATTTCTTTTCGTTGCACGATGTTAAATATATGCTGCATATTCGTGGTATGCGTTTAATTGCAATGTGACACAGTTCGTGAGCCAAAGTCCAGTTTATGATATCTTATGAATTTTGATTTCTTTGCGTTGTATGATGCTAAATATATGCTGTATATTCGTGTTATGCGTATTATTGCATTGTGACACATTTCGTGAGTCAATGTAAAGTTTATGATATCCTAAGAATTTTGTTTACTTTTCGTTGTATGATGCCTTATAGATGCTGCATATTCGTGGTATGCGTTTAATTGCAATTTGACACAGTTCGTGAGCCAATGTCCAGTTTATGATATCTTAAGAATTTTGATTTCTTTGCCTTGCACGATGTTAAATATATGCTGCATATTCGTGGTATGCGTTTAATTGCAATGTGACACAGTTTGTGAACCAAATTCCAGTTTATGATATCTTATGAATTTTGATTTCTTTGCGTTGTATGATGCTAAATATATGCAGTATATTCGTGTTATACGTATCATTGCATTGTGACACATTTCCTGAGTCAATGTCTAGTTTATGATATCCTAAGAATTTTGTTTACTTTTCGTTGTATGATGCTAAATATATGCTGTATATTCGTGGTATTCGTATCATTGCAATGTGGCACAGTTCGTAAGCCAATGTCCAGTTTATGATATCTTAAGAATTTTGATTTCTTTGCATTGCATGCTCCTAAATATGTGCTGTATATTCGTGGTATGCGTACCATATCAATGTGACACAGTTCGTAAACCAATGTCCAGTTTATGATATCTTAAGATTTTTGATTTCTTTTCGTTAAATGATGCTAAATATATGTTGCATATTCGTGGTATGCGTGTCATTGCATTGTGACACAATTCGTGAGCAAATGTCTAGTTTATGATATCTTAAGAATTTGAATTCTTTGCGTTGCATGATGCTAAATATATGCTGTATATTCGTGGTAGGCGTATCATTGCAATGTGACACAGTTCGTGAGCCAATGTCCAGTTTATGATATCTTAAGAATTTTCATTGATTTGCGTTGAATGATGCTAATTATATGCTGAATATTCATGGTATGCGTATCATTGCATTGTGACACAGTTCGTGAGTCAATGACCGGTTTATGATATCTTAAGAATTATGATTGCGTTGCATGATCCTGAATATATGCTGTATATTCGTAGTATGCGTATCATTTCCATGTGGCACAGTTCGTGAGCCAATGTCCAGTTTATGATATCTTAAAAATTTTGATTTCTTTGCGTTGCATGATGCTAAATAAATGCTGTATATTCGTGGTATGCGTATCATTGCAAGGCATACACAGTTCGTGTGCCAATGACCGGTTTATGATATCTTAAGAATTTTGATTTCTTTGCGTTGCACGATGTTAAATATATGCTGCATATTCGTGGTATGCGTTTAATTGCAATGTGACCAAGTTCGTGAGCCAAAGTCCAGTTTATGATATCTTAAGACATTTGATTTCCTTGCGTTGCAAGATGTTAAATATATGCTGCATATTCGTGGTATGCGTTTAATTTCAATGTGACACTGTTCGTGAGCCAAAATCCAGTTTATGATATCTTAAAATTTTTGATTTCTTTACGTTGCACGATGTTAAGTATATGCTGCATATTCGTGGTATGCGTGTCATTGCAATGTCGCACAGTTCGTGAGCCAATGTCCAGTTTATGATATCTTAAGAATTTTGATTTCTTTGCGTTGCACGATGTTAAATATATGCTGCATATTCGTGGTATGCGTTTAATTGCAATGTGACACAGTTCGTGAGCCAAAGTCCAGTTTATGATATCTTATGAATTTTGATTTCTTTGCGTTGTATGATGCTAAATATATGCTGTATATTCGTGGTATGCGTATTATTGCATTGTGACACATTTCGTGAGTCAATGTAAAGTTTATGATATCCTAAGAATTTTGTTTACTTTTCGTTGTATGATGCCTTATAGATGCTGTATATTCGTGGTATGCGTATCATTGCAATGTGACACAGTTCGTGAGCCAACGTTCTGTTTATGATATCTTAAGAATTTTGAATTCTTTGCGTTGTATGATGCTAAATATATGCTGCATATTCCTGGTATCGTATCATTGCAATGTGACACAGTTTTTGAGCCAATGTCCAGTTTATGATATCTTATGAATTTTGATTTCTTTGTGTTGTATGATGCTAAATATATGCTGTATATTCGTGTTATGCGTATAATTGCATTGTGACACAGTTCGTGAGCCAATGTCCAGTTTATGATATCTTAAGAATTTTGTTTACTTTTCGTTGTATGATGCTAAATATATGCTGTATATTCGTGGTATGCGTATCATATCAAGGTGTCACAGTTCGTAAACCAATGTCCAGTTTATGATATCTTAAGATTTTTGATTCTTTTCGTTGAATAATGCTAAATATATGCTGCATATTCGTGGTATGCGTGTTATTGCAATGTGACACAGTTCGTGAGTCTATGACCGGTTTATGATATCTTAAGAATTATGATTGCGTTGCATGATCCTGAATATATGCTGTATATTCGTAGTATGCGTATCATTTCCATGTGGCACAGTTCGTTAGCCAATGTCCAGTTTATGATATCTTAAAAATTTTGATTTCTCTGCGTTGCATGATGCTAAATAAATGCTGTATATTCGTGGTATGCGTATCATTGCAAGGCATACACAGTTCGTGTGCCAATGACCGGTTTATGATATCTTAAGAATTTTGATTTCTTTGCGTTGCACGATGTTAAATATATGCTGCATATTCGTGGTATGCGTTTAATTGCAATGTGACCCAGTTCGTGAGCCAACGTCCAGTTTATGATATCTTATGAATTTTGATTTCTTTGTGTTGTATGATGCTAAATATATGCTGTATATTCGTGTTATGCGTATAATTGCATTGTGACACAGTTCGTGAGCCAATGTTCAGTTTATGATATCTTAAGAATTTTGTTTACTTTTCGTTGTATGATGCTAAATATATGCTGTATATTCGTGGTATGCGTATCATATCAAGGTGTCACAGTTCGTAAACCAATGTCCAGTTTATGATATCTTAAGATTTTTGATTCTTTTCGTTGAATAATGCTAAATATATGCTGCATATTCGTGGTATGCGTGTTATTGCAATGTGACACAGTTCGTGAGTCTATGACCGGTTTATGATATCTTAAGAATTATGATTGCGTTGCATGATCCTGAATATATGCTGTATATTCGTAGTATGCGTATCATTTCCATGTGGCACAGTTCGTTAGCCAATGTCCAGTTTATGATATCTTAAAAATTTTGATTTCTCTGCGTTGCATGATGCTAAATAAATGCTGTATATTCGTGGTATGCGTATCATTGCAAGGCATACACAGTTCGTGTGCCAATGACCGGTTTATGATATCTTAAGAATTTTGATTTCTTTACGTTGCACGATGTTAAGTATATGCTGCATATTCGTAATATGCGTGTCATTGCAATGTGGGACAGTTCGTGAGCCAACGTCCAGTTTATGATATCTTAAGAATTTTGATTTCTTTGCGTTGCACGATGTTAAATATATGCTGCATATTCGTGGTATGCGTTTAATTGCAATGTGACACAGTTCGTGAGCCAATGTCCAGTTTATGATATCTTAAGAATTTTAATTGCTTTGCGTTGAATGATGCTAATTATATGCTGAATATTCATGGTATGCGTATCATTGCATTGTGACACAGTTCGTGAGTCTATGACCGGTTTATGATATCTTAAGAATTATGATTGCGTTGCATGATCCTGAATATATGCTGTATATTCGTAGTATGCGTATTATTTCCATGTTGCACAGTTCGTGAGGCAATGTCCAGTTTATGATATCTTAAAAATTTTGATTTCTTTGCGTTGCATGATGCTAAATAAATGCTGTATATTCGTGGTATGCGTATCATTGCAAGGCATACACAGTTCGTGTGCCAATGACCGGTTTATGATATCTTAAGAATTTTGATTTCTTTGCGTTGCACGATGTTAAATATATGCTGCATA
This sequence comes from Tanypteryx hageni, assembly GCA_028673005.1. Taxonomy (NCBI): domain Eukaryota; kingdom Metazoa; phylum Arthropoda; class Insecta; order Odonata; family Petaluridae; genus Tanypteryx; species Tanypteryx hageni. The sequence goes on along the minus strand of CM054119.1, from coordinate 18,885,395 downwards.
TTCGTGGTATGCGTTTAATTGCAATGTGACACTGTTCGTGAGCCAAAATCCAGTTTATGAAATCTTAAAAATTTTGATTTCTTTACGTTGCACGATGTTAAGTATATCCTGCATATTCGTGGTATGCGTGTCATTGCAATGTCGCACATTTCGTGAGCCAATGTCCAGTTTATGATATCTTAAGAATTTTGATTTCTTTGCGTTGCACGATGTTAAATATATGCTGCATATTCGTGGTATGCGTTTAATTGCAATGTGACACAGTTCGTGAGCCAAAGTCCAGTTTATGATATCTTATGAATTTTGATTTCTTTGCGTTGTATGATGCTAAATATATGCTGTATATTCGTGTTATGCGAATTATTACATTGTGACACATTTCGTGAGTCAATGTAAAGTTTATGATATCCTAAGAATTTTGTTTACTTTTCGTTGTATGATGCCTTATAGATGCTGTATATTCGTGGTATGCGTATCATTGCAATGTGACACAGTTCGTGAGCCAACGTTCTGTTTATGATATCTTAAGAATTTTGAATTCTTTGCGTTGCACGATGTTAAATATATGCTGCATATTCGTGGTATGCGTTTAATTGCAATGTGACACAGTTCGTGAGCCAATGTCCAGTTTATGATATCGTAAGAATTTTGATTTCTTTGCCTTGCACGATGTTAAATATATGCTGCATATTCGTGGTATGCGTTTAATTGCAATGTGACACAGTTCGTGAGCCAAAGTCCAGTTTATGATATCTTATGAATTTTGATTTCTTTGCCTTGTATGATGCTAAATATATGCAGTATATTCGTGGTATGCGTATCATTGCAATGTGACACATTTCGTGAGCCAATGTCCAGTTTATGGTATCTTAAGAATTTTGATTTCTTTGCGTTGCATGCTCCTAAATATGTGCTGTATATTCGTGGTATGCGTACCATATCAATGTGACACAGTTCGTAAACCAATGTCCAGTAAATGATATCTTAAGATTTTTGATTTCTTTTCGTTAATTGATGCTAAATATATGTTGCATATTCGTGGTATGCGTGTCATTGCATTGTGACACAATTCGTGAGTCAATGTCCAGTTTATGATATCCTAAGAATTTTGTTTACTTTTCGTTGTATGATGCTAAATATGTGCTGTATATTCGTGGTATGCGTACCATATCAATGTGACACAGTTCGTAAACCAATGTCCAGTTTATGATATCTTAAGAATTTGATTTCTTTGCGTTGAATGATGCTAATTATATGCTGAATATTCACGGTATGCGTATCATTGCATTGTGACACAGTTCGTGAGTCTATGACCGGTTTATGATATCTTAAGAATTATGATTGCGTTGCATGATCCTGAATATATGCTGTATATTCTTAGTATGCGTATCATTTCCATGTGGCACAGTTCGTGAGCCAATGTCCAGTTTATGATATCTTAAAAATTTTGATTTCTTTGCGTTGCATGATGCTAAATAAATGCTGTATATTCGTGGTATGCGTATCATTGCAAGGCATACACAGTTCGTGTGCCAATGACCGGTTTATGATATCTTAAGATTTTGATTTCTTTGCGTTGCACGATGTTAAATATATGCTGCATATTCGTGGTATGCGTATCATTGCAATGTGACACAGTTTGTGAGCCAAAGTCCAGTTTATGATATCTTAATAATTTCGATTTCTTTGCGTTGCACGATGTTAAATATATGCTGCATATTCGTGGTATGCGTTTAATTGCAATTTGACACAGTTCGTGAGCCAATGTCCAGTTTATGATATCTTAAGAATTTTGATTTCTTTGCCTTGCACGATGTTAAATATATGCTGCATATTCGTGGTATGCGTTTAATTGCAATGTGACACAGTTTGTGAGCCAAATTCCAGTTTATGATATCTTATGAATTTTGATTTCTTTGCGTTGTATGATGCTAAATATATGCTGCATATTCCTGGTATCGTATCATTGCAATGTGACACAGTTTGTGAGCCAATGTCCAGTTTATGATATCTTATGAATTTTGATTTCTTTGTGTTGTATGATGCTAAATATATGCTGTATATTCGTGTTATGCGTATAATTGCATTGTGACACAGTTCGTGAGCCAATGTCCAGTTTATGATATCTTAAGAATTTTGTTTACTTTTCGTTGTATGATGCTAAATAAATGCTGTATTTTCGTGGTATGCGTATCATTGCAAGGCATACACAGTTCGTGTGCCAATGTCCAGTTTATGATATCTTAAGATTTTTGATTCTTTTCGTTGAATAATGCTAAATATATGCTGCATATTCGTGGTATGCGTGTTATTGCAATGTGACGCAGTTCGTGAGCCAATATCCAGTTTATGATATCTTAAGAATTTTGATTTCTTTGCGTTGCATGATGCTAAATATATGCTGTATATTCGTGGTATGCGTATCATTGCATTGTGACACAGTTCGTGAGTCTATGACCGGTTTATGATATCTTAAGAATTATGATTGCGTTGCATGATCCTGAATATATGCTGTATATTCGTAGTATGCGTATCATTTCCATGTGGCACAGTTCGTGAGCCAATGTCCAGTTTATGATATCTTAAAAATTTTGATTTCTTTGCGTTGCATGATGCTAAATAAATGCTGTATATTCGTGGTATGCGTATCATTGCAAGGCATACACAGTTCGTGTGCCAATGACCGGTTTATGATATCTTAAGAATTTTGATTTCTTTGCGTTGCACGATGTTAAATATATGCTGCATATTCGTGGTATGCGTTTAATTGCAATGTGACCCAGTTCGTGAGCCAAAGTCCAGTTTATGATATCTTAAGAATTTTGATTTCTTTACGTTGCACGATGTTAAGTATATGCTGCATATTCGTAATATGCGTGTCATTGCAATGTGGAACAGTTCGTGAGCCAACGTCCAGTTTATGATATCTTAAGAATTTTGATTTCTTTGCGTTGCACGATGTTAAATATATGCTGCATATTCGTGGTATGCGTTTAATTGCAATGTGACACAGTTCGTGAGCCAAAGTCCAGTTTATGATATCTTATGAATTTTGATTTCTTTGCGTTGCATGATGCTAAATAAATGCTGTATATTCGTGGTATGCGTATCATTGCAAGGCATACACAGTTCGTGTGCCAATGACCGGTTTATGATATCTTAAGAATTTTGATTTCTTTGCGTTGCACGATGCTAAATATATGCTGCATATTCGTGGTATGCGTATCATTGCAATGTGACACAGTTTGTGAGCCAAAGTCCAGTTTATGATATCTTAATAATTTTGATTTCTTTGCGTTGCACGATGTTAAATATATGCTGCATATTCGTGGTATGCGTTTAATTGCAATGTGACACTGTTCGTGAGCCAAAATCCAGTTTATGAAATCTTAAAAATTTTGATTTCTTTACGTTGCACGATGTTAAGTATATCCTGCATATTCGTGGTATGCGTGTCATTGCAATGTCGCACATTTCGTGAGCCAATGTCCAGTTTATGATATCTTAAGAATTTTGATTTCTTTGCGTTGCACGATGTTAAATATATGCTGCATATTCGTGGTATGCGTTTAATTGCAATGTGACACAGTTCGTGAGCCAAAGTCCAGTTTATGATATCTTATGAATTTTGATTTCTTTGCGTTGTATGATGCTAAATATATGCTGTATATTCGTGTTATGCGAATTATTACATTGTGACACATTTCGTGAGCCAATGTCCAGTTTATGATATCTTAAGAATTTTGATTTCTTTGCGTTGCACGATGTTAAATATATGCTGTATATTCGTGGTATGCGTTTAATTGCAATGTGACACAGTTCGTGAGCCAACGTTCTGTTTATGATATCTTAAGAATTTTGAATTCTTTGCGTTGCACGATGTTAAATATATGCTGCATATTCGTGGTATGCGTTTAATTGCAATGTGACACAGTTCGTGAGCCAATGTCCAGTTTATGATATCTTAAGAATTTTGATTTCTTTGCCTTGCACGATGTTAAATATATGCTGCATATTCGTGGTATGCGTTTAATTGCAATGTGACACAGTTCGTGAGCCAAAGTCCAGTTTATGATATCTTATGAATTTTGATTTCTTTGCCTTGTATGATGCTAAATATATGCAGTATATTCGTGGTATGCGTATCATTGCAATGTGACACATTTCGTGAGCCAATGTCCAGTTTATGGTATCTTAAGAATTTTGATTTCTTTGCGTTGCATGCTCCTAAATATGTGCTGTATATTCGTGGTATGCGTACCATATCAATGTGACACAGTTCGTAAACCAATGTCCAGTAAATGATATCTTAAGATTTTTGATTTCTTTTCGTTAATTGATGCTAAATATATGTTGCATATTCGTGGTATGCGTGTCATTGCATTGTGACACAATTCGTGAGTCAATGTCCAGTTTATGATATCCTAAGAATTTTGTTTACTTTTCGTTGTATGATGCTAAATATGTGCTGTATATTCGTGGTATGCGTACCATATCAATGTGACTTAGTTCGTAAACCAATGTCCAGTTTATGATATCTTAAGAATTTGATTTCTTTGCGTTGAATGATGCTAATTATATGCTGAATATTCATGGTATGCGTATCATTGCATTGTGACACAGTTCGTGAGTCTATGACCGGTTTATGATATCTTAAGAATTATGATTGCGTTGCATGATCCTGAATATATGCTGTATATTCTTAGTATGCGTATCATTTCCATGTGGCACAGTTCGTGAGCCAATGTCCAGTTTATGATATCTTAAAAATTTTGATTTCTTTGCGTTGCATGATGCTAAATAAATGCTGTATATTCGTGGTATGCGTATCATTGCAAGGCATACACAGTTCGTGTGCCAATGACCGGTTTATGATATCTTAAGATTTTGATTTCTTTGCGTTGCACGATGTTAAATATATGCTGCATATTCGTGGTATGCGTTTAATTGCAATGTGACACAGTTCGTTAGCCAAAGTCCAGTTTATGATATCTTAATAATTTCGATTTCTTTGCGTTGCACCATGTTAAATATATGCTGCATATTCGTGGTATGCGTTTAATTGCAATTTGACACAGTTCGTGAGCCAATGTCCAGTTTATGATATCTTAAGAATTTTGATTTCTTTGCCTTGCACGATGTTAAATATATGCTGTATATTCGTGGTATGCGTATCATTGCAATGTGGCACAGTTCGTAAGCCAATGTCCAGTTTATGATATCTTAAGAATTTTGATTTCTTTGCATTGCATGCTCCTAAATATGTGCTGTATATTCGTGGTATGCGTACCATATCAATGTGACACAGTTCGTAAACCAATGTCCAGTTTATGATATCTTAAGTTTTTTGATTTCTTTTCGTTAAATGATGCTAAATATATGTTGCATATTCGTGGTATGCGTGTCATTGCATTGTGACACATTTCGTGAGTCAATGTAAAGTTTATGATATCCTAAGAATTTTGTTTACTTTTCGTTGTATGATGCTAAATATATGCTGTATATTCGTGGTATGCGTATCATTGCGATGTGACACAGTTCGTGAGCCAACGTTCTGTTTATGATATCTTAAGAATTTTGAATTCTTTGCGTTGTATGATGCTAAATATATGCTGCATATTCCTGGTATCGTATCATTGCAATGTGACACAGTTTGTGAGCCAATGTCCAGTTTATGATATCTTTTGAATTTTGATTTCTTTGTGTTGTATGATGCTAAATATATGCTGTATATTCGTGTTATGCGTATAATTGCATTGTGACACAGTTCGTGAGCCAATGTCCAGTTTATGATATCTTAAGAATTTTGTTTACTTTTCGTTGTATGATGCTAAATAAATGCTGTATTTTCGTGGTATGCGTATCATTGCAAGGCATACACAGTTCGTGTGCCAATGTCCAGTTTATGATATCTTAAGATTTTTGATTCTTTTCGTTGAATAATGCTAAATATATGCTGCATATTTGTAATATGCGTGTTATTGCAATGTGACGCAGTTCTTGAGCCAATATCCAGTTTATGATATCTTAAGAATTTTGATTTCTTTGCGTTGCATGATGCTAAATATATGCTGTATATTCGTGGTATGCGTATCATTGCATTGTGACACAGTTCGTGAGTCTATGACCGGTTTATGATATCTTAAGAATTATGATTGCGTTGCATGATCCTGAATATATGCTGTATATTCGTAGTATGCGTATCATTTCCATGTGGCACAGTTCGTGAGCCAATGTCCAGTTTATGATATCTTAAAAATTTTGATTTCTTTGCGTTGCATGATGCTAAATAAATGCTGTATATTCGTGGTATGCGTATCATTGCAAGGCATACACAGTTCGTGTGCCAATGACCGGTTTATGATATCTTAAGAATTTTGATTTCTTTGCGTTGCACGATGTTAAATATATGCTGCATATTCGTGGTATGCGTTTAATTGCAATGTGACACAGTTCGTGAGCCAAAGTCCAGTTTATGATATCTTATGATTTTTGATTTCTTTGCGTTGTATGATGCTAAATATATGCTGTATATTCGTGTTATGCGTATTATTGCATTGTGACACATTTCGTGAGTCAATGTAAAGTTTATGATATCCTAATAATTATGTTTACTTTTCGATGTATGATGCTATATATATGCTGTATATTCGTGGTATGCGTATCATTGCAATGTGAAACAGTTCGTGAGCCAATGTCCAGTTTATGATATCTTATGAATTTTGATTTCTTTGGGTTGTATGATGCTAAATATATGCTGTATATTCGTTTTATGCGTATCATTGCATTGTGACACATTTCTTGAGTCAATGTCCAGTTTATGATATCCTAAGTATTTTGTTTACTTTTCGTTGTATGATGCTAAATATATGCTGTATATTCGTGGTATGCGTATCATTGCAATGTGACACAGTACGTGTGCCAATGACCGGTTTATGATATCTTAAGAATTTTGATTACTTTGCGTTGCATAATGCTAAATGTATGCTGTATATTCGTGGTATGCGTATCATATCAATGTGACACATTTCGTGTGCTAAAGACCGTGTTCTGATATCTTAAGAATTTTGATTTCTTTGCGTTGCATGATGCTAAATATATGCGGTATATTCGTGGTATGCGTGTCATTGCAATGTGACAGAGTTCGTGAGCCAATGTCCAGTTTATGATATCTTAAGAATCTTTATTTCTTTGAGTTGCATGATGCTAAATATATGCTGTATATTCGTGGTATGCGTATCATTGCAAGGTGACACAGTTCGTGTGCCAATGACCGGTTTATGATATCTTAAGTATTTTGATTTCTTTGCGTTGTATGATGCTAAATATATGCTACATATTTGTGGTATGCGTGTGACTGCAATGTGACACAGTTCGTGAGCCAATGTCTAGTTTATGATATCTTAAGAATTTTAATTTCTTTGCGTGTTATGATGCTAACTATATGCTGTATATTCGTGGTATGCATGTCATTGCAATGTGACACAGTTCGTGAGCCAATGACCGGTTTTTGATATTTCAAGAATTTTTATTTCTTTGCGTTGCGTGATGCTAAATATATGCTGTATATTCGTGGTATGCGTATCATTGCAATGTGACACAGTTCGTGTGCCAATGACCGGTTTATGATATCTTAAGTATTTTGATTTCTTTGCGTTGCATGATGCTAAATATATGCTGTATATTCGTGGTATGCGTATCATTGCAATGTAACACAGTTCGTGTGCCAATGACCGGTTTATGATGTCTTATGACTTTTGATTTCTTTGCGTTGTATGATGGTAAATATATGCTGTATATTCGTGGTATGCGTATCATTGCAATATGACAAAGTTCGTGAGCCAATGACCGGTTTATGATATCTTAGGAATTTTGATTTCTTTGCGTTGCATGATGCTAAATATATTCTGTATATTCGTGGTATGCGTATCATTGCAATATGACAGTTCGTGCGCCAATGACCCGTTTATGATATCTTAAGAATTATGATTTCTTTGCGTTGCATGATGCTAAATATATTCTGTATATTCGTGGTATGCGTATCATTGCAGTGTGACAGTTCGTGTGCCAATGACCGGTTTATGATAACTTAAGAATTTTTATATCTTTGCGTTGTATGATGCTAAATATATGCTGCATGTTCGTGGTATGCGTGTCATAGCAATATGACACAGTTCGTGAGTCAATGACCGGTTTATGATATAGTTAGAATTTTGATTACTTTGCGTTGCATCATGCTAAATATATGCTGCCTATTCTTGGTTTGCGTATTATTGCAATACGACACAGTTCGTGTGCCAATGACCGGTTTATGATATCTTAAGAATTTTGATTTCTTTGCGTTGCACGATGTTAAATATATGCTGCATATTCGTGGTATGCGTTTAATTGGAATGTGACACAGTTCGTGAGCCGAAGTCCAGTTTATGATATCTTAAGAATTTTGATTTCCTTGCGTTGCAAGATGTTAAATATATGCTGCATATTCGTGGTATGCGTATCATTGCAATGTGACACAGTTTGTGAGCCAAATTCCAGTTTATGATATCTTAAGAATTTTGATTTCTTTGAGTTGCACGATGTTAAATATATGCTGCATATTCGTGGCATGCGTTTAATTGCAATGTGAAAAAGTTCGTGAGCCAAAGTCCAGTTTATGATATCTTAAAAATTTTGATTTCTTTACGTTGCACGATGTTAAGTATATGCTGCATATTTGTGGTATGCGTGTCATTGCAATATGGCAGAGTTCGTGAGCCAATGTCCAGTATATGATATCTTAAGAATTTTGATTTCTTTGCGTTGCACGATGTTAAATATATGCTGCATATTCGTGGTATGCGTTTAATTGCAATGTGACACAGTTCGTGTGCCAAAGTCCAGTTTATGATATCTTATGAATTTTGATTATTTGCGTTGTATGATGCTAAATATATGCTGTATATTCCTGTTATGTGTATCATTGCATTGTGACACAGTTCGTGAGCCAACGTTCTGTTTATGATATCTTATGAATTGTGATTTCTTTGCGTTGTATGATGCTAAATATATGCTGCATATTCCTGGTATCGTATCAATGCAATGTGACACAGTTCGTGAGCCAATGTCCAGTTTATGATATCTTAAGAATTTTGATTTCTTTACGTTGCATGATGCTAAATATATGCTGTATATTCGTGGTATGCGTATCATTGCAATGTAACACAGTTCGTGTGCCAATGACCTGTTTATGATATCTTAAGACTTTTGATTTCTTTGCGTTGTATAATGCTAAATATATGCTGTATATTCGTGGTATGCGTATCATTGCAATATGACACATTTCGTGTGCTAAAGACCGTGTTCTGATATCTTAAGAATTTTGATTTCTTTGCGTTGCATGATGCTAAATATATGCGGTATATTCGTGGTATGCGTGTCATTGCAATGTGACAGAGTTCGTGAGCCAATGTCCAGTTTATGATATCTTAAGAATCTTTATTTCTTTGAGTTGCATGATGCTAAATATATGCTGTATATTCGTGGTATGCGTATCATTGCAAGGTGACACAGTTCGTGTGCCAATGACCGGTTTATGATATCTTAAGTATTTTGATTTCTTTGCGTTGTATGATGCTAAATATATGCTACATATTTGTGGTATGCGTGTGACTGCAATGTGACGCAGTTCGTGAGCCAATGTCTAGTTTATGATATCTTAAGAATTTTAATTTCTTTGCGTGTTATGATGCTAACTATATGCTGTATATTCGTGGTATGCATGTCATTGCAATGTGACACAGTTCGTGAGCCAATGACCGGTTTTTGATATTTCAAGAATTTTTATTTCTTTGCGTTGCGTGATGCTAAATATATGCTGTATATTCGTGGTATGCGTATCATTGCAATGTGACACAGTTCGTGTGCCAATGACCGGTTTATGATATCTTAAGTATTTTGATTTCTTTGCGTTGCATGATGCTAAATATATGCTGTATATTCGTGGTATGCGTATCATTGCAATGTAACACAGTTCGTGTGCCAATGACCGGTTTATGATGTCTTATGACTTTTGATTTCTTTGCGTTGTATGATGGTAAATATATGCTGTATATTCGTGGTATGCGTATCATTGCAATATGACAAAGTTCGTGAGCCAATGACCGGTTTATGATATCTTAGGAATTTTGATTTCTTTGCGTTGCATGATGCTAAATATATTCTGTATATTCGTGGTATGCGTATCATTGCAATATGACAGTTCGTGCGCCAATGACCCGTTTATGATATCTTAAGAATTATGATTTCTTTGCGTTGCATGATGCTAAATATATTCTGTATATTCGTGGTATGCGTATCATTGCAGTGTGACAGTTCGTGTGCCAATGACCGGTTTATGATAACTTAAGAATTTTTATATCTTTGCGTTGTATGATGCTAAATATATGCTGCATGTTCGTGGTATGCGTGTCATAGCAATATGACACAGTTCGTGAGTCAATGACCGGTTTATGATATAGTTAGAATTTTGATTACTTTGCGTTGCATCATGCTAAATATATGCTGCCTATTCTTGGTTTGCGTATTATTGCAATACGACACAGTTCGTGTGCCAATGACCGGTTTATGATATCTTAAGAATTTTGATTTCTTTGCGTTGCACGATGTTAAATATATGCTGCATATTCGTGGTATGCGTTTAATTGGAATGTGACACAGTTCGTGAGCCGAAGTCCAGTTTATGATATCTTAAGAATTTTGATTTCCTTGCGTTGCAAGATGTTAAATATATGCTGCATATTCGTGGTATGCGTATCATTGCAATGTGACACAGTTTGTGAGCCAAATTCCAGTTTATGATATCTTAAGAATTTTGATTTCTTTGAGTTGCACGATGTTAAATATATGCTGCATATTCGTGGCATGCGTTTAATTGCAATGTGAAAAAGTTCGTGAGCCAAAGTCCAGTTTATGATATCTTAAAAATTTTGATTTCTTTACGTTGCACGATGTTAAGTATATGCTGCATATTTGTGGTATGCGTGTCATTGCAATATGGCAGAGTTCGTGAGCCAATGTCCAGTATATGATATCTTAAGAATTTTGATTTCTTTGCGTTGCACGATGTTAAATATATGCTGCATATTCGTGGTATGCGTTTAATTGCAATGTGACACAGTTCGTGTGCCAAAGTCCAGTTTATGATATCTTATGAATTTTGATTATTTGCGTTGTATGATGCTAAATATATGCTGTATATTCCTGTTATGTGTATCATTGCATTGTGACACAGTTCGTGAGCCAACGTTCTGTTTATGATATCTTATGAATTGTGATTTCTTTGCGTTGTATGATGCTAAATATATGCTGCATATTCCTGGTATCGTATCAATGCAATGTGACACAGTTCGTGAGCCAATGTCCAGTTTATGATATCTTAAGAATTTTGATTTCTTTACGTTGCATGATGCTAAATATATGCTGTATATTCGGGGTATGCGTATCATATCAATGTGGCACAGTTCGTGAGCCTATGTCCAGTTTATGATATCTTAAGAATTTTGATTTCTCTGCGTTGTATGATGCAAAATATATACTGTATATTCGTGGTATGCGTATCATTGCAATGTAACACAGTTCGTGTGCCAATGACCTGTTTATGATATCTTAAGACTTTTGATTTCTTTGCGTTGTATAATGCTAAATATATGCTGTATATTCGTGGTATGCGTATCATTGCAATATGACACAGTTCGTGTGCCAATGACCGGTTTATGTTATCTCAGGAATCCTGATTTCTTTTCTTTGCAAGATGCTGAATGTACGATGCATTTTCCTGGTATGCGTATCATTGCAATGTGACACAATTCGTGAGCCAATGTCCAGTTTATGATATCTTAAGAATTTTGATTTTTTTGCGTTGCACGATGCTAAATATATGCTGTATATTCGTGGTATGCGTATCATTGCAATGTGACACAGTTTGTGTGGCAATGACCAGTTTATGATATCTTAAGTATTTTGATTAATTTTCGTTGGATGATGCTAAATATATGCTGTATATTCGTGGTATGTGTATCGTTGCAAGGTGACACAGTTCGTGTGCCAATGACCGGTTTATGATATCTTAGGAATTTTGATTTCTTTGCGTTGCATGATGCTAAATATATGCTGTATATTCGTGGTATGCGTATCATTGCAAGGTGACACAGTTCGTGACCCAATGTCCAGTTTATGATATCTTAAGAATTTTGATTTCTTTGCGTTGCATGATGCTAAATATATGCTGTATATTCGTGGTATGCGTATCATTGCAAGGTGACACAGTTCGTGTGCCAATGACCGGTTTATGATATCTTAGGAATTTTGATTTCTTTGCGTTGCACGATGTTATATATATGATGCATATTCGTGGTATGCGTTTAATTGCCATGTGACATAGTTCGTGAGCCAAAGTCCAGTTTATGATATCTTAATAATTTTGATTTCTTTGCGTTGCACGATGTTAAATATATGCTGCATATTCGTGGTATGCGTTTAATTGCAATGTGACACAGTTCGTGAGCCAAAGTCCAGTTTATGATATCTTAAGAATTTTGATTCTTTTCGTTGAATAATGCTAAATATATGCTGCATATTCGTGGTATGCGTGTTATTGCAATGTGACGCAGTTCGTGAGCCAATATCCAGTTTATGATATCTTAAGAATTTTGAGTTCTTTGCGTTGCATGATGCTAAATATATGCTGTATATTCGTGGTATGCGTATCATTGCATTGTGACACAGTTCGTGAGTCTATGACCGGTTTATGATATCTTAAGAATTATGATTGCGTTGCATGATCCTGAATATATGCTGTATATTCGTAGTATGCGTATCATTTCCATGTGGCACAGTTCGTGAGCCAATGTCCAGTTTATGATATCTTAAAAATTTTGATTTCTTTGCGTTGCATGATGCTAAATAAATGCTGTATATTCGTGGTATGCGTATCATTGCAAGGCATACACAGTTCGTGTGCCAATGACCGGTTTATGATATCTTAAGAATTTTGATTTCTTTGCGTTGCACGATGTTAAATATATGCTGCATATTCGTGGTATGCGTTTAATTGCAATGTGACACAGTTCGTTAGCCAAAGTCCAGTTTATGATATCTTATGAATTTTGATTTCTTTGCGTTGTATGATGCTAAATATATGCTGTATATTCGTGTTATGCGTATTATTGCATTGTGACACATTTCGTGAGTCAATGTAAAGTTTATGATATCCTAATAATTATGTTTACTTTTCGATGTATGATGCTATATATATGCTGTATATTCGTGGTATGCGTATCATTGCAATGTGAAACAGTTCGTGAGCCAACGTTCTGTGTATGATATCTGAAGAATTTTGAATTCCTTGCGTTGTATGATGCTAAATATATGCTGCATATTCCTGGTATCGTATCATTGCAATGTGACACAGTTTGTGAGCCAATGTCCAGTTTATGATATCTTATGAATTTTGATTTCTTTGGGTTGTATGATGCTAAATATATGCTGTATATTCGTTTTATGCGTATCATTGCATTGTGACACATTTCTTGAGTCAATGTCCAGTTTATGATATCCTAAGTATTTTGTTTACTTTTCGTTGTATGATGCTAAATATATGCTGTATATTCGTGGTATGCGTATCATTGCAATGTGACACAGTACGTGTGCCAATGACCGGTTTATGATATCTTAAGAATTTTGATTACTTTGCGTTGCATAATGCTAAATGTATGCTGTATATTCGTGGTATGCGTATCATATCAATGTGACACATTTCGTGTGCTAAAGACCGTGTTCTGATATCTTAAGAATTTTGATTTCTTTGCGTTGCATGATGCTAAATATATGCGGTATATTCGTGGTATGCGTGTCATTGCAATGTGACAGAGTTCGTGAGCCAATGTCCAGTTTATGATATCTTAAGAATCTTTATTTCTTTGCGTTGCATGATGCTAAATATATGCTGTATATTCGTGGTATGCGTATCATTGCAAGGTGACACAGTTCGTGTGCCAATGACCGGTTTATGATATCTTAAGTATTTTGATTTCTTTGCGTTGTATGATGCTAAATATATGCTACATATTTGTGGTATGCGTGTGACTGCAATGTGACACAGTTCGTGAGCCAATGACCGGTTTTTGATATTTCAAGAATTTTTATTTCTTTGCGTTGCGTGATGTTAAATATATGCTGCATATTCGTGGTATGCGTATCATTGCAATGTGACACAGTTCGTGTGCCAATGACCGGTTTATGATATCTTAAGTATTTTGATTTCTTTGCGTTGCATGATGCTAAATATATGCTGTATATTCGTGGTATGCGTATCATTGCAATGTAACACAGTTCGTGTGCCAATGACCGGTTTATGATGTCTTATGACTTTTGATTTCTTTGCGTTGTATGATGGTAAATATATGCTGTATATTCGTGGTATGCGTATCATTGCAATATGACAAAGTTCGTGAGCCAATGACCGGTTTATGATATATCATGAATCCTGATTTCTTTTCTTTGCATGATGCATACTGTACGCTGCATTTTTCTGGTATGTGTATCATTGCAATGTGACAAAGTTCGTGAGCCAATGACCGGTTTATGATATCTTAGGAATTTTGATTTCTTTGCGTTGCATGATGCTAAATATATTCTGTATATTCGTGGTATGCGTATCATTGCAATATGACAGTTCGTGCGCCAATGACCCGTTTATGATATCTTAAGAATTATGATTTCTTTGCGTTGCATGATGCTAAATATATTCTGTATATTCGTGGTATGCGTATCATTGCAGTGTGACAGTTCGTGTGCCAATGACCGGTTTATGATAACTTAAGAATTTTTATATCTTTGCGTTGTATGATGCTAAATATATGCTGCATGTTCGTGGTATGCGTGTCATAGCAATATGACACAGTTCGTGAGTCAATGACCGGTTTATGATATAGTTAGAATTTTGATTACTTTGCGTTGCATCATGCTAAATATATGCTGCCTATTCTTGGTTTGCGTATTATTGCAATACGACACAGTTCGTGTGCCAATGACCGGTTTATGATATCTTAAGAATTTTGATTTCTTTGCGTTGCACGATGTTAAATATATGCTGCATATTCGTGGTATGCGTTTAATTGGAATGTGACACAGTTCGTGAGCCGAAGTCCAGTTTATGATATCTTAAGAATTTTGATTTCCTTGCGTTGCAAGATGTTAAATATATGCTGCATATTCGTGGTATGCGTATCATTGCAATGTGACACAGTTTGTGAGCCAAATTCCAGTTTATGATATCTTAAGAATTTTGATTTCTTTGAGTTGCACGATGTTAAATATATGCTGCATATTCGTGGCATGCGTTTAATTGCAATGTGAAAAAGTTCGTGAGCCAAAGTCCAGTTTATGATATCTTAAAAATTTTGATTTCTTTACGTTGCACGATGTTAAGTATATGCTGCATATTTGTGGTATGCGTGTCATTGCAATATGGCAGAGTTCGTGAGCCAATGTCCAGTATATGATATCTTAAGAATTTTGATTTCTTTGCGTTGCACGATGTTAAATATATGCTGCATATTCGTGGTATGCGTTTAATTGCAATGTGACACAGTTCGTGTGCCAAAGTCCAGTTTATGATATCTTATGAATTTTGATTATTTGCGTTGTATGATGCTAAATATATGCTGTATATTCCTGTTATGTGTATCATTGCATTGTGACACAGTTCGTGAGCCAACGTTCTGTTTATGATATCTTATGAATTGTGATTTCTTTGCGTTGTATGATGCTAAATATATGCTGCATATTCCTGGTATCGTATCAATGCAATGTGACACAGTTCGTGAGCCAATGTCCAGTTTATGATATCTTAAGAATTTTGATTTCTTTACGTTGCATGATGCTAAATATATGCTGTATATTCGGGGTATGCGTATCATATCAATGTGGCACAGTTCGTGAGCCTATGTCCAGTTTATGATATCTTAAGAATTTTGATTTCTCTGCGTTGTATGATGCAAAATATATACTGTATATTCGTGGTATGCGTATCATTGCAATATGACACAGTTCGTGTGCCAATGACCGGTTTATGTTATCTCAGGAATCCTGATTTCTTTTCTTTGCAAGATGCTGAATGTACGATGCATTTTCCTGGTATGCGTATCATTGCAATGTGACACAATTCGTGAGCCAATGTCCAGTTCATGATATCTTAAGAATTTTGATTTTTTTGCGTTGCACGATGCTAAATATATGCTGTATATTCGTGGTATGCGTATCATTGCAATGTGACACAGTTTGTGTGGCAATGACCAGTTTATGATATCTTAAGTATTTTGATTAATTTTCGTTGGATGATGCTAAATATATGCTGTATATTCGTGGTATGTGTATCGTTGCAAGGTGACACAGTTCGTGTGCCAATGACCGGTTTATGATATCTTAGGAATTTTGATTTCTTTGCGTTGCATGATGCTAAATATATGCTGTATATTCGTGGTATGCGTATCATTGCAAGGTGACACAGTTCGTGACCCAATGTCCAGTTTATGATATCTTAAGAATTTTGATTTCTTTGCGTTGCATGATGCTAAATATATGCTGTATATTCGTGGTATGCGTATCATTGCAAGGTGACACAGTTCGTGTGCCAATGACCGGTTTATGATATCTTAGGAATTTTGATTTCTTTGCGTTGCACGATGTTATATATATGATGCATATTCGTGGTATGCGTTTAATTGCCATGTGACATAGTTCGTGAGCCAAAGTCCAGTTTATGATATCTTAATAATTTTGATTTCTTTGCGTTGCACGATGTTAAATATATGCTGCATATTCGTGGTATGCGTTTAATTGCAATGTGACACAGTTCGTGAGCCAAAGTCCAGTTTATGATATCTTAAGAATTTTGATTTCTTTGCGTTGTATGATGCTAAATATATGCTGTATATTCGTGTTATGCGTATTATTGCATTGTGACACAGTTCGTGAGCCAATGTCCAGTTTATGATATCTTAAGAATTTTGTTTACTTTTCGTTGTATGATGCTAAATATATGCTGTATATTCGTGGTATGCGTATCATATCAAGGTGTCACAGTTCGTAAACCAATGTCCAGTTTATGATATCTTAAGATTTTTGATTCTTTTCGTTGAATAATGCTAAATATATGCTGCATATTCGTGGTATGCGTGTTATTGCAATGTGACGCAGTTCGTGAGCCAATATCCAGTTTATGATATCTTAAGAATTTTGATTTCTTTGCGTTGCATGATGCTAAATATATGCTGTATATTCGTGGTATGCGTATCATTGCATTGTGACACAGTTCGTGAGTCTATGACCGGTTTATGATATCTTAAGAATTATGATTGCGTTGCATGATCCTGAATATATGCTGTATATTCGTAGTATGCGTATCATTTCCATGTGGCACAGTTCGTGAGCCAATGTCCAGTTTATGATATCTTAAAAATTTTGATTTCTTTGCGTTGCATGATGCTAAATAAATGCTGTATATTCGTGGTATGCGTATCATTGCAAGGCATACACAGTTCGTGTGCCAATGACCGGTTTATGATATCTTAAGAATTTTGATTTCTTTGCGTTGCACGATGTTAAATATATGCTGCATATTCGTGGTATGCGTTTAATTGCAATGTGACACAGTTCGTTAGCCAAAGTCCAGTTTATGATATCTTATGAATTTTGATTTCTTTGCGTTGTATGATGCTAAATATATGCTGTATATTCGTGTTATGCGTATTATTGCATTGTGACACATTTCGTGAGTCAATGTAAAGTTTATTATATCCTAATAATTATGTTTACTTTTCGATGTATGATGCTATATATATGCTGTATATTCGTGGTATGCGTATCATTGCAATGTGAAACAGTTCGTGAGCCAACGTTCTGTGTATGATATCTGAAGAATTTTGAATTCCTTGCGTTGTATGATGCTAAATATATGCTGTATATTCGTTTTATGCGTATCATTGCATTGTGACACATTTCTTGAGTCAATGTCCAGTTTATGATATCCTAAGTATTTTGTTTACTTTTCGTTGTATGATGCTAAATATATGCTGTATATTCGTGGTATGCGTATCATTGCAATGTGACACAGTACGTGTGCCAATGACCGGTTTATGATATCTTAAGAATTTTGATTACTTTGCGTTGCATAATGCTAAATGTATGCTGTATATTCGTGGTATGCGTATCATATCAATGTGACACATTTCGTGTGCTAAAGACCGTGTTCTGATATCTTAAGAATTTTGATTTCTTTGCGTTGCATGATGCTAAATATATGCGGTATATTCGTGGTATGCGTGTCATTGCAATGTGACACAGTTCGTGTGCCAATGACCGGTTTATGATATCTTAAGTATTTTGATTTCTTTGCGTTGTATGTTGCTAAATATATGCTACATATTCGTGGTATGCGTGTGACTGCAATGTGACACAGTTCGTGAGCCAATGTCTAGTTTATGATATCTTAAGAATTTTGATTTCTTTGCGTGTTATGATGCTAACTATATGCTGTATATTCGTGGTATGCATGTCATTGCAATGTGACACAGTTCGTGAGCCAATGACCGGTTTATGATATTTCAAGAATTTTTATTTATTTGCGTTGCGTGATGTTAAATATATGCTGCATATTCGTGGTATGCGTATCATTGCAATGTGACACAGTTCGTGTGCCAATGACCGGTTTATGATATCTTAAGTATTTTGATTTCTTTGCGTTGCATGATGCTAAATATATGCTGCATATTCGTGGTATGCGTATCATTGCAATGTAACACAGTTCGTGTGCCAATGACCGGTTTATGATGTCTTATGACTTTTGATTTCTTTGCGTTGTATGATGGTAAATATATGCTGTATATTCGTGGTATGCGTATCATTGCAATATGACAAAGTTCGTGAGCCAATGACCGTTTTATGATATATCATGAATCCTGATTTCTTTTCTTTGCATGATGCATACTGTACGCTGCATTTTTCTGGTATGTGTATCATTGCAATGTGACAAAGTTCGTGAGCCAATGACCGGTTTATGATATCTTAAGACTTTTGATTTCTTTGCGTTGTATGATGCTAAATATATGCTGTATATTCGTGGTATGCGTATCATTGCAATATGACACAGTTCGTGTGCCAATGTCCAGTTTATGATGTCTTATGACTTTTGATTTCTTTGCGTTGTATGATGGTAAATATATGCTGTATATTCGTGGTATGCGTGTCATAGCAATATGACACAGTTCGTGAGTCAATGACCGGTTTATGATATAGTAAGAATTTTGATTACTTTGCGTTGCATGATGCTAAATATATGTTGCCTATTCTTGGTATGCGTATTATTGCAATACGACACAGTTCGTGTGCCAATGACCGGTTTATGATATCTTAAGAATTTTAATTTCTTTGCGTTGCACGATGTTAAATATATGCTGCATATTCGTGGTATGCGTTTAATTGGAATGTGACACAGTTCGTGAGCCGAAGTCCAGTTTATGATATCTTAAGAATTTTGATTTCCTTGCGTTGCAAGATGTTAAATATATGCTGCATATTCGTGGTATGCGTATCATTGCAATGTGACACAGTTTGTGAGCCAAATTCCAGTTTATGATATCTTAAGAATTTTGATTTCTTTGCGTTGCACGATGTTAAATATATGCTGCATATTCGTGGCATGAGTTTAATTGCAATGTGACAAAGTTCGTGAGCCAAAGTCCAGTTTATGATATCTTAAAAATTTTGATTTCTTTACGTTGCACGATGTTAAGTTTATGCTGCATATTTGTGGTATGCGTGTCATTGCAATATGGCAGAGTTCGTGAGCCAATGTCCAGTATATGATATCTTAAGAATTTTGATTTCTTTGCGTTGCACGATGTTAAATATATGCTGCATATTCGTGGTATGCGTTTAATTGCAATGTGACACAGTTCGTGTGCCAAAGTCCAGTTTATGATATCTTATGTATTTTGATTATTTGCGTTGTATGATGCTAAATATATGCTGTATATTCGTGTTATGTGTATCATTGCATTGTGACACAGTTCGTGAGCCAACGTTCTGTTTATGATATCTTATGAATTGTGATTTCTTTGCGTTGTATGATGCTAAATATATGCTGCATATTCCTGGTATCGTATCAATGCAATGTGACACAGTTCGTGAGCCAATGTCCAGTTTATGATATCTTAAGAATTTTGATTTCTTTACGTTGCATGATGCTAAATATATGCTGTATATTCGTGGTATGCGTATCATTGCAATGTGACACAGTTCGTGTGCCAATGACAGGTTTATGATATCTTAATAATTTTGATTTCTTTGCGTTGCATGATGTTAAATATATGCTGTATATTCGTGGTATGTGACACAGTTCGTGAGCAAATGTCCAGTTTATGATATCTTAAGTATTTTGATTTCTCTGCGTTGTATGATGCAAAATATATACTGTATATTCGTGGTATGCGTATCATTGCAATGTAACACAGTTCGTGTGCCAATGACCTGTTTATGATATCTTAAGACTTTTGATTTCTTTGCGTTGTATGATGCTAACTATATGCTGTATATTCGTGGTATGCGTATCATTGCAATATGACACAGTTCGTGTGCCAATGACCGGTTTATGTTATCTCAGGAATCCTGATTTCTTTTCTTTGCAAGATGCTGAATGTACGATGCATTTTCCTGGTATGCGTATCATTGCAATGTGACACAATTCGTGAGCCAATGTCCAGTTTATGATATCTTAAGAATTTTTAATTCTTTGCGTTGTATGATGCTAAATATATGCTGTATATTCGTGGTATGCGTATCATTGCAATATGACACATTTCGTGTGCCAATGACCGGTTTATGTTATCTCAGGAATCCTGATTTCTTTTCTTTGCAAGATGCTGAATGTACGATGCATTTTCCTGGTATGCGTATCATTGCAATGTGACACAGTTCGTGAGCCAATGTCCAGTTTATGATATCTTAAGAATTTTGATTTTTTTGCGTTGCACGATGCTAAATATATGCTGTATATTCGTGGTATGCGTATCATTGCAATGTGACACAGTTTGTGTGGCAATGACCAGTTTATGATATCTTAAGTATTTTGATTAATTTTCGTTGGATGATGCTAAATATATGCTGTATATTCCTGGTATGCGTATCATTGCAATGTGACACAATTCGTGAGCCCATGTCCAGTTTATGATATCTTAAGAATTTTTAATTCTTTGCGTTGCATGATGCTAAATATATGCTGTATATTCGTGGTATGCGTATCATTGCAATGTGACACAGTTCGTGAGCCAATATCCAGTTTATGATATCTTAAGAATTTTGATTGCTTTGCGTTGAATGATGCTAATTATATGCTTAATATTCATGGTATGCGTATCATTGCAATTTGACACAGTTCGTGAGTCTATGACCGGTTTATGATATCTTAAGTATTTTGATTTCTTTGCGTTGCATTATCCTAAATATATGCTGTATATTCGTAGTATGCGTATCATTTCAATGTGGCACAGTTCGAGAGCCAATGTCCAGTTTATGATATCTTAAGAAATTTGATTACTTTGCGTTGCACGATGTTAAATATATGATGCATATTCGTGGTATGCGTTTAATTGCCATGTGACACAGTTCGTGAGCCAAAGTACAGTATATGATATCTTAAGAATTTTGATTTCTTTGCGTTGCACGATGTTAAATATATGATGCATATTCGTGGTATGCGCTTAATTGCAATGTGACACAGTTCGTGAGCCAAAGTACAGTTTATGATATTTTATGAATTTTGATTTCTTTGCGTTGTATGATGCTAAATATATGCTGTATATTCGTGGTATGCGTATCATTGCAAGGTGACACAGTTCGTGTGCCAATGACCGGTTTATGATATCTTAGGAATTTTGATTTCTTTGCGTTGCACGATGTTAAATATATGATGCATATTCGTGGTATGCGTTTAATTGCCATGTGACACAGTTCGTGAGCCAAAGTACAGTATATGATATCTTAAGAATTTTGATTTCTTTGCGTTGCACGATGTTAAATATATGCTGTATATTCGTGGTATGCGCTTAATTGCAATGTGACACAGTTCGTGAGCCAAAGTACAGTTTATGATATTTTATGAATTTTGATTTCTTTGCGTTGTATGATGCTAAATATATGCTGTATATTCGTGGTATGCGTATCATTGCAATGTGACATTTCGTGAGCCAATGTCCAGTTTATGATATCTTAAGAATTTTGATTTCTTTGCGTTGCATGATGCTAAATATATGCTGTATATTCGTGGTATGCGTATCATAGCACTGTGAAACAGTTCGTGTGCCAATCACCGGTTTATGATATCTTAAGAATTTTAATTTCTTTGCGTTGCACGATGTTAAATATATGATGCATATTCGTGGTATGCGTTTAATTGCCATGTGACATAGTTCGTGAGCCAAAGTCCAGTATATGATATCTTAAGAATTTTGATTTCTTTGCGTTGCACGATGCTAAATATATGCTGTATATTCGTGGTATGCGCTTAATTGCAATGTGACACAGTTCGTGAGCCAATGTCCAGTTTATGATATCTTAAGAATTTTGAATTCTTTGCGTTGCACGATGCTAAATATATGCTGTATATTCGTGGTATGCGTATTATTGCAATGTGACACAGTTCGTGAGCCAAAGTCCAGTTTATGATATCTTAAGAATTTTGAATTCTTTGCGTTGTATGATGCTAAATATATGCGGTATATTCCTGGTATGCGTATCATTGCAATGTGACACAATTCGTGAGCCCATGTCCAGTTTATGATATCTTAAGAATTTTTAATTCTTTGCGTTGCATGATGCTAAATATATGCTGTATATTCGTGGTATGCGTATCATTGCAATGTGACACAGTTCGTGAGCCAATATCCAGTTTATGATATCTTAAGAATTTTATTGCTTTGCGTTGAATGATGCTAATTATATGCTTAATATTCATGGTATGCGTATCATTGCAATTTGACACAGTTCGTGAGTCTATGACCGGTTTATGATATCTTAAGTATTTTGATTTCTTTGCGTTGCATTATCCTAAATATATGCTGTATATTCGTAGTATGCGTATCATTTCAATGTGGCACAGTTCGAGAGCCAATGTCCAGTTTATGATATCTTAAGAAATTTGATTACTTTGCGTTGCATGATGCTAAATATATGCTGTATATTCGTGGTATGCGTTTAATTGCCATGTGACACAGTTCGTGAGCCAAAGTACAGTATATGATATCTTAAGAATTTTGATTTCTTTGCGTTGCACGATGTTAAATATATGCTGTATATTCGTGGTATGCGCTTAATTGCAATGTGACACAGTTCGTGAGCCAATGTCCAGTTTATGATATCTTAAGAATTTTGATTTCTTTGCGTTGCATGATGCTAAATATTTGCTGTATATTCGTGGTATGCGTATCATAGCACTGTGAAACAGTTCGTGTGCCAATCACCGGTTTATGATATCTTAAGAATTTTAATTTCTTTGCGTTGCACGATGTTAAATATATGATGCATATTCGTGGTATGCGTTTAATTGCCATGTGACATAGTTCGTGAGCCAAAGTCCAGTATATGATATCTTAAGAATTTTGATTTCTTTGCGTTGCACGATGCTAAATATATGCTGTATATTCGTGGTATGCGCTTAATTGCAATGTGACACAGTTCGTGAGCCAAAGTACAGTTTATGATATTTTATGAATTTTGATTTCTTTGCGTTGTATGATGCTAAATATATGCGGTATATTCGTGGTATGCGTGTCATTGCAATGTGACACAGTTCGTGTGCCAATGTCCAGTTTATGTTATCTTAAGAAATTTGATTACTTTGCATTGCATGATGCTAAATATATGCTGTATATTCGTGGTATGCGTATTATTGCAAGGTGACACAGTTCGTGTGCCAATGACCGGTTTATGATATCTTAGGAATTTTGATTTCTTTGCGTTGCACGATGTTAATTATATGCTGCATATTCGTGGTATGCGTTTAATTGCAATGTGACAAGGTTCGTGAGCCAAAGTCCAGTTTTTGATATCTTATGAATTTTGATTTCTTTGCGTTGCAATATGTTAAATATATGCTGCATATTCGTGGTGTGCGTTTAATTGCAATGTGACACAGTTCGTGAGAAAAAGTCCAGTTTATGATATCTTAAGAATTTTGATTTCTTTGCGTTGCACGATGTTAAATATATGCTGCATATTCCTGGTATGCGTTTAATTGCAATGTGACAGTTCTTTAGCCAAAGTCCAGTTTATGATGTCTTAAAAATTTTGATTTCTTTACGTTGCACGATGTTAAGTATATGCTGCATATTCGTGGTATGCGTGTCATTGCAATGTGGCCCAGTTCGTCAGCCAATGTCCAGTTTATGATATCTTAAGAATTTTGAATTCTTTGCGTTGCACTATGCTAAATATATGCTGTATATTCGTGGTATGCGTATCATTGCAATGTGACACAGTTCGTGAGCCAAAGTCCAGTTTATGGTATCTTAAGAATTTTGATTTCTTTGCGTTGTATGATGCTAAATATATGCTGCATATTCGTGTTATGCGTATCATTGCATTGTGACACATTTCGTGAGTCAATGTCCAGTTTATGATATCTTAAGAATTTTGATTTCTCTGCGTTGTATGATGCAAAATATATGCTGCATATTCCTTGTATCGTATCATTGCAATATGAAACAGTTCGTGAGCCAATGTCCAGTTTATGATATCTTAAGAATTTTGATTTCTTTGCGTTGCATGATGCTAAATATATGCTGTTTATTCGTGGTGTGCGTATCATCGCAATGTGGCACAGTTCCTGAGCCAATGTCCAGTTTATGATATCTTAAGAATTTTGATTTCTTTGCGTTGCATGATTCTAAATATTTGCTGTATATTCGTGGTATGCGTATCATCGCAATGTGACACAGTTCGTGAGCCAATGTCCAGTTTATGATATCTTAAGATTTTTGATTTCTTTGCGTTGAATGATGCTAAATATATGCTGCATATTCGTGGTATTCGTGTCATTGCAATGCGACGCAGTTCGTGAGCCAATGCCCAGATTATGATATCTTAAGAATTTTGATTTCTTTGCGGTTTATGAATCTAAATATATGCTGCATATTCGTGGTATGCGTATCATTGCAATATGACCTAGTTCGTGTGCCAATGACCGGTTTATGATATCTCAAGAATCCTGATTTCTTTTCTTTGCATGATGCTGACTCTAAGCTGCATTTTCCTGGTATGCGTATCATTGCAATGTGACACAATTCGTGAGCCAATGTCCAGTTTATGATATCTTAAGAATTTTGATTTCTTTGCGTTGCACTATGTTAAATATATGCTGCATATTCGTGGTATGCGTTTAATTGCAATGTGACGCAGTTCGTGAGCCAAAGTCCAGTTTATGATAACCTAAGAATTTTGATTTCTTTGCGTTGCATGATGCTAAATATGTGCTGTATATTCGTGGTATGCGTATCATATCAATATGACACAGTTCGTGTGCAAATGTCCAGTTTATGGTATCTTAAGATTTTTGATTTCTTTGCGTTGAATGATGCTAAATATATGCTTATATTCGTGGTATGCGTGTCATTGCAATGTGACGCATTTCGTGTGCCAATGACCGGTTTATGTTATCTTAAGAAATTTGATTACTTTGCGTTGCATGATGCTAAATATATGCCTTATATTCGTGGTATGCGTATCATAGCAATGTGACACAGTTCGTGTGCCAATGACCGGTTTATGATATCTTAAGAATTTTGATTTTTTTGCGTTGAATAATGCTAAATATATGCTGTATATTCGTGGTATGCGTATCATTGCAATGTGACACAGTTCGTGAGCCAATGTCCAGTTTATGATATCTTAAGAATTTTGATTTCTTTGCGTTGTATGATGCTAAATATATTCTGCATATTCCTGGTATCGTGTCATCGCAATGTGGCACAGTTCGTGTGCCAATGTCCAGTTTATGATATCTTAAGAATTTTGATTTCTTTGCGTTGCATGATGTTAAATATATGCTGTATATTCGTGGTATGTGACACAGTTCGTGAGCAAATGTCCAGTTTATGATATCTTAAGTATTTTGATTTCTCTGCGTTGTATGATGCAAAATATATACTGTATATTCGTGGTATGCGTATCATTGCAATGTAACACAGTTCGTGTGCCAATGACCTGTTTATGATATTTTAAGACTTTTGATTTCTTTGCGTTGTATGATGCTAAATATATGCTGTATATTCGTGGTATGCGTATCATTGCAATATGACACAGTTCTTGTGCCAATGACCGGTTTATGTTATCTCAGGAATCCTGATTTCTTTTCTTTGCAAGATGCTGAATGTACGATGCATTTTCCTGGTATGCGTATCATTGCAATGTGACACAATTCGTGAGCCAATGTCCAGTTTATGATATCTTAAGAATTTTTAATTCTTTGCGTTGTATGATGCTAAATATATGCTGTATATTCGTGGTATGCGTATCATTGCAATATGACACAGTTCGTGTGCCAATGACCGGTTTATGTTATCTCAGGAATCCTGATTTCTTTTCTTTGCAAGATGCTGAATGTACGATGCATTTTCCTGGTATGCGTATCATTGCAATGTGACACAGTTCGTGAGCCAATGTCCAGTTTATGATATCTTAAGAATTTTGATTTTTTTGCGTTGCACGATGCTAAATATATGCTGTATATTCGTGGTATGCGTATCATTGCAATGTGACACAGTTTGTGTGGCAATGACCAGTTTATGATATCTTAAGTATTTTGATTAATTTTCGTTGGATGATGCTAAATATATGCTGTATATTCCTGGTATGCGTATCATTGCAATGTGACACAGTTCGTGAGCCAATATCCAGTTTATGATATCTTAAGAATTTTGATTGCTTTGCGTTGAATGATGCTAATTATATGCTTAATATTCATGGTATGCGTATCATTGCAATTTGACACAGTTCGTGAGTCTATGACCGGTTTATGATATCTTAAGTATTTTGATTTCTTTGCGTTGCATGATCCTAAATATATGCTGTATATTCGTAGTATGCGTATCATTGCAAGGTGACACAGTTCGTGTGCCAATGACCGGTTTATGATATCTTAGGAATTTTGATTTCTTTGCGTTGCACGATGTTAAATATATGATGCATATTCGTGGTATGCGTTTAATTGCCATGTGACACAGTTCGTGAGCCAAAGTACAGTATATGATATCTTAAGAATTTTGATTTCTTTGCGTTGCACGATGTTAAATATATGATGCATATTCGTGGTATGCGCTTAATTGCAATGTGACACAGTTCGTGAGCCAAAGTACAGTTTATGATATTTTATGAATTTTGATTTCTTTGCGTTGTATGATGCTAAATATATGCTGTATATTCGTGTTATGCGTATCATTGCATTGTGACATTTCGTGAGCCAATGTCCAGTTTATGATATCTTAAGAATTTTGATTTCTTTGCGTTGCATGATGCTAAATATATGCTGTATATTCGTGGTATGCGTATCATAGCACTGTGAAACAGTTCGTGTGCCAATCACCGGTTTATGATATCTTAAGAATTTTAATTTCTTTGCGTTGCACGATGTTAAATATATGATGCATATTCGTGGTATGCGTTTAATTGCCATGTGACATAGTTCGTGAGCCAAAGTCCAGTATATGATATCTTAAGAATTTTGATTTCTTTGCGTTGCACGATGTAAAATATATGCTGCATATTCGTGGTATGCGCTTAATTGCAATGTGACACAGTTCGTGAGCCAAAGTACAGTTTATGATATTTTATGAATTTTGATTTCTTTGCGTTGTATGATGCTAAATATATGCTGTATATTCGTGGTATGCGTATCATTGCAATGTGACACAGTTCGTGAGCCAAAGTCCAGTTTATGATATCTTAAGAATTTTGAATTCTTTGCGTTGTATGATGCTAAATATATGCGGTATATTCGTGGTATGCGTGTCATTGCAATGTGACACAGTTCGTGTGCCAATCTACGGTTTATGTTATCTTAAGAAATTTGATTACTTTGCATTGCATGATGCTAAATATATGCTGTATATTCGTGGTATGCGTATTATTGCAAGGTGACACAGTTCGTGTGCCAATGACCGGTTTATGATATCTTAGGAATTTTGATTTCTTTGCGTTGCACGATGTTAATTATATGCTGCATATTCGTGGTATGCGTTTAATTGCAATGTGACAAGGTTCGTGAGCCAAAGTCCAGTTTTTGATATCTTATGAATTTTGATTTCTTTGCGTTGCAATATGTTAAATATATGCTGCATATTCGTGGTGTGCGTTTAATTGCAATGTGACACAGTTCGTGAGAAAAAGTCCAGTTTATGATATCTTAAGAATTTTGATTTCTTTGCGTTGCACGATGTTAAATATATGCTGCATATTCCTGGTATGCGTTTAATTGCAATGTGACAGTTCTTTAGCCAAAGTCCAGTTTATGATGTCTTAAAAATTTTGATTTCTTTACGTTGCACGATGTTAAGTATATGCTGCATATTCGTGGTATGCGTGTCATTGCAATGTGGCCCAGTTCGTCAGCCAATGTCCAGTTTATGATATCTTAAGAATTTTGAATTCTTTGCGTTGCACTATGCTAAATATATGCTGTATATTCGTGGTATGCGTATCATTGCAATGTGACACAGTTCGTGAGCCAAAGTCCAGTTTATGGTATCTTAAGAATTTTGATTTCTTTGCGTTGTATGATGCTAAATATATGCTGCATATTCGTGTTATGCGTATCATTGCATTGTGACACATTTCGTGAGTCAATGTCCAGTTTATGATAACCTAAGGATTTTGTCTACTTTTTGTTGTATGATGCTAAATATATGCTGTATATTCGTGGTATGCGTACTATTGCAATGTGACACAGTTCGTGAGCCAACGTTCTGTTTATGATATCTTAAGAATTTTGATTTCTTTGCGTTGTATGATGCTAAATATATGCTGCATATTCCTTGTATCGTATCATTGCAATATGAAACAGTTCGTGAGCCAATGTCCAGTTTATGATATCTTAAGAATTTTGATTTCTTTGCGTTGCATGATGCTAAATATATGCTGTTTATTCGTGGTGTGCGTATCATCGCAATGTGACACAGTTCGTGAGCCAATGTCCAGTTTATGATATCTTAAGATTTTTGATTTCTTTGCGTTGAATGGTGCTAAATATATGCTGCATATTCGTGGTATTCGTGTCATTGCAATGCGACGCAGTTCGTGAGCCAATGCCCAGATTATGATATCTTAAGAATTTTGATTTCTTTGCGGTTTATGAATCTAAATATATGCTGCATTTTCGTGGTATGCGTATCATTGCAATATGACCTAGTTCGTGTGCCAATGACCGGTTTATGATATCTCAAGAATCCTGATTTCTTTTCTTTGCATGATGCTGACTCTAAGCTGCATTTTCCTGGTATGCGTATCATTGCAATGTGACACAATTCGTGAGCCAATGTCCAGTTTATGATATTTTAAGAATTTTTATTTCTTTGCGTTGCATGATGCTAAATATATGCCGTATATTCGTGGTATGCGTATCATTGCAATGTGACACATTTCGTGTGCCAATCTACGGTATATGTTATCTTAAGAAATTTGATTTCTTTGCGTTGTATAATGCTAAATATATGCTGCATATTTGTGGTATGCGTGTCACTGCAATGTGACACAGTTCGTGAGCCAATGTCCAGTTTATGATATCTTAAGAATTTTGATTACTTTGCGTTGCATGATGCAAAATATATGCTGTATATTCGTGGTATGCGTATCATTGCAATGTGACACAGTTTGTGTGCCAATGACCGGTTTATGATATCTTAAGAATTTTGATTTTTTTGCGTTGCATGATGCTAAATATATGCTGTATATTCGTGGTATGCGTATCATTGCAATGTGACACAGTTCGTGAGCAAATGTTTAGTTTATGATATCTTAAGAATTTTGATTTTTTTGCGTTGCATAATGTTATATATATGCTGTATATTCGTGGTATGCGTGTCATTGCAATGTGACACAGTTCGTGAGTCTATGACCGGTTTATGATATCTTAAGAATTTTGATTTCTTTGCGTTGCATGATGCTAAATATATTCTGTATATTCGTGGTATGCGTGTCATTGCAAGGTGACACATTTCGTGTGCCAATCTACGGTATATGTTATCTTAAGAAATTTGATTTTTTTGCGTTGCATGATGCTAAATATATGCTGTATATTCGTGGTATGCGTATCATTGCAATGTGACACAGTTCGTGAGCAAATGTTTAGTTTATGATATCTTAAGAATTTTGATTTTTTTGCGTTGCATAATGCTATATATATGCTGTATATTCGTGGTATGCGTGTCATTGCAATGTGACACAGTTCGTGAGTCTATGACCGGTTTATGATATCTTAAGAATTTTGATTTCTTTGCGTTGCATGATGCTAAATATATTCTGTATATTCGTGGTATGCGTGTCATTGCAAGGTGACACAGTTCGTGTGCCAATCTACGGTATATGTTATCTTAAGAAATTTGATTACTTTGTGTTGCATGATGCTAAATATATGCTGTATATTCGTGGTATGCGTATCATTGCAAGGTGACACATTTCGTGTGCCAATGACCGGTTTATGATATCTTAAGAATTTTTATTTCTTTGAGTTGCACGATGTTAATTATATGCTGCATATTCGTGGTATGCGTTTAATTGCAATGTGACACAGTTCGTGAACCAAAGTCCAGTATATGATATCTTAAAAATTTTGATTTCTTTACGTTGCACGATGATAAGTATATGCTGCATATTCGTGGTATGCTTGTCATTGCAATGTGGCACAGTTCGTGAGCCAATGTCCAATTTATGATATCTTAAGAATTTTGATTTCTTTGCGTTGCATGATGCTAAATATGTGCTGTATATTCGTGGTATGCGTGTCATTGCAATGTGACGCATTTCGTGTGCCAATGACCGGTTTATGTTATCTTAAGAAATTTGATTACTTTGCGTTGCATGATGCTAAATATATGCCTTATATTGGTGGTATGCGTATCATAGCAATGTGACACAGTTCGTGTGCCAATGACCGGTTTATGATATCTTAAGAATTTTGATTTTTTTGCGTTGAATAATGCTAAATATATGCTGTATATTCGTGGTATGCGTATCATTGCAATGTGACACATTTCGTGAGCCAATGTCCAGTTTATGATATCTTAAGAATTTTGATTTCTTTGCGTTGTATGATGCTAAATATATTCTGCATATTCCTGGTATCGTGTCATCGCAATGTGGCACAGTTCGTGAGCCAATGTCCAGTTTATGATATCTTAAGAATTTTGATTTCTTTGCGTTGCATGATGCTAAATATATTCTGTAAATTCGTGGTATGCGTGGCATTGCAATGTGACACATTTCGTGTGCCAATCTACGGTTTATGTTATCTTAAGAAATTTGATTACTTTGCGTTGCATGATGCTAAATATATGCCTTATATTCGTGGTATGCGTATCATTGCAAGGTGACACAGTTCGTGTGCCAATGACCGGTTTATGATATCTTAGGAATTTTCATTTCTTTGCGTTGCACGATGTTAATTATATGCTGCATATTCGTGGTATGCGTTTAATTGCAATGTGACACAGTTCGTGAGCCAAAGTCCAGTTTATGATATCTTAAGAATTTTGATTTCCTTGCGTTGCAAGATGTTAAATATATGCTGCATATTCGTGGTATGCGTACCATTGCAAGGTGACACAGTTCGTGAGCCAAAGTCCAGTTTATGATATCTTAAGAATTTTGATTTCTTTGCGTTGCACTATGTTAAATATTTGCTGCATATTCGTGGTGTGCGTTTAATTGCAATGTGACACAGTTCGTGAGCCAAAGTCCAGTTTATGATATCTTATGAATTTTGATTTCTTTGCGTTGTATGATGCTAATATTTGCTATATATTCGTGTTATGCGTATCATTGATTGTGACACATTTCGAGAGTCAATGTCCAGTTTATGATATCTTAAGAATTTTGATTTCTTTGCGTTGCATGATTCTAAATATGTGCTGTATATTCGTGGTATGCGTATCATATCAATGTGACACAGTTCGTGAGCCAATGTCCAGTTTATGATATCTTAAGATTTTTGATTTCTTTGCGTTGCACGATGTTAAATATATGCTGTATATTCTTGGTATGCGTATCATTGCAATGTGAACAGTTTCGTGTGCCAATGACCGGTTTATGATGTCTTATGACTTTTTATTTCTTTGCGTTGTATGATGCTAAATATATGCTGTATATTCGTGGTTTGCGTGTCATTGCAATGTGGCCCAGTTCGTCAGCCAATGTCCAGTTTATGATATCTTAAGAATTTTGAATTCTTTGCGTTGCACTATGCTAAATATATGCTGTATATTCGTGGTATGCGTATCATTGCAATGTGACACAGTTCGTGAGCCAAAGTCCAGTTTATGGTATCTTAAGAATTTTGATTTCTTTGCGTTGTATGATGCTAAATATATGCTGCATATTCGTGTTATGCGTATCATTGCATTGTGACACATTTCGTGAGTCAATGTCCAGTTTATGATAACCTAAGGATTTTGTCTACTTTTTGTTGTATGATGCTAAATATATGCTGTATATTCGTGGTATGCGTACTATTGCAATGTGACACAGTTCGTGAGCCAACGTTCTGTTTATGATATCTTAAGAATTTTGATTTCTTTGCGTTGTATGATGCTAAATATATGCTGCATATTCCTTGTATCGTATCATTGCAATATGAAACAGTTCGTGAGCCAATGTCCAGTTTATGATATCTTAAGAATTTTGATTTCTTTGCGTTGCATGATGCTAAATATATGCTGTTTATTCGTGGTGTGCGTATCATCGCAATGTGGCACAGTTCCTGAGCCAATGTCCAGTTTATGATATCTTAAGAATTTTGATTTCTTTGCGTTGCATGATTCTAAATATTTGCTGTATATTCGTGGTATTCGTGTCATTGCAATGCGACGCAGTTCGTGAGCCAATGCCCAGATTATGATATCTTAAGAATTTTGATTTCTTTGCGGTTTATGAATCTAAATATATGCTGCATTTTCGTGGTATGCGTATCATTGCAATATGACCTAGTTCGTGTGCCAATGACCGGTTTATGATATCTCAAGAATCCTGATTTCTTTTCTTTGCATGATGCTGACTCTAAGCTGCATTTTCCTGGTATGCGTATCATTGCAATGTGACACAATTCGTGAGCCAATGTCCAGTTTATGATATTTTAAGAATTTTTATTTCTTTGCGTTGCATGATGCTAAATATATGCCGTATATTCGTGGTATGCGTATCATTGCAATGTGACACATTTCGTGTGCCAATCTACGGTATATGTTATCTTAAGAAATTTGATTTCTTTGCGTTGTATAATGCTAAATATATGCTGCATATTTGTGGTATGCGTGTCACTGCAATGTGACACAGTTCGTGAGCCAATGTCCAGTTTATGATATCTTAAGAATTTTGATTACTTTGCGTTGCATGATGCAAAATATATGCTGTATATTCGTGGTATGCGTATCATTGCAATGTGACACAGTTTGTGTGCCAATGACCGGTTTATGATATCTTAAGAATTTTGATTTTTTTGCGTTGCATGATGCTAAATATATGCTGTATATTCGTGGTATGCGTATCATTGCAATGTGACACAGTTCGTGAGCAAATGTTTAGTTTATGATATCTTAAGAATTTTGATTTTTTTGCGTTGCATAATGTTATATATATGCTGTATATTCGTGGTATGCGTGTCATTGCAATGTGACACAGTTCGTGAGTCTATGACCGGTTTATGATATCTTAAGAATTTTGATTTCTTTGCGTTGCATGATGCTAAATATATTCTGTATATTCGTGGTATGCGTGTCATTGCAAGGTGACACATTTCGTGTGCCAATCTACGGTATATGTTATCTTAAGAAATTTGATTTTTTTGCGTTGCATGATGCTAAATATATGCTGTATATTCGTGGTATGCGTATCATTGCAATGTGACACAGTTCGTGAGCAAATGTTTAGTTTATGATATCTTAAGAATTTTGATTTTTTTGCGTTGCATAATGCTATATATATGCTGTATATTCGTGGTATGCGTGTCATTGCAATGTGACACAGTTCGTGAGTCTATGACCGGTTTATGATATCTTAAGAATTTTGATTTCTTTGCGTTGCATGATGCTAAATATATTCTGTATATTCGTGGTATGCGTGTCATTGCAAGGTGACACAGTTCGTGTGCCAATCTACGGTATATGTTATCTTAAGAAATTTGATTACTTTGTGTTGCATGATGCTAAATATATGCTGTATATTCGTGGTATGCGTATCATTGCAAGGTGACACATTTCGTGTGCCAATGACCGGTTTATGATATCTTAAGAATTTTTATTTCTTTGAGTTGCACGATGTTAATTATATGCTGCATATTCGTGGTATGCGTTTAATTGCAATGTGACACAGTTCGTGAACCAAAGTCCAGTATATGATATCTTAAAAATTTTGATTTCTTTACGTTGCACGATGATAAGTATATGCTGCATATTCGTGGTATGCTTGTCATTGCAATGTGGCACAGTTCGTGAGCCAATGTCCAATTTATGATATCTTAAGAATTTTGATTTCTTTGCGTTGCATGATGCTAAATATGTGCTGTATATTCGTGGTATGCGTGTCATTGCAATGTGACGCATTTCGTGTGCCAATGACCGGTTTATGTTATCTTAAGAAATTTGATTACTTTGCGTTGCATGATGCTAAATATATGCCTTATATTGGTGGTATGCGTATCATAGCAATGTGACACAGTTCGTGTGCCAATGTCCAGTTTATGATATCTTAAGAATTTTGATTTTTTTGCGTTGAATAATGCTAAATATATGCTGTATATTCGTGGTATGCGTATCATTGCAATGTGACACATTTCGTGAGCCAATGTCCAGTTTATGATATCTTAAGAATTTTGATTTCTTTGCGTTGTATGATGCTAAATATATTCTGCATATTCCTGGTATCGTGTCATCGCAATGTGGCACAGTTCGTGAGCCAATGTCCAGTTTATGATATCTTAAGAATTTTGATTTCTTTGCGTTGCATGATGCTAAATATATTCTGTAAATTCGTGGTATGCGTGGCATTGCAATGTGACACATTTCGTGTGCCAATCTACGGTTTATGTTATCTTAAGAAATTTGATTACTTTGCGTTGCATGATGCTAAATATATGCCTTATATTCGTGGTATGCGTATCATTGCAAGGTGACACAGTTCGTGTGCCAATGACCGGTTTATGATATCTTAGGAATTTTCATTTCTTTGCGTTGCACGATGTTAATTATATGCTGCATATTCGTGGTATGCGTTTAATTGCAATGTGACACAGTTCGTGAGCCAAAGTCCAGTTTATGATATCTTAAGAATTTTGATTTCCTTGCGTTGCAAGATGTTAAATATATGCTGCATATTCGTGGTATGCGTACCATTGCAAGGTGACACAGTTCGTGAGCCAAAGTCCAGTTTATGATATCTTAAGAATTTTGATTTCTTTGCGTTGCACTATGTTAAATATTTGCTGCATATTCGTGGTGTGCGTTTAATTGCAATGTGACACAGTTCGTGAGCCAAAGTCCAGTTTATGATATCTTATGAATTTTGATTTCTTTGCGTTGTATGATGCTAATATTTGCTATATATTCGTGTTATGCGTATCATTGATTGTGACACATTTCGAGAGTCAATGTCCAGTTTATGATATCTTAAGAATTTTGATTTCTTTGCGTTGCATGATTCTAAATATGTGCTGTATATTCGTGGTATGCGTATCATATCAATGTGACACAGTTCGTGAGCCAATGTCCAGTTTATGATATCTTAAGATTTTTGATTTCTTTGCGTTGCACGATGTTAAATATATGCTGTATATTCTTGGTATGCGTATCATTGCAATGTGAACAGTTTCGTGTGCCAATGACCGGTTTATGATGTCTTATGACTTTTTATTTCTTTGCGTTGTATGATGCTAAATATATGCTGTATATTCGTGGTTTGCGTGTCATTGCAATGTGACACAGTGCGTGAGCCAATGACCAGCTTTTGATATCTTAAGAATTTTGATTTCTTTGCGTTGCATGATGCTAAATATATGCTGTATATTCGTGGTATGCGTATCGTTGCATTGTGACACATTTCGTGAGTCAATGTCCAGTTTATGATATCCTAAGAATTTTGTTTACTTTTCGTTGCATGATGCTAAATATATGCTGTATATTCGTGGTATGCGTATCATTGCAATTTGTCACAGTTCGTGAGCCAACGTTCTGTTTATGATATCTTAAGAATTTTGATTTCTTTGCGTTGTATGAATCTAAATATATGCTGCATATTCCTGGTATCGTATCATCGCAATGTGACAGTTCGTGATCCAATGTCCAGTTTTTGATATCTTAAGATTTTTGATTTCTTTGCGTTGAATGATGCTAAATATATGCTGCATATTCGTGGTATGCGTGTCATTGCATTGGGACGCAGTTCTTGAGCCAATATCCAGTTTATGATATCTTAAGAATTTTGATTACTTTGCGTTGCATGATGCTAAATATATGCTGTATATTCGTGGTATGCGTATCATTGCAACGTGACACAGTTCGTGTGCCAACGACTGGTTTATGATATCCTAAGAATTTTAATTTTTTTGCGTTGCATGATGCTAAGTTTATGCTGTATATTCGTGGTATGCGTATCATTGCAATGTGACACAGTTCGTGAGCAAATGTTTAGTTTATGATATCTTAAGAATTTTGATTTCTTTGCGTTGCATGATGCTAAATGTATGCTGTATATTCGTGGTATGCGTATCATTGCAATGTGACAGTTCGTATGCCAATGACCGGTTTATGATATCTTAAGAATTTTGATTTCTTTGCGTTGCATGATGCGAAATATATGCTGTATATTCGTGGTATGCGTATTATTTCAATGTGGCACAATTCGTGTGCCAATGACCGGTTTATGATATCTTATGAATCTTGATTTCTTTGCGTTGTATGATGCTAAATATATGCTATATATTCGTGGTATGCGTGTCATTGCAATGTGACATAGTTCGCTAGCCGATGTCCAGTCTATGATATCTTAGGAATTTTGATTTCTTTGTGTTGTATGATGCTAAATATATGATGTATATTCGTGGTATGCGTATCATTGCAATATGACACTGTTCGTGAGCCAATGACTGGTTTATGATATCTCAAGAATCCTGATTTCTTTTCTTTGAATGACGCTGACTGTACGCTGCATTTTTCTTGTATGCGTATCATTGCAATGTGACACAATTCGTGAGCCAATGTCCAGTTTATGATATCTTAAGAATTTTGATTTCTTTGCGTTGGATGATGTTAAATATATGCTGTATATTTGTGGTATGCGTATCATTGCAATGTGACTAAGTTCGTATGCCAATGACCGGTTTATGATATCTTAAGACTTTTGATTTCTTTACGTTGCATGATGCTAAATATATGCTGTATATTCGTGGTATGCGTATCATTGCAATGTGACACAGTTCGTGAGCAAATGTTTAGTTTATGATATCTTAGGAATTTTGATTTCTTTGCGTTGCATGATGCTAAATGTATGCTGTATATTCGTGGTATGCGTGTCATTGCAATGTGACTAAGTTCGTATGCCAATTACCGGTTTATGATATCTTAAGACTTTTGATTTCTTTACGTTGTATGATGCTAAATGTATGCTGTATATTCGTGGTATGCGTATCATTGCAATATGACACAGTTCGTGTGCCAATGACCGGTTTATGATATCTCAAGAATCCTGATTTCTTTTCTTTGCATGATGCTGACTGTCAGCTGCATTTTCCTGGTATGCGTATCAATGGAATGTGACACAATTTGTGAGCCAACGTCCAGTTTATGATATTTTAAGAATTTTGTTTTCTTTGAGTTGCATGATGCTAAATATATGCTTTATATTCGTGGTATGCGTATCATTGCAATGTGGCTCATTTCGTGAGCCAATGTCCAGTTTATGATATCTAAAGTATCTTGATTTATTTGCGTTGTATGATGCTAAATATATGCTGTATATTTGTGGTATGCGTATCATTGCAATGTGACACAGTTCGTGAGCCAATGTCCAGCTTATGATATCTTAAGAATTTTGATTTCTTTTCGTTGCACGATGTTAAATATATGCTGTATATTTGTGGTATGCGTATCATTGCAATGTGACACAGTTCGTGACCCAATTTCCAGTTTATGATATCTTAAGAATTTTGATTTCTTTTCGTTGCACGATGTTAAATATATGCTGTATATTCGTGGTATGCGTATCATTGCAATGTGACATAGTTCGTGTGCCGATGACCAGTTATGATATCTTAAGAATTTTGATTTCTTTACG
This sequence comes from Tanypteryx hageni, assembly GCA_028673005.1. NCBI lineage: Eukaryota > Metazoa > Arthropoda > Insecta > Odonata > Petaluridae > Tanypteryx > Tanypteryx hageni. The sequence goes on along the minus strand of CM054119.1, from coordinate 18,846,776 downwards.
TTGTATGATGCTAAATATATGCTGCATATTCGTGGTATGCGTATCATTGCAATGTGACATAGTTCGTGAGCCAATGTCCAGTTTATGATATCTTAGGAATTTTGATTTCTTTGCGTTGCATGATGCTAAATGTATGCTGTATATTCGTGGTATGCGTGTCATTGCAATGTGACATAGTTCGCTAGCCGATGTCCAGTCTATGATATCTTAGGAATTTTGATTTCTTTGTGTTGTATGATGCTAAATATATGATGTATATTCGTGGTATGCGTATCATTGCAATATGACACAGTTCGTGAGCCAATGACTGGTTTATGATATCTCAAGAATCCTGATTTCTTTTCTTTGAATGACGCTGACTGTACGCTGCATTTTTCTTGTATGCGTATCATTGCAATGTGACACAATTCGTGAGCCAATGTCCAGTTTATGATATCTTAAGAATTTTGATTTCTTTGCGTTACATGATGCTAAATATAATATATGCTGTATATTCGTGGTGTGCGTATCATTGCAACGTGGCACAGTTCGTGAGCCAATGTCCAGTTCATGACATCTTAAGAATTTTGATTTCTCTGCGTTGCATAATACTAAATATATGCTGTATATTCGTGGTATGCGTATCATTGCAATATGACTCAGTTCGTTAGCCAATGACCGGTTTATGATATCTTATGAATCTTGATTTCTTTGCAATGTATGATGCTAAATATATGCTGTATATTCGTGGTATGCGTGTTATTTCAATGTGACATAGTTTGTTAGTCAATGTCCAGCTTATGATATCTTAAGAATTTTGATTTCTTTGCGTTGTATGATGCTAAATATATGCTGTATATTTGTGGTTTGCGTGTCTTTGCAATGTGAAACAGTTCGTGAACCAATGCGCAGTTTATGATATCTTAAGAATTTTGATTTCTTTGCGTTTTATGATTTTAAATATATGCTGCATATTCGTGGTATGCGTGTCATTGCAATATGACACAGATCGTGAGCCAATGTCCAGTTTATGATATCTTAAGAATTTTGATTTCTTTGCGTTGCAAGATGCTAAATATATGCTGTATATTCGTGGTATGCGTGTAATTGCAATGTGACACAGTTCGTGTGCCAATGACCGGTTTATGATATCTCAAGAATCCTGATTTCTTTTCTTTGCATGATGCTGACTGTCAGCTGCATTTTCCTGGTATGCGTATCAATGCAATGTGACACAATTTGTGAGCCAACGTCCAGTTTATGATATTTTAAGAATTTTGTTTTCTTTGAGTTGCATGATGCTAAATATATGCTTTATATTCGTGGTATGCATACCATATCAATGTGACACAGTTCGTGTGCTAATGACCGGTTTTTGACATCTTAAGAATTTTGAATTCTTTGCGTTGTATGATGCTAAATATATGCCGTATATTCGTGGTATGCCTATCATTGCAATGTGGCTCATTTCGTGAGCCAATGTCCAGTTTATGATATCTTAAGAATTTTGATTTCTTTGCGTTGCATGATGCTAAATATATGCTGTATATTCGTGGTATGCGTGTCATTGCAATGTGACACAGTACGTGACCCAATGTCCAGTTTATGATATCTTAAGAATTTTGATTTCTTTGCGTTGCATGATGCTAAATATATGCTGTATATTCGTGGTATGCGTATCATTGCAATGTGACACAGTACGTGACCCAATGTCCAGTTTATGATATCTTAAGAATTTTGATTTCTTTGCGTTGCATGATGCTAAATATATGCTGTATATTCGTGGTATGCGTATCATTGTAATGTGACACAATTCTTGAGCAAATGTCCAGTTTATGATATCTTAAGAATTTTGATTTCTTTGCGTTGTACGATGCTAAATATATGCTGTATATTCGTGGTTTGCGTGTCATTGCGATGTGACATAGTTCGTGAGCCAATGTCCAGTTTATGATATCTTAAGATTTGTGATTTCTTTGCGTTGTCTGATGCTAAATATATGCTGCATATTCTTGGTATACGTATCATTGCAATGTGACACAGTTCGTGAGCCAATGTCCAGTTTATGATAACTTAAGAATTTTGATTTCTATGCGTTGCATGATGCTTAATATATGTAGTACATTTGTGGTATGCGTGTCATTGCAATGTGACACAGTTCGTGAGCCAATGTCCAGTTTATGATATCTTAAGACTTTTGATTTCTTTGCGTTGTATGATGCTAAATATATGCTGCATATTCGTGGTATGCGTGTGACTGCAATGTGACACAGTTTGTGAGCCAATGTCTAGTTTATGATATCTTAAGAATTTTGATTTCTTTGCGTTGTATGATGCTAACTATATGCTGTATATTCGTGGTTTGCGTGTCATTACAATGTGACACAGTTCGTGAGCCAATGACCGGTTTATGATATCTTAGGAATTTTGAATACTTTGCGTTGCATGATGCTAAATATATGCTGTATATTCGTAGTATGCGTATCCTTTCAATGTGGCGCATTTCGTGAGCCAATGTCCAGCTTATGATATCTTAAGAATTATCTTTTCTTTGCGTTGCATGACCTAAATATATTCTGTATATTCGTGGTATGCGTATCGTTGCAACGTGACAGTTCGTGTGCCAATGACCGGTTTATGATATCTTAAGAATTATGATTTCTTTGCGTTGCATGATGCTAAATATATTCTGTATATTCGTGGTATGCGTATCATTGCAATGTGACAGTTCGTGTGCCAATGACCGGTTATGATAACTTAAGAATTTTGATTTCTTTGCGTTGCATGATGCTAAATATATGCTGCATATTCTTGGTTTGCGTATCATTGCAATACGACACAGTTCGTGTGCCAATGTCCAGTTTATGATATCTTAAGAATTTTGATTTCTTTCCGTTGTATAATGCTAAATATGCTGTATATTCGTGTTTTGCATGTCATTGCAATGTGACACAAATCGTGAACCAATGTCCGGTTTATGATATCTTAAGAATTTTGAATTCTTTGCGTTTTATGATGCTAAATATATGCTGCAAATTTGTGGTATACGTATCATTGCAATGTGACACCGTTTGTGAGCTAATGTCCAGTTTATGATATCTTAAGACTTTTGATTTCTTTGCGTTGTATGATGCTAAATATATGCTGCATATTCGTGGTATGCGTGTCATTGCAATGTGACACAGTTCGTGAGCCAAAGTCCTTTTTATGATATCTTAAGAATTTTGAGTTCTTTGCGTTGCACGATGTTAAATATATGCTGCATATTTGTGGTATGCGTTTAATTGCAATGTGACACAGTTAGTGAGCCAAAGTCCAGTTTATGATATCTTAAGAATTTTGATTTCTTTGCGTTTCACGATGTTAAATATATGCTGCATATTCGTGGTATGCGTTTAATGCAATGTGACACAGTTCGTGAGCCAAAGTCCAGTTTATGATATCTTAAGAATTTTGATTTCTTTGCGTTGCATGATGCTAAATATATGCTGCATATTCGTGGTATGCGTATCATTGCAATATGACACAGTTCGTGTGCCAATGACCGGTTTATGATATCTTATGAATCTTGATTTCTTTGCAATGTATGATGCTAAATATATGCTGTATATTCGTGGTTTGCGTGCCATTGCAATGTGACACAGTTCGTGAACCAATGCCCAGTTTATGATATCTTAAGAATTTTGATTTCTTTGCGTTTTATGATTCTAAATATATGCTGCATATTTGTGGTATACGTATCATTGCAATCTGACACAGTTCGTGACCCAATGTCCAGTTTATGATATCTTAAGAATTTTGATTTCTTTGCGTTGGATGATGCTAAATATATGCTGCATATTGGTGGTATATGTATCATTGCAATGTGACACAGTTCGTGACCCAATGTCCAGTTTATGATATCTTAAGTATTTTGATTTCTTTGCGTTGCATGATGCTAAATATATGCTGCATATTCGTGGTATGCGTATCATTGCAATGTGACTAAGTTCGTATGCCAATTACCGGTTTATGATATCTTAAGACTTTTGATTTCTTTACGTTGTATGATGCTAAATGTATGCTGTATATTCGTGGTATGCGTATCATTGCAATATGACACAGTTCGTGTGCCAATGACCGGTTTATGATATCTCAAGAATCCTGATTTCTTTTCTTTGCATGATGCTGACTGTCAGCTGCATTTTCCTGGTATGCGTATCAATGGAATGTGACACAATTTGTGAGCCAACGTCCAGTTTATGATATTTTAAGAATTTTGTTTTCTTTGAGTTGCATGATGCTAAATATATGCTTTATATTCGTGGTATGCATACCATATCAATGTGATACAGTTCGTGTGCTAATAACCGGTTTTTGACATCTTAAGAATTTTGAATTCTTTGCGTTGTATGATGCTAAATATATTCCGTATATTCGTGGTATGCCTATCATTGCAATGTGGCTCATTTCGTGAGCCAATGTCCAGTTTATGATATCTAAAGTATCTTGATTTATTTGCGTTGTATGATGCTAAATATATGCTGTATATTCGTGGTATGCGTATCATTGCAATGTGACACAGTTCGTGACCCAATTTCCAGTTTATGATATCTTAAGAATTTTGATTTCTTTGCGTTGCATGATGCTAAATATATGCTGTATATTCGTGGTATGCGTATCATTGCAATGTGACTAAGTTCGTATGCCAATGACCGGTTTATGATATCTTAAGACTTTTGATTTCTTTACGTTGTATGATGCTAAATGTATGCTGTATATTCGTGGTATGCGTATCATTGCAATGTGACACAGTTCGTGAGCAAATGTTTAGTTTATGATATCTTAAGAATTTTGATTTCTTTGCGTTGCATGATGCTAAATATATGCTGTATATTCGTGGTATGCGTATCATTGCAATGTGACACAGTTCGTGACCCAATTTCCAGTTTATGATATCTTAAGAATTTTGATTTCTTTGCGTTGCATGATGCTAAATATATGCTGTATATTCGTGGTATGCGTATCATTGCAATGTGACACAGTTCGTGACCCAATTTCCAGTTTATGATATCTTAAGAATTTTGATTTCTTTGCGTTGCATGATGCTAAATATATGCTGCATATTCGTGGTATGCGTATCATTGCAATGTGACTAAGTTCGTATGCCAATGACCGGTTTATGATATCTTAAGACTTTTGATTTCTTTACGTTGTATGATGCTAAATGTATGCTGTATATTCGTGGTATGCGTATCATTGCAATGTGACACAGTTCGTGAGCAAATGTTTAGTTTATGATATCTTAAGAATTTTGATTTCTTTGCGTTGCATGATGCTAAATATATGCTGTATATTCGTGGTATGCGTATCATTGCAATGTGACACAGTTCGTGAGCCAATGACTGGTTTATGATATCTCAAGAATCCTGATTTCTTTTCTTTGAATGACGCTGACTGTACGCTGCATTTTTCTTGTATGCGTATCATTGCAATGTGACACAATTCGTGAGCCAATGTCCAGTTTATGATATCTTAAGAATTTTGATTTCTTTGCGTTGCATGATGCTAAATATAATATATGCTGTATATTCGTGGTGTGCGTATCATTGCAACGTGGCACAGTTCGTGAGCCAATGTCCAGTTCATGACATCTTAAGAATTTTGATTTCTCTGCGTTGCATAATACTAAATATATGCTGTATATTCGTGGTATGCGTATCATTGCAATATGACTCAGTTCGTTAGCCAATGACCGGTTTATGATATCTTATGAATCTTGATTTCTTTGCAATGTATGATGCTAAATATATGCTGTATATTCGTGGTATGCGTGTTATTTCAATGTGACATAGTTTGTTAGTCAATGTCCAGCTTATGATATCTTAAGAATTTTGAATTCTTTGCGTTGTATGATGCTAAATATATGCTGTATATTTGTGGTTTGCGTGTCTTTGCAATGTGACACAGTTCGTGAACCAATGCGCAGTTTATGATATCTTAAGAATTTTGATTTCTTTGCGTTTTATGATTTTAAAAATATGCTGCATATTCGTGGTATGCGTGTCATTGCAATATGACACAGATCGTGAGCCAATGTCCAGTTTATGATATCTTAAGAATTTTGATTTCTTTGCGTTGCAAGATGCTAAATATATGCTGTATATTCGTGGTATGCGTGTAATTGCAATGTGACACAGTTCGTGTGCCAATGACCGGTTTATGATATCTCAAGAATCCTGATTTCTTTTCTTTGCATGATGCTGACTGTCAGCTGCATTTTCCTGGTATGCGTATCAATGCAATGTGACACAATTTGTGAGCCAACGTCCAGTTTATGATATTTTAAGAATTTTGTTTTCTTTGAGTTGCATGATGCTAAATATATGCTTTATATTCGTGGTATGCATACCATATCAATGTGACACAGTTCGTGTGCTAATGACCGGTTTTTGACATCTTAAGAATTTTGAATTCTTTGCGTTGTATGATGCTAAATATATGCCGTATATTCGTGGTATGCCTATCATTGCAATGTGGCTCATTTCGTGAGCCAATGTCCAGTTTATGATATCTTAAGAATTTTGATTTCTTTGCGTTGCATGATGCTAAATATATGCTGTATATTCGTGGTATGCGTGTCATTGCAATGTGACACAGTTCGTGTGCCAATGACCGGTTTATGATATCTTATGAATCTTGATTTCTTTGCAATGTATGATGCTAAATATATGCTGTATATTCGTGGTTTGCGTGCCATTGCAATGTGACACAGTTCGTGAACCAATGTCCAGTTTATGATATCTTAAGAATTTTGATTTCTTTGCGTTTTATGATTCTAAATATATGCTGCATATTTGTGGTATACGTATCATTGCAATCTGACACAGTTCGTGACCCAATGTCCAGTTTATGATATCTTAAGAATTTTGATTTCTTTGCGTTGGATGATGCTAAATATATGCTGCATATTGGTGGTATATGTATCATTGCAATGTGACACAGTTCGTGACCCAATGTCCAGTTTATGATATCTTAAGTATTTTGATTTCTTTGCGTTGCATGATGCTAAATATATGCTGCATATTCGTGGTATGCGTATCATTGCAATGTGACTAAGTTCGTATGCCAATGACCGGTTTATGATATCTTAAGACTTTTGATTTCTTTACGTTGTATGATGCTAAATGTATGCTGTATATTCGTGGTATGCGTATCATTGCAATATGACACAGTTCGTGTGCCAATGACCGGTTTATGATATCTCAAGAATCCTGATTTCTTTTCTTTGCATGATGCTGACTGTCAGCTGCATTTTCCTGGTATGCGTATCAATGGAATGTGACACAATTTGTGAGCCAACGTCCAGTTTATGATATTTTAAGAATTTTGTTTTCTTTGAGTTGCATGATGCTAAATATATGCTTTATATTCGTGGTATGCATACCATATCAATGTGATACAGTTCGTGTGCTAATAACCGGTTTTTGACATCTTAAGAATTTTGAATTCTTTGCGTTGTATGATGCTAAATATATGCTGTATATTCGTGGTATGCGTATCATTGCAATGTGACACAGTTCGTGAGCAAATGTTTAGTTTATGATATCTTAAGAATTTTGATTTCTTTTCGTTGCACGATGTTAAATATATGCTGTATATTTGTGGTATGCGTATCATTGCAATGTGACACAGTTCGTGACCCAATTTCCAGTTTATGATATCTTAAGAATTTTGATTTCTTTGCGTTGCATGATGCTAAATATATGCTGCATATTCGTGGTATGCGTATCATTGCAATGTGACTAAGTTCGTATGCCAATGACCGGTTTATGATATCTTAAGACTTTTGATTTCTTTACGTTGTATGATGCTAAATGTATGCTGTATATTCGTGGTATGCGTATCATTGCAATGTGACACAGTTCGTGAGCAAATGTTTAGTTTATGATATCTTAAGAATTTTGATTTCTTTGCGTTGCATGATGCTAAATATATGCTGTATATTCGTGGTATGCGTATCATTGCAATGTGACACAGTTCGTGAGCCAATGACTGGTTTATGATATCTCAAGAATCCTGATTTCTTTTCTTTGAATGACGCTGACTGTACGCTGCATTTTTCTTGTATGCGTATCATTGCAATGTGACACAATTCGTGAGCCAATGTCCAGTTTATGATATCTTAAGAATTTTGATTTCTTTGCGTTGCATGATGCTAAATATAATATATGCTGTATATTCGTGGTGTGCGTATCATTGCAACGTGGCACAGTTCGTGAGCCAATGTCCAGTTCATGACATCTTAAGAATTTTGATTTCTCTGCGTTGCATAATACTAAATATATGCTGTATATTCGTGGTATGCGTATCATTGCAATATGACTCAGTTCGTTAGCCAATGACCGGTTTATGATATCTTATGAATCTTGATTTCTTTGCAATGTATGATGCTAAATATATGCTGTATATTCGTGGTATGCGTGTTATTTCAATGTGACATAGTTTGTTAGTCAATGTCCAGCTTATGATATCTTAAGAATTTTGAATTCTTTGCGTTGTATGATGCTAAATATATGCTGTATATTTGTGGTTTGCGTGTCTTTGCAATGTGACACAGTTCGTGAACCAATGCGCAGTTTATGATATCTTAAGAATTTTGATTTCTTTGCGTTTTATGATTTTAAAAATATGCTGCATATTCGTGGTATGCGTGTCATTGCAATATGACACAGATCGTGAGCCAATGTCCAGTTTATGATATCTTAAGAATTTTGATTTCTTTGCGTTGCAAGATGCTAAATATATGCTGTATATTCGTGGTATGCGTGTAATTGCAATGTGACACAGTTCGTGTGCCAATGACCGGTTTATGATATCTCAAGAATCCTGATTTCTTTTCTTTGCATGATGCTGACTGTCAGCTGCATTTTCCTGGTATGCGTATCAATGCAATGTGACACAATTTGTGAGCCAACGTCCAGTTTATGATATTTTAAGAATTTTGTTTTCTTTGAGTTGCATGATGCTAAATATATGCTTTATATTCGTGGTATGCATACCATATCAATGTGACACAGTTCGTGTGCTAATGACCGGTTTTTGACATCTTAAGAATTTTGAATTCTTTGCGTTGTATGATGCTAAATATATGCCGTATATTCGTGGTATGCCTATCATTGCAATGTGGCTCATTTCGTGAGCCAATGTCCAGTTTATGATATCTTAAGAATTTTGATTTCTTTGCGTTGCATGATGCTAAATATATGCTGTATATTCGTGGTATGCGTGTCATTGCAATGTGACACAGTACGTGACCCAATGTCCAGTTTATGATATCTTAAGAATTTTGATTTCTTTGCGTTGCATGATGCTAAATATATGCTGTATATTCGTGGTATGCGTATCATTGCAATGTGACACAGTACGTGACCCAATGTCCAGTTTATGATATCTTAAGAATTTTGATTTCTTTGCGTTGCATGATGCTAAATATATGCTGTATATTCGTGGTAGGCGTATCATTGCAATGTGACACAGTTCGTGAGCAAATGTCCAGTTTATGATATCTTAAGAATTTTGATTTCTTTGCGTTGTATGATGCTAAATATATGCTGTATATTCGTGGTTTGCGTGTCATTGCGATGTGACATATTTCGTGAGCCAATGTCCAGTTTATGATATCTTAAGATTTGTGATTTCTTTGCGTTGTCTGATGCTAAATATATGCTGCATATTCTTGGTATACGTATCATTGCAATGTGACACAGTTCGTGAGCCAATGTCCAGTTTATGATAACTTAAGAATTTTGATTTCTATGCGTTGCATGATGCTTAATATATGTAGTACATTTGTGGTATGCGTGTCATTGCAATGTGACACAGTTCGTGAGCCAATGTCCAGTTTATGATATCTTAAGACTTTTGATTTCTTTGCGTTGTATGATGCTAAATATATGCTGCATATTCGTGGTATGCGTGTGACTGCAATGTGACACAGTTTGTGAGCCAATGTCTAGTTTATGATATCTTAAGAATTTTGATTTCTTTGCGTTGTATGATGCTAACTATATGCTGTGTATTCGTGGTTTGCGTGTCATTACAATGTGACACAGTTCGTGAGCCAATGACCGGTTTATGATATCTTAGGAATTTTGAACACTTTGCGTTGCATGATGCTAAATATATGCTGTATATTCGTAGTATGCGTATCCTTTCAATGTGGCGCATTTCGTGAGCCAATGTCCAGCTTATGATATCTTAAGAATTATCTTTTCTTTGCGTTGCATGACCTAAATATATTCTGTATATTCGTGGTATGCGTATCGTTGCAACGTGACAGTTCGTGTGCCAATGACCGGTTTATGATATCTTAAGAATTATGATTTCTTTGCGTTGCATGATGCTAAATATATTCTGTATATTCGTGGTATGCGTATCATTGCAATGTGACAGTTCGTGTGCCAATGACCGGTTATGATAACTTAAGAATTTTGATTTCTTTGCGTTGCATGATGCTAAATATATGCTGCATATTCTTGGTTTGCGTATCATTGCAATACGACACAGTTCGTGTGCCAATGTCCAGTTTATGATATCTTAAGAATTTTGATTTCTTTCCGTTGTATAATGCTAAATATGCTGTATATTCGTGTTTTGCATGTCATTGCAATGTGACACAAATCGTGAACCAATGTCCGGTTTATGATATCTTAAGAATTTTGAATTCTTTGCGTTTTATGATGCTAAATATATGCTGCAAATTTGTGGTATACGTATCATTGCAATGTGACACAGTTTGTGAGCTAATGTCCAGTTTATGATATCTTAAGACTTTTGATTTCTTTGCGTTGTATGATGCTAAATATATGCTGCATATTCGTGGTATGCGTGTCATTGCAATGTGACACAGTTCGTGAGCCAAAGTCCTTTTTATGATATCTTAAGAATTTTGAGTTCTTTGCGTTGCACGATGTTAAATATATGCTGCATATTTGTGGTATGCGTTTAATTGCAATGTGACACAGTTAGTGAGCCAAAGTCCAGTTTATGATATCTTATAAATTTTGATTTCTTTGCGTTTCACGATGTTAAATATATGCTGCATATTCGTGGTATGCGTTTAATGCAATGTGACACAGTTCGTGAGCCAAAGTCCAGTTTATGATATCTTAAGAATTTTGATTTCTTTGCGTTGCACGATGTTAAATATATATGCTGCATATTCGTGGTATGCGTTTAATTGCAATGTGGCACAGTTCGTGAGCCATTGTCCAGTTTATGATATCTTAATAATTTTGATTTCTTAGCGTTGCACGATGTTAAATATATGCTGCATATTCGTGGTATGCGTTTAATTGCAATGTGACACAGTTCGTGAGCCAAAGTCCAGTTTATGATATCTTAAGAATTGTGATTTATTTGCGTTGTCTGATGCTAAATATATGCTGCATATTCTTGGTATACGTATCATTGCAATGTGACACAGTTCGTGAGCCATTGTCCAGTTTATGATATCTTAAGAATTTTGATTTCTATGCGTTGCATGATGCTTAATATATGCTGTATATTCGTGGTATGCGTATCATTGCAATGTCACACAGGTCGTGTGCCAATGACCAGTTTATGATATCTTAAGAATTTTGATTTCTCTGCGTTGTATGATGCTAAATATATACTGTATATTCGTGGTATGCGTATCATTGCAATGTGACACAGTTCTTGAGCCAATGTCCAGTTTATTATATCTTAAGAATTTTGATTTCTTTGCGTTGCATGATGCTTAATATATGCTGTATATTCGTGGTATGCGTATCATTGCAATATGACACAATTCGTGTGCCACTGACCGGTTTATGATATCTCAAGAATCCTGATTTCTTTTCTTTGCATGATGCTGAATGTACGCTGCATTTTCCTGGTATGCGTATCATTGCAATGTGACACAGTTCGTGAGCCAATGTCCAGTTTATGATATCTTAAGAATTTTGATTTCTATGCGTTGCATGATGCTTAATATATGCTGTATATTCGTGGTATGCGTATCATTGCAATGTGACACAGTTCTTGAGCCAATGTCCAGTTTATTATATCTTAAGAATTTTGATTTCTCTGCGTTGTATGATGCTAAATATATGCTGCATATTCTTGGTATACGTATCATTGCAATGTGACACAGTTCGTGAGCCATTGTCCAGTTTATGATATCTTAAGAATTTTGATTTCTATGCGTTGCACGATGTTAAATATATGCTGCATATTCGTGGTATGCGTTTAATTGCAATGTGACACAGTTCTTGAGCCAATGTCCAGTTTATTATATCTTAAGAATTTTGATTTCTCTGCGTTGTATGATGCTAAATATATGCTGCATATTCTTGGTATACGTATCATTGCAATGTGACACAGTTCGTGAGCCATTGTCCAGTTTATGATATCTTAAGAATTTTGATTTCTATGCGTTGCATGATGCTTAATATATGCTGTATATTCGTGGTATGCGTATCATTGCAATATGACACAATTCGTGTGCCACTGACCGGTTTATGATATCTCAAGAATCCTGATTTCTTTTCTTTGCATGATGCTGAATGTACGCTGCATTTTCCTGGTATGCGTATCATTGCAATGTGACACAGTTCGTGAGCCAATGTCCAGTTTATGATATCTTAAGAATTTTGATTTCTATGCGTTGCATGATGCTTAATATATGCTGTATATTCGTGGTATGCGTATCATTGCAATGTGACACAGTTCTTGAGCCAATGTCCAGTTTATTATATCTTAAGAATTTTGATTTCTCTGCGTTGTATGATGCTAAATATATGCTGCATATTCTTGGTATACGTATCATTGCAATGTGACACAGTTCGTGAGCAAATGTCCAGTTTATGATATCTTAAGAATTTTGATTTCTTTGCGTTGTATGATGCTAAATATATGCTGTATATTCGTGGTTTGCGTGTCATTGCGATGTGACATATTTCGTGAGCCAATGTCCAGTTTATGATATCTTAAGATTTGTGATTTCTTTGCGTTGTCTGATGCTAAATATATGCTGCATATTCTTGGTATACGTATCATTGCAATGTGACACAGTTCGTGAGCCAATGTCCAGTTTATGATAACTTAAGAATTTTGATTTCTATGCGTTGCATGATGCTTAATATATGTAGTACATTTGTGGTATGCGTGTCATTGCAATGTGACACAGTTCGTGAGCCAATGTCCAGTTTATGATATCTTAAGACTTTTGATTTCTTTGCGTTGTATGATGCTAAATATATGCTGCATATTCGTGGTATGCGTGTGACTGCAATGTGACACAGTTTGTGAGCCAATGTCTAGTTTATGATATCTTAAGAATTTTGATTTCTTTGCGTTGTATGATGCTAACTATATGCTGTATATTCGTGGTTTGCGTGTCATTACAATGTGACACAGTTCGTGAGCCAATGACCGGTTTATGATATCTTAGGAATTTTGAACACTTTGCGTTGCATGATGCTAAATATATGCTGTATATTCGTAGTATGCGTATCCTTTCAATGTGGCGCATTTCGTGAGCCAATGTCCAGCTTATGATATCTTAAGAATTATCTTTTCTTTGCGTTGCATGTCCTAAATATATTCTGTATATTCGTGGTATGCGTATCGTTGCAACGTGACAGTTCGTGTGCCAATGACCGGTTTATGATATCTTAAGAATTATGATTTCTTTGCGTTGCATGATGCTAAATATATTCTGTATATTCGTGGTATGCGTATCATTGCAATGTGACAGTTCGTGTGCCAATGACCGGTTATGATAACTTAAGAATTTTGATTTCTTTGCGTTGCATGATGCTAAATATATGCTGCATATTCTTGGTTTGCGTATCATTGCAATACGACACAGTTCGTGTGCCAATGTCCAGTTTATGATATCTTAAGAATTTTGATTTCTTTCCGTTGTATAATGCTAAATATGCTGTATATTCGTGTTTTGCATGTCATTGCAATGTGACACAAATCGTGAACCAATGTCCGGTTTATGATATCTTAAGAATTTTGAATTCTTTGCGTTTTATGATGCTAAATATATGCTGCAAATTTGTGGTATACGTATCATTGCAATGTGACACAGTTTGTGAGCTAATGTCCAGTTTATGATATCTTAAGACTTTTGATTTCTTTGCGTTGTATGATGCTAAATATATGCTGCATATTCGTGGTATGCGTGTCATTGCAATGTGACACAGTTCGTGAGCCAAAGTCCTTTTTATGATATCTTAAGAATTTTGAGTTCTTTGCGTTGCACGATGTTAAATATATGCTGCATATTTGTGGTATGCGTTTAATTGCAATGTGACACAGTTAGTGAGCCAAAGTCCAGTTTATGATATCTTAAGAATTTTGATTTCTTTGCGTTTCACGATGTTAAATATATGCTGCATATTCGTGGTATGCGTTTAATGCAATGTGACACAGTTCGTGAGCCAAAGTCCAGTTTATGATATCTTAAGAATTTTGATTTCTTTGCGTTGCACGATGTTAAATATATGCTGCATATTCGTGGTATGCGTTTAATTGCAATGTGGCACAGTTCGTGAGCCATTGTCCAGTTTATGATATCTTAATAATTTTGATTTCTTAGCGTTGCACGATGTTAAATATATGCTGCATATTCGTGGTATGCGTTTAATTGCAATGTGACACAGTTCGTGAGCCAAAGTCCAGTTTATGATATCTTAAGAATTGTGATTTATTTGCGTTGTCTGATGCTAAATATATGCTGCATATTCTTGGTATACGTATCATTGCAATGTGACACAGTTCGTGAGCCATTGTCCAGTTTATGATATCTTAAGAATTTTGATTTCTATGCGTTGCATGATGCTTAATATATGCTGTATATTCGTGGTATGCGTATCATTGCAATGTCACACAGGTCGTGTGCCAATGACCAGTTTATGATATCTTAAGAATTTTGATTTCTCTGCGTTGTATGATGCAAAATATATACTGTATATTCGTGGTATGCGTATCATTGCAATATGACACAATTCGTGTGCCACTGACCGGTTTATGATATCTCAAGAATCCTGATTTCTTTTCTTTGCATGATGCTGAATGTACGCTGCATTTTCCTGGTATGCGTATCATTGCAATGTGACACAGTTCGTGAGCCAATGTCCAGTTTATGATATCTTAAGAATTTTGATTTCTATGCGTTGCATGATGCTTAATATATGCTGTATATTCGTGGTATGCGTATCATTGCAATGTGACACAGTTCTTGAGCCAATGTCCAGTTTATTATATCTTAAGAATTTTGATTTCTCTGCGTTGTATGATGCTAAATATATGCTGCATATTCTTGGTATACGTATCATTGCAATGTGACACAGTTCGTGAGCCATTGTCCAGTTTATGATATCTTAAGAATTTTGATTTCTATGCGTTGCACGATGTTAAATATATGCTGCATATTCGTGGTATGCGTTTAATTGCAATGTGACACAGTTCTTGAGCCAATGTCCAGTTTATTATATCTTAAGAATTTTGATTTCTCTGCGTTGTATGATGCTAAATATATGCTGCATATTCTTGGTATACGTATCATTGCAATGTGACACAGTTCGTGAGCCATTGTCCAGTTTATGATATCTTAAGAATTTTGATTTCTATGCGTTGCATGATGCTTAATATATGCTGTATATTCGTGGTATGCGTATCATTGCAATATGACACAATTCGTGTGCCACTGACCGGTTTATGATATCTCAAGAATCCTGATTTCTTTTCTTTGCATGATGCTGAATGTACGCTGCATTTTCCTGGTATGCGTATCATTGCAATGTGACACAGTTCGTGAGCCAATGTCCAGTTTATGATATCTTAAGAATTTTGATTTCTATGCGTTGCATGATGCTTAATATATGCTGTATATTCGTGGTATGCGTATCATTGCAATGTGACACAGTTCTTGAGCCAATGTCCAGTTTATTATATCTTAAGAATTTTGATTTCTCTGCGTTGTATGATGCTAAATATATGCTGCATATTCTTGGTATACGTATCATTGCAATGTGACACAGTTCGTGAGCAAATGTCCAGTTTATGATATCTTAAGAATTTTGATTTCTTTGCGTTGTATGATGCTAAATATATGCTGTATATTCGTGGTTTGCGTGTCATTGCGATGTGACATATTTCGTGAGCCAATGTCCAGTTTATGATATCTTAAGATTTGTGATTTCTTTGCGTTGTCTGATGCTAAATATATGCTGCATATTCTTGGTATACGTATCATTGCAATGTGACACAGTTCGTGAGCCAATGTCCAGTTTATGATAACTTAAGAATTTTGATTTCTATGCGTTGCATGATGCTTAATATATGTAGTACATTTGTGGTATGCGTGTCATTGCAATGTGACACAGTTCGTGAGCCAATGTCCAGTTTATGATATCTTAAGACTTTTGATTTCTTTGCGTTGTATGATGCTAAATATATGCTGCATATTCGTGGTATGCGTGTCATTGCAATGTGACACAGTTTGTGAGCCAATGTCTAGTTTATGATATCTTAAGAATTTTGATTTCTTTGCGTTGTATGATGCTAACTATATGCTGTATATTCGTGGTTTGCGTGTCATTACAATGTGACACAGTTCGTGAGCCAATGACCGGTTTATGATATCTTAGGAATTTTGAACACTTTGCGTTGCATGATGCTAAATATATGCTGTATATTCGTAGTATGCGTATCCTTTCAATGTGGCGCATTTCGTGAGCCAATGTCCAGCTTATGATATCTTAAGAATTATCTTTTCTTTGCGTTGCATGTCCTAAATATATTCTGTATATTCGTGGTATGCGTATCGTTGCAACGTGACAGTTCGTGTGCCAATGACCGGTTTATGATATCTTAAGAATTATGATTTCTTTGCGTTGCATGATGCTAAATATATTCTGTATATTCGTGGTATGCGTATCATTGCAATGTGACAGTTCGTGTGCCAATGACCGGTTATGATAACTTAAGAATTTTGATTTCTTTGCGTTGCATGATGCTAAATATATGCTGCATATTCTTGGTTTGCGTATCATTGCAATACGACACAGTTCGTGTGCCAATGTCCAGTTTATGATATCTTAAGAATTTTGATTTCTTTCCGTTGTATAATGCTAAATATGCTGTATATTCGTGTTTTGCATGTCATTGCAATGTGACACAAATCGTGAACCAATGTCCGGTTTATGATATCTTAAGAATTTTGAATTCTTTGCGTTTTATGATGCTAAATATATGCTGCAAATTTGTGGTATACGTATCATTGCAATGTGACACAGTTTGTGAGCTAATGTCCAGTTTATGATATCTTAAGACTTTTGATTTCTTTGCGTTGTATGATGCTAAATATATGCTGCATATTCGTGGTATGCGTGTCATTGCAATGTGACACAGTTCGTGAGCCAAAGTCCTTTTTATGATATCTTAAGAATTTTGAGTTCTTTGCGTTGCACGATGTTAAATATATGCTGCATATTTGTGGTATGCGTTTAATTGCAATGTGACACAGTTAGTGAGCCAAAGTCCAGTTTATGATATCTTAAGAATTTTGATTTCTTTGCGTTTCACGATGTTAAATATATGCTGCATATTCGTGGTATGCGTTTAATGCAATGTGACACAGTTCGTGAGCCAAAGTCCAGTTTATGATATCTTAAGAATTTTGATTTCTTTGCGTTGCACGATGTTAAATATATGCTGCATATTCGTGGTATGCGTTTAATTGCAATGTGGCACAGTTCGTGAGCCATTGTCCAGTTTATGATATCTTAATAATTTTGATTTCTTAGCGTTGCACGATGTTAAATATATGCTGCATATTCGTGGTATGCGTTTAATTGCAATGTGACACAGTTCGTGAGCCAAAGTCCAGTTTATGATATCTTAAGAATTGTGATTTATTTGCGTTGTCTGATGCTAAATATATGCTGCATATTCTTGGTATACGTATCATTGCAATGTGACACAGTTCGTGAGCCATTGTCCAGTTTATGATATCTTAAGAATTTTGATTTCTATGCGTTGCATGATGCTTAATATATGCTGTATATTCGTGGTATGCGTATCATTGCAATGTCACACAGGTCGTGTGCCAATGACCAGTTTATGATATCTTAAGAATTTTGATTTCTCTGCGTTGTATGATGCTAAATATATGCTGCATATTCTTGGTATACGTATCATTGCAATGTGACACAGTTCGTGAGCCATTGTCCAGTTTATGATATCTTAAGAATTTTGATTTCTATGCGTTGCATGATGCTTAATATATGCTGTATATTCGTGGTATGCGTATCATTGCAATGTGACACATTTCTTGAGCCAATGTCCAGTTTATTATATCTTAAGAATTTTGATTGCTTTGCGTTTAATGATGCTAATTATCTGCTGAATATTCATGGTATGCGTATCATTGCAATGTGACACAGTACGTGAGTCTATGACCGGTTTATGATAACTTAAGAATTTTTAATTCTTTGCGTTGCATGATCCTAAATATATGCTGTATATTCATAGTACGCGTATCATTTCAATGTGGCACAGTTCGTGAGCCAATGTCCAGGTTATGATATCTTAAGAATTTTGATTTCTATGCGTTGTATGATGCTAAATATATACTGTATATTCGTGGTATGCGTATCATTGCAATGTGACACAGTTCTTGAGCCAATGTCCAGTTTATTATATCTCAAGAATCCTGATTTCTTTTCTTTGCATGATGCTGAATGTACGCTGCATTTTCCTGGTATGCGTATCATTGCAATGTGACACAGTTCGTGAGCCAATGTCCAGTTTATGATATCTTAAGAATTTTGATTTCTATGCGTTGCATGATGCTTAATATATGCTGTATATTCGTGGTATGCGTATCATTGCAATGTGACACAGTTCTTGAGCCAATGTCCAGTTTATTATATCTTAAGAATTTTGATTTCTCTGCGTTGTATGATGCTAAATATATGCTGCATATTCTTGGTATACGTATCATTGCAATGTGACACAGTTCGTGAGCCATTGTCCAGTTTATGATATCTTAAGAATTTTGATTTCTATGCGTTGCACGATGTTAAATATATGCTGCATATTCGTGGTATGCGTTTAATTGCAATGTGACACAGTTCTTGAGCCAATGTCCAGTTTATTATATCTTAAGAATTTTGATTTCTCTGCGTTGTATGATGCTAAATATATGCTGCATATTCTTGGTATACGTATCATTGCAATGTGACACAGTTCGTGAGCCATTGTCCAGTTTATGATATCTTAAGAATTTTGATTTCTATGCGTTGCATGATGCTTAATATATGCTGTATATTCGTGGTATGCGTATCATTGCAATATGACACAATTCGTGTGCCACTGACCGGTTTATGATATCTCAAGAATCCTGATTTCTTTTCTTTGCATGATGCTGAATGTACGCTGCATTTTCCTGGTATGCGTATCATTGCAATGTGACACAGTTCGTGAGCCAATGTCCAGTTTATGATATCTTAAGAATTTTGATTTCTATGCGTTGCATGATGCTTAATATATGCTGTATATTCGTGGTATGCGTATCATTGCAATGTGACACAGTTCTTGAGCCAATGTCCAGTTTATTATATCTTAAGAATTTTGATTTCTCTGCGTTGTATGATGCTAAATATATGCTGCATATTCTTGGTATA
The DNA here is from genome assembly GCA_028673005.1 of Tanypteryx hageni. Lineage (NCBI taxonomy): Eukaryota > Metazoa > Arthropoda > Insecta > Odonata > Petaluridae > Tanypteryx > Tanypteryx hageni. The sequence goes on along the minus strand of CM054119.1, from coordinate 18,827,091 downwards.
CGTATCATTGCAATGTGACACAGTTCGTGAGCCATTGTCCAGTTTATGATATCTTAAGAATTTTGATTTCTATGCGTTGCACGATGTTAAATATATGCTGCATATTCGTGGTATGCGTTTAATTGCAATGTGACACAGTTCTTGAGCCAATGTCCAGTTTATTATATCTTAAGAATTTTGATTTCTCTGCGTTGTATGATGCTAAATATATGCTGCATATTCTTGGTATACGTATCATTGCAATGTGACACAGTTCGTGAGCCATTGTCCAGTTTATGATATCTTAAGAATTTTGATTTCTATGCGTTGCATGATGCTTAATATATGCTGTATATTCGTGGTATGCGTATCATTGCAATATGACACAATTCGTGTGCCACTGACCGGTTTATGATATCTCAAGAATCCTGATTTCTTTTCTTTGCATGATGCTGAATGTACGCTGCATTTTCCTGGTATGCGTATCATTGCAATGTGACACAGTTCGTGAGCCAATGTCCAGTTTATGATATCTTAAGAATTTTGATTTCTATGCGTTGCATGATGCTTAATATATGCTGTATATTCGTGGTATGCGTATCATTGCAATGTGACACATTTCTTGAGCCAATGTCCAGTTTATTATATCTTAAGAATTTTGATTGCTTTGCGTTTAATGATGCTAATTATCTGCTGAATATTCATGGTATGCGTATCATTGCAATGTGACACAGTACGTGAGTCTATGACCGGTTTATGATAACTTAAGAATTTTTAATTCTTTGCGTTGCATGATCCTAAATATATGCTGTATATTCATAGTACGCGTATCATTTCAATGTGGCACAGTTCGTGAGCCAATGTCCAGGTTATGATATCTTAAGAATTTTGATTTCTTTGCGTTGCACGATGTTAAATATATGCTGTATATTCGTGGTAAGCGTATCATTGCAATGTGACACAGTTCGTGAGCCTATGACCGGTTTATGATATCTTAAGAATTTTGATTTCTTTGCGTTGCATGATGCTAAATATATTCTCTATATTCGTGGTATGCATGTCATTGCAATGTGACACAATTCATGAGCCAATGTCCAGTTTATGATATCTTAAGGATCCTGATTTCTTTGCTTTTTAGATGCTGACTATACGCTGAATTTTTTTGTTATGCAAATTATTGCAGTGTGACACAATTCGTGAGGAAAATTCCGTTTTATGATATCTCAATGATCCTGATTTCTTTGCGTTGCATGATGCTTACTATACGCTGCATTTTCGTAGTATGCATATCATTTCGACGTTGCACAATTTGTTAGCCAATGTCCTGTTCATGGTATCTTAAGGATCCTGATTTCCTATTGTTGTAATATGCTGACTATGCGTGGGACACTTTTAGTATTGCGCATTCCGTCTTTTTCCTTCGTGAAATTCGCTATATTGTAAGTCTTCTTTGAATGTGCTGGTTCAATATGCGGTAATTTGGATTCTGGTAAAGGGCGTGCAAGAAAAAATACCGTTTTTTATGACAAGTACGTGGCTTTATTCCCACTCGCAAAATTACATCTCTAGCCTTCACTTGTCCGATGCTTCTGCACCATCTCTCCTTGCTTGCCCTTCATCTTGGTGCTTTCCTTTTGACTGCCAGGATCACCAGATCCGCTCTCCCATGGTAGCCGCGTTCGTATGGAGATATCGAGTAAACAATGTTCTCACAGACATCAGCGGAAATAGGGTATTATGGAAAAGTGGGAGCAAAGTGCTGGTGTAGAACAATCCCTCCACTTCCTGCAGGAAGTGAGGAAGGGGGAATAGTGGAGACGGAATTTGGAAGTACGGAGAAATTTCCGATCTTTATATCTTGTACATTTTTCTTTGGACGTACGAACATGACGTCGTTGGCTGTATTTTGCAGCAGGTTTCACTAGCAAGTTCATGGTTCCGTGCGTCTTTGAGTTGTTACGTGGATTCTTTGCCATTCACCTGGCCGTGCAATAATTCCATTGCTAATGTTCGAAATACAATATCTAAGAATTCTGATTTCTCTGTATTTCATTCTTTTTCCCAGCGGTTAATTTTTTCTACGCATTCTCTTTTGACATATGGATGTATTGTCATTGTCTACACTCAGCAACTGTTTTCATTCACAAGTCGGCGATTCCGTATGTCTTTGAATGGTCACGCAGATTGTTTATCATTTATCTGTTTTTGTGCAGTTATTTCATCGCATAATTCATAAGCTGATGTCTTGGTTATGATATCCAAGCATTCAGATTTGTTTGTATTGGATCATGACGCCGATGATATAAAGGAAGGTCCAAAAACTCTGTTTCGTCCTTTTTCCTAGTGATAAATGTAGATAAGTGAGCAATAGTTAAAACCAGGGAATTTCACTACTCTCCCTTGTTCCTGAGTTACATAGCCAAGAAATCACCCTGTGTTCCAACTCTAAAATATCACAGCGGTACCGAAATAGTAATACCAAATAGAAGCCGAACCCTTGAAATTTTAGGAACAATGTAAATTTAAGAGATTTCATGCTGAGTGGTACCTTGAGTTATGCAAAGCTTTCATACCCTATTCATTACAGCTCAGCACTTTTTTGCAAAGAAACTTACGTATGAAGGATGAAAACCAGTTGAATATTTTTGTAAAAACTTTTGTCTTAATATAAAACAAATGGTAACGCAAAGAAACTTCTGATCAAATTCAGTAACAATTGCAATAACTTAGATAATATCCATTGAGGAGAAAAGATCGCTTATTTTTCCTTAACTACCGACACCCAGTTTTGACACGCTAATAATCTCTCGGACTAATTCATCTTCTCACCCACACGTCTCAGTGATAAAGCACGCTAAGAGAGCTAAATCTGTTTTCCTCTGCTTAACGTCTAATTGCCAATTAGTTTCATTTTGTTGTACAAAAAACGGCCAAACCTAACCATTTAAATTGGCGATATATGTAAACAGCACCACAAGAAAAGAAAGAAAATAGTTAATCCAGTATTTTTAATACATTTACTTAGTCTTAAAAATACAAAACTTATTGCAATTTCTGGTTTTTAAGGGTATATAAATACATTATAGCTGAAAATGTTACAATAAAACCAAAAACAAAAAAATAATGCCACCGACGGTCGTCTGTGAGACGAACTTAAAGACTTTGACGACTGTTGCCACTCAACTGATCATTCTGAAACACTACAAGCTATACACAAATAATCTTATCTATAGCCATTTGAATGTACTAGGATGCAGGAGGTTCCAAGATTAGATAATAGAGAGCAACAGTAATTACAAAAAGACGTACTCTACTCACAGACGAGTGGTCGGTAGTTATGGGTTAAATGCATAATAATTATATTTTAATCCTCGTAAGAATAAGATAAAACTATATGCGAGGGAAGCGAGCCGCCAACAGGGTTGGGCTTGTAAGACTAGGGACAGAGTTTCTAGTTTCTTTAATGATGATAAGCCGCAGAGTTTGCAACTCAGCATGGAAAATTATTAACTAATAGCATTTCTACATGATCGAAATGTGTGTTCACACATATCCATCATCAATGACTTCCATTGCAATATGGCATATTTCCTTGAGCCTTTGTCCTTGTTTAATACAATACAATACAATACTTTATTTGTCCAAAAGACACTACATAGTATATAATGCATAGAACACGTCAAAAAAAAAATAATAATAAGTTACATAAATTCATCAATTCTATAATAACATTTTGTTATAAGGAATTCAAGAACAGTTTTTTTTAAATACAGGCAGACTCCTGATTATCTTAATTTCAGCTGGTAATCTATTATATAGTTTTATACACATTGCTTTAGGACCTTTGCTGCAAACTTTCAGTTTGTTGTGATAAACTCCAAGGATAACAATTTATTTGCATCGTATTATGCTTAATGATATGCTGATCTTAAAAAAAAACATATTTTGTCCTCCCTCTGTGATCTGGACATTCTTTTTTGAAGTATCGATGTGATGTCTTAGTCCTATCCAGGACTTTTCATAAGCAATATTTTGTTCATCTTGACATGATCATGTGGATTGTTTACTGTTTACCATTTACCTGGCTGTTTGACCCCGTATCTTCATTATGGTCTTCTTAAATTCACCACCCACAACTTTCCCATATATATATATATATATATATATATATCCATTCGGGGTTGGTATCTCTAGAGAGACCCAGAGAATATTTGATCAGGGTGTTGATACCCAAGGGGGTTACAGGGAAAATCAGATCTCCCATCCCCTCAACTTCATCCCACTCAGGGAAATTTGTCCGGTAAATTGAAGCCATATTTTCTGGCTGGATGTGGGGAGTCGGAATATATCCATTCATTACGGAATTGAGAGCTTGTGACAAGAGGTGATAGTAAGACAGGACTAGGTTACTTAGACAGCCCTGCTGTTCTGTCCAATCAACAACTGCGGACAATCTCATGGTCATATCATGCTGGAAGGCCCTCAACTCTCTAGTCATTCTATTGCTAATCAAGATTAGCTTGTTATCAAATTCGGAGATACCAATTGTAAGGGTGTCAATATTGTCCACAACCCCTCTGAGCTCTCGAAATGGGGTAATACCTGTTATGTATGTGAATCTATGATACCAAATACACAATAGGATAGTGTAGCTACAGATATGGTCCCAAAAGCTGTTGTCCATGGGTTTGCTCTTGCCCAAGCTAAAGCTCTCACGTATGCAGGAGCCATTACACCAGCGGAAACATAGTAAAATGGTAGAGCTGCTGCTGCCCTGATGGAGAGAGCACTCTGTGAGAGGGAAGATAGGATGTGAGTCATCTGGGTTGACATAGATGCTAGTTGGATCGAGGAGGTAGGGACTTGTCTCTTGCCCCTCACGCAGGGTCCAAGCCAGTCCAACTCAATCCAAGCCAGTCCAACACAATCCAAGCCAGTTCAACTCAATCCAAGCCAGTCCAACTCAATCCAAGCCAGTCCAACTCAATCCAAGCCAGTCCAACACAATCCAAGCCAGCCCAACACAATCTAAGCCTGTCCAACACAATCCAAGCCAGTCCAACTCAATCCAAGCCAGTCCAACTCAACCTGATCCAACCCTAGGTGACTGAAAACAAAGGTTCATAAGTTGGCAAAACTTAAAAATGATGATCAATAATGGTGAAAACAATATAAAACTGTACGTGTGAAAACAATATAAAACTCTACGTGTGAAAACAACCTAAAAGTAGTGACTGAAAGGAACAAATTTGTGTTTTACTTGTGGACTAAACAATACAGGTTATTATTGGAACAAATTTGTGAAAGCAAAATGAAGAAGTTAAAAAAAAGTTGATGGAACAATATCAAATCTGAGCCGAAGGCTTTATCAATAATTCGTTTAAGGTTGTTAGAAAGGTTGTTATTAAAGTATCTTCCTGTAATTAAAGAATCTGAGGTTTTTTTGATGATTTGGCATCGTGGCCTACAGTCAATTATTTGAGCACAAATCTTCGTCAATTCCTCCTGGAAGTACTTTTGAAAATGTGACAGACGGACATACACTTGTGAATTATTCTGTAAATATCTGTGTGAATACCAGCTGTGTGATGGGATGTGGTATATTTTTTCTGCATGAATCTAAATTCAAATATTTATTTGAATTCAAATATCATAATGCAAAGAATGAAAAGGTTTAATTTTCGGTTTTATCAAAGTGTCCAGTAGTGCAGTGCAGATAACTAAAAATGGGAAACTATTTTAATATGTAAATGTTGCTAAACTCACTGTATTTCACTGAATGATTTTCAAGACTTTATGTTGGAAATAATTGGTTTTATTTTTGTTTCGAATCCATCTTTTTCAACTTTATTGGCAAATTCAATATAGTTCAAGGTTTAGATGGCGTCATTTGAAAATATAAACTTCTACTAATCCATGGTTTATTGTCAAAATGTAATTATTTTACAGCTTATATCTTCATTGCTGTATTTTGGTGATTTTTAAATTATGGTTAAAGGAGCTTACAAAACAAAAATACGATTGAAAATAAAATCGGTCGTATTTGTTGTGTGTAAAGGTACAGATATTTTGTACAGAAATTTAATAACCCATTTACGAGGAACATTTCCCATTGAAAAACAGCAATTGCTGTAAACAATTTGTTTTTTAATATTAAGAAGGAATTCTTCCTATAAAATTAACGTTTAGAAGGGAGATGAAATAAATTGTGAGAACATGACAAACAAATGAAAATTGAAAATAATTTTATACAGATTTAAGTTGCTAAGCATCTGATTATGTGTGTGTGTGTACTGGTTTTGATAATGGCAAAATTATTAACGTTGTTGTGATATCTTTCATGATTGTGTAAAGCTAGCCCAGATTTCATTCTTTTGTATAACCTTTGAATCTTGTTTCTCATTCTTCTGCGTATTTTATGGCATGTTATGCGATACTGTGTAAATCCCAGAATTCTATAAAATGGAACTTGATCATTTTTGTCGCAACTTTGCTATTATTTGCAAATACCACAAAGAAATTGTTTGGAAAAGATGTTCTGTGGTTCATCAGTCATCGTCACTGATTCTTATATTTTTTAAATGATTTGTGATGACAAATTCTGATCAACATTTTATGTTGTGGTGTTTTAACCTGTATGTATTTTTTGATAAACTTGAGTTTGTACCAGATTTCTACTACCATACTGATGTATTTTGTTATTATTATTATTATTACTTTTTGTTTGAAAGAAATTTCTTGTAAAAATAAAAAAAATTCGTTTTTTATTCATCTTTTTATTTTTAACTAAACCAATAATCCCCAGCCTCGTTTACTTATCAAATTTGTGATGAGAGCCACATATCTGAAACGAGAAGAATATTAAAGTGAAACATTAATTATAATGTCCCCCTAATTTTTATTTTCTCGTATATGTAGTATATGTGAAGAAAGTATTGTAATCATGAAAAAGTTTGACTTCGAGATTTTGAGATTTCCTTTTTTTTCTTATGGGGCATCGAAATGGAACATTGGGGTTGAGAATACCCCATTAAAAAATTTGGAATTTTTGATTTTTCTGGTTGGTTGTACCTAATAACCTATCATCCTGCCAAATTTCAGATCTGTGGCATATCTAGAAGTACCTTAGGTTTTATATTATATATATATCATATCTATATCCTCCATAAGAAGCAGCTGTTTACAATTATATATGTATATATATATATATATATATATATATATATATATATATATATATATATATATGGCAACATGATGTTGGGATGAGGAAGCCCAGTGAACACTCACCAATCGGAGGACTTCAGGTTGGCAAGGCCCTGGGGATGTCAAAGCGACACATGTAAAAGAACACTAAAACAACACAGAAACATGACAAACGTAGAAGCTTTCGGAGTTATTCCTTCTTCAGCTACTGAGAGAGAACCTTACCTTTCCTTTAAGCTGTTATATATATATATATATATATATATATATATATATATATATATATATATATATATATATAACAGCTTACGGAAAAGGTAAGGTGAAATGGATATATGGATGGCAACAAGATGTTGGGATGAGGAAACGCAGTGAACACTCACCAATCGGAGGACTTCAGGTTGGCGAGGCCCTGGGGATGTCGAAGCGACATACGTAAAAGAACACTAAAACAGCACAGAAACATCACAAACGTAGAAGCTTTCGGAGTTATTCCTTCATCAGCTACATCCCAACATCTTGTTGCCATATATATATATATATATATATATATATATATATATATATATATATATACATACATACATACATACATACATACATACATACATACATACATACATATATATACACATGAGTAGTCGGTGCTTGCAAACTGCATGCACTTCAAAAAATCTCCATACGCCAAGATGTAAACTCGTAAACGTGATCTCCAGGGCAACAGCACTTCAGTCACGTGGAGCTCGTCTGGAAGTGCCTAAAAATTAGTATCCTCCTTTATAAAGTACCATATTTCTTAGCATATAAGACGCACTTTTTTCCAGAAATATGATCCCCAAAATCAGCCTGCATCTTATACGCCGAAGGTAAGATTATTACTGTTCTTAATACTGACACCAACAACCACACTCATCTCCAAAATGGAATAATTGGCAGTCATTCCTCGCAAAAACAATAAAGTATACATTATTAATAAATAACAGTGAAAATTTTGTTAATATATACAGTAATACCTTATGCAACGTGAATTCTGAGGAGGCATTTTCATTATTACACTTTAATACATGTCCGCTCAGAGTGATTACATTTCGGCGCGTTTGCGATGTTTTACTTCCTAATGAGCCCATTGAATAGCACGATTAACACTATAGAACAATAGAATTCCTGTATATGTCATAAATATTTAACATATATCTAGGATAAATAACGTTAAGTGTATTTAGATCATAATGGCTACTAAAGTGAAAAGTTATGCTTACACTATTAGCTATATGCTTCATGCGATTCCGTATGCAAAATCGCACAGAAACTGAGTAGCTGCATGTCATTTCGGTTCACCTCCAGAAAAAAAGATCCGTGAATGGGGAAAATGAGGAAAAACTGAATTCCATTTATTATCTATCCCATTATATTAAAATACCATCTTGCACATAAGTTTGTAAGTACTGTCGATAAAGGGTATCTATACGTGTGACGTGTGTGCTGCACTGGGACAGCTTTAATTAATACGACTGCCGAGTTCATGCAGTCCACATCTAGCTATACAAGTCTCGAGGCAATTATTTATCTTTTACATAATCCCCATTTATTTTACGAATTAATTTTATCTAAAACGTTATATTTAACTGTTATCATGTCGTAATATTTTCTGTAAATGTTGCCAGATACGGACTGAATCACGGCTGGAAATATTACATGATGTGGCCCTTTCTAAATACCTTGGTGAACCAAAATACTTTTTTTCTTGAAAAATCTTCCAAAAAACCTGGGTGCGCCTTATACCCAGGTGCATCTTATATGCCGATAAATACGGTAATTTATTAAAGAATTAATTCAAACATTTTTACTTTTTATCTATAATCGTTTGCTCGGAATCTTAATTTGAAAATCTTGAAGGCACCCCCCTCCGACCACCATTTTCTCCAAAACATTTCTTTGCCTGTGTAATAAATGTCATTGTAGATCATACTCAGCCTGCAAATTTCAGTCTTGTTTTCCAACCGTTTTGCTTTGACGACAAACTTTTTAAATGATCCAGCTCCCATGACACACCATGAAATAAAAAATCAATTTTCTTCGTTAAAACAACAAAAATACATAAAATTCCTTATTTAACAATAAAACATAAATATAGCAAAAAATATAACAAAATGTTTTATTATGCGTGAGAATGATGATAACTCTCCTTAACAAAATTTACTTCATGTTTAATATAGCCTTTATTAACGTTTTCGGCCACAAACCTCCCAACTCTTCGCGACACATCATTGTGTCGTGATACACCGGTTGAAAACCACTGCTGTAATCGTTGACATGCAATTTTAATTTAACCAATTCCATAGAGCAGTGGTGTACAACTTAGGGCCTGTTTAGGGTTTTGGTGCGGCCCATCCTAGCCTGTATGGAATAGCAATTCAAAAAATTTAATGCACAAATTCTTCCATTATTATGAAAATTTCGATGATAAAAATTAAAATATTGAAATGACAACCATAAAAACCTTATTAAGAATTGGTTTTCACTTGTATGTCATCTCAAAATATATAGGTAGCTTCCAATCCGGGACGGCATGATATCTTTGGGGGCCCCTATGCAAGTATGATTTTTGGGGCCCCTATGCAAGTACGATTTTTGGGGCCCCTATGCAAGCCTGATTTTTGGGGCCCCTATGCAAGTACGATTTTTGAGGCCCCTATGCAAGTACGATTTTTGGGGCCCCTATGCAAGTATGATTTTTGGGGCCCCTATGCAAGTACGATTTTTGGGGCCCTTATGCAAGTACGATTTTTGCGGCCCCTGTGCAAGTATGATTTTTGGGACCCTTATGCAAGTACGATTTTTGGGGCCCCTATGCAAGTATGATTTTTGGGGCCCCTATGCAAGTATGATTTTTGGGGCCCCTATGCAAGTACGATTTTTGAGGTCCACCCCTTCTTTTTTACTTTCTCCATATGTAGTATATGGGAAAGTATTGTTTTCATGAAAAAAATCGATTTCAACGGAAATACATGTTTTGAGCTGCCCTGAACACGTTTTGACCATTTTCTCAATGATGTCTGCATGTGTGTGTGTGAGTTTTTTTGTGGGCGCTCTAACTCACAAAGTATTTATCAGGTCAATGCAAAATTTTATATTTAACATTTTTATAAAAGTCAAAAGAACTGATTAGTTTTTGGGAAAAATCGGTCAACCGGAAGTGGGTGTTTACTCTTGTCACTTATCCGTTATTTTAAAATATTTGCTTTAATATTTGATAAATGTAAAAATGTATTGGAATAAAAGTTGTAGGTAATTTTATTTTCTACAATCTTTGTTTGAAACATTTTCCTATACAATGCTTTGTTTAAGAGATATTTTTTAAACTCATTTTTTAACTGCCACCATCTACCAGTGACTATTTTTAATACCAGATTTTCTACAAGGTGTTCCAACCATGAGATGGCAGCACCAGGTGGCTCTTTATTTTGAATCAATACTCTCTATTCTGTATGAAATTGTTGATATGTTTATTTCTGTGAGACAATTTTCTTTAAATCCCTCACGCGGTGAAAATTTGCCCTACGGTCCTTGTTACAACTTTTTATATTATGTGACTTGTAAAATGTTAAATTAACTAGTGTAATTGCCCATCGAAATAATGATGATATTTCGATCATGTCTATTTGCAGTAGTATATCTTTGGTGGAACCTGCCATTGACAGAAAACAGAGATAATAAATTGACATGAAATATGGAGCTAAAAGAATGCTATCGCTCTTATGAATTTTATTTTACGAATGAAACCATTAGCATCTAACTAAATAATTGCTAGCTGAATTCATGAAGAAGTAGCAAAATACTATCAAATGCTCTTTCGATGAAAGACCTAGCAAAGCGAAGGGCAAGGAAATTTTAACCCTCTTCTGTTCAAAATGTTTCAGAACGACGGAATCTGCTCTAATGGATATTTAGTATTTTATGCAATTCTTTGAAAAGTCTTGGATTACAGATTTCCAATTGTATGCAGTATTTCATGGAAGACTTTTATAAGTAAATTGCATTTTTCACTTGTTATACGTACATTTCATTAGTCTTAATTAAGGTTCAAATGTGATTCTGACCAGGATAAATGTTTGTTTGAAGCTTAATGTTATATGTTCCTTTAGTCTTAATAAAGGTCCAAATGTGATTTTGACAAGGATAAATGTTTGTTTTACACTTAGTATTATGTGTTCCATTAGTCTTAATGAAGGTTAGAATTTGATTTTGACCAGGATAAATGTTTGTCTTAAGCTTAATGTTATATGTTCCTTTAGTTTTAATAAAGGTTCAAATATGATTTTGATTAGGATATATGTTTGTTTTAAGTTTTAAGGTTATATCTACCTATAATCTTAATAAAGATTAAAATGTGATTTTGACAAGGATAAATGTTTGTTTAAAGCTTATTGTTATACATTCCTTTAGTCCTAATAAAGGTACAAATGTGATTTTCACCAGGATAAATTTTTTTTACACTTAATGTTATATGTTCCATTAGTCTTAATAAAGATTAAAATGTGATTTTGACCAGGATGTTTGTTTTATTCTTAATGTTATATTTTCCTTGAGTCCTAATTAAGGTTTAAATGTGATTTTGACCAGGACCAATGTTTGTTTTATGCTTAATTTTATACATTCCTTTAGTCTTAACCCTAGAGCACGGTCACCTATTTTACAAACGAAATCCAGGTCGCTGGGTGTCAAACACCCACTCCTTCCTTAAATTTTTTTGGATGGATTTAACTTTCAGAACAATGTACCTGTTATTGTAAAATTAATATGAGCATATAATAAACATAGAAAGAAGGAAAAACCGATGTATTTTTGTGTTCACCATTTTCTCCAGCATGATTTTTACCAGTGTTATTATTTATTTATTTGAGTACTTATATTTTTTATTTATATATATTTTTTCTGAACTGAATCAGAAAAAAACAGTATACATTATGGAAAAAATACCAACCAATTACATGGATTCAAATATTAAGAAGTAAAACTACCAATTGATTTACATATGTATTTCATATAAAAATAATATTACGCAAGCACGGTCGGTGAGTGTAATGCACCCAGAGGTCTGACAAATAATTTCTTTTAATTGTTCAAAAGTTGAAATCGCGCTAAAATCCATCACTAATCCCTCAGGACATTTCAAAACTCAGCCACAAATCGAATGAAGTTATCTGCACTACGATAAAGAATAATATTGGCATTTAAAAATGCTCTGGGTGTGATACACCCAGGCGACCGTGCTCAAGGGTTAATGTTACAAGTTGATTTTGACCAGGATAAATGTTCATTTTATTCTTAATGTTATATGTTCCTTTAGTCTTAATAAAGGTTTGAATTTGATTTTGACCAGGATAAATGTTTGTTTTAAGCTGAATGTTATATGTTTCTTTAGTTTTATTTATGGTTCAAATGTGATTTTGATCAGAATAAATGATTGTTTTGTGCTTAATGTTATACTTTCCTTTAGTCTTAATAAAGGTTCAAATGTGATTTTGGCCAGAACAAACATTTGTTCGTGTTATGTTTACTTTGCTGCAAATGAAAGCTTAATATGTGGTAGCATAAAATAAGACTCTCATTTTAATAAAACTGTTATCTGTCATGGTTTCATATAAATTTTTGTTAAGAATACTACAATTTAATTTGCCAATTTTAGTGCTTTTCTGAAAAAAAATGATTGCTTATGTATTCAGTATGTCTGTACGTCCGTCTGTTTGGGCAATATCTCTTGAATGCTTCAACCTGGAGAAGCCAAAATTTCAGAATAGGATGATCTGTTTGAGGGCTAGATATGGTACAAATTTTATGGTTCTATTATTAGCTGCTGAGTAGTAATCAATGACTATTTCCAACCCCTTAGTTTCATTTCTGCCCAATAAGAAAAACATGAAATCGGTTCAGATCATTGTACATATGCATTTTTAAATTTGTTAAAATTAAGATAGGAGCTCAGGACATAAACAGTTCTGTAGCTGATTATTATTATTAATATTTAATTCCATAAAAATTGCATACACAAAGCATTACAATTATCAGGAGCCATCATAGAGGACATTCACAACATATATATATATATATATATATATATATATATATATATATATATATATATATATATATATATACTATGGAAGTTACATAGCAAAGCAAACATACAAAAAATACAGAGTGAGTACATAGTGCATATGCTACATTTTCTTATATGTTCTATGTTTCATATTTTATAATTGTGCAACTAGCCTTCATCAAAAATCATCATATATATTTGAAAGTAAGAAAACATATTAAAAATACAATCTCAAAATACAGCACTATTTAAATATAAAACAAGTAAATTACATGTTAGAGTTTCTTCCTGTTACATGTTTTTGGAGTAGCATACATCAATAAATTCTTCAACTGAGTAAAAAGCATTCTCCATTAGGAATTTGTACATTTTGTTCTTAAAGTCTTTTTCTGATCTGCTAGACTTAAGGTTGGGAGATAAAATATTGAACCATTGAATACCTTTATATTTGGGTAGGCTTTCATACAATTTTAGTCTATGTTGGATAAGACGGTAAGAGGAATTGCCTCTAGTGAAGTGTTCATGGACATCTTTATTACATATTATATCATCCAAAGTAGCTAAATATAGCAAAGTCCTATATATTACAATGGATGGGAGTGTCAGTAGTTTAAGGTCAACAAAAGCCTGCCTACATAGACTCAGGTTTATATTTTCTGAAGACGCAATTCAAATTCACATCAAATGAAAGCAAAAAAATTATTTTTAATCCAAAGAAGGGGAAAAATGTTCAGATTTTTTACATTGAGAAATGAAAATGCCATAGCAACAAGTCCACTGCTTTTGAAATAGGAAACATGTTGAATGAATGAAATTTTATTGATTCCATAGGTCTACATAGACATGGAATAGGTCATAAATAAAACATAAAAAAGCACAGACAATACAATACAAGAAACTGAAATGAGAACAGAGAAGATAATTAGCCGGTATTATTGTCACATTACAAATCACTATCAGACAAGTATTCAGAGACACTATAGTAATTTTTACTTATTAGATAGCGCTTCAATTGCCTCTTGAAAGACAAGGTACAGGAGGTTGACTTAATCCTAGAGGGTAAGTTATTAAATATACTGGAGGCAGCATGGTGAGGTCCTTTTAGGGAAAGGGACAAGTGATACTCAATTAAATGAATGTTTAGTCTTTTGCGAGTATGATGCAAGTGGTAATTGGAATTTGTTGGGAAAAGGTGAGGGTGTTGTTTAACAAAAGTAGCACAATTTAAAATATAGATTGAAGGGAGAGTTAATATACTAAGGGAGTGAAATAATGGCTTGCCAGGAGTTCGGTAAGGTAATTGCAACATTGCCGTGTTCTCACATAGCATCGATATAATACTTATTAAAGGGAATTTACAGGCTACTATTATTGCGAGGCTGTCAATCTCAACTAAAGATGTACTCTTATGTTGACATCATAATCTTAAAAACAATAAAAAAGAGCCATGTGTAATTTGTTCTGCAATTCTTCCCTGGTGTGTTTTCATTAGTTTGATATTTTCATGTTTATAAATAGTTCATTTTGTTGTATTGAACCTCAATTTACATTCCGTATAAAATATCCATATCCAATTATCCCATATTCAAAACATATTCGCTTGAAACTAATTTAAATCCAATAGGTACATGGTAGGAATGAAGAAACAGTAAGCAAAGGAGAGGGGGCTGGCTAGCATCAGCAAGCAGAGGGACTTACCCCCTAGTATATATATACAGGGTGTTTCAATATTAAGTGTAAAAAATTCTGGGACATATTCTAGACGATAAAACAAGACTAAAATGCTCTTTGACAATATTTCTGAAAACACTTTATTTCGGAGTCGATTCAATGAAACTTGAAAAAGTCATACAAGTCAGTACAAAATTATATTAAATTATTCTTTCAAACAGGCATACAAACGTAACGATCGTTCATAATTGCAATAAATGTTCGAAGTGGCATCTGTGACCCCTAGAAGGTTAACATTAGGTGCGGTATTGCAGGTGATCGGTTACTCGGACCTCATGTTCTATCACCGCGACTGACGGGCAAAGCATATCGACAGTTTTTTGAAAATGTGTTGCCGGGATCGCTTGAAGATGTTCCTCTCTGGACAAGATCTAGTATGTGCTTCATGCAAAGTGGTGCTCCCGTGCATTTCAGCCATCAAGCAAGGGCTCACCTCGATGCACGATCACCCGACATGAACTCCTTAGATTTAAATGAATAAATGGAATCATTTAAAGATGCTGGTTTATGAATAGTAAGTTCTGGACATAGCAGAACTATATATATAACCAGAGCCATCTCTAAGACTCACGGGGCCCCGGGCGAGAGGGTTGCCGCGGGGCTCCCTATTTATACGAATCAAATTTCTCATTTCATTACAATTTTATTAATGTTTTCAAGTTATGTTAGTCTGTACAGAAACAATGATAATAAATTTCAAATCTGATCCTCAAACAGAGAACAGTAATAAATAATAAAGAATTTGTGATTGAGCTTACGAATTTTCACGCTAATTATCCAGGGTTCAGTTCACAAAATACACAGACTCTCTCAGATTAAGTATATTTACATCTTTAAACAAATTTTCGCTTTTTTATTAAATTAATTATCATTATAGTTACTTTATAATTGTTTGTGGTCAGTGCTGGATTAAGAGATTTGAACTTATCAATGAGATCGTCATACTAAAAGATTTAATATCAAATGAAGATAATGTAAATTCTGCACAGGAGATTTTAGAATATATATTAACTAATAATTTTAGTGAAATATTATCCAATGTTATGATCGTACTTAGGTTATTTTTTACCTTTCCCATAACGGTGGCAAGTGTAGAGTGATCTTTTAGTAAATTAAAAATTATTAAAAACTATCTTCGCTCAGCGATGTGTAATGAGCATTTAAACACTTTTAGTTTATTAAGCATTGAAAAAGATATTGTTAAAGAATATGATTGTTCTGATGTTATTGAGAATATGACATTACAGAAATCCCATATGTAATAATCATTGTAATTAAAATGTAATTTGTTTTATTAATATATTTATATTTTTTGTTCCAAGCAATATTTTTTAATCGTCTCTGAAAGTACATGTTCTCTCTAAGCTGTAACATTGATGCGTAAAAAATGGCAGGCCTTTTTTGACATAGGGGGGGTCCCAAAAACCTGCTTGCATCCGGGCCCCCGAAAGTACTTGGCTTGCCCTGGGTATGCAAACCAACAGTTGGGAATCACTGCTCTAAATGTCTTCAAATTCGGAAAATTCAGAATTTTGAAATGGTGTTTTTGTCAAACTACTGGGATTATTAGGAAGATTCTTTTTTAATTAGATATCAATCTATGAATTTTAAACAGTTTTGGTTTTCCATGTAGTTCATAGATTTTCTGCTGGATGGCTTCAATTTCGAAATTTTCCAAATCTAAAATGTAAACTACGGAAGCTAGAGGAAACATTTTCTTCAAAAAAACCCCAAAAAACTAATTATTCATTAGACACGGTCTAAGAATGCAAAACCCAAAATATAATTAATGTACTCAAAAATAACACACAATGGAAGCATAAAAAATATCAGATATCAGCCGTAATTCAATATGCAAATAAGCATAACCCTATGCAAACACAATGCATAAAAACAAGTCAATAATAAAGCAAAATATCTCACCCTATAATAAAAATACTCGGATACTCTCGGTGTTGCCAAAAGAAGGATAAGTATGCATCAAAATCTGATGTGGCCACCAAATGACTTTCTCCCTATCTGTAATATTTCTAAAAATTCCAAATAGGTTAGATAATAATGAAAATTTTACGAAACTGCGAGAAAATTTAGGACTTTACAAAGAACAGAAATAAACTCCAACCATAACCTTCTGATATTGGATATAGCCACAAAGCTCCAACAATTAACAAAAGAAAAAGGAGCATTACTAATTGTAAGATGTAACTAAGCATCAATTGTTAACAATAGTCTTCGGTAGGTGGCGTGGTGGTGGCAGCTAAAAATATAAGATATCTCTTAAACAATGCATTATATTGAAAAATGTATCAAACAAAGGTTGTAGAAAATAAAATTTCCTACAACTTTTAATCCAATACATGTTTACATTTATCAAATATTAAAGCAAATATTTCAAAATAACGGATAAGAGACAAGAGTAAACACCCACATCCGGTCGACCGATTTTAACGAAAAACTAACCAGTTCTTGTGACTTTTGTAAAAATGTTAACTATAAAATTTTGCATTGACCTGATTAATAGTTTTTGAGTTAGAGCGCCCACAAAAAGCTATCACATACACATACAGACATAATGGAGAAAATGGTAAAACGTGTTCAGGGGACCTCAAAACGTGTATTTCCGTTGAAATCTCAAAGTATTTTTTTCATGAAAACAATACTTTCCCCTATACTACGTATATGGAGAAAGTAAAAATGGAATACACAGGTCTCCCATGATAATTAAAACAAGAAGCTTAAACATAGAGCAGTCAGTGTTGCCAATTTAGTGCTTTTCGCGCTAGATTTAGTGCTTTTTTGTTTTTTCTAGTTCTAGTTTTAGGCATTTGGTGCTAATTTAGCACTTTTTAAAATTGTAGCGCTAAATTTGACGCCTTTTTTCTCTGTAATTTAGTAAGCTTTTTAACCTACCTTCAATGAGGTGAAGAAAAATGAATTCCAAATAAAACATTGTATTGATCTACATTCTGAGAATGCTAAGGGTGGCCATCCTTCCTAACCGAGGCATATTTTCAAAAATGGAAGGGTGTAGCTGGGAAAACCAGGACACCTGAAAAATTCCCTCGGTACACCCCTTGTATAGGTTTTCCATGCTGTAAGACACTCAACTTGAAAAGTGCCCCAAAGGCCACCAATTATGGTACAATGTAATGTAATTATGAGTTATGCAGTGCAATTATGATAATATTTTATATAATTGTGATATTGTATATAACTACCGTAAATACCCACGCATAATGAGCACTTTTTTCGAAATATTTGAGTTGAAAATTAGGATGCGTGTTATGCGAGGGTACATAATCTTCCTATTTTCATTTGACCCCATATTTCCACAATTTCGGCACATTAATTAGTGCCCGGGTATCCTCATAATTTTATTGGTGATTTTTACGAAAAGTAAGATAGATAATAGTTAAAATTTATTAACTAATTCTATTAACGTACATTAATTAGATATGAAAAGAATGAATTCCGTATTTATTCATTTTAAAAGCCAAGAAATACTTCGTCACTGGACCATTCTTCTTCGATGTTGTTATCGGAATCATCATCTTACGCATGATATCACCCTACATCGGCACCCGGCCTGGTGGTGAGGTACTGGTACTACTTACAAATAGAAACAATGGCAGCTGATGCCTTTGAGTTCACTGGGAGTTGATGCGTCTTGTAGAACTAAATAAAGTTATCGTTCCCTACCTTTCTCTCAGCATTCATACGTGATTTATTCTTGATTCTTAGAGTCTGTAGTTAATTAAGGTTATTTGCTATTGTTTTTACGTGCTCTAGAGTGTTCTAATAAGGTTAAAATTGAAGGTTGGGAAAACCCGTCCACCTCAGGCGTGACTAAAACGACATAGGATTATCCTCATTCCTTCAATTTATTAGCTCAAACAATGTCATATGCCATACTATGAGATTAATATAATTGGATTTATTGTGTATATCCTAATATCACCTTGTAAGCAAACAGAGTATGTAATAATTGAGTTAGCTGATGTTCTTTTGGAACGTTATTCGAAAATTTCATTTCGCACTTTCGTTATGTTACCAATACATAATACCAATAATTCGATCATTGCTTTAGACCACGTTACACCATCTACTTTATTCTGGAATGGTAACGCAAAAAAAATGTTTGTGCTACACATGGGTATATAGAAAAATCATAGATTACGAGGCTGAAAACCCCCTGCGTGTTATATGAGGGTGCGCATTATACGCGGGTATTTATGGTAAATAAGAAAAGAAGCATAACAATATCGCAAACGTACACTGAAATTCTGCAGTCCAAAATGGAATTTTAAAAGTCTATGCGATATGACCCTTTAATGGTTCGCTGTCCTAAAATTGGAGTCCAGTTGTACGGCTGCAAAAAGAATTTTGCAACAAACCGAAAGGCCTTCTTCAGTGGTGACTTTTCTCGACATGAATAATTTAATCGAATTTAATGCAGATGCAATATGCGTGGCTCAAAAATTAACACATAACATCCTCCATATTTATATGGCAAATTACATGTTGTTAGCTCTGGGATCGTCATTATTTACTTCCGGTTGACAATTAAGAAAAGAAAAAGCAGCGTTACTAAGATGTAACTAACAAAGTGTCAATTATTAACAATAGTCGTCAGTAGGTGGCATGGTGGTGGCAGCTAAAAAAATAAGATATCTCTTAAACAATGCATTATATGGAAAAATGTATCAAACAAAGGTTATAGAAAATTAAATGTCCTACAACTTTTATTCCAATACATTTATCAAATATTTCAAAATAACGGATAAGTGACAAGAGTAAACACCCACTTCCGGTAGCCCGATTTTTATCAAAAACTATTCAGATCTTCTAACTTTTATAAAAATGTTAAATATAAAATTTTGCGTTGACCTGATTAATAGTTTCTGAGTTAGAGCGCCCACAAAAATCTATCACATACAGACAGACACATCGAGAAAATGGTCAAAACGTGTTCAGGGGACCTCACAACCTGTATTTTCCGTTGAAATCTCGAGTTCGATTCTTTTCATGAAAACAATACTTTCTCATACTACATATACGGAGAAAGGAAAAATGCGAGAAACTATGGATTAGATTTGCAGAGACTTGTTGCTCTTGGGGCTGATATTGTAATGACTGGTGTTAATAATGGATTGTATGCAAAGTTAAAGAATTGAGATTCCCAATTTGCTTTAGATTGCGTCACTCACTGCAGCTTGCAATTTCACATACCATCCATGAATGTCTACCACAAAATCTAGCTTTTCATATTAAAGAAACATACAATTGGTTCTCTCATTCACGTATTGGATAGGGTAGATGCAGGAAACTTTATTCTAAAATTAACCACGGAATGCCTCCTTTGAAATTAGTTCAGTTTAGTCACACAATGTGGATATCAATCGGGGTTGCAGTTGTGAGAATTCTGCAGCAATGGATTGAACTTACAGAGTCATTTTGAAATTGTTAGTGTAACTGAGCTTTGTTACACAGCTTAACTATTGTGTTCAATGTTTAGCAAGGTAAAAATGTAGTTTCTTTTATTTTTGCATAAGTAAAAATGGTGGACAAGAAATTTGAAGCTGTATTGCATGACACCATAAAGTTTCTGAATGACTTGGTGCATTTAATTGATTCTATGCCTTCAAAAATAATTATTTCAGGAAGAGACATCACTAAAAATACTGCAATTGAAAATAATTTGTACCAACGCTCTTAGGTCTAAGATTTTAAAAAGAAAATATCTGAGTGTAAACTTTCAGATGAAGAGAAACAGATTTGTGCTAGCTGTATTAAGTTTCTTGTTGAACTCATTAAACATCTTTGTCAACGTTCTCCAGAAAATGTGTCTACCTTACAGTTAATGTCATCTTTAAGTGTGCACGAGTGTCTGAATCCAGTAAAACAAGATTCGTGCCTTTGGCAGAATTGTTTTTGATGATGCAAAAAAGCTCACACACATTGATTTCCAACAGAAAAAAATTACATCTCGTTAAATGGACTGAAACCTCCGATACGTTGAAGCATTGGGGTGAAGTTACAAATTGCAGAAGATATCTCTCAATTAGAATTAACAGTGCTTTCATTACCGCATTCCATTGCTGATGTAGAACTCATGTTCAGCCACATGAATATTTTAAAATCAAAGTTACGTAACAGGATGAAACTCAGCACTTTGAATTTTGGCTATTAAATATGGTTTCCAGCGTCATGGAAAATGCTGTCATAACTATGAACTGCCAAAAGGCATTTTAAGTAAAATCAGCACAAATAATGTTTATGAAATCTCGGCAGAATCAGTAGCTTTAAGAATCGCACAAGAGTAAACAACATGCAGTTACAGCAGTGATGAAGATGACGGTTTCAGATTTTTCGTAATTACCCATATAGTAATTTTTATGTATAATAATTTTTTTAAAACTCGTTTAATGGTAGTATAAAATTGTGTTTCCTGCTATAAATATAAGAAATGAAATGTTTTTAAATTTCTTGGTCAATGTATTTCAGTAGCAAAGAATTTCAGTCTGAGTTGACCTTATACTCACAATTAATTGTTAGCCACCTACCTTTATTATAATTTTTATTGCCTTTAGGTTTCTCATCCATGTCTTTATTAAACAATAATTTATAATAGTAAAACTATGAGTTTTTTATTTGTGTTCCTTGGTCGCCCTGCTCGACCTTCCATGTATCAATTATGTATATTTATAAAAATGTAAAAAATAAAAATTTGATTTTTGGATTGAATGGTGCGTATATCCGATAATATACGGCAGAGAAATTTAGATTCATTCACTTAAACTTATATCGTTTCCAATCCTGCGTGCCTGAGTAATTTTAAAATGCGAATGAAAACAGTTCAGCACCACTTACAGCTAGTTTTGTATTCACTTAACGCAGCTATAAGGGTTTAGAATATTAAATTATGCAAGTAGGCAGCACAAATTAGGAAATATATAAACAAAGGGGTTTCTCTATCTGGCGCTTTTTTGCGCCATTTCTATAACTTTAACACCTTTTGTGGATGGATCTAGCGCTGTTTACAAATCAGAGAACACAACACTGAGAGGAGTCCTTTAAGGGAAGTCTGCTGCTCACGGTCAGGATTTTGGTTTAAACCTTTGTTTATATTTAATGATGAATTCGAGAAAACTGGTAAGATTCTCTTTTGTGCAACGGCTGAATACATTGTTTACCACGAACTTACAAATTGTGCGCCATTCCAACAGATTCCAACGATACAACTAACGCGATATATAAACAATCGATACTCGATCGATTCAGTAGCGACGTTCGAGATCCAAGCATGTTTTGATGTAAATAACAAATGTTTGTGTTAGTTTTAAGTGTGGTGGTGAAGTGGAAGTGTGAATTATACCTTATCAGCTCCTTCAAAACGAATAAAATGGAATCTAGGAGCAAATATACCATCTGTAGACTTTGCCTATACAAGAGTGAGTGTTTAATAGATATTTTCGAAGTGAATGTTAGGTATGGATATGTAGCGGCAGAAGTCATCACTGATCTTCTACAATTTCAAGTAAGAGTATCCGTGTCCGTTTTCGGATGTTTGATAATGGAATGTTTACTATTATGTAGTAGTTTTCTTTATAATGGGTTCTTCCAAAATCAACTTATGGTTAGTGAGGAGGTATATAACAGCATATAGCGGCCAATGAATCAATGAGTTCACTTTCATTTTGAATGAAATTAAGAAGTAAGGAGTTTCAGTTATTGAATACAATTTACACGGACTCCAGTGTAACTGTTGTATATATTGTTTAGGTTTCCATAGTAAGTAGGAAAGCATTGTAAACAAATTTTCCGCGAAATCTATATATCATTACAGAAATTGTTACTGCTTAGTTAATATATGGTGTGGATTGTATCGTAATTTAAATAGTCCGATAGTTTAATTATCATTTTCTTATTTTGGTTCACAATTATGAACTCTAGAAACTGATAACTTCGACCAACCTCGGTTGTGTGAAGCAATCAAATAGCGTCTTAATTCCGTAGCTCTTTTGTAGGGGTTACAATTTTCAAGTTCGAAAAAATCAAAGATATATATATTAAACATTTTGGCGCAATATCCTGGTTATTGTATTTCAGTAATGTGTCTTATCTCTACAATTAGTGTTGTACTAGTCTCAAAAACCCAAGGATCGGGTATAGAATGAAATACGATATTTTCAATGCTTAAACGTGTTTTGGGTATCGGTAGACTTATATCAATCTGGGGGTAAGTACCTTTTTGCGCCGATTCTTAAAGTGCTGAATTTTTACTTTTGTAGTTACCTGTAATATGCGTATTGGTTGACACTTGTATCATTTTTCTGGGAACGGCTACAGTTCTACATAGTTTTTTAATTAAATGTATTCCAAAAGATGTCCGTAAGCAATTTTCAAAAGAAACGGTGTTTTTCATGTATACAGAAGTTCAACTTCTTTTGTGGGATGGTCTCATGCAGTGGTTCTGAAACTTTTAACTGTCGCGGCCCCCTTGAATATCATGCGACTCCTTTTGAAATGAATAGTAAAAATAAGAAACTTTAATACAAATTTCATTATATATAACTATTTATAGTTTTCATAACATCGTCTTTCCGGAACCTCCCAGATAAACTTTTATTTATTCGTAAAAATATTATTTCTTTGGCATTTCACCTTACTTCCAAAATAATTTTGGGCCCCCTGGGGGCCCGCGACCACAAAAGTTTGAGAACACTGGTGTAATGTGCTGGTCTTTTTTATGGATTTCATAATTGTGAAATTCCTCAAATGTTATTAATGCATTACTTGAAAATAAATTAATAATTATAAATAGAGAATTATCTTTTCTAAAACATTATGTAAAACATTCATCAAAAGACTTGCTTAAGGTTAGTATAGTGAATAAAAATAAAGCAAATGCTTAAAGAAAACATTGTAAGCAAAGGCATTTACTATAAGCAAATGTGTCATTTTGAGTGAATAAAAGTTTGTTTTTACTTATAAGCGTTTGCTATTCAGTTGTAAGCATTTGCTTAAAACTTAATAGTAAATACACACATCGAACAGACTTTGACTATTATATCTCAAGAAATATTGAAGGTAGATTACATAAATTTTTAGGATAGCCTTTTCTTGCCTTGTGCTTGAAATGTTAGCGACTTTGTTTAGTTATTACATGCTTGTAGAGTGAAATTAAAGTATAAATTAATTATTTTGCATAAAAATTTATATTATATACATTTTTTAAGGAAAAACGCCTTACCTAATTCACTCTGCAATTCTTCCCGCATTGATATTATTTGTATTTGAAAAACAAGTGACGATTGAATGTGATATTTTGGGTAATATTTAAAAAAATTAATTAATTTAATTTACTATAGCTTAAAACAAATACAGTACAACCTCGTTAGTACAAACTTCAGGGGACACAATTTCATGATTTTTACTAACGAGGTTTGTAAAAATGGGTTAGTTATAGCAAGGAGCATATATCTAGGTTTTTGCAGGGGACTGAATTACACTACTTATTAATGAGCATTTTATATTGACTGATTTTGTATAGTCAAGTTTTAACTGTAGCATCCCTTAATTTTGTCCTAGAAATAGATTATAAATATACTCATAATTTTCTTCAGTGAAACAGTATACTTACAATTATATAATCATTAGGCGTTTTTTCATATTCTTTCAACTTTTGTGGAATCATTAACGCGATCGCATCACTAATTTACAAATTTGGGAACACAAAGAGCAGCTCATCTGCGTTGATTTTAAAGCTATTAAAGACTTCGGTCAATGTTGTTTTGTCATTCAATGAAGCGGTTGACATTAATTCTCTATTGACAGGTGTCGAGCACGGACATATATCCACGTGTGGTATGTTCAAGATGTCTTGATAAACTGACGGAGTTCAAGGTATACAAGGAGCAGTGCAAAGCCTCGAGGGCAACTTACGATAACCTGTTCGTCCCGTCGGAAAGTTACCCGGACGTGCAGTACATACCAAATCCAGTAAGTGTGTCCCAACATGACCTGTGCGTGTATGTTCGATGTAAGCACAGTATGCCCAAAGTTGATTTGCCTTCCTCCCAGAGGCATAACTCAAGTAGCCCTAGCTCGAAGTTCTCACGGGTCCCCCTCTATTTTATGTTTCTAATGTAAATAAAAACGAATGTTGTAAATTTCCCCTAGATAAATTTATTCTGACCGGTTTCGCTGTAACTTGCAAAACCAGTTGGAATGAAGTTGTGTAATGGAAATTTACAGCATTCGTTTTTGCACAAAGTCAAGCCTTTCCAAGTGGAATTTGTTATGTACAGGCAGTTCCTGACTTATAGGTGATTTGACTTACATATTTCTTTCACTTTTAAGTTCATCGCTGTGAACGTTTTCTATTTATATAGCACAAAATTTGTTCTAACGTTACTATACATTACTTATTTAATAAATAGATGCATAAATATACTATATGCTAGGGAGATGCCCGTTGAAATTCAACGGGAAAGTTTTTGTGAAATAAAAACTGAACAAATATACCTTGAATTTCATGAAAAAAAAAAGAACTTAGTCACTTCCACAAATTTAATTTTAAACTACCGGTTCCACTGCGATCGTAGCATCATCAGGTGATAAAATATAAACTGTTTTTATTTTATCACTTGATGATGCTGCGATCGTAGTGAAACTGTATAAACAGTAACATTTATTAAATTTGTTTATTAAAAAAATACATGCGAAATATAATGTCAGAAGGAGATTTTGACATTGTTTTTAGTATTTTAAACCTGATAATGCTCTATTAATTTGTTTTTAAATTGTTCTCTATCATTGATAAACTATGAATTACAAGTAGTATCTATAGTATGAGAATTCCTTGGAATGACTAACATGCTGAAACATTTCCTGTCAATATAAGTAACCAATTCGGGATGTCAACTTTGGGAAACCAGCCTGCATTTGTCCTGGTTTGGACTTCTTGTTTGAAGTGAACGGGCCACAGAATGACCCTAAACAAAAATTCCTTTTGTCAAATAATTCCTGACCAAATGGAAGTTAAAGGAGAAGCTACCTGTAGAATATATGGATAAGAAAATAATTGAAGGCAACTTGTCACAGTGAAATCGGATAAGTAAGGACTGTTAATTCTGATACCGACAAAATCTAACGTAGGTTAGCTGGCATTGAATTAGCGCCAACAACTATAGAAGAGATTACATCTTGTGTTGATTGGATAGATTAATGATATTTAATTTAATCGTAACTTACCTAAAAATGCTAATTAGGCATATTAAATGTTATGAGAAAGTTATATGCTTGCGATATGTGACCAAATCAATGTGTCAATGATTCAGCTCTCATTTTGGCGTTGTAGTATGGATTAAAAACATATTTAATGTGCAAGTTTTTTATTCATGTGTTGGACTGATATTTTTCGTTATACGTCTCCCGTTATAAAATGTAACTTTTATATTTACAGATGGGATTGAGAACTGTGAAGATTGAGCCCATAGAAATAACCGACGATGATATGAGCTCACAGGTAAGCTATCACGTTGCATGTATAATTGTCACCGTGTAGTTTTTATCCGAATCGACAAACAGTTTATTATAATGTGCTTCACGTCGTCTGCACACTGTGTGTTCTTACGGGAGAATCGCTATCCCATGTTATTTCCCTATACTGCTAATTCTCGGCATTGTCAATTCATATTCATAGATTAATAAGAGCTATCTAATGCAAAAAGAATTTCCTGATATCTCTTAAGATAAAAAAATTTGATTGTCCACAGACAGCTTTTGTCTGTCCATCTGTCTGCATGTTCTTGGCTTCTATTGAATGGATTTTAATGAAATTTGATATTAAGGACTCAAAGTCAAAGACGATAAGAAAACCACATAAATGAATCTTTTAAGCCAATCAGGGGTACCACATTACTAGTGAGAAAGAAACGAACTTTCCGTCATATCTCGTAAAGTATTGGTCATATCAAAATAGTTTTCTAAAAGACTGGTACTACTAATAAAGTAGAGTATTTCTTTTCCTATAAATTTTCATCGTAGGAGTAGCCGTTACCAAGAAAATAAAACAAGTCTTAATTCGTGTTGAACTTGGAAAATTTTTTGTGGTTACTTCATCATTGTTGCTAACATAAGTAAGCAATCTCAAGTTCACAAACTTTTATGTAATAATTTATTTCAAATATTTCATTGCACGAAATGTGCCAATTTGTGATTAACACATTCACTGCAGGCTACAAACTCGATGCTTTTTATTAAGAAGCGGATATAAGATGAAAGATTGTTGTCTATAACAAAGATAAAAGTAGGCGCAAACAAAATTTTAGAACATCAAACCTAATACTCAACATGTAAAAGGATTATAAAGGAGATAAATAATACTACCGAGAATATTTTTAACGACAGATACACTTTGTCGATGAAATTCTTTCTTGGACGAAGAATGGTACCGGTAAGATAACTTTGAAAAGAAAGATATCTAAATAAAAATATGTGCAAAATACATTATATGTCATATATATATTCCTATATATGTCTTCTACTAAGAAACACTTCAGATAATTTCTATTATTAAAAAAAGAAGTGATAGAATAGTGACTTTTCTTAAACACTGGTTATCGGAAGGTTGGGAGAAAAAATACTCTGCAGAAATGAAAATGATGCTATTCGCTATGAAGCTCGAGTTGTACTGGAAGACAAGATACGGTCACAAAAGCATAAACTGCATGTGGGTGTTTGTCCTACCACTTCGAAAAGAAAGACTCGAGTGGTTCACACCGTGAGTCGCCCGCCCCTCCTTACAATCCCGGGTGGCTCACACATGTGAGTCATCCGCACTGAATGTGTTAAGCTGTATACTTTCATAACTTGTTTTTTCTTTTAAGAAAATGTGCTGAAAATGTTGAAGCATTAACTAATTTGGATTTATTTATTTTTCTTAGATGAGCTGCCGTTCTGAGAATATTGACACCGATGAAATAATTACAAATGAAGTTAGCACCACTCAGGTAAGCATTAATATGCATGAATGAATATAATTTATGTTTTAACATGCACAATCATACACGTGCAAACACACTCACTGTCAAGTATTTAGAGTATATGATAGGGGAAGAATTGTATCACAAATATCCATGCTATTCTGTAGTATCGAAATAACTTAAAGTTGGATGTCAAATTTAACTTGATGCTTAAATACCAATGATGGTTAAAAAATGGCTAATGAATTGGTGGTTAAATAGCTCTTTTAACATGTCAATATTCATTACACCACATGCTTACTAGGCCAGATCTGTGTGTCGGGCTGAAGTACTGTATTTACCCGAATCTAAGACAATCCCCATTTTAGCAGACTATCAAAACAGAAGAAAGATCTTATAACCTAATTTCTCACTGACTATATTTGGTGTATATTTTGAACATACGTATTCATACCTATGTATGATACAGGATGATTCAAAAGTCACACAACCCAACATTTAGGTGTACGGTAAGCTGTAACATCGTGTTGGAACTTTTCCTGTGAGTAACAGTTGGTACCCCATGTGTCGCGACAACTCAAACTCGCCAACGGGTAGTGTCACCTAGTTGTGCTTTGTCTGTAGCGGGAGGAACGTTTCGTTTTCCCTGGCGTAGCAGATGTTCATCACTATCATTATATATCGACGTTTCTTACAGAGGAGGAGGAGATAACATATAACAGGAGGATACTAATGTTTAGGCACTTCCAGATGAGCTGGAGATTCGAAATTATTTCCTTAGGTAGGATTTTGTTCAAAACCGATTAGAAAAAACGAAAATCTTGAAAAAGTGCAACAATGCGGACGCTAAAAATTCGCAATCGTTTGAACAAATTTTCAAGGTTTATGTATTTTCGAATCTGCTACAGAGCTGAAATTTTTTTAGAGGTTGAATTTGTAAAAAAAACGAAATAGGGATTATACAAATTTTGATATTTTAATTTGTTTGGCAGTTAAAAATTCCTAAAATTTAAACAAATAGGTAGATGCTTAGACACTATGCCACAAGTTAGGGAGCTGAAATTTTTAAATAATTTAGATGTTAGCGTATGTAAACGAATATACATTTCAATTTATCAATTAAATCGTTATTTTGGCCATTAAAAATTATTTAAATTTAAATAATTAGATAAATGTCATTTCACTTCTAATTGTACTACAATTTTGCAGAAATGTGTGGCATTAATAACTCAATTTGGGAAAAGTATAATATTCCTAAAATTGCAAAAATTAGCGATAGTTTTACTCCATAATTGTTCCATAATAAAAAAAACGAAAACCTGTCCAGAGGAGAAATCTTTAGAATTAAAGAAATATTTCTCATGATGAAATATATGTCTGAAAAATGAATGATTTTTCGAGGTGAGATTAAATGCTTGAAGTATGCAAGCACCTTCTACTAGTATATAGACGTTCCTTACAGAGGAGGATATAACGTATAGGAGGATACTAATGTTTAGGCACTTCCAGATAAGCTGGAGATTCGAAATTTTTTCCTTAGGTAGGATTTTGCGCAAAACCGACTAGAAAAAACGAAAATCTTGAAAAAGTGCAACAATGCGGCCGCTATAAATTCGCAATCGTTTGAACAAATTTTCGAGGTTTATGTATTTTCGAATGTGCTACGGAGCTGAAATTTTTTTTAGAGGTAGGATTTGTGAAAAAAACGAAATAGGGATTATAGAAATTTTGATGTTTTAATTTGTTTGGCAGTTAAAAATTCTTAAAGTTTAAACAAATAAATAACTGTTTAGGTACTACAGGATGAGCTAGGAATGGACTAACTGGGAAATCTTCCGCAGGCCGGTTTAAGGCTCCCCTCTCTCCATGTCCCCTTCCTCACTCTCTCTCTTCCTACATCTCTCACTCAGGTTCGACACTCGTGACTCTGCCGGCTGCCTGTCCCCGACGTTGTCAGATCGGAAGTCGGCTAGTTTGGTCTGTTCTCCGGGAAGAGAGCACATCACTCGCGAAAGTCTATTGGTAGCATTCTCTTCTGGGCTAATGTCTGTTGCTTATAAAAGTAGAGACTCTGTACGTACGCGCAAAGCTGAAGTACTCGCGTTTGCAGCAGTACGAGCGTTTGCAGGGGTTCGTCGGTTGCTGGAGTTCGAACGCAAAAACTTCTGGCGAACACGAAAAACTTTCCGAGGGTAAAATGCTGCAGCCCGGTTATGGCATAGGCGTAGGGCCTACGAGAAAATGGTTCCCACGGAAAGTTGAAACAAAAAATATGTTAACATAAATATTTATTTTCATGGGTCTACCATTGGGAAAAAGAATTATCGTCTAGTTCTTTACTTTCAGTAGAATACAAATAGCTCCACAAATTAAGTACTGATGAAATTATTTCAAAATTCGATAACATGATTGTACAAAATCATTGATGTAAATGCAATATTAACAAGATTGGAAAGGTGTACTCCATGTCGGATTACACAGAGTTTCCAAATGCGTTCTTTGGGATTTCACAATGTTCTCAGTATTTTTCACTCAGATGAGTATTTAACCACTCATCTGGGTGTTTAATTTTTCGAAACCGGAGGCGGGCATTTAAATTGCGATTAAGATGAATCAAATCGCAAATCAATTGAAAAATACGTTAATTACTCAGTATTTGAGTTGTTTATTCTTAAAATTTGCTTCGTAAACTATTTTTACCGCAAGAAATGAATTAAAATGTTAATTATATTTATTATTACAATGAAAATTTAATTTGTTAATAATATTTAATGAACACAAATTCCTAAAATATGGTATAAAGACATTAAAAATTTAAACAATTACTAAGTGATTAAAAAATAAAAAATAATAATATTATAAATAACATATAAATGTTGTTAATTTTAAAATTAAGGTAACGGAAATGCAACCTTCAAAGAAAAGTCAGTGTCTAAATACGAGAAGTGTATCTTTTCCAAATAAAGAAGTGAAACCCATTTACTACCGAGACGGTAAACTAAAAGGATGCAGCTAGTTGCCGGAGAAGCTGCGTGATGGAGTATTACGGCATACCCATAGCAAACAGCTGAGAAAACAGCATGACGTATATATACAGCATACCCAGATGAGTGGTTAACAAGATCGTAGCGAGAGGTACGTTGTAAAATACATTTAAAGTTGTCGTTATTATTGTCCGATTTTAACCAAAGTTGAAATCAGTCGACAAATTTTATTAAAACTTCTTAATGCTAAATTTCATCAAAAAACGTCTAGCGGTTCCCGGGTTGAAACAGATGAACATTGTAAATGACATGTAGGTCTTCATGTAAAGTGGTCGTAATTGTTGTCCGATTTTACCCAAAATTGGAATTGGTTGACCAATTTTAGCAAAACTCCCCAATACCAAATTTCATCGAAAAACATCTGGCAGTTTCTGAGTTTTAATGTACGGATGGACTGACGGAAACGACCTGTGTTCACTTTGTGCAAAGAATGCATAATAATGTAATATTTTCAACAAGATTAATCTTATTTCTAGAATAAATTCTCTTGAGAAATCGATAATAATTCTTCCCCATATGTTTCCCCAATTTAACGTCATCATGTATATGTATTTACATATATACCGTATTGTCTCGAATATAACACGATGTTTTTCCCCAAAAAATGGTAAATTAAAAAGTAGCCCCCACATTATATTCGCGTACTAGTGATTTTAAAAGATGGTAAAATCGTGTTTCGAAAAATCACCATACATCCTGTACGTCTGTTTACGAGATACATTAGGCATATGTTACACTGTACTTGAAAAGCATCAGAGGCAAGAATAGATCGAGTTCAATCGTCAGATGAACCCCTTGATAGTAATTGAATTGAAGTTATAAGTGCGTCGGCATAATCTTTGTAACTACCATAGTGAGTTTTTACTCATCCATTATTTTAACGATGGGTGAAAATGTTGAGAAAAAAGTTTCTTCCAAATCCCAGGTTAACAGAGGAATCTGACAAAGTTATCACATAAATTTTAAAATAGTCGTAGCTACATAAGTGTTGTTAAAATCCGCCGGGAATGAGAAATCAAATATAACTGTTATGCTTGCAGTCACGGCCGACGGGTGAAAACTGATTCCCTACGTAATTTTAAATCGTAAAAGGAAAACTTACCGTCAGGTGTAATCTTTCACACGCAGGAGAAGGGGTGGATGAATGAGAAACCTGTGTTAGATTGGCTGAATGTTGCTTGGGGTCGCGTTATATTCGAGGTCGATTTATATTCGGGACAACACGGTAATAGTTAAAAAGGCCTATGACCTACGTAACCCTTAATCCCGCCCTGTCAACGGTGAATAATGGATGGGAAAGGTGAGGAATAGGAAGTCATGAACAGAGCACTTATGGGGGGCAGGGGGGGGGGAGGAGGTTGAACATTATTTCCAGGAAAAACTACTACCATAAATACCCGCATATAATGCACACTTTTTTCGAAATATTTGAGTTGAAAATTAGGATGCGTGTTATGCGAGGATACATAATCTTCCTATTTTCATTTGACCCAATATTACCACAATTTCGGAACATAAATTACTGCCCGGGTATCCTCATAATTTTATTGGTGATTTTTACGAAAAGTAAGATAGATAATAGTTAAAATTTATTAACTAATTCTATAAACATACATTAATTAGATACGAAAAGAATGAATTCGGTATTTATTCATTTTAAAAGCCAAGAAATTCTTTGTCACTGGACCATTCCTCTTCGATGTTGTTATCGGAATCGTCATCTTCTTGTAGAACTAAATCCAGTTATCATTCCCTACCTTTCTCTCAGCATTCATACGTGATTCATTCTTGATTCTTAGAGTCTGTAGTTAATTAAGGTTATTTGCTATCGTTTTTACTTGCTCCATAGTGTTCTAATCAGGGTAAAACTGAAGGTTGGGCGAACCCGTCCACCTCAGGCGTGACTAAAACGTATGTAAAAAACTTCGATATAGGATTATCGTCATTCCTTCAATTTATTAGCTCAAACAATGCCATATGCCATACTATTAAATTAATATAATTGGATTATTGTGTATATCCTAATATCACCTTGTAAGTAAACAGAGTATGTAATGTTGGGAATAATTTTTTCTCGTTTCAAAATTATTCCCAACATTACAGCTTATGCCTGTCTGCATAGGATCTTTAGATCGCCTTATTCTATCAAGAGTATGTAATGATTGAGTTAGCTGACGTTCTTTTGGAACGTTATTCGAAAATTTCATTTCGCACTTTCGTTGTTACCAATGCATAATACCAATAATTCGATCATCGCTTTAGACCACGTTACACCGTCTACTTTATTCTGCATCGGTAGAGCTAAAAAAAAATCTGTTTTTGCTATACGCAGGTATATAGAAAAATCATAGATTACGAGGCTGAAAACTCCCCCGTGCATTATACGAGGGTGCGCGTTATATGTGGGTATTTGTGGTAGTTGGGAGAGAAAGTATGACACGAATAGCGGGGAATAAGAGGGAAGCTGGTGGTCGTTAACTAAAGGTATCTCGGGATTAATTTTGTTGCGTATAATTTCCATTTTCTCAAGGACGTTTAAGGGTCAGACAGAGGACGGTCGCTGCGAGGGAGCTATTAGGGACAGAACTATTTTTGTGGAGGCCATTCACACTTTTAGGTTAGGCCTCGGTCACGACACGGTTGCAGTCCGGCCCTCACCTACAGCGCGACGTAGTTTTTGGATGTCCCTGAGGATTGCCGATAGTAACCAAAAAGGCTAGGACTCAAAGGGGCTCGGGACAAAAGGTTGCCTCCTCGAGTAACCCAAGGGGTTCATGCCGAGGCCGGACCTCAGCCTCCCCTACAAGTGTGAATGCATTTGGGCCTTCTCCATAGAAACCCCATTGAAAATAGGATTTTTACGTATGGTCTAAAATGTCCCAACCGCGACGGTCCTCCGACCATCTCTCCAGTGTTAACAAGCCTTTAATCTGGTAGCTTTTTCCTCTATTAGCAAATGTTTGTTACAAGTAAATACTGTCTAGCATTTGTAACGTTTTTGATTATGGAATTCCATGAAGTTTCGGCCTCGTGCGTTAAATTTATTGTACCACTTTGTACTTGAATTTAAGACGGTTCTCAATTTTCGCAAACTGAAATTTGGAAAAAAACCTTGTCTTGGTTTTGGGTAAATATGGTAAATAGAGTTACAGTTTTAGTTGTGTAAATGCAGTTTCATAATTTCGTTTTCATATTTAGGTTGAGGTATGTTTTAGTTCAATAAGTGAATTTGAAAGGTATTCTGCGAAATTAGGCACACAGTTTGTTTGTAATGGAAAAATGTTTTTTAAAAATAACCAGATAACAGCATAGGAAATATTTCCAAAGGTTCTGCATTTAAATTGTTAAATTGGCCTAATAGTTTGTTGATTGCCTACAACCACCAATCACACGTATGATATAAACATGCCATAAGTTGGATCACACACGCAGTCCAGAAAATACAGTATTTGATAAGTAAAACTTGAACAGTTTACATGTCTAATACGGTGTTTCTGTGTTTATATTACGATGCATACAAAGACAAGTATCAAAGCCGAAAATTCAGGAAGAGAAGATTTGGTATCCGTCGACAGTGCATCAACACAGGTAAATCCTTACCTATGAATAGAATGGAGATCCTGGTCTATTTTACCTTCTTTTTCCAATAAAATTACTGCTTCGTTTGTAAATAATAGACAAGGATGATCAGAAATGGAATATACTGTATTTTACGGGCTATAAGATGCACCCCGATTTTTACCTTCTTCAAATATATAGAGAAAGTATTGTTTTCATGAAAAAAATCGAATTTGAAATTTCTATGGAAATACATGTTTTAAGATCCCCTGAACACATTTTGACTACCGTAAATACCCACGTATAATGCGCACTTTTTTCGAAATATTTGAGTTGAAAATTAGGATGCGTGTTATACGAGGGTACATAATCTTCCTATTTTAATTTGACCCCATATTTCCACAATTTCGGCACAGTAATTACTGCCCGAGTATCCTCATATTTTTATTGATGATTTTTACAAAAAGTGGGATAAATAATAGTAAAAATTTATTAACTAATTCTATAAACATAAATTAATTAGATATGAAAAGAATGAATTCAGTATTTATTCATTTTCAAACCCAAGAAATTCTTCGTCACTGGACCATTTTTCTTCGATGTTGTTATCGGAATCGTCATCTTACGCATGACGTCACCCTACACCAGCGCCCGGCCTGGTGGTGAGGTAATGGTACTACTTACAATTAGAAACAATGGCAGCTGATGCCTTGGAGTACGCTGGGAGATGATGCTTCTTGTAGAACTAAATAAAGTTATCGTTCCCTACCTTTCTCTCTGCATTCATTCGTGATTTTGTCTTGATTCTTAGAGTCTGTAGTTAATTATGGCTATTTGCTATTGTGTTTACCTGCTCCAGAGTGTTCTAATAACGTTAAAACTGAAGGTTGGGCGAACCCGTCCACCTCAGGCGTTGACAAAAACTTATGTAAAAACAGGATTATCGTCATTCCTTCATTTTATTAGCTCAAATAATGTCATATGCCCTACTATGAAATTAATATAATTCGATTTATTGTGTATATCCTAATATCACCTTGTAAGTAAACATAGAGTATGTAATGATTGAGTTAGCTGACGTTCTTTTGGAACGTTATTCGAAAATTTCATTTCGCACTTTCATTATGTTACCAATTCATAATACCAATAATTCGATCATTGCTTTAGAACACGTTACAGCATCTACTTTATTCTGGAACGGTAACGCTAAAAAAGTCTGTGCGCACTATACGCGGGTATATAGAAAAATCATAGATTACGAGGCTGAAAACCCCGCTGCGCATTATACGAGGGTGCGCGTTATATGTGGGTATTTGTGGTAGTTGGGAGAGAAAGTATGACACGAATAGCGGGGAATAAGAGGGAAGCTGGTGGTCGTTAACTAAAGGTATCTCGGGATTAATTTATACACGGGTATTTACGGTATTTTCTCGATGATGTCTGTTGGTGCGTCTTTGACCGGAACTTTGCGGGTGCTCTTAACTCAAAAACTAATAATCTGATCGGCATAAAATTTCATATTTAGCATTTGTATTAGAAAGTCAAGAGCTGATTAGATTTTAACTAAAGTCGGTTCTGGAAGTGGATGTTTACTCTTTTCACATCCGATTTTTTTTTATATTTGCTTTAATATTTGTTGTATGTAAAAGAGTGTTGGAATAAAGATTGTAGGAAATTTAATTTTCCAAAACCTTTGTTTGAAACATTTTCCCAAATAATGCGTTGTTTAAGAGATATTTTGAAAACTATGTTTTGTAACTGTCACCAGCATGCCACCTACCGGCGACTATTGTAAACACTTTATGCTTAGTTACTTCTTAGTTACGCTCCTTTTTATTTTCTTAATTGTTGGAGATTCGTGGCCAATATCAGAAGTATGAGTTTATTTCTGTTTTTTGTAAAGTCTTGAAATTTTTCTCACAGTACCTTGAATATATATTATCATTTAACCTATTGCTACTGCTATTAATACTACCAATTATTTGAGAAAGTCATTGTAATTTTCTGTGATGTTAAGTTATGGCATCTATATGTCACGGTAAATGTGCATAGTCCGGTAAATGTGTACATTTCCCAGTTAATGTGCACATTTACCCCCAAGTTCGGTAAATGTAAGTATAACATACTTTTACCGATTGGATTGGGGAAATGTGCACAATTACCTAGAGACACTGGTAAATTTGGATAAACGTCGCAACACAGGCCACAACTTGGCAGCGTCGCGAATGTCTGTTGCAGTTTAGAAGCACGGTAAATGTGCGTTGTCCGATAAATGTGTAAATTTCGTGGTAAATGTGCACAACTAACCAAACTAAATTTGAACATGAGGGAAAATTTTACCCGGCCCCACCGGATTGGGTAAGTTAGTCGAAGTGTTTTGGTTCCTACTCACGTTCACTGCGTTCCCCCCTCAGGTTGGGAAGCATTCATCTTAATATCTACCACTGGAGTCGAACCCTTGACGATTTTTGTTATAAATTAACGTAATTATTAAAGCATAGCATTTCTCATTCTTACTTATTTCCACATTTACCGGGAAATGTACGGATAATACGTGTTTCTGGAAACTTAAACTTACATTTACCGAGCTTGGTGGTAAATGTGCACATTTACCGGTAAATGTACACATTTCCCGATTATATACCTTGCTGTTTTTCTCATGACTTAATTTGCCTGTCTCTCTTCGTTTTTCCTATTATTTTCTAACCTCGTGACTTACCGTATTTCCCGCCATATAAGCCGCACCCATAATTTGATCAAGATTATTTAGGGAAAAAATAATAACATTTTTGCGGAACTGATTTGTCATTGTTATCGCACATATCACATTACTTCTAATTCTCTTTAAACAAAAGCATTTTATTGCACATATATATGTTACTTTATCCGTATTTCAAAATGTTCAGCATACCTAACACATGGGAATAATAAGAAGCAGTGAAATTCTCGCCTACCTTCGCAAAACGTTCTCAAAATGATGGAAAACCAAAACTCTCTTGACGGCCAAAAGTAAACAAATTAACGTCTCCTCGTGGTATAATCCGTATAAGCGTGGGTTGGCTTCAGTACGCTCAAAACAAAAAAGTGAAGTAACCACTGTTGCCAGCGCCATCCTGTGGCGGCTACGACATTACTCGATTTTCAGATATCTTCAAAGTCCCGGGGCCCTGCCTGCTGCTCCTTGCGCAGTTCAAAGTTGGTCCGCATGCGCAGTGGCTATAGTTACATCATGAAAACATTCATTACAGCTTCACCATAAAAATATCCATTACGGTACCTTAACAGATCCAGCAAGGTTTTTCCCCCAAAGGTCCAATTTATCAGTAATTTATTTGGACGTCTTTAAAACTTTAGCAAGAGTCTCATAAAATTACCAGTATATTGGTAAAAAAAACTCTAAAATCATCGGCGAGACAAGACATAACAACATGCTTGTTTATGATAGCCTTGATCGTCACCTTATAAGACGCAGGGTGATTTTTTGAGATTGATTTCTGGAAAATGGTGCATCTTATATGGTGGGAAATACGGTAATCTGTCAGTTTTTTAGTTCCTTGTTTGATCCAAACGTCGAGAGTGCGACAGACCGATGTCTACAATGTAATATGCTGTGAAAATATAACAGCGACCTATCTCGTGCATCTCACTCCCCTCTTCCGTGCAGGCCCTCTTTACCATCCCTACCACCCTATGCTGGTACAATAATTTAGTAACAAAGCAGCTCATTCCCCTCCTTACCACCCCTACCATAGTGTACCAGCACAACAATGCACCGGGACAACAATGCACCTGGACAACAATACACCTGGACAACAATGCACCAGTACAACAATGTGCCAGGACAACAGTGCGCTGGGAAATTATATTAGATGTATATTTTAATGTTTTTGTGACATATGGCTGCCAATTATTCCATTTTGGGAATCAGTGCATGTATGAATGTCAGTACTGAATACGGTAATAATCTTATCTTCAGTTGATAAGCTGATTTTGGGGGGGGATCATTTTTCTAGAAAAAAAAGTGCATCATATAGCCCGAAAAATATGGAATTTCTTCCAGTTTTACATCAAAACAAGAACAATTTTCGTAAGAGTGGGCTACAGCTTAATTTACGAGTGTATCCAGCTGATCTTTGTCTTGCCCGTTTTGCAAAATTCTCAGAAATGGTCGGTGGAAAACTTTCTGTTCATCCTTTCCCAGTTAATTAAGGTTAAGGTTAATTAAGCAGCTTTTTTCCAGAATAATATTATCGCATGAGATTAGAGAAGCATGTTTCCCAACCCGTTTGTTGTTTTTCCTTTTGAACGCAGTAGAACCGCGTTGTAACGCAAGTATCAGGAGGCAAAGAGAACACCCTCGTTATAGGCAACCCCTGGTATTTCGGGTAATATGTATTGAAAGGTTGCTGAACTATTTTTTAAAACTCGACCCCTGTTTATATAAGAAATTTAACCCTCCAGTAGGAGCATGCTTTTTACTTTCTCTGTATACGAAGTATAGAGAAAGTATTGTTTTCATGAAAAAAGTCGAATTCGAGATTTCAACGGAAAAACATGTTTTAAGGTTCCCTGAACACGTTTTGACTATTTTCTCGATCATGTCCATCTGTCTGTATGTGATAGATTTTTGTGGGCGCTCTTAACTCAAAAACCATTAATCAGGTCCACACAAAATTTTATATTTAACATTTTTATAAAAGTTAGAAGATCTGATTAGTTTTTGGTAAAAATCGGTCGATTGGAAGTGGGTGTTTACTCGTGTTGCTTATCCATTATTTTGAAATATTTGCTTTAATATTTGATAAACGTAAAAATGTACTGGAATAAAAGTTGTAGGAAATTTCATTTTCTACAACCTTTATTCGAAACATTTTTCCATATAATGCATTGTTTAAGAGATATCTTATATTTTTAGCTGCCACTACCATGCCACCTACCGAAGACTATTGTTAACAATTGACACTTAGTTACGTCTTAGTAACGCTCCTTTTTCTTTTCTTAATTGTCAACCAGAAGTAAATATTGACAACGATCCCGGAGCTAACAACATGTAATTTGCCGTATAAATATCGAGGAAGTCATGTGTTGCCCACATCAGTTTATTTTTACATCTTTAGGTGTGTTTTGCTTCCAGCATGAGTGCATATTATAGTGCGTTTCAGATGAGATGGCTAGTGCAGGGGAGGTAAAAGAGAAAGTAGACGGGGGCAAGACACCGAGCCAACCAATAGGAAAGAAGGGGGGGAAGTTAAGCATTCGAAGGCTCATTCTCCATCGAGTCTCCCTAGTGGTAACATCGTGTCCAGGTGTGCTGTGTTGCCACATTCGCGATTTCCTTTTAAATGCCTGCCAAACGTTACGTGTGTTCCGGTGTCGAGTTGTCAACGTCTAGCATGAGCTTTCTGCTAGGGAGCACTACCCCACCTCTTGGCAGCGGAGACATGCGTGCGGTCCCGAGTACGGCCAAAATCTGACCCACAATCTCATCTGAAAAACACCATAGCTTCAGTCCGTCCATCCGTCTGTTCATTCTCAGATTCTCTGGAACGAATTTTCATGAAATTGGATATTAAGTACTTACAGTCAAAGGCAATATAAAAACCACATATATAAAACACGTAAGCCAATCAGGGGTACCACTTTACTAGTGATTAAAAATGAACTTTCCATCGTATCTCGTCAAGTATTGGTCATATCAAAATAGTTTTCAAATAAAACTTGTAGAACTAGTAAAGTAGATTATTTCTTTTCCTATACATTTTTATCATACGAGTAGACGTTATCAAGAAAATCAAACAAGAAAGTCATAATTCGAGTAGAGGTTGGAAATTTTCTTACACGGTCACTTCATCATTGTTGCTAAAATAAACAATCTATAAAATATGTTTAATTTCGTTGCATGTGCATGCAATCCTTATATATAATTAGTCAAAGTCTGTCCGCCCCCCCCCCCTTTTATCTCTTGAACAGTTTTTCATAGAGAAATGCTGTAAATGCCGTTTTGTTTCTGCCAACTAGGAGACCCAGGGAAAACTATTTTCATTTACGGAAGTGTCCCGGATTCGACTCCGGGGGACGATTGTATTTTCCCATATGTTTACACAGGAGTTTTGATTTTTCAAGGTGAACGTTTTATTTCCTTCATCCATTAAAATACGTAAACATGGACCAAATTTCTCAGTTTTTGCTTTATTTGATGGCTAAAACTATGAAATATCTCATTCTTGCAATGTTTAGATGTTACATGGAAGAATTTCTCAGAAATACGTGTTTCTTTCTGGAATTTTATTGCTTATTTTTAATCTTTCTGGGTGTTGTCAAGGTGACCCGCATTGTTGCCTCCGATTGAATAAGCACCTATTAAGCCTTCAAACATATGAAAGAATTGCGTTATTCGCTTCCTGCTTTTTATGAAACCTCGAAATTATAATTGTAGCATTGTCAAACTTAATAGATTGCAATGTTAATAATTGAAGATTATAATTATTCAGTGGACTGTGGGTGTTTTTAACGATCGACCAAAAGAAAAAATCTTCCACAAATTTTAGTAAAATCTAATTTCAATTAAATTTAGACATTTGAGAAGGAGATAAAATCCTGTACTTGTCCGGAAATTGAACCCAGGTCTCCCCGATTGCCGGATAGGTAATTTAACCAACTAAGCTCTTCTCCATTCTCGGATTGAGGTATTTATGGCGAAGAAGGTCTAACTGAGTAGTAAACCTCAAACATTTATGCGAGCCTGCATAAGGAGTCATCTCAAAACGTTTGTTTCTTGTCTAATTTCAGTGTTGATCATTTTTCAAGTATTCCATGATTGGTGTCTTCGTACATCTTGGACTCATCACCAGAAGAATCTACATTGTACAAAACACACTGCTTCACTCAATTCTGAAATTAGTTCTGCAGAATCTTCGTTAAATATCAACTTCTTGATCACACGAACCATGAATGTCTTTATTATCACTGATATTTTTTTGCACTCGTGCACCTTATCCTCTCCACGTGTTTACTTAAAACCATGTCACACGGACCAAGTTTATCTCAC
Source organism: Tanypteryx hageni (assembly GCA_028673005.1). NCBI lineage: Eukaryota > Metazoa > Arthropoda > Insecta > Odonata > Petaluridae > Tanypteryx > Tanypteryx hageni. The sequence goes on along the minus strand of CM054119.1, from coordinate 18,785,436 downwards.
TTTTTCTCTAAGAGAACGTACCGCACAAGAAATCGTAAGGTTAGGGGTGCGAAATGTGCGATTTTCTTACAAGATGTTGTGCGAGAAGTAGTTTAGAGCGTATCCTATTTTCCTATGATAGTTTCTTTACAACGACCAATCAGAATCAAGGATGGTGAAAAACATAAGAAAGCTACGGTGCGCAGTAGACGTTGGTTTCCGGCTTCCGGTTAGCGTGGTCTCGGCATCCGTATTGTCTCCATTGAGTGCTCCGTGATGTAGAGAAGCAGGTGATGCTTTAATTATCAAATGGCAACACTTTCCCCGCCTTTATAATACCAAAGACAAAGTCTATTATAACAAAAATGCACGAATCCTTCGATTTCTTCTGCGAACACGTCTCTCTTCTTGGCTGTCTTCTTCAACACTATTGTCAATTAAAATTGCCGCAGCAGCCAAAAGTACAGGATCATTATAAAACGTAATCAACCTAGGATCGACAGTCAATGCAATCGGCGAAACGCTAGCAGAAGTGCTTGCAACTAAAAACATTCTCGTGTGAAAAGGTTGGTCAAGATTGTATGATAGAAAGTTGCATGCAAGCTGTGCCTAGAACTTTCTTTCAGAGAAAGTGTGAGATAAACTTAGCTTTTATGCCTTCAAACTCAGATTTAGAGCGAAAAGAAAATGTGAAATAAAGAATCACTAATTTCCAGGTTTTAGTGAAACTGGAAATTACGCTAAGGCATAGTTGAGCCTGCCAGAATTGGCACCTGGCTGCTTAGAAGCAGTCAAGTACCTCCTCTGGAGGGAGAGAGCTCTAGTCTCAATGAGACAGTGTGAAGAGTGTGCCATCGCCATGGCAACAGTGCACTGTTACCATTTTCCCTTACCTCTCCTGTTTCGCTAGTCCCACATGTGTAATGAACGGTGACTCAGCAGGTTGGGATAAACTGATGGTCGTAACAGCATTTGACAACATCGCCTTCCCATTGGTGGGTAGTTAACCAACTCTGGCCGGCTCGACTATACTGAGGGTAACAGAAACTACAGCAATGGTAAAGGAATTACATTTGCTTGATGTAAATAAAGAAGCTCGTGTCCTTATCCGACTATGGTCGTACACGGTATGCAAGCGATGGGAAACCTTACATGACCTTAGTTGGATACGGAAGTGAAAGTGTTAACCTCGGGCTGACTGGACACATTCTTGCTTGAAAAAGATTTTTATGGGACATGACTTGACCCACAGTATATCCGAATCTTTGGTAGAGCAAGGTGCGATATAACGAGGTTCTACTGTGTATCTTTTAGATTAGCAAAAACATTCTCAGAGCTTTGCAACCAAATCCAGAAAGCATGAAATTCTAACAAACCCGCCTCAGTTGCTAAGGCATGCAACGTTGCTATGATTTCATTCTTTCAAAATTTTTCGTATTTGTTGTTGGCAGGAAGGTCTTTTCATTCATTATACTCTGGTTCCATTATCCCTATATCTCTCATATTGACTTATTTACCCAATTTTCATAACTTTGCAACCAAATATATATATATATATATATATATATATATATATATATATATATATATATATAGTGTGTCACTTTCTGTTACTCTATCTCCATCGCTGATGAAGGCATATGCCCGAAAAGCTTACGTGTTTCTTGTGTGTGTGTTTTCTGTCTCTTCGACGCCCCCAGCAGCCTGCCAACTTGGTCCTCAACTTGGTAAGTGTCCGCTGGGCTTCCTTCAACACCTTGTTGCCACCCTCATCACTACCTTTTCGTTTCCTTAAGTTAATATTATATCTGTATATAACTATCAATATTTTTACTTTCTCCATGTATGAAGTAGTTTAGAGAAAGTATTATTTTCACAAAAAAAATCAAATTCAGGATTTCAACGGCAATACATGTCCCCTGGGCACGTTTTGGTTATTTTCTCAATGTCTGTGTGTGTGACTGGAATTTTGTGGGTGCTTTAACTCTAAATAATAATCCGAATAGCATAAAATTTCATATTTAGCATTTGTGTTAGAAAGTCGAGAACTGATTCGATTTTTGCTAAAATCGGACACCATCGAGAAAATGGTCAAAACATGTTCAGGGGACCACAAAACATGTATTTCCATTGAAATCTCGAAATCATTTTCCCCTATACTACGTATGGAGAAAGTATAAATGTTGCAAATATGAGATCTAAGAACCTAACTCCCTGTTTCCTATTAACATAATGCTTTATAACACCATTTCAAGGAACTATGCTATGCAAGGTTTGACTGTATATCGAATTTCAGCCCTAATTCCTAAGTTGCGTTATAGCAAAATTCTGTAAAACGAGTGTCCCTATAATACTGTACTACTTGTACGTTAGTTTGTATTTGGCGTATATTTTGTATTCCTCATTATCTCTGCTCGACGCATATATATTTCTTGCACCACAGCCCCTTTTATTAATATTTAAATGTTTTTATAGGTGGACCTGGTCCCAATTCCTATGAAGTCGGTAGAGGAAGTGTCCGGGAAAGAGATGCATTCACAGGTATGTGCTTTAAATTCATTTTAATTGCAAAGGGACACTTCAGGATTAATTAATACCAGCTGAGACCCATGCAACAATTGCACAGAATTATTTTGATTCATTTACGAACAAGTGATTATATAAAAATGAATTTTTATCACCACTTCTATACAGTCAATATCTTTATCCGCGTGAAAGTTTTAACACTAAAATTTTGCGATATGAACCACCCAACTTATACGACAAAAATTTTAATAGTTCCTTATATCACATCTAGTCTCCAAGTCTAAGCTACCGAGTCTCAAAAGGTTAAGCTTTCATGTTAATTTTCAATCGGTTATTGTTCTTCGTGCGTTTTTTTTAGTGTAAGCTTAAGGCAAATGAAGTGAAGGCACCGAGGACAACAATGCCAGTAATCTTGGTAACCTCCTTTTGAAGTGCGAAAAAATCTGGAATAATTATACAGTAAGTCCTTGATTTACGTCGGGGATGCTTTCCAGGAAATTGCGACAAATTGAAATTACGTATATCGAAACAGGATTTTTAATTCATGTATATACCGATCTAAACGATGTAGCTTGCAGAAACGAAACGGACGATGCATCCGGCAACAATTCTGAATGTAAACATAGGCAGCTCGCTCGTAAATCAAGGACTTGCTGTACTACAAACTTAAAATTTGAGGGAATTCGATTTAGATGAATAAATAGACAATAAGAATCTGTATTCATTTTTGTGTAAAATTCTGCGATGATATCTCAATTCTGAGACACAGAAAAATGTTTAAGACTAAAGGTCTACACATCGGATTCCGACCTAGTACGTGTTAGTCAAATGGAAAAATGAAACGCGTCAGGAATCGAACCGACAAAGTTGAGAAAAAAATTAATACCCGTTGCATCTTCACGGGTGCCAGTGCTTTCCATCCATACCACATTTCAAAGGGTTTTGTATTCTGTTTTCATGAAATAGGGAAACAAACAAACAACCCCACACTCTGAAATTATATTTAACCCTTTCTGTCCTGACGAGAATTCTCAGTCCCACATGCAAAGCCATGATATACATTGAAAACTGCATTGAAATGGGCATAACCCCTGAAGGGACGTGATGGTCCTATCTATAAGCAATGTCAAATCCACATGCGCTGAGTGAAAAGGTTGAAGAAATTTTCTGTTAGTTAGTTAGTTATATTTGGCATTCATAAGCATTGAGAGCAGATCGGAAGTACAGATATACGTTAGTTTGTACGAGAAAAATTTCCTCGCTTAACCCTTTCAAGACCGGAGACGCTGTAGTTAGTCTGACCCCAAAAGTCCAGAGAAATCCAAGATGGCTGCCAAAATTAGGGTCAGATGTAGTAAAACAATACAACATTCGCTTCAAAGGCTATTTATTGACTAAAAAAGACATTTAAAGAAAAAAGATTCTTTTATGTTAAAGTTAAGCATGAATATTTACGGAATCTCCCCCTCATCAGACAAAATATTTTGCGTTTCATCTCCGGATAAACTATCATCATCCTAAAAATCAGACACTTCGGTGTCTGACTCACCTTCCAAACCTCGTCGAGCATTGCCTGAAGTTACACCGAAACTATCATCTTCCACTTTAAATCCCTAGAATTCATCGCTTGAACCATCAGAATTCAAACTCCAATTCAAATTGGCATAATTTGAGTTATCGTCAGCCATTTGGGGTGACTTACTTACTTACTCGCGAAGAAAACCGAAAAAATGTTGATCAAAAACTTCGAAAAAACACGCGTATGCAAACTCCAGAAAGGACGCCAAATCTAGTTGATTTCGTTATTCTTTTGTTAACATGAGAAACAAGCCATTTCAACGAGATACGTCGACCAATCCGAGTTTTCGGGGGTAATTTCGAAAGAGACGTTTTCAGGCGGTTTGGGGCGTTTCGGCCGATCACAGCAGCCGTAATTACGGGCGTATTCGGTATTCCGGTCATGAAAGGGTTAATGCAGTTTCAGTTAATGCTCTGTTTTTCAGGAACCAATTAAGGGTAGTACGTGAGAGACGTCTGTATATTGCATATATTTATTACAAAACACTGTCAATTTAAAAATAATGTTGCATCGAGAAAAATTGATTTGAGAGATTTTAGTTTTTAAAAAGTTTATGGCTAGCCAATTTCCCAGGAAATAAACTAAAAAAATAAATAAGTAAATATGGAGTCGCAAAATTGACGCGAAATAGAATTAGCTCCTTAAAATGCTTCGTTCTTGACAAGTTCTAATTCTCATAACATCTTTTGTTATTTTCAGGCGGGTTTCGGTACCGTAAACGTGGATTATCCATCCAACAAAGTTCCTATTCAGGTAAAATCGATAAGGAATCATTATTGGCAATAGGAGCATGATTTTTAGATGGCATTGTATGTCGTCAGTTTACCTTTATCGTACGAAAGGGAACAACACGTTAAGCGCTGAAGCCTTCAACTTCAGAAGTCAACTGTCCAAAAGTGTTTTGTATGAATCCGTTTTTATTGTTGTCTTTCTTAAATATTTATAATATTAACTTTTATTGAGGATCGCTCGAGCATCCCTAAGGTATTGGGTAGTCTCTGACCTGCATTACATATAACTTAAACCCGAATATTTTACCTATTTTTACTAAACTTATCAGTTTCACACATATATGCGCAAAAAGTAATTAATTTTAAAATATGTCGCCATAAAATTTTTTAAAAAACAATTTATTTTGACATTTCTACGCAATAAAATAATTTATGTTTTAAAATGTCATTCTTTATCAAAAATATAGTAAAAATATGTACGATATAAGGTGAATGTTGAAAACAGAGCCGTCTCTAAGACCCGCGGGGCCCCGGGCGAGAAGGTTGCCTCGGGCCCCCCTATTTATGCAAATCAAATTTCTCATTTAATTACAATTTTATTATTGTTTTCAAGTTTATGTTAGTTTTTCTCCTAAAATACATTAGGTGAAATATATTTTTAAAACCATTAATTGTTAAGGTTTGCACAGATTAAAAGAACAATAATCAGTACATAACGATTTTAAATGTTCATTTTTCTAGCTTCAATATGCTCAAATGTCGATAATTATTAATTTTTCAATCTTATCAACTTCCTCATGATCAAATTGACAAAATAGATAATCCTTTCAGTCTCTCCTGTGAAATTGTCGACCGTAAGTAGTAATTTTTTACTAATCTTATTTTTGAAAACGATCTTTCATCAGATGTGACTGTCACTGGCATTGTAAGAATTATCTTACAAAGTATTTCTGTGTGTTTGGGTATACTCCCATCAATCTATTTTTATGTAATAACTTCAAAATGTCAAGGATCTTCTGGTACGATCCTTGATAACATTTCATCTCTTTACACTTCACGTGCACGGATAATCCAATGAGAATTCACTTGGCGATAGACGTGCCATCTGAAGATAAACATGTGTACTTGAATTTGGAGATTTGGCGGAAAGTGTTGTTCTGGCAGTTTTGGTGAAGGTTCCGACTTTAAAAGGTATATCTAGGAAATGGAAATTATATATTACATTTATTTTTCTATATTTAGTAATTGGAAATTAATGAGAAAAGTATACGAGTATATATAAACAGTATGCGAGCAAACGAGCACCTATCTCCCCTTCTCGAGACAATTTCTCGAATACAATTTCTACTATAGCTCCTCATAGATGCGGGGCCCTCATAGACGTGGGGCCCTCATAGGCGTGGGGCCCTCATAGGCACGGGGCCTTGGGTGACTGCCCACCCAGTCCCCCCTTCAGACGGCTCTGGTTAAAAATATTCTTTTTTACCTTGTTCAAAGAAGATGCGTTCAAATATTTGAAGAAAAAAAATTATCCGAAAGCAAGATGATAGACCGAATTGAAAACGAAGCACTAGGGTCGGAGCTCAACTGATGCGTGGCGATGCTTGGGCAGGTTAAAATCCGTACCTATGCCCCCTACCACAACAACGAAGCAGAGGGGAGCACGGGTCTCTCGAGCGGTCCTTAGGTATTGTATCGGGATCGGAAGGACTGCTCGAGCGACTGCCAGCGCTCAACACGTTAACACATTCATTGCAGAGGACCCACGGGTGTGTCCTTGAGAGGCTATCCTCATGAGCGGAGGATGCACTGCTGCATCCCATTATGAGTTCTTTGCAATTTGTGGGGAATACTTTCCGCTTAGAGGTAAAACTTCTCCCCGCCCTTAGTTACCTTCTAGGAACAGCAGCCGTTCCTCAGTATACCAATTTATTCGCCTTCTGCGATTAATGTTGTGAAATATCAACTTTATTTTCAGTAATTGCCTATTCACTGCAGAAATTAGTGTAGAGATTATATTCCAAAGCGAAATTTTGTCGGAGAATTTACGAGATAATTCCATAGTTATATTGATCTAAACAAAGATTTATCGTCCGGAGAACTGAACTGGCGAATTTATGTAATGCACGTTTGCCTAAAATTGCCATGTAATGCTGAAGATGCGCCTGTGCGCCCTAACTTGTTTTGGCTTTAAATTGTACCAGAGATTATTTAAAAACTAGCGTAATTGCCAGTCAAATATGACGGATTGAGTATTAAATTCCATCCTCCTACCTCCCATTCTCCCTCCCTCTCTCCTTCTCTGGAAAAATATACTTCCTAATCTCAATCTTGCCATAATAAGGAATATTATCTATATCTCTCCCTCCTCTGTCTCCCTCCCTCTCTCTCCTTCTCTGTCTCTCTCTCTCTGGCTCGTGAGCACTATCTCTCCCTCTCTCCTTCTCTGGAAAAATATACTTCCTAATCTCAACATTATATGTCTCTCTCCTTCTCTGGAAAAATGTACTTCCTAATCTCAATCTCGCCATAATAAGGAATATTATCTATATCTCTCCCTCCTCTGTCTCCCTGCCTCTCTTTCTTCTCTGCCTCCCTCCCTCTCTCTTCTCTTTCTCCCTCCCTCTCTCTCTCTCTCTCACTTCCTCTCTCCCCATCTCACTCCTTTTTCCTTCCTCTCTCTCCTTCTATTATCTATCTGTCTCTCTCCTAAAAACCCTCATGTAGAAATTTTATTAGAATTAAATTATTTATTTTTCGAAAAATTTCAAATTTACCCGTGTATAACGTGCACCCCCTACTTTATGACCGAAAAATTTGACCTTCAAACTGCGCGTTATACACAAGTATATGCGGTATATAAGTGGTGAATGACTATATAAGCGCTTCGGACAAGTTCAATATAAATATTGTAAATAATGTAACTAGTTAAGGTAAATAAAAATTTAATTAATGCTTATAAAGGTATCGTCTGCATAAAAGTTGTTCATAAAAATTCATTTTTATATTTTTACTTGTGTTACACTTAAGTTTTCGCGTTCGTGGAACCTATTCTCATTGGAGTAATGACCCCAATTCCTGCGAATCTTGCTTAGCATGATATTTTCAGGAACTTATCTGTTGTGTAAAGCGAGGTATGGCTGAACACCCAGTCCCCGACTAACACGGTCGATTCAGTCTTAAAAAATTTCGTGTAAGGTGAAATCGTATCATTCGGACACAAATTTCTCATGAGAATTGTTGGAAATAGGGAGGGGGATGCATTCCACTATACTAACCTCATTGTCATTTTAAATTTTATTCCTTTACTATGACTATACTTGGGTTTTTTATTTGTTTAAGTATATTTCATACATGTAACTCATTTTTACAGAAAAGAAATGATCATTACGCAGATGGTTTCTAGCATTGCTTCATTAAGACGTGTAGGACAAACGATATCACGTGTTTGTTCACGTAGCACTTAAGTAAATCTAGTTTTTTCTCGAGCGATATACGTTTTCTCGGTTTTTTACTCCCACCACCAATAAAATGTGTATTTGTCGATGTAGATGGCCGCCATTTTGAATCAGCTGTTCAGCATTCATGTAGCAGTTGTTATTTAGAAGATTTGTAAAAATGATAATTTTAACCCCTCAAGCATGATTTAAAAATTAAAAAACCAAGGTATTTAAATGCTCCATTATGACATATTTCTTATTTTAATTTATATCTCGTAAAATAATGCAATTAAAAATCTGAAAAAAAATCAGGAATATTAATTATAAATGCCTTGCTGTTCCGTAATGTTTTCAGAAGTCTATCTTGTAATTTTAAATTTCTACAGTACTTACAATCTTATTCTGATATTTTGGATAGGGTGTGGTACATCTCAAAACATGGCACAACACACATAGAAGGTTTTCCAGGGCAGTTTTTGCATTGGTAGGCTGTCTCCTTCCTTATTCCCTTTTTTTTTGCAAACAACGCACTTCCTCTGAGCGAATCTTCTCTTGCCTGAAGGGGGATTCTCTTCTGGGAAGTGACGCCCTGCTAGCCGTGTTGCCGATGATTCAATAGGCCTTGCTGGCTTTCCCCTTTTCTTTCCTACTCCGCCCTTTGAATACTTTGTGAATATGTCCTCGATTAGTCTTGTTCGGAAAAGAAGGTGGTTTTTCAAATTGCCTTTTTTATAGTAAAGAATGTATGCATTCAATACAGTCATCATTCCACTGAAAAAAACGGCAAATTGGTTCATTTCGATTTTCTAACCTCTCACAAATCTCATCCTCATCTTCAGTTTCACTTTCTGAAGTTATCAAATACCCTTCTGAAATCTCACTCCCAAAAGAAGCAATACTTTCATTGTCAGACTCATTAAGGACGAGCTTTAGCACTTCATCATCCACTAAGGACCTACTTGTTGATGCCATGGTCACAGACTGAAGGGGAAACCACTTGGAGAAAAATATTTACAAAGAGCAAGAGAGACAGATAAGAAAGTGATTACAGTTCCATGACTCATTAGGTTTGTGATGATACAGATGACTTATACACCAAGGGAGATAGAAGCCAATAAAGAAGATGCTGCATCAGACTGCCTAATTGGACGACTTATGTCGTCCAGCATGCTTGAGGGGTTAAAAAACAAATAACTAATAATTAAACATTTTTGTTTTAATAAATGAAATAATTTTTCAAAAGATAACACCGTACGATCTGTAACAAAATTACAAAAATGATCAAAGGAGATTTTTAAAATGTTCAAGAATGGTATTCCCCTACTTTAAAAATCGTTAAACCCAAATCATGTTGTTAGAATTCGTGTTGGGGATTGGGTCTATAGTGTTTTCTGCATGAGTAAAAATTATAGCTTTAAGTCTCGAAATTTGGGAGAGATATAAATTTCTATGTATTAATGCAAAATGGCTAAAAGAATTCTCGGGCGATTTTACCATTGGGAGGGCTTGGGACTGAAAGGATTAATGAGATTCAGATTATCGAGTGAATGTTGTGTAATTGTCATCGTCGAGTTAAAGACCGTCTTCAATGATTAATATTTTGCCCAAAAAATTTTTCTTGCGGCGCTAAAAATCAATATTGTCAGCTTAATTTGTTTTGCGCCTGCAACTTCTAGTTATAGACGTTGAGTTAAATAAAAATGTTACTTGTATTAATGCTACAGTTACATAATTTTTTCTTGTAGGCAAGCTTCAATTCTTCAAGCATGGAACAGAAGTTTGCTGTTAAAGAAGTTTCTACTCAGGTAAATACATTCATATTGCTTTAATGCAGGGATCGGAACCATAATGGTACCGTGCCTGTTATAATAATGCTAAATTTTCATATTTTGTAAAATAACATAACAATATTTGTATAACGATATATGTTATCATAACTAATAACCCTTTCACTTCATTAGCCTACTATCCATAATGGAAATAGGCTTATAGTTTTGTCATTGTGTCTGTCTGTCCATCCCTCCTATTAAGTTTTGAACCAATGGACCAATTTTCATGAAACTTTGTGGAAACGTCTTGCTACATGGGCAGAGCTCCCGAGGGTAGTTTTTGTTGCAAAGATAGTTCCGGGTTCGATTCTAGGAACTATCTTTCCCATTTGATTTACATAGGAAATCTGAAATCCATAGTGCAGGGTAATATTCAGAATTGTAATATCGGAGCGGGATTTGCACTATTCTCTGAAGAAATGAATGAAGATTCTAATTTTTGTCGTGGAATTTTGCTTATTGATTGTATTTCATAGAATTTCTCATAAATACGTACGATTTTGCCGCTTTGATCACTCATTACGAGAGTGTTGCCATAGCAACGACTATTGTTGGACTCAGATTTGGTATATTCAAATACATACGTTATTTTTGCTGCACAAATACGCGTGATCAATTTAATATTCCGTTTGCATGTATTTGTAATATTTTATAATGCTAAATTATGAAGGAAAATGAATAAAATGTTTAGGAAAGAATCCACTTTAATAACTCGCACAAAACAGACGACCGGTCCGTCTCCCCCTTTTATCTCTTGAACAGTTTGTCATAGAGAAATTCTGTTAATGCCATTTTGTTTCTGCCAACTAGGAGACCCCGAAAAAACTATTTTCATTTACGGAAGTGTCCCGGATTCGACTCCGGGAGACGATTATATTTTTTCATACGTTTACACAGGAGTTTTGATTTTTCAAGGTGCAAGGTTTATTTCTTTCATTCATTAAAAACGTAAATGTGGACCGAATTTCCCCTTTTTTCCTTTATTCGACGGCTAAAACTATAAAATATCTTATTTTTGCAATGTTTTGAAGTTTGCACGGAATACTTTCTCGGAAACACGCATTTCTTTTCGAAATTTTATGCCTTTTTCGTAGTCTTTCGAGGTGTTGCCAAGACGACCCTCATTGTTGCCTCCAATTGAATTAACGTCTATTAAGCCTTCAAATTGCCAAAATAATTGCATTATCCCCTTTGCGCTGTTTATGAAGCATCGAAATTATAGTTGTAGCAACGTCAAACTTAATAGATTGCAACGTTAATAATTAAAGATTATTATTATTCAGTAAACTGTGTGTGGGCTGTGGGCATTTTTAACGATTGACCAAAAGAAAAAAATCATTAAGAAATAGTTTTAAAAAATTATTAATTAACTTTTAAAAAAATATTACTCAATATATTTACGTTTTTAGTTTGAAATTCAATTATGTAAAACTTTAAATGTAAACAAAAACAAGTGAAGGAAGAGTTGCGAAGAGCTTTCTTCCGTAAAATTTAAACATTTGCTTATGTTTTCAGCAAATGCTTTTGTTTTTACTGTTTGCTTTAAGCATTTGCTTAATTTTTATTCACTCGACCCAATTTGTGGGGACAATGATGTAGTGGTCACTGCAAAACCGATTGCTTGATATTAAGCCGTGGAAATTGTATGAAGTGATGATGTTTCAGTTTTTATCAAAGTGCAACTCCACAAAGTTACTCCTTCAATGGTGAATTATAAATTTAAATCCTTAAAAAATTATGTCGTTGACAAATTGTCCTTGTTTGTGATGTTATTTGCAAATAATGATTTCTTTTCGTAAATTCAGGTAAGCTTCAATCCTGCTGATGCCGACGAGAAGTACTCATTAAATGAAGTTTCTAGCCAGGTAAGTAAACATTGAAGGATAAATCTAGTCCAAATTCCAGAATTTTCAACGTTGACGGCTGTTATCATTAATACAAACTGATGCAAAAGCCCGTCCATATGACGGGATCGGTTATATTACCGTATTTTCTGGTCCATAATGTGTGCGTTATCTATACGAAGGATATAAAAATCAGGAAAAAACATCGTGCTCGTTATACAAAGGAAATTAAAATTTTATTGAAATTAATGCATATTAAATTACAATTCATTTGAAACCATAAAAATCAACACCTGAGCCAATGTCAAATGATTCAATAGCGTTCATAATTTGGTCGGGCGCATTTGAAACTTCATTTTTGCAAGAATCACCTTCATCATCTTCAAATTCTTCCGTGTCTGTCATAAGTGTATCATTAAGAGCCTTTTCAAAACCGTTTTTTACACAACTAGCCGTCACAGATCCCCAACTCTCAACAATCCATTTGCACATTTCTGCACTTTCCCAGAGTTAGTATATTGATGCACATCCGCTAACATCCATTCCTCCCACTTAGCACGCAACTTTGATTTGAATGACTTGTTCACAGACAGATATAGTGGTTGAAGTTTTTTGGTTAAACCACCGGGAATGATAGCTAGCTTTGAATATTTACCAACGAATTTTTTTTAATTTCAGGCATAACATGACAACGACATGAATCCATGACTAACAGTGACTTTGGATTAAAAAAGGCAGATTTTCACTTTCTCCACACACTGTCCAACCAAACCCTCATCATTTCTTGGTTCATCCAACCTTTCTCATTCGCGGTTACTACAATCTCCATAGGAAAGCATTCTTTTGGCACAGTCTTTCATTTAAAAAAAACCATGGGAGGAAGCTTAGAACCATCAGACATTGCATACAAAACAACTGTAAAATTCGACTTCTCATGCCCAGTATTTGCTACGGGAACATCTTTCATCCCTTTAGGGTTCACAGTTCTAGCACAAGGAAGATCAAAACTCACCGGAACCTCGTCCATATTGCTGATATGCATTGCATCAACTCCAGACATGTTTTCTTTCATATATTGCCCAAACTTAATCATTTTCGCCTCCCAGTCCATCGGTAATTTTTAGCCGATGCTTGTCGATGTACGAACAATCAAATTGTTCCTCCTCATGAAACGGAATCTCCAGGAAGGATACGCTTTGAAGCCTATGATGTCCATCTCTTGAGCAATGCATTTCGCTTGCAATAAGACCTTCATTGTTGACATCCTAATGCCTTTTGCCCTTTCTCGTGTCACCCACTCATACAGTTCTTCCTCGAGTTCTGGCCAAAAGCTTTTTCTAAAACGCTCGTTTTTTCCGATGCAACATTTTCAGCATCAATTCGCCTTTACGCCATTCTCCTACACTCGATTCCCCTACGTTAAACTTTCTTCCAACCTCACGATTTCCTTTTTCTATAGCGAATTTTACGACTTCTAATTTAAACTGCGAAGTGTATGATTTTCGCTTTCGCATATTTTCGTTTTCCATGGTAAATTAAAAAGCTTTTTCAATACCGACGCCAAGCTAATTCAAGACTCAATAAGATCATGTGGTGTACAGTGAAAACAACTGAATAACGGAAAGCCACGGCAAATTTTAATTGATTCATTTTTTCAGAAAGCGCTTGTTTCAAATAGATTTTATTTTTACTGCGCGTTATATACACATTTGCACCAGGTTTGAAGAAAATAACTTGCTCATTATCTATTAGGTGCGTGTTATAGACCAGAAAATACGGTATTTGTTATTTAAATTTAACTGGTGGTGCCCGCAAAACTTTTGCAAAATCAGTCGGAAATTTGCATGTTTAAAAGTCATCTCAGAGCAATTATTTTCAAAGTTCTATTTAATTAATGCTTTAAAGTTGTTTCTTTTTATTTAAATATATGCCATTTTTTCATATACAATTCAACCATTTATTTAATTTTTTACTCATGAATTGTTACAAATGTTTTGTACTTCACTATGTGTTAATTCTCCACGTAAAGTTACATACACGCATATACTTAACATTCTAGGATCCTGACTTCTGAATTATCTTATGAATTAAATTAAACTGACGTCATTGTCTTCCTTGTATTCCCTTACTGAATAGTAACATTTCTATAACCAAACTTTCACTTTCTCATGGAAATGTTTTACATTATTACAATGTTTTTCTCTGTATTTTGTGGATTTATTATATACTTCGATACCAATATAATATGGACTATTTTCCATATGTTTTAATTTGTGCTTTGTCAGATTAAACTTCTCTTTCTTAGTTGTTGGCCAGGCTAGCCAAGCTAGTATCAATCAACCCCAACAGATGTTTCCAAATTATTCCCAAAATTCCTGTTTTTCCCTGCCTGCATGGTCGTCTTATGATCAATTTATCGGCCAAGTGTTGTTGAATGTTTTAAAATTTCCATTTCAGTCGAAGAAGAAGAGGGATGAGACACCGGATCAACGGGAGAAGAGGCTTCAGAGACAGAGAAATTACTACAACCAGAGGAAGCAGACGGAATCCCCTGAGAAGCGCGAGATACGCCTCAGCAAAATGAGAGAACTAGCGACGAGGAGGAGAGAGAACGAGACGCAGGAACAGAGGGAAGAACGTCTGACCCAGCTGAGGATGTACGCCGTGAAGCGCATTGCCAACGAGTCAAATGATCAGAGAGAGCAGAGATTGAAGAACATGAGGATTTACGCAGAGAACCGTCTGGCCAACGAGACACTGGAACAGAGGCAAAAGAGATTGGGCCATGCTCCATTCAACATCCAAGAGAAGAAGCCTACCGAAAGGAAGGAACGCAAACCTTATGCTAGACAGTCCAGGAGCGTTTCCGGTGAAGACAGAGGTGTTGATCCCATCGGACAACACGAACTCTTTGGCGAGATGCGCCTAAGTTTGCCCCAGGACAGGTTGTATGAACCGCAGGGACAGTTTCATGAGTATCTGAGCCAGCTGGGTCTCGGGTTGGTGGAACAGAGGGTGAACCAGATGCACGAACAGTACGGCGGGAGTAGTTACGGCCAACCGAGGCCCAGTTTGCCGGAACAGACGGTGGGGCAAAACCAGGACAAGTACCTGGGGCATTTCAACCAGGTGAGACCTGAACAGGCATTGAACGTGGGTCATGACAAGTACGTCGGACATTTTAATCAGCTGCGTCCCGGCTTGCCCCAACCGGGGCAGAATCTGGGGCAGGTTGGACACTTCGGTCAAGTGCGCCCGGGTTTGACAGAGCAGGAGAAGTTTGGTGGTCTAATGGGGCATGTGCACCCCAGCGCCGTGGAACGGCGGCCAGGCGAAACGCACGAGCAACACCAGGATAGGTTGAGGCAGGTTGGTTTGTATGTCCCGGAGCGTGCCGGGAATGACCAGCAGGTGCAACAACAGGGACAGCAACAACCGCAGCAGCAACAACCCCAGAAGAAAATGACTGAGATAAAAATATACGAAATTCTTTGAGGAACGGCTTTCCCTTCGCCGGAACGAAAGTGATCTATTTTAAGATCGGGAGACGGAAGAGAATGAACGTTCCCGACCTCTCGTTCCGTCTTTCGATTTTAAAGTTCTTTGCAATGGCGATTCGTTTGTCGTTTAAAAAAATCTTTCCTATATTTTTTGTCTCAGCAGTCGGATGAGAATGACCTACCCCCACCGTGTGTATGCCATCGAAGGTTTGTTCATGCCTAACGGTTTTTCGATGAATTGACGGAAAACCTTCGGTGACAGACACATGATCGGACGGTTTGGTCAAATTGGGCAAAGATGGTGGGTTTATTCGATGCCCTCAGTGGCACAGCTTCGCGCACACGTGGCTAATATCGTATTTACTCGCGTAATTGCCTGCATCGCTTTATTGTCCTGCCGTGAATAGGAGGAGACATAAAAACATTAGTGTAACAAAAGGGTGGCCCAATGCCCATGCAGATCCTCAGAGATATATATATATATATATATATATATATATATATATATATATATATATATATATATATATATATATATATAAATATAAAATCACGAGTAATTATATAAAAAAGGAATATAATAATGATTTTTTAGCAATCTCTTGTTTTATCCCATTTTCTGAATGACTTTCCAGTTAAGCATTATTGTTGGACGGGGTAATTTAAGACAACTAACCGTTCAACTTATTCCTGATATTCTATTTAATAGAGGCAGCTTGTTAGGTTTTTAGAATGGGTTTCAGCTTTAATTGGACGAGTGTATTTGTTTGGTAAAGGATAAGGGAGAGAGGGAACGCCGATAATATTTTAGTACGTCACTGAATAAAAGGTCATTTTTTGCGCCGCGTAATTTCGTGATACAAAGGGTTGTCCAGCGACCCCAGCAGAAGTTCGTCTTTCCGCGTCGTCTGAACCTGAACTAGGAAAAATTTGCAAATGGCGATCTTTTCCCGACTCGTTTATTTAAAGGTAATGCGGATTTTTTCAAATTTTTTTTATGGTTCAGGTTTCAGTGTTACAAGAAGACGAACCTACGCAGGGGTCGCTAGACACGCTGCGTTATTTGGAGGGTTAGATCGAGAATTAGTTTTTTTGCCCGAACATAGGTCCAAATGTGTGCGTTGTTTTCATTTTTTAATAAATCAAAAAGCTATAACTGCAGTCTTACCAAGCGATTTACTTTGATGCAACGGTTATCAGTTGTTTGGGATTCGTGATTCATTTGAAAACAAAAGTAATTTTTTTTAATTCGAGATTTTTACATAAACTAGTTAGTGCTGGAACAGGGAACGTTTAAAAATTGCATTATTAACATACATCGTTCTGGAAAGACTACTTTCTTATTTAAAAAAGATGAAACCGCGTATTTGCGGCGGTCTTGTTCTAATGTAGAAAAATGTGCGAAAAAATGTGGCAATTGCGCGAATGAATATGGTAAGTGATCCACGTTTTGGGCGCGTGCCAAAGAGGGATCTGGTGAAATTCTTCGAAAAACAATTCTTCTAGAATCAGTTTGCTAGACGAACAGTTTTTCCAAAAAATGCGTAGAAAAATCGAAAAACGTGTATCTCGCATTGTTTTCGTGAGTTGGAAAGAGCTTTCATTCGATTTTTGAGGAACTAGTTCAGCCATTCCCCAACTATTTGTACGGATGCCATCTTTTCAAAGATAAACTGGATTTCGCAGTAGGCCAGCATTGAAACAAGATTTTTTTACATGCCTGTATTACAACCTTTAGACGTATCCCTTGTTGAAAATGCATCATAATCATATTTTTAGAGTATTAGTTATTGCCCTAGAAACACATCCAAAACCATTGATTTATTCACTAAGTTAGTTCAGAAACCTACTATGTACTGACTTATTATATTGTTAACCGTAATGTTTTCAACAATCGCTGAAAGAAAAAAGTGTTCCAGTGAAACAGTAAAGTAAACGATATATTTTGAACAGACGCATACCGTGAGGCAGCATAATACCACGGCCCGATAGTTTTCTGTCAGCTAAAACTTACTTCTCTCCCCTAAGTTGTTGCATTAATAAACGTATTTACTTAAATTAACTTAAATACTGCAAAACGGTATATCATAAATGATGCCTGGGAAATATTAAATTTGTATTTACTGATTTATCTTCTTTATCGGCTGTAATTAGTCGAACAGACGAAAGTTATTTTAAACATACGTCACTTAAGTTGTTGTAATATTTAGGTTTATGTTTTTTCTTCATTATAGATTATGCGCTTCCTTCTGCTTACAAAATGCTTCACTCAACGATATTAAACGTATTTTCGTAAATATAACAGCTTATATTTACTTCAGTTACTAATAACATTGTTTACATTGAAAACAATTGGGTATCCATGCGTGAATGTTTTGTAACAATAAGTTGTAAGCGAATTACAACTTGCTTCTTAGATTTTCGTGAACACGGCTACTCCTACCGTAAAAATGTATTGAAGGTAAAATATTTCATTTAAATAGTTCTAAAATTGGTTATGTGCATTTTCCCCGCCAGTTCTTATGCGCAATATCCAATACCGACCCAACACAACCACCCTAACACAATAACTCCACCACTTCTTATGTGCAATACCTAACCCAACTCAACCTAACCCAACCCAACCAAATACCACCTCCAGTTATTATGCACAATACCCAAC
Source organism: Tanypteryx hageni (assembly GCA_028673005.1). NCBI lineage: Eukaryota > Metazoa > Arthropoda > Insecta > Odonata > Petaluridae > Tanypteryx > Tanypteryx hageni. The sequence goes on along the minus strand of CM054119.1, from coordinate 18,767,346 downwards.
CCAACCCTACCCAACCCAACCCAACCCAACCCAACCTAACCAACCCTACCCAACCCAACCAACCCAACCCAACCCTACCCAACCCAACCCAACCCGACCCAACCCTACCCAACCCGACTCAACCCAACCCAACCCAACCTAACCAACCCTACCCTACCCTACCCTACCCAACCCAACCCAACCCTACCCAACCCAACCCTACCCAACCCAACCCTACCCAACCCAACCCAGTTCTTATGCATCTATGACTTTTATTTTTTTATGCTGCCATTTTTGGAAAAGCTTGACGTTCAATTTCGAATTATTGATTGTCGTAAAAATTGATTTTCAAAGAATTGTATTTCGAAAAAATGGATTTCGAATAATTGATTTTTGAAAGACTTCTCAACTCCCATGTCATAGTGCTTCTCTCCATGAAAACAAGTGATGTGCGTAATTGACGGGCGCATTCTTGCCAATGAATTCTAGTCATGTTGTCTCTCTAAATAGATGCGGGCCGCATACGGCCCTCGAAATCGATTTATATGCCCAGGGAAGCTGGGACGAAAAATGTAACATGCAAGATGTGGAGTTTATCAATTGAAATTGTCGCATATAACCCAGAATATTGAAATTCCACCAAAAGAATGTTTTTTACGTACCACAGAACCAGATTTGTGCTCTTATGCGGCCCAGTTGAAGCATTCTGTGCTTCCGATGTGGCCCGCCGTGCAATTTGCCCACCCCCTGTATAGTAGACGATATTGTAAAAAAAAACAAAAGCAGTTTCGCCTCCGTAGATTCGCTTGTTCCTGAAAAATGGCGGATATCTATCGTATAAAATATTTTGTGTCGAATTGTGGATGATTCTGTAGGTTGTGATGATGTTTAGCTACGTTTAACAAGTGTAATTTTGTCCCTCTAAATAATCTACAGAAGATTGCTTGTGTGGAATACCTCGTGGATTTTAATTAGTGATTTAGGTACAGAGTGATTGAAGATGACGTTCGCGGTTTTTAAAATTTGTTTTCGAAAAACTGACGATGGTCGGGCGAAAAGGTGTACCAATGAAGTAAACTCGGAAAGCTTTTATATCTTTAAGTTATTGAAGTCAAGTGCGTGTTCCTTATGTGTGTCTAGGATAGTTCTGCGCAGGACATAAACCCGAAACAAAACATCTTTTCGTTTCTTATTTGATTATTTTAGTGAGGTTAAAATAGTGTTCTACACTTTTACATTTCAAAAAATAGGCGCGAATTTTTTCAGTTTTCTTTTTCTCGCGGGATAACGTTGTAAAGCTCGGGAAAATTTCGTTGTTAAGAACAATTGGATGGAGCTATGCAGTAATGGTTCAAGTGCCATAAACACTTTTGAGATATTGCTGGTTTAAATTATTATTAGTTATGCAATATTTTGTGTTTCATTTCAAACCAAGCTTACGTTATTTTCGTGTCTTGATAATAATTTAAACCAGCAATATCTAAAAACTGTGTTTATGACACTTGGACCATTATCGCAGGACACCTTCCAATTACGAACGAATTCGGTTTGTAACCAAAATTTGTCAGTAGGAAGTTGAAAGTTATTCTTTCGTACGCTCCTGAGATGTAGGGGAAACTCGGTTAATTCCGTTGTGTTAAGAATCATTTCTGATAATTTTTGTCCAAGACGAAAATTAATTTACTTCATGTCACTAAATCAAGAATTTTGAGCGCTTCAATTTTTTTTCATTTGTCGTCTACAGCTATTGTCATAAACTAGTTACGTTTGGTATAATTTCATGATAATATGCCTATTTTGGTGTTATCGTTAGGTAGTCTAATTCCGTGACAAATTTTTCAATGTGCAAATTGCCGCACAGTATGTAATTCAAGATAACTCGTATGGCAGAACTAAAGACGTAAAACTGATACATAAAGACTATTAAAACATAAATATTTCGCAGTTGCTAGGGTGAATTATCACAAAATTACACCAGCTCATTTTACTCCCCTACAAGTAGCGCACCAATTTAATTTCGCGAATCAGCTTTATTTAAACTCACAGAATTAGCCGAGTTTGCCCTATGATACCGATTTATGATGTTTTTGTGCGTAATTTTTTTAGTTTGTTTTTTTTGCGGATAACACTGTAAAACTCGAGCAAATTTGTCGTTAAAAGTACGAACGAATTCGGTTTTTAATTAAAATTTCTCGATAGGCCCTGCGCCGGACTGCCTATGGTGACAGTGTTTTGTTTCCTGCCATATGATTCGCTGCATATTATGCTGAATTTTTCCGAAAGACATGCTTAACGTTTCGTTCAAAATTATCCCAAGTTTTTGGCACAGACCAACGTTCGGGAAATCGCACATTATAACCAAATGGTGAAGAAAACGGCAGCTATCAATAGCTTGGACTGAACTTCTCGAGTTTTTCTTTTCAAACGAGACTTACTTACCTCTTTGTAGTTGTTAGTTTTTTCGTAATAAATTTTTCAAATCGGGAATATCGCTCAAAATCACCCTGTACATTATAGAGAGTGAATTATATATACATATATATATATCGTGTGACTTTTAGAAAGCAAACTGGACTGAACTATGATCCAGCAGGTGTTTTCTTCGTCGGAGTCTGTAGTTGCCTCGTACCATCTATAGAAAAACTAATGTCTTGTCTAGGCAACAACTCAACGCAAACTTTGTTTTCTATGCAATTTTTATACTGCACAATATAGTGTACGGTTTTCGTTACTAGCCAATATAGCTGTCGTTTGTTTGTGTGTAAATACGATTGTCTTTTTGTTGTGTCGAAAGGTTTGTGGTGAATGTTTTACGATTAAAAACCGACCTCTGTGTGCTTTCTACGGACAGCTGAGCTACGCAATTAAAATATTTACGACGCTATTTAGATGGTGTTTCGTGATTTTTTTTAGCAGTTGTGGAATTGAGTTTTAATTTAAAAGAGTTGAACAAAACTCCCCCTTTCTCTCCTGTCAATTTTTCGATGCATAAAATTGTTTTTTATGTATAAACGTGATGTGTTTTTCTTTCAGGGAAGTTGTTTTCTGTGAAGTTCGCCGAGTTACTCGACCTTACCTTGATGGACGACTGTGAATCAGTAGTCGCCAACAAAATGTTTTGGCGGGATTTATGGCAAATCGTTAAAAGTACCGATTGTTCTGATCGCGAAACAAATTCGACTTTGATATTTTGACGGAAATACACGTTTTGGGGGTCACTTGAGTCCAAGAAAAAGTTGTTTTCGCCATGCTGTATGTCCAGTGGCGGTTTTAGAGGGGGTCGCACATGGCGCGTGCCAGGGGCCCCGTTAAGTAAGGGGCCCCAAAAAAATGTCCGTGTATGTAATCTCAGAAATATTAAACGCCTCAATTTAAAAATCAGTGGAAACTCTCTATGGTTCCATAGAAAAACGATCGTTGTCACAAAAGAGGGTGGGCATTAGGAGCAATTTCACTATATATTTAGATTGCAGGGCCCCCGACTGCTTAGCGCCAGGGGCCTCCAAATGTTTAGTGCCAGAGGCCCCAGGAGGCGTAAATCCGCCACTGCGTACGTCTGTGCAAGAGTCGAGACCAGCGCTTCCCAAATTCACTTGGCGAACCCCTTTGAGTTGGAAAAGTTTTGGCGGAAAACCCCTTATACTGGAGAGAAAATGTTGTAAAAACAAATCTTTTTGAACTCATGATAAAGAAAAAGTTTATGTAGCACGAAATGTGTAAACGTTAACAATAAAATCAGTCTCTCTGATATCCTCGTCAGTTTCTGGTTGGTACGCTGTAATATTCAAATATAATTCTTGAAGCCTAAGAAAAGTTTTTAAATATGGGTAAGAATTGGTGAAATAAGAAAGTGAAAAAGACGCCATTGCCAGATACCAAATTTTTCTCGCGAACCACCGGTTGGGAAACGCTGGGGTAGGCGGTTAAAAGAAACTACAAAAAAGTCGGGACGAAATTACTTTGGGATTGACACTTTGGGCTAGATGAGGGGTGGGGACTTGGCGGGAAAGACTCCTTTCTCACCGACACATTTTTATCTTATACTAGTAGAAGGTGCTTGCATTCTGCAAGCATATCATCTCACCTTGAAAAACATTCATTTTTCAGACGAATATTTCATCATTACAAATATTTTTTTTAATTCTAAAGATTTCACCTCCGTAGCGATTTTCGTTTTTCCCTTATCTAAAAATAATAGATTAAAACAATCCCCAAACTTTGCAATTTTAAGAATTTTATACTTTCTCCATTATGGGGTACTAATGCTACACATTTCTGCCAAATTTCAAAGTTGTAGCACCTCTAGAAGTGAAATAATATTTTTCTAATTGTTTAAATTTTTAACGGCCGCCGCAATATATTTATGGAGAGATTCAAATGTTTATTTGTGCAAATGCGCTACTCTGTAAATAACTTGAAAATTTCAGCTTCCTAGCTCATCCCGTAGTGCCTAAACATTTATCTATTTGTTTAAAGTTGAAGAATTTTTAACGGCAACACAAACTAAAATATCAAAATTTCTATAATCCCTATTTCGTTTTTTTTTACAAAGCCTACCTATAAAAGAAATTTCAGCTCCGTAGCACATTCGGAAATACATAAACCTTGAAATTTTGTTTGAACAATTGCGAATTTTTAGCGGCCGCATTGTTGAACCATTTCAAGATTTTCGTTTTTTCTAATCGGTTTCGCACAAAATCCTACTGGCAAATAATATGAGACCACTCCTGTAGGAATCCTCGTCTCGACTCCAGGCACACCAACATTTGAGTTTTTCCTGTGTAAATAGCATTGCGGAATATTTGGCAATTAATTTACGGTAATTCCCATCAAGTAGGAGGAATGAAATTTGGTGTGGTGCTTATGGTGCACCATTGCTTGCAGTATGCAAGCACCGATTACTAGTACAATGGTATATATATATGTAAACAAGAATGTTAGTATGTCACTTTATGTCGAGCTGAAGGTCAGCGAGGGATTCCTGTGCCTCACAAAGTATGCGGTTTCGAGTCCAGTGACAAATTTCTTCTGCTTATGGTAAGTGTATGGTATACTACGTGAGTGTGAAACGTTCTCGAAAGATTTTGATGGCAATTTATCGAATTTTCGTCTCCGAAACTGTAGTTCGTGATTATGTGCCCTCAGAAGAGTACTCGGGGAGACAATTATATTTTCCAATAAGTTTACACGGGATTTTCGATTTTTCAAGGTGCAAGGTTTAGTTCCTTCGTCCATTAAAATGTGTAAATATGAACCGAATTTCTCCGTTTTTGTTTTATTCGACGGCTAAAACTATAAAATATCTTATTCTTGAGATGTTTAAATGTTACACGGAAGAATTTGTCAAAAACACGCATTTCTTTTCGAAATTTATCGTTTTTCGTACTCTTTCCGGGTGTTGCCAAGGCGAACCTCATTGTTGCCTCCGATTGAATTAGCGTCTATTAAACCTTCAAATAGACAAAAGAATTACGTTATTCGCTTCGCGCAATGTCAAACTTAATAGATTGCAACGTTAATAATTGAAGAATATTATTATTCAGTAAACATACGAAGAGGAAGAATAACGGAGCAAATCAAGTCGTATGCCAGAATGTAATAAATTTCAAGCGCTTCATTTTCTGTGAGAACTCAATTGATTGTCAGGAATTTATTAATTAATCAAACAATTACATTTACTCGAAACGTACAATAATTAGACACCTCAGAAGTTACATTTTAATAACACTACGAAGTCCCGTTGATGTTCAACGGGTAATTCCGCTAGTTTTATGTAAATATTCTATGTATCGAATTTGGTTGAAATCGGTTCAGCCAATTCTTCCCTGATATATTCGGAAGGACATCACGAAGATAATAGTGCTTTTCAGCAATGACGAAAAGCACTAAAAATATTTTTGTTTAATTTATTATATCGACGAGTTCAGTAAATAAACACATGCGTATATATATTACACCGATTTAGATTTTATTTTTAACCCGAAAAATAAATTCCGTATTCATATTTTTCAAGATCGAAATATATTTGCATATCGTAAGATGAAATAAAATATCTAAAAAAAGTCCTAGGTTCGACTCCAAGGCAGGTATTTCCATTTCCCACACGATAACACGTAAAAATTGAGTTTTTGACGTGCAGGCCTTAATTCTTTTGAGATGTAAATTACCTAAAATTAACCTACGATCTTCGGATCTAGCCCATTTTAAAGAAAAAAAACTATGGTGTTTCTTATTCTGTCCATCTTTTTCCTCCTACAGTTCGAAATTTCTAATATTAAACGTTTATTTCACAAATTTTGGGGAAATCTTGCCATTTTAACGGGATGTTGCCTTGCCAACAAATTATATTGTTAAACCTCGAAATCCTATTGTTATTTCAATCCTTATGGTCGAAAACGTGCTTTGAATGCTCTTAACAATTAGTACGAGAGAGAAATTCTTTTCATAACAACCAGTGTAAACAACATTCGTTGCGTTATTTACGAGGAGTACATTTGAATGTAGAACATTAATCATTCGAATATTAAAATTAGTTACTTAGAATCATCGTAGGAGTTTGTATATTTATATTCATTTTTTATTTCACAAAAAAACATTTCCGTTGAATTTCAACGGGCATCTCCCAAGTGCGATTTATAATAAACTAACAAAAAAATTGTCGACTCTGAGGAGGAATATTATTGAACCGACGAAACGTTTGCTATTACCGGAAATCGAACCCGGGTCTTCCATTTTCCGGGAGGTTATTCTACCACAACTAACTTTTTTCACGCATGCGTAGTGGACTGACCAATGAGAGACGTCCTATTGTACACCACTGGTCTAGTAATACATGCGCGCCTTATGTTTGCCACACAAATAGGCGTGATCAATTTAGTTTGCCGTTGGAATGCATTTGTAATGTTTTATAGCGCCAAATCATGAAATTTGGGAACACAACTTCCGTTGCTACGGAGACAGTTTTTGTTGAATAAAACAATAAGTCACGCGAGAAATTTTTTAAGCGAATTGAGACTTGATTGTTTGATTATCTGGTAAACGACTATTCTCTCTATAAGTATGGACATGCGTACACCATCTCAGAGTACACAGAGTTTCCAATCGCGTTCATTGTGCGCGATGTGGACGCATATTCGTAGGAGAGGTCGTTTCCCCGGGAACAGCTGGATGTACTTCGATGAAATTTGGTATTTGGGAGTTTTGCTCAATTCTGTCGACTTATTCCCGTGTTTGTTACAGTCTAACTAATTAAGACCGCCTTACACGAAGACCTACATGTGTTTTACAACGCGATTCGCAATAATCTCGTTAAATACTCATCCGAGAGACAATATTGAGAACGAAAGTTAAATAAAATAAATACGCATTTTTCGTCAAATAATTTTTCCCGTAAAACTGGGGTACCCCAAACTTTTTAAGAGGGCGGCCGCATAGGAATATTGAAAGTGCTAGGTGGGCATGATCGGGGAAAAAAAGACAAAATTTAAAATATTTTATTCTATAATTACCTAAGCATACGTGCATATATATATATATATATATATATATATATATATATATATATATATATATATATAACTACAGGCAAACGTGAATAAATGTAAGAAAAATCTGATGTGGCCATCACATGACTTTCTCCATATCTGTAATATTTCTAAAAATTCCAAATGGGTTACGTAATAATAAATATTTTAAGAAACTGCGAGAAAATTTTAGACTTTGCAAAGAACAGAAATAAACTCAAACCATAGCCTTCTGATATTGGATATAGCCACGAAGCTCCAACAATTGAGAAAAGAAAAAGGAGCGTTACTAAGATGTAACTAAGCGCCAATTGTCAACAATAGTCTGAGGGTATATATGCATCTTTTGAAGGTTAATGTGAAATTTGAGAAGGATAAATCTTCTGATCTTGACCGGGAATCAAACCTGTCTGTCACTTTCTGGATAGTTACTTTAATGCATGAAAACCATTCCATCTTTTGAAGGCTTATTTATTGTTTTCTGCAAGTAAATTTTTGCTGGTCTTTTATGCTGTTATCAAACTCATTTCATTTTGGTCGAGTGAAAAGGCATTCGTTGTTATACATAGAGCACCGCAAGGGCCCATTTATCACACTTAAAAATTCTAATGACAAGGAAAATAACTCTCCATAACGGTTTATTGAGAAGAACGCCTCGTAAAAATGTGCGGGAAAAGATATTCCACAGAATGGACCGCGAGACCACATAATTTACGAGTTATGGTTTCGGAGATAAAAAAATCCGAGAAATCCCCATGCACTATATCGCATATTTTGTTTACATCGTTCGCCACGGCAATTCTATCGGCGAACGGCAATTTAAAAAAACTATATTTTTCTCTCTCCCATGCTCTTATATGACCCGTGGGTTATAGATTAAAAATTTTATTCGGATAGAGAACAACATTTATCACAAGATAATCCGCGAGAACACACAATTATGATTTATAGTTGCGGAGATAAAAAATTCAAGAATCGCTCAAGTCTTCCGAGACCGTTTTATTCGAATTTCCCACGAAGGACGCCTTTGAAACGTGCACATTCCATTTGTGGAGTTTAATTTTCCAACTTGCTTACTTTTAGTCGAGGGGAAATGATACTGAGCCTCTCTCTTGATCATTAAATAAAGTATAATTAAAAAATATCCATTATATTTCGCAAAGAAACAAGCTGCGTTGCTGTTATTGTCTCAACTAAATATGTAATATGATTTTACGTATTTATACAAAATCAGGAATAATACTTGATGTTTTTTTAGTTTTTTTTTGTTAGCACCTCTTCAAGTTGGTCCTTAATGCACCGCGTAATCTGCAAGCATTGCGTAGATCAGCGGTGCCCAAACTACGGCCCGCGGGCCAAATGCGGCCCGCGAAGGGTTTTTGTTCGGCCCGCGAAGCTAAGGCGAAGAATCAATTCGAAAAATTTAACACAGAAATTCATACATTTTTTGAAAATTTTCATAATAAAACTTTAAATATTGAAATGTTTGCCATGAAAACCTTATTCAGACATGATTTTCACTTAACCGCATCTCAGAATATATAGAAAATTTCCGATTTAAACTCTAATCCGGCCCGCCGAAGAATTGACAACTTCCAATGCGGCCCGCCAAGGGATTCGCAACCATTGATGTGGCCCTACAGAAAAGTTTGGGCGCCGCTGGCGTAGATTTAAAATTGCTTAAAGAAATGAATGTTCATTTTTCTATCGCCAATTTTCGAATACACGTCTATTTGAGGAGTGAATTTGTTTGTGATGCTTCTTCGTTCTTACTAAATATTTACAACTCGTCAAGGATTTAATAATTAAGGTCCCAGCTCGTTCTCTGAAAGTTGGCGGAGTTTCGCTGGTATTAACCCGTTAATTTGATCATAATTTGAGTATTTTGTTTCTGTTACAGGCGCCCAGCGGTGTCTACTCGTAATAGTCATTCCAGCGTGCATGGGCACAGGCAGAGGACACCTATTGACGCAGTCAATCGATATTCGGCGCTGGATTCTTTCGCCACATTCCAACAAGACAGTGTTTTGGACAATCGCCGCCGTAATTTGTTTCTGAAGCCTCGATGCGTGATATTAATAATATATATATAAATGTATTGTCGTGAAAATAAAAAAAATTAATCTACAATCTGTTTTTTCATTAAGAACTCAACTGCGATACGAAGATTAAGATAAAACGCGCTGAAAACACGAAAGAATTCGAGAATAAGAGGCAAGATAAAAGAGCAACGAATTTATTACGGCGAAGAATGGCGTGCTTTTAAAATCCGCAAACAGGAAATTTTAAGTTTAATACGGAAAGATTCCTTTTTTACTACCAATTGTAAGAACTGAACACCCCACGTAAATATGTCATGATAATTACACTGATAATAATTAGAAAAACCATGGGGATTGAGCATGATTCGAACCCCAACCCCTGCAACGTCGGCCGGACACGCTAACCACCCCTCTACTCCCCCCTAGCGATATTTTTATGGATTTTATGGAGCGGAGGGCGATTTCGAATCGACATCCAGTCAACATCTGTCCAAGTTTATTAAATTTATCGCTAAAATAGTTTATTTGGCCGTAGCCAAAGTGACGAAGCTATCATTATATATAGACGTTTCTTACAGAGGAGATAACATATAACATGTAGGAGGATACTAATGTTTAGGCACTTCCAGATGAGCTAGAGATTCGAAATTTTTTTCTTGGGTAGGATTTTGTGCAAAACCGACTAGAAAAAACGAAAATCTTGAAAAAGTGCAACAATGCGGCCGCTAAAAATTCGCAATTGTTTAAATAAATTTCCAAGGTTTATGTATTTTCGAATGCGCTACGGAACTGAAAATTTTTTTAGAGGTAGGATTTGTAAAAAAAAAAACGAAATAGGGATTACACAAATTTTGATATTTTAATTTGTTTGGCAGATAAACATTTTTAAAGTTTAAACAAATAGGTAGATTCTTAGACACTACGCCGCAAGTTAGGGAGCTGAAATTTTTAAGTTATTTAGAGGTTAATCTATGTAAACGACTAAACATTTGAATTTATCCATAAAATTGTTATTTTGGCCGTTATAAATTATTTAAATTAAAACAATTAGATAAATGTTATTTCACTTTTAATTGTACCGTAAATATATTTCGAAAATTGCAAAAATTAGTGATTGTTTTACTCCATTATTGTTCCATAATGAAAAAACAAAAACCTATCCAGAGGAGTAATCTTTAGAATTAAGGAAATATTCCTCATGACGAAATATCTTTCTGAAAATTAATGTTTTTTTTCAAGGTGCGATTAAATGCTTGCAGTATGCAAGCACCTTCCACAAACTATACAAACTTTTAATTCTTTTTCGACCAATCTTTCAGGATTCGCTCGGCAACGCCACTTTTCAATCATCAGCTGCCCGCCGTCCGCGTTGGAGTCCAGGGATCGACCACAGGAGCGTGCCTTTCGGCTCCGCAAGCATTTTTCCCGTTGGCGCTTAAAAATGCAGCAAAGTTGAGATGCGGGATTATGCACAGTTATAACGGAGAAAAACGGGGAAATTAATTTTCTCGTCGTAAGAGACCACTCCTCATTGGAAAACATCCGAAAATTACGTTTTCAAGACAGCTTCTTCGCAAATGTTCCGTCATCATCATCATGCTTCTGTCCGAAGACAGGTTTCAGCTGAATTCCTGCCTCCATTTCTCTCTCTCTCCCTGGAAGCCTCTTTTATACCTCTATATGTACTATATTCCTGCTTTATATTCTCTAATATTCTTTTTCTCCCTCTTCCTCTTCTTCCGCTAATTTTGCCCTCTAAGATCGTCCTTTGTAAACACCGTCTTCTCAATATGTGCCCTATCCAATTTGCTTATCTTTTCCTGATTGTTTTTATCAGCATCCTTTCTTCTCCCACCATTTCTGATACTTCTTCGTTCCTCTTCCTCTCTGTCCATTTCACTTTCATCATTCTTCTCCATACCCACATCTCAAAACTTTCTAAATATGTTTCCTCCTTTCTCCTTATCGTCCACGTCTCTGCACCATAAAGAGCTATGCTCCACATATGTAGCGTTTCGCTAATTTCTTCCTTGATTCTAGATTTATTTTCTTGCTTGTGAGAAGCTCCTTCTTCTCGTTAAATGCTGCTTTTTACCAATGCAATCCTGCTTCTGCTGTCCCGTGTACTACTTCCATCCTGCGCTAAAATACTGCCGAGATATTTGAAACTACATACTTGTTCCAATTTTTGCCCATTTACCATTATATTTAATTCTTTACGTTCCTTTGAAACCACCGTGACTTTCGTTTTTTCTGCATTGATCTTCATTCCATATTGTTGGCCAACCTCCACTAGTCTGTCTGTCATCCTCTGGAGCTCTTTCTCGGAGATTTTTAGGAATGGAATATTTTTGGCGCAATCGAAACGCGATTGTTAGATTGTATTGTTGGTTTTATACCGACGCGCGTAAAAAAGCACGATTTGGATACTTAAACACGAGCAATATTCTTTAGGGGTGCTTAAAAAAGACGTCTTATGCGTTTGGTTTGTCTGTCTGCCCCAAACAAAAGTAAATATATCAGTGGTTCCCAACCTTTTTTCAACGCGAGGCACCCTTTCAGATATAAGCAGAATTTCGCGGCACCCCTAGTCTTCAAACAAGGTTTTTTAGGCGTTCTTTACAAAAAGTAAAAAAGGAACACCTTATGGTGTCCGTCTGTCCGCATGTTATATCTCAGAAACCAGTAGGCGAATGTTCATGAAATTTGGTATTCAGGACATAGGGACAAAGAAACTAATAAAATTATATAAATAGTTTAGGTGACCTAATCAAGAGTGCCACATTACTGGTGATAAAAATGAACTTTTCTTCATATCTCATGAAATATCACTGGTAACTAAAAAAAAGCCTTCAACCTAAATTGTAGAACTAGTCATACAGCATGTTTTGTTTAGTAAGTTTTTACCGAAGGAGTAGCCATTTTTTCAAGAAAATCAGACACGTCGTAAATCACTTTGAATTTAGAAAAGCTTTCCCGTTTTTTAATAGTTGTCAACGAAAACAACCTTCGTGGCAACTGAAGTAATCGTTATCTGCTTGTAAATACCCAATTAGTTTAATTTTATTTCGTGCGCGCGCAACATTTGGAAAATAAAGGGAAATGGATAAACGCAAATACGTCTATTTTCGTCACAGAGTTTGCAAGTGAAAAGAAATGGATAATTTATGACAAAGGAATGAACGTGAACATAAAGGTTATATTACTACTATTCGAGAGAGGTATCTAACAGTAATAACAGGACACTTCTGTCCCTTTGTGGCTCCCTCTGCCAGGCTATAAAAATGCGAATAACTCGATAACGGAACGAGATTCATTTTTGGTATTTAGCAGGAATGATCGACTCGCATATTATAAGATGATGACGAAAAGAAATCTCGAAAAAAGTCCTAGGTTCGACTCTTAAAGTAGGCATATCCATTTCCCATATGATAACACGTAAAAATCGAGTTTTTGACATGCAGGCTTTTCTTCTTTTTGAGATCTAAATAAAAAAGAATCAACCTACGAACTTCGGATCTGGCCAATTTTAAAGAAAAAACTATGGTGTTTCTTATTCCGTCCATCTATTCCCGTCTACAGTTCGAAATTAAACGTTTTATTCACATATTTTGGGGAAATCTTGCCATTTTAACGGGATGTTGCCATGCCAACCTATTAAATTGTTAAACCTCGAAATCCTATTGTTATTTCAATCCTGATGGATGTAAGCGTGCTTTGAATGCTCTTACAATTAGTACGAGAGAGAGAGAGAGAGAAAAGGAGAGGGAAATTCTTTTCATAGCAACCGATGTAAACAACATTCGTTACGTTATTTACGAGGAGTGCATTTGAATGTAGAACATTCATCATTAGCGTATTAAAATTAGGTACTTGGAATCATCGTGGGAGTTCGAAACTTGAAACAACGAACGCCTAAAAGAACGAAAGTTTGTTTTCTTGCCATCAAAAGGGAGTCAAGGCATATTGTTATTAATAACAATGATATTGACTGATATCAAGTGAGGCGAATTGACTGGGCATTCAAACAAACAAACAAGTATATTGTTGTAGTTGGAGTGCTGTGTAATGTGTGAGAATTATCGCTTCATTCGTTGTTAACATTGTGATAAAACTTTATGTATTAACCACTTTTTTAGTGACAATTTCTGTCATTACCATTAACTTTGTTTAAATCTTTCAGTAATGCAATAAATGCAAACCTTTTTGCTTTAATCTCCTGCAAGTGGCGTAAATATGGGTAGGCAAGTTACGCGATCGCGCAAGGGCCCAAGACCAAGGGGGCCCTCACCCTTGCATCCATTGTTTATAATAATTCATAAATTTAATTATTCATAATAAATACAAATACTTTGTTTATCAAAATTCTATATTTATGTTATTTCTGTTAATATCCATTCCACTCAGAACACGCTAACAAATATTCAATTATTAAGCGGGGCCCCGAGAGATTCTTTGCTAGGGGTCCACTGATACGAACCCACAACTTTTTTACCTCTTTGCTCTCAGCGGCTAGCGTTGATGAATTTTGAAGTTTTTTTGCATACACTTCCTACGGAAGAAAAGTTATAATTATCTGTTAGTGTGAGTTGGGAGCCTGACCTCGTTATTGACATTTTTATACCGTTTAATACCCATGCTATGGAGGCAGGAAAAACAGAAACACCTTGGCGTAGCAGAGAAATAAAAAAACTACAAGATTCGAGGAACACAGGGTCCACTCTCCAATTTTCGTGCGAGGTAGACGTTACAATTTATTTTCTCAGAAAAATGAGATTGCATCTTACAATAATTTCCACAAATGTGGGAATACTCGATTACGAACAAGGCCCGCAATTTGCGACACATTGTATGGGAAAAATGACCGACGCGAATGATGTATTATAAATGGAGGTTGATTTTGCAGAGATAAGGTTTGAAAAATACTGTTTCTATACTAAATTCGTTAAAAATATGCTGAACTGGTCCGCTGGCTAGTTAATTAGGTTTCTCCAGCATACTGACAGGTAAGCAGTGCGACAGTGCTTGTATGTTGCCATATAAATTTTAAAAGTTGTTTACTTATGGCAAATTAACTCGAATAGCTTTTTTAATTTTTTGGCATTTTTCATATTATTATTATCCTAGAAATCTATCCAAGCTTTATGACACCTATCAAAACTCTAATGTTCGGTGGCATTAATTGCACTATTCAACAAGCTCATTAGGAATAAAACACCGCAACAGAGATCGCAGATACGCCAAATTCGTAATTACTGCGAGGACAGTAATAAAATGTAACAATGAAAATGCCTCGTCGGATTTCACATTGCATGAAGTTCAAGTTTTACTGCATAAATTAGCGATTTTTTCACTATTGATTATTGATAATTTATAGTTTAATGCTTTTGCGGCAAATGACTGCCAATTATTCCGTTTTGGGAATGATTTTTTTGGAAACACCTGCATCTTACAGCCTGAAAAATATGGTGTACGTATATATATATATATATATATATATATATATATATATATATATATATATATATATATATATATATATATATATATATTAACTTAAGGAAAAGAAAAGGTAGTGATGAGGGTGGCAACAAGGTGTTGAAGGAAGCCCAGCGGACACTTACCAAGTTGAGAACCAAGTTGGCAGGCTGCTGGGGGCGTCAAAGAGACACGTACAACACACGAGCACAAAAAAACAAAAAACACGCAAGCTTATCGGGCCTATGCCCTTCTTCAGCAATAGAGTATATATATTTACTCTATCGCTGAAGAAGGGCATAGGCCCGATAAGCTTGCATTTTTTTGTGTTCGTGTGTTTTACGTGTCTCTTCGACGCCCCCAGCAGCCTGCCAGCTTGGTCCCCAACTTGGTAAGTGTCCGATGGGCTTCCCTCAACACCTTGTTGCCACCCTCATCACTACCTTTTCTTTTCCTTAGGTTAATATATATATATATATATATATATATATATATATATATATGGAGACTAAGATGAAGCACGCAAGGCATAAACAGCCAAGCAACAGACCAGTTACGCATATTTTCAGTCAAAGAAGTTTGACAAAAACAAAACAATGCATACTTTGTAAAATTTGCCTCGATATTTAAGCAGGCCATCGGCCATCTATTACTTTCCCCATACAGCGCACGAGAGGGCTTCATTCTCTTATAATACCAAAAGGAAATCTTAGCTTATGTACAAAACAGGAGAAAAACTTCTACACAAACAATATGAAAAGGTAAACAAGAAACATACATATATATGAAAGAAAAAGAACATTAAGGCAATTGATTCATTCAAATAGAAAAATATAAGAACATTCTCGCAAGAATATATCAAAATTCATCCAAGCTGAGTTGAGAGAAAATATTCAACAATATCTCTCACCTTTCAGACAATTACAGACCAGGGTCCTGTCACTGTCCCAAAACGGACACCTTCAAATCAGTCGGACAAGGATCTCACCCAGAATTCAAATAAATACAGCATTGGATTTAAAATAACCATCTTTGATCGAAAAATTAAACGTTTACACGGCAAAACGCACTTTAAAAATTTATTTATCTTTCCAATTCATTGGATGCTAACAGCATTGGATTCAATACAACAAAATAACCACCTATGATTGAAGAATTAAACACTTATACAACAAAGCATGCTTTGAAAATTTATCAATCTTTGCAATTAATTGGACGCAACATACTTGCTCAAACTAACCTTGGAGAATAATCCTGACGATGAATACTGTTCACGATTCTTTTAGTTACACAGAGATATGTATTTTCTCAAATATTTGTATTAATTAACAGCAATTCGAAGGTCGAAGCCTGATGGAAGCTTTGCCCCACGTGTGTTGCCGTTAACGCATGAATAATTGCGTCAATTTATGAGAAAAACGTAGGGAAAATGATGTCCCAGCAATTAGCATTTGAGAAAATCAAAAATGACGCAAATTTTTTGAGAACGAGGACATTGAATTGGAGAGAATATAGATTTAGCAATTCTGGAAAGTTTTTATTTTTTCAAAGGCGCTTACTTATTTGAAATCCAATCAGTTTCGCGCTTCCAATTTAAAAAAAAAAATCCCTGAGTATTTTTAACGTTATCACCAAACGTCGGAATTAAAATTCCTCTCTTAAATTTAGCATCGTTTAGTTCCGTCTATTTTCCAGCAGGTGTCACCTCTGTTTTTGATCATGTTTTGTGACATCACTTTTGTTCAGGTGACTTCCGCCATTTTGAATCCAAGATGGCGGCAGTGCCAGGGAATACATTTTCATCACACTGTGAGATTATGCCGATCACTACACATCAGTCAAGCACAAGTAATCACATGGACTAAAATACACCTTTCCAAAAAATTATTTAAACGATGAACTCATTTCTTATAAAGAAACAAAAGAATCATTGGCTTAAGTATGGGAATCAAACTATTTTTGGAATATTAAGACACATGTTATTTGGCTTACAAGGAGAATCTATGGTCTAAGGCTGTAAGACTTGGCCTAGCTTTTGCGGGCAATAAATATAATCCAAAAAATACCAAACCAACGGAGATAAGTAATTTTTACCATGGTTTGTGGAATATCCGGATCATCTTCGGAGCTTTCAACACGATTGAACAAAAAAGGAGAGATTACCTATTAGAATCAAGTATAGTGAGCTCCATAATATTTCAGCTTGAACTCTTCATGTCAAGAGACATGCTTTTCTGCGCAGTACATGTTGGATATCTTGATGATTTACGAGATGGATAATCACTTGGCGCCGAATCCCAATTACATAGCAAGCTAAAAAATTACAGCCTAATTTGGAAGAGCATCATTTACATAAATTCTAGCTGGACATCATGTGACAGAAGGTACGGTTTCATGACAATATTTAAGAGCAACTCAAACCCCAGTTGACACAGGGAAATTGAAGCGCAGATGTGTGTTACCAAAGCATTTTTCACGAAAAGTTAGCAAGAATACATAAATGCAATGCCGTCACAAGAATGAAAATCGTGACACACTGAATAAATTTCGAATTTTTGCGCATTTTTTCGAAACCTTTTACATCAACATTTCCCGACGATAAAAAAACCCGGCAGCTTTCAATGATTCTGAAAGTCTCTTCTTCTTAATCACGCAGATAGGTCGCAGTAAACATTGTGGGTGATCCTCCGATACCCTTCATGCGACGCGAATGACTCGGAGGGCACATTTTTAATTTCACTTAATATACATTTGTTATTAGAATACAGCAAAAAAAAAGGCATAAAAAATTGTCGACGCGACGCTTATTTAGAAGCGATAGAATAAACAAAAAGAATCGCAACTTTGAATAGAAAACAGAGAAAGGAGGGAAAGATGGCGAAAAACTGCAATATTTGTAAATCCTTCATTGCCTTTATTAAATCAAAGGCATGATGTTTGGTTCGAAAACATTTTTCTCTCAACAGAAGCTGCGAACAAACAAATTTAATCATCTCTCATGATTTACTAGTCGGAACCGTGCGTGCGACAAAAAATAAGCATTCCATCTTAAAAAGGCGATTTTAAATTTGTGTGTGTTACGTTTCCGTCGGAAACCTTTCGCTGTTTCTTTAATATGCTGTACATATTGGTTTGACAGCAAGAAGGTTAAAAATAAAAGGATTGGCAATTTTATTCGACTAAAAAGAGGTGAGAAATAATTTTTAAAATGAAAGCAGATTTAGAAGATGCAAAATAATTTCCCGAGAATGACCAAATGAGATCACCAGCGTCAAACTGCATTTACAGGGTGTATTAAGGGCGCCCCTAAATTGATAAACCAAAAATAGTCGAATACATTTTTAACATACGAACTAACAAAATCGTTATAGATCAAACAATCTCCAAAGGATTGAAAGTTTTACCTCGATAATCAAGCTTACATTAATTTTTTAATAACAGTACTTCTCGTCAAGTATCAAGTCGATGATGCTATCTTATTTGACCATGCGTCTAAGTTGGAAAACGTACATAGATTAGATTGATGACAGCTAATGACAAAACATACGCAGAAGTTGATTGCTGTATTTTCCTATCGAAAATGCACACTCCAATTTTCTGTTGAAAAAGAATATATTTATAATCATGGTTAAATTTGGGACTTGAATTGAATGCAAGACTGCCTAAAAGAGCACACATTCTTTCACCGACCAATTTTCAAACCTTCAGACATTATTTTATTCCGAGTTAATTTTTATTTAACACCAATTTTGTCGCAGTCTCCATCTTTACTTATTGATGAATTACGCTGATATAATTACGGAATTTTAGAGGATATATTTAACAACCTGTATAACCGCCAAGATGTCCAGCTAAAATTCATCTGTATTCAGGAAATACATATTAACAGTTTATTTCATATATGGTATAACTCATTTGTACAAAATTAATTTCATTAAAACATGATATTTTCTTCATACTCCGAAACAACACGGTTGCAGGATTGAATTAATTACCGTATTTCCTCAATTCTAAGACGCACTTTTTTAATTTTTTAATGTCTCTGATGGTTCTTGCGTGCAATGGCGTCTTAGAATGCTCCGACTCGGATTGCGACCCTGAATGCGCGAGTGAATAGGTAGTTGTACACAGACGACCGACGGTTAAATAGAATCCGTGGTATTGTTGATTAATAAAAATAATTACATTTTTTTGTTTAAATATACATTTGCATTATTATTGGTATAAATTTTTTTTGAAAAGCTATTACTAAATCAATTTCACTTAATGTTTGTTATTTATTATTAGAATACAGCACAAAAAGGTTATCAAAAATTGCTAACGTGACGCTTATTTAGAAATGAAAGAATAAAAAGAAAGAATCGTAACTTGGAATATAAAAGAGGGAAAGATTTTAAAACTGCAATATTACTGCCTTTATTATATCCGACTAAGACACAATGTTTGGTTCGAAAACATTCTTTCCCTCCACAGAAACTGTGAACAAATATAAAGTTACTTATCTCTCATGATCTACTAGTCAGAACTGTGCACGCGACAAAAAAAATAAGCATTCCATCTTCAAAGATAAGGCGTTTTAATTCATAAGCGTTACGTTTCTGTCGAAAACGGTTCGCTATTTCTTTAATACGCTGCATTTAGTGGTTTGACAGCAAGGTCTTACAATTGAGGAAATACGTTAATTAAAGTTATGATCAAATTACAGTGGACCTACACATAACGAAGTCACGCGGGGGCCGATTTCGGCCAATCAGAGCACTCCCAAGCGGATTCAGCAGGCCTCAGCCAATCAGCGACGCCCACTTATTAGCGTTTGGAGCTCGATTGCCTTCGTTTATATTCTCTGCAGTTTTTTGGTTTCGGAAAGAGCTCTCCCGCAGACTTTGCGCCTTTATTCAATTTTTTAAATTTAAAAGTGAATTAATAAGAGAGATGGCGCCAGCTCTGATCCTCAAGAGATTATAATGGAAGGGGATACTCCTTCCAAAAGTTAAATTTCTTCCACCACAACTTCTCCATCAACCTCCCTGAGCCAGTCTGCTTTTTAGCCTAAGGTAAGAATTGTTTTGCTGTGATATTGGTATGCTTTTCTTATTGATTCTTTTACTGTTTCTATTAATTTTAATCTTTTACCACATTCTTATAATGTTTATATGCCAAAAATTAGTGTTTAAATTTTATAAACTATTTTTTTAATGTCAAAAAGGTTAACTTATGGTATCGGAACGAATTAGGCTTTAGCATGTATGCATTTCCTAACGAAGGTTTTCGTGGAATGATTTAAATCCGTCATGAGAGGGACCACTGCTTGTTATATTTCCATGGACTTTCTGTACATGATGTATAAACGAAAAACCAAAAACGTTTCGCTCGCCCGCTGTACGATTCCCTTGTGGCCAAAAACTCAACCGACCTCGATCTTCACCTGAAGCTTAGGTTTCGATCTCCTCCTCGGGACGTCGTCCCCGCAATACCTGGCGTGCTTCCTGAAGTTACCCTTCTGGACGAACGTTTGCCCGCACTGCTCGCACTCGAGAATCCCTTCCTTGCTGTGTATCTTCTCGTGCTGCTTCAGATTGCGCTTGTGCGCGAAACGCTTCTTACAGACCTCGCACTTAAACTTCCTCTCTCCGGTGTGGACGACCTCGTGTTTGGTGAGGTCCGAACGCTGCACGAAACGCATCCCGCACTGTCGACACTCTATCGGCCTCACTCCGTCGTGCACCCTCTCGTGCAAACGCAGCAGGGCGTTCCTCGAGAACGCCTTCCCGCACCGCTTGCACCGGAACGGCTTCTCCTTCGTGTGCGTGGTCCTGTGGGTGTTGAGGCTCGTTCGGTCGAAGAAACGCTTCCCGCAATCCGCGCACTCGAACCTCTTCACTCCCGAATGTATCTTCAAATGCACCTTCAAGTTCCTCTCGTGGGTAAAACTCTTTTCGCACAAATCGCACTCGAACACTTTGACTCCGGTGTGTTTGACAAAGTGTTTCGAGATGGCCATGTGATCCTTGAAGCACATTCCACACTCGTCACACTCGTAATATCTTTCGGTGTTCCATATCTTGTACTTATCTTGGATGCTCTTTTCACTCATGTGCCATTTTATGTGACCTTCGATTCCTCTTTTCGTCTTGTACCTTTGTTGGCAAATGTCGCAAACGAAGAAATGGGCAGGGATCCTGTGCAGTTTCAAGTCTTCGATGCTGCCGGGCTTGATGTGCTGGGTGGCCTGGTTGGGTTGGCTGGCATGTTTGGGTTGGCTGGCCTGTTTGGGTTGGCTGGCATGTTTGGGTCGGCTGGCCTGCTTGGGTTGGCTGGCATGTTTGGGTTGGCTGGCCTGTTTGGGTTGGCCGGCCTGTTTGGGTTGGCCGGCCTGTTTGGGAGGCTGCCCCGAGGTCATCTGCGACTAAAAAAAACAACAAATCATTACAGCAGAAGTTTTCAACCTAAAAATTGAGACCTCAGGAGAGGAATTTATACGTGTATTACAGTCAGTCCTCGACTTGCGAGACGTTTCGACTTGCGATGATCCGGGCTTATGACGTTTACTAACAAGGGAACATGCTCCGGACATGAGGCGCTTGGCTCGCACTTTGCCGGCTCGCCGCTCGGCCGGCCGGTAAGGACGAAACGAAATTTGACACCTCAAAGTCGATTCATGCTACAATGCACCGTATTGACCCGAATATAGTGCGATGTTTTTTCCCTCAATATGTATCTTTGAAAGTCACATTCGCACTATATTCGAGTACATGTATCTTTAAAAAAAAAACTGCGTATTGGCGAGTTTCATGACGCGTGTTTCAGCACATATGTTTATAATTGCTACATTGTAAGTGAATTGGACGTTCATGTTACGATGCTACATTGTACAAATATACTCGGTAGTGGTCTGAGGAGACTTTAAAATAGATCAAGGCCAAATTGCAGCAACCACAGCACCGGCACAACTATACGCAGGGTCGCGACACTCAACGTTAGAAAACGAGAACCGCCTAAATGTGGCGTCACATTACCCCCCTTTAGTACATAATTCACGAGTTTACAGGTAATTCAAATGTGCAAAATAGAGAAAATTAAATGTTTTTCGTCTTTTTCTAAAATTCCTTTCAAAATACTTGGGGTCGCACTATATTCGGGCTAATACGGTAGGTACACGGCAAGAAACGACAAATCACGCAAACTGCGCAAGAATGTAACTCCACGCAAGTTATTTGATTACAGAACAAGGAGACGCGGATTGATTCCTCAGCTGCTAAAAACTCGCCGAGGTAGAAGGAAGAAAGACGCGCGAGTGAAGCGTTTTCCTAAGCACGCGTGCATCTTAGATTTTAAAAGTCAGTTAAACCGTGTTACGGCGAGGGTGTGTTTGTGGAAAATTATGTTTTCGTAATTTTTTAAATTTTATTTTTCCCAGTCAATAGAGGCAACAGTTTTGCCAGGCGCAGTAGCTTCTGAAGCAGGGGTGCGCAAACTAGGGGACGCGACAAATGATGCGAGGGGCACGATTATAGCCATGATTTCATTTTAACCGTAAGAAAATTTAGTTCTTTTTCCATATTTTATTTATCTTTTTTGTTTACAATGTTATATTTCTGTGATCTTTCGTATTTACAAGAGTAACATGCTGGGAATCCCCCTCAGCGTGACTGTGACTTTGTTTACAGTGCGCGTTATCGCAGTACGTTGTTGAACGAAGGCCGTCATGTGAATACGTTTATTGAAATGTGCAATGCTTAGTTATGAACCGGTGGATTTATTCTTTATTGTTTTACAAATAAATTTAATAAAATAATTGTCGGTAAGAACACCATGAATCAGAATTGAGAGTGGCGATTTCATCAATTAAGCCGAGACTGGACGAAATTTCCAGTAAGAGACAAGCCCACAGATCCCATTGAATTAAATCTATTCACACAAAAATCAAGTGTTATTTTTCTTTCTTTTTGTGCTTTTCTCATCGTTATTTTAAAATGTGACATTTATTTTTGCATTCATATTGCTGTATAATTTCATTAATTTAGTGATATTTGATTTTATTCCCACTAGAATGTTCATTTTGTGCATTTATCTTGATTTATTTTGTCATTTTCAGTTTTAATAAAATATACCATTTTTTGTAACGTACTATTTCTCGAAATTATCATCGACATAAAAACCCTCCCAAATACCAAATCTTGCCAGCCATGAAAGGGGGCCCAAGTTTGTATTTTGAACAAAAATTGAGACATGAAAAGTTTGCACACCCCTGTTCTAAAGCATCTATTTCCCATTTGTTGCCGGTGCTTTAAGTTGCGTAACAGCCACGCTGATAACAACATTATTGTTATACAACATATACTGTCGTTTCGCCGTAACAGGAACATAATTTTAATTTTTAACAGTGCACTAAAGGGAAAATGTGATTCGACTTATGACGCTTTGACCTTTCAGGATCCAAATTGCGTCGTAAGTGCGAGGACTGCCTGTAGTTTCAATATTTTATTTTGATTTTAAGACACGTTGTAGAACCGTACCTGCCCTAATACAAGCGGATATTTTTTTGTAAAAATCTATCGTGAACTTTGGGGTTAGGGTTAAGTCTCGTAGTCACCCATAGATTTTTTGTAAAGTAAATATTTGACCTACGACAAATATTAATGAATAAATAACGGATCTACAGTAAAAGGGTTCAAAAAATGCAGCATTTCAAATGATATTGATGGAAGCTTACATTCTTTGTGACGAAGATTCCAGTGACCAATCTTCCACTGGAGAAGAAGCAAGTGATGCAGGACATACCCATAGTACC
This sequence comes from Tanypteryx hageni, assembly GCA_028673005.1. NCBI lineage: Eukaryota > Metazoa > Arthropoda > Insecta > Odonata > Petaluridae > Tanypteryx > Tanypteryx hageni. Next base: position 18,743,533 of record CM054119.1, on the reverse strand, counting down.
CGATTCAGTAAATCGATTTTAATTTAGTAGTATTAAAAATAATAAACTGACGTGGGCAACACATGACTTTCTCCATATTTATATGGCAAATTACATGTTGTTAGTTCTGGGATCGTTGTCAATATTTACTTCCGATTGACAATTGAGAAAAGAAAAAGGAGCGTTACTAAGACGTAACTAAGCGTCAATTGTTAACAATAGTCGTCGGTAGGTGGCGTGGTGGTGGCAGCTAAAAATACAAGATATCTCTTAAACAATGCATTATATAGAAAAATGTTTCAAACAAAGGTTGTAGAAAATTAAATTTCCTACAACTTTTATTCCAATGCATTTTTACATTTATCAAATATTAAAGCAAATATTTCAAAATAACGGATAAGTGACAAGAGTAAACACCTACTTCCGGTCGACCGATTTTTACCAAAAACTAATCAGATATTCTAACTTTTATAAAAATGTTAAATATAAAATTTTGCATTGACCTGATTAATAGTTTTTGAGTTAGAGCACCCACAAAAATCTATCACATACAGACAGACAGACAGACATCATTGAGAAATTAGTCGAAATGTATTCAGGGGACCTTAAAACATGTATTTCCGTAGAAATCTCGAATTCGATTTTTTTCATGAAAACAATACTTGCTCTATACTTTGTATATGGAGAAAGTAATAATCGGGACGTTACCTTTCTTCCTAAAAATTTTTAAACTGACCAGCGTAGGCCACAGGGAATCAGCTGGTCGTTACGAAATTAAAAAAATAAAATAAAATAATTTTAATTTTTCATTTATGTTTACCGCATTAGCCCGAATATAATGCGATCCCAAATATTTTGAAAGGAATTTTAGAAAAAGACGAAAAAACATTTAATTTTCTGTTTTACACATTTAACTTATCTGTAAACTCATGAATTGTGTACTAAGGGGAGTTATTCGCATTTTTATAGCATGACAGGGGGAGCCACAAAGGGACAGAAGTAGCCTTTCATTATTGTTATACGATTGCGTCCATAGTAACCGTGTTTCGTCTATTCCTTCGTATGGTTATCAAGAAAATTTTTAAATAGGTATTTCTGATAATTTTTTAGTCTAGTAATCCTTGGTCAGGAGCTAAATCCCTTATTTTAATATTGTGCATATGGAAAATGGCGATCCATTTCTCGGCAATCCGCTTTTCGTCACGGTTTCCAGGAACGTGTCCTGACGTAAAAGCGGGGACAGCTTGCGTAATTCGAAATATTATTATTTGGTCCCCTGAATTTCGAATTAATGAGGTTTTACTGTATTTGAAACTGAATGATATACAATAAACTCTAGATCGGTGGTGTCCAACATTTTCTACATGGTGGACTGCATCAGTGGTCGCAAATAAATCCTCCAGCGGGCAGGATTAGATTTTAAACCGAATACTGAGGTGCCATATAAGTGGAAATCGAGTCTAACTAAGGTTTTTAATAGTTAACATTTCAATATTAAAAGCTTTACCGTAAATACCCGTGCATAATGCGCACTTTTTTTTAGAAATATTTAAGTAAAAAATTACGATGCGTGTTATGCGAGGGTACATAATCTTCTTATTTTCATTTGACCCCATATTTCGACAATTTCGGCACAGTAATTACTGCCCGGGTATCCTCATAATTTTATTGGTGATTTTTATGAAAAGTAAGATAGATAATAGTAAAAATTTATAACTAATTCCATAAACGTACATTAATTAGATATGAAAAGAATGAATTCTGTATTTATTCATTTTAAAAGCCAAGAAATGCTTTGTCACTGGACCATTCTTCTTCGATGTTGTTATCGGAATCGGCATCTTATGCATGCTGTCACCGTACACCGGCACCCGGCTTGGGGGTGAGGTAATGGTACTACTTACAAATAGAAACATTGGGAGCTGATGCCTTTGAGTACGCTGGGAGTTGATGCTTCTTGTAGAACTACCATCAAGTTATCGTTCCCTACTTTTCTCTCAGCATTCATTTATTTATTCTTGATTCTTAGAGTCTGTAGTCAATTATGGTTATTTGCTATCGTTTTTACATGCTCCAGAGTGTTCTAATAAGGTTAAAACTGAAGGTTGGGCGAACCCGTCCACCTCAGGCGTGACTAAAACCTGTAAAAAACTTCGACATAGGATTATCCTCATTCTTTCATTTTATTAGCTCAAACGATGTCGTATGCCATACTATGAAATTAATATAATTGGATTTATTGTGTATATCCTAATATCATCTTGTAAGTAAACAGAGTATGTAATGATTGAGTTAGCTGACGTTCTTCTGGAACATTATTCGAAAATTTCATTTCGCACTTTCGTTATATTACCAATACATAATACCAATAATTCGGTCATTGCTTTAGACCACGTTACGCCATCTACTTTATTCTGGAACGGTAACGCTAAAAAGAAATCTGTTCGTGCTACACGTGGGTATATAGAAAAATCATAGACTACGAGGCTGAAAACCCCCCTGCGTGCTATACGAGGGTGCGCATTATACATGGGTATTTACGGTATTACCAAAATTTTCATAAAAATGTACGAATTTGTGTGTTAAATTATTCGGATTGCTTTTTCATCCTAGTTTTGTGGGCCATGTCTGGCTGTAGGCTGGACACCCCCGCTTTAGATTAAATGAGAGAAAGCAGGAACAATTCACAAACACGGACGCAAGCACAATGGTTTCATACCTCTTCATTTTTTATGCGTACGGGATCAAATCCAGACTCGTTCCAGTCGGAAGGTGTTCCAACCTTGCTGCCACGACGCCCCCTCGATTTCGCGCCTTTTGTAACGATCTTGCGACGGGAACTTTTCTTCGATAGGTCCAAGGGCACGTCAGACGCATCACTGATCCTGCCTCCTTCGTCGCTGTCATCACCTTCATCCTGAACAGAAAAAGAAGAAAAAGTACATTACATAAATGGAATACACTGAGATTTCAAAGGCGTTCTTTATGGGAAATGCATAAAAACGGTATCGAAAGATTGGGCGGTTCCTGAATTTTTTATCTCTGAAACTATAAGTCGTAATTATGTGGTCTCGTGAGCTTTCTTGTAGTAAATGTTGTTCTCGATCCAAATAAATTTTTTAATCTATACATTACTTATCATATAACGGCGTAGGATAGAAAAACGTGGATTTTAATTGTTGTTTGCCGAGAGAACCATCTTAGAGATTGACGTAAACAAAATATGCGACGCTTTGCTCGGGATTTTCTTGAATTATTATCTCTGAAACTATAAGTCGAAAATTTCGCCTTAATAAAGATAATTATCTATCTATCCACTAGCTTTGCTAACCATATAAATTTACCGTATTTACCCGAATGCAAGACGAGGTTTTCTTCCAAATTTCAGCTTGCGAAAATCGGAGGTCGTATTAAAATTGAGTACCAAGTCATATACCGTCGATACATCGCGGTAAATTGATCTCACGTCAATTCGCTGTGCTTCAATTCATGGCGCATCAATTCATCACGAGACATACTAGTCATGCATCTATACTTGTTCGACAAACTAATCGCGCATCGACTCATTGCTAGACAAATTCATTGCGTGAGAAATTCATTGCGTGACAATTTCATTATGAGACAAATTGGAAGGCAAGACACCATGACGAATTTGCCAATAGATGAATGGACGGGTGATGAGCTTGTCGTGCAATGTATTGATGCAGGACGAACTAACCACGACGAATTGATCCGTAACAAAATGATCGTGACTTGTAGTCATAGAACAGTAGGAAATATGGTTATGCATTTCATCAATATTTTCTAAACAAATGAAACAAGATAAAATATCTGTATCTTTCATTTCAAACTTACGATCCAGAATTTGATTAAGTTATACTTTAAAAAATACATTTTTAAAATCTGATGTGCCCACCACATGACTTTCTCCATATCTGTAATATTTCTAAAAATTCCAAATAGGTTACATAATAATAAATATTTTAAGAAACTGCGAGCAAATTTTAGACTTTACAAAGAACGGAAATAAACTCAAACCATAGCCTTATGATATTGGATATAGCCACAGAGCTCCAACAATTAAGAAAAGAAAAAGGAGCGTTACTAAGACGTAACTAAGCGTCAATTGTAAACAATAGTCGTTGGTAGATGGTGCGTTGGTGGCGGCTAAAAATATAAGATATCTCTTAAACAATGCATTATATGGAAAAATGTTTCAAACAAAGGTTGTAGAAAATAAAATTTCCTACAACTTTTATTCCAGTACGTTTTTATATATATCAAATATTAGGGCAAATATTTCAAAATAACGGATAAGTGACAAGGGTAAACACCCACTTCCGGTCGACCGATTTCTACCAAAAAGTAATCAGTTCTTTTGACTTTTATAAAAATGTTAAATATAAAATTTCGCGTTGACCTGATTAATAGTTTTTGAGTTAGAGCACCCACAAAAAAGCTAACACATATACACGGACATAATGGAGAAAATGGTCAAAACGTGTTCAGGGGACCTCAAAACGTGTATTTCCGTTGAAATCTCTAAGTCCATTTTTTTCATGAAAACAATACTTTCCCCTATACTACGTATATGGAGAAGGTAAAAATAGTTTTCCTTCTTAAGATTGCAAGATTAGTCACAGATACAATATTTCAGGTTGTAAATGATATAACACACCTGACACCACAGTGGCGTCAGACTTCCATCAAATGTGGATTATAACTTGATCACCTCACCTGAGGAACATTGGAAGCACTTTCGGTTACTGAATCTGCTTCTTCGCACTTTATACTCCTTAATATAGCGGCAACAGCTTCGAGAAGATCGTCAGCATTTGATTTCTGGAAAAAATTAAATGTCGGACCACATTTTAAGAAATATATGGTTTGGAAAATTAAATTTCGATGTTCGGATTCAGGTAGAAATGAACCAAACAAAATTAAGAATTGAAATTGCAAAATCTGATGTGGTCACCACACGACTTTCTCCATACCTGAAACATTTACAAAAATTCCAAATAGGTTAAATGATAATAAACATATATTAAGGAACTGAGAAAGAAAATGATAGACCTTACAAAGAAATGACATAAACTCACATCGTAGCCTTATGATATTGGATATAGCCATGAACATAAGTATTGGGGGAAAGCCTTTAGAACAAGTTTCAGAATATAAGCATCAAAACAAGAAAAGCAAAGTGTACGGATGAGATCAGGACTAGAATAGGAAAAGCAAAAGTGGCTTTCAGAAGAAAGAAACACCTACTTACGGGGAATATAAGGGAAGATATCCGCAAAAAGTTCATTAAATGCTATGTATGGAGTATAGCTTTGTACGGGGCAGGAAAACTGACATCAATTACTTGGAAACCTTTGAAATGTGGACTTGGAGGAGAATGCTGAAGATAAAATGGACAGATAGGATGAAAAACGATGAAGTGCTACGAAGAGTAGGGGAGAAGCGAATGATTATACAGACTATTAGAAAGAGGAAGGCAAACTGGGTTGGACATTACCCGAGGAGAGAGAGTATGATTAAAGACGTGTTAGAAGGAAAACTAGATGGGAAAAGGGAAAGAGAGTTATCAAGATATGAAGCGGACAGCGAAAAATAGGAGTATATGGAGAACCAGGTTTAACCATGAATAATCACGGACAGACTGGCTATGATGATGATTACGGATCCATTGTAAAAGGCCAAAATTTGGCTGTTTATGGACCTTTTTTAATTAAATAAATAAATTATATCCTTAATAATACACAATTAAAATTGAAAGCAGTTTAAGTTGATAAGAGCACGTCACAGGCCCTCTAGTAGGAATAAATAGCATGCATGTGATTTTTCTTAGAGGCTGAAATAGCCGTGGCAATTTTGGTCATACACACCAATATTGGCAAGGCACTCAAAGGGTTAATTAAAATAGATTTTGTTTTAGCCCATTAAGTGTCAAAAAGATTCTTACCTGCGGTATTTCCTCATCTTCCAACCCGATATCCTCCAGTTTCAAATTAAACGGACTGTAATCCATCTGAAATTAAACGCTTCTATGAATAAAAGTACATCTAGTTTTCCCAGGGCTGGCATGAACATTCGCGAAATTTGCTAGGGCAAAAAAATAACATTAATTTAAGTATTTATTCAATATTAGTGCGGCCCGCAAAGCTTTTGCAAAGTCAGCCAGAAATCTGCATGTTTAAAAGACATCTTAGAGAGGAATACAACGATACACTGCAATAATTATCAAAGTTTTATGTTATTAATGCTTTAAAATTGTTTCCGTTCATTGATATCGATGACATTTTTACTTTCCCCATATATACGTAGTATAAGAAAGTATTGTTTTCATGAAAAAAATCAAACTCAAGATTTCAACGGAAATACATGTTTTAAGGTTCCCTGAACACGTTCTGACTATTTTCTCGGTGATGTCTGTGTGTCTGTCTGTATGTGATAGATTTTTGTGGGCACTCTAACTCAAAAACTATTAATCAAGACAAGGCAAAATTTTATATTTAACATTTTTATAAAAATTAGAAGATCTAATTAGTTTTTGGTACAAATCGGTCTACCGGAAGTGGGTGTTTACTCTTGTCACTTATCCGTTATTTTGAAATATTTGCTTTAATATTTGATATATGTAAAAACGTACTGGAATAAAAGTTGTAGGAAATTTCATTTTCTACAACCTTTGTTTGATACATTTTTCCATATAATGCATTGTTTAAGAGATATCTTGTATTTTTAGCTGCCACCACCATGCCACCTACCAAAGACTATTGTTAACAATTGACAGTTATGTCTTAGCAACGCTCATTTTTCTTTTCTTAATTGTCAACCGGAAGTAAATATTGACAACGATCCCAGAGCTAACAACAAGTAATTCGCCATATAAATATGGAGAAAGTCATGTGTTGCCCACAACAGTTTATTTCATAAATAATTAATTCAACCATTTATTTCGTATATTACTCATGAGTTATTACTAACACAAATTGTTTTTTACTTCACAATGTTTAATTTTGCATTTCTTAATAATAACCCATATTTTCCTTATAAAATTAGGCAACCGACATTTTGAATTTCATGTTTGTGTTATAATTTATAAGCGCAATTTAAATTGTTTCTCCTTTATGAAAAAGGTAATGCTTGGAAGACTTTTTGTTTCAGTAAATTGTTAAAAATGCCCACATTCCACACGCAATAATTATCAGCAATTACTAACGTTGCAATCTATTAAGTTTGATGATGCTACATAAATTTTTTGATGCCAATAACCAGTCAGGGTAACTTGCTTTCCAATTTACCTTGCGATGAATTTGCCGAGAGATGAATTGATGCACGACGAGTTTGGTGTACGATGTATTCCTTCATTGTAAATCATCCATTTCTTTTTACTTACTAAACGCTTTTTTACAAGAAAGATAAATGTATTAACGTTCATTCCCTCATCTTTGACAATCCAGTATCATTCGTTTGTTATATTCTGCAGGCACACAAAAGGAAATGATACGTAATTAGGTGTGATAGATAATATTTTCTTCAGTTACTAGGAAGATACTTTTCATCGACAACAATAAATAACCAGGCAAGAAATTGAAAGTTCAAAGTGAATTACGAAGTTCCGACATGCGATGAATTTTTCGTGCGACAAATTGACAGGTGACGAACTGACTTCAACGAGTTGTCATAGAACTGTGGGAAGTACAGTTACACATTTAATCGACGTTTTTTAAACTAACGAAACAAAAGATTTAAAAAATCTGATGTGGCCATCATGTGACTATCTCCATACCTGTAGTATTTCTAAATATTCCAAATAGGTTAAATGATAATAAATATTTTAAGGAACTGCGAGAAAAATTTAAAGACTTAACAAATAACTGAAATAAACTCTAATCGTAGCCTTCTGATATTGAATATAGCCCCAAAGATCCAACAATTAATAAAATAAGTAGGAGCCTTACAACTAAGCATAAAGTGTTTACTGTAGTCACCGGTAGGCGGTGTAATTGTGGCAGCTAAAAATTTAGTTTTTAAAATATCTCCTCAACAATGCAATACATGGGAAAATGTTTCAAACAAAAGAAAATTAAATTTTCTACGACTTTTACTCCAATACTGTTTTACACTGATCAAATATTAAATAAATAGAATATCTCAACAATGCGATCTACAAAAAAAGTTTCAAACGAAAGTTATAGAGAATAACATTATCTACGAAGTTTATAATAAACTACATTTAAATTTATGAAGATTTAAAAGAGTTATTTGCCAAAAACCAAAATATGACTAGATTTCCGGTTGAGTGACTGTTGCCAAAACCAAATCAGCTCCAATATAAAATCTGGCATTCATACAAGCATAAGTTTTTGAGTTCGAGCGTCCACAAATGCCTATCACATACAGACACACCCTAGAGGAAATTGTCAAACTGTGTTCAGAGGACCTCAAAACGTGTATTTCCATTGAAATCTCGAAATCGATTTTTTTCACGAAAACAATACTTTTCCCTATACTACGTATGGGGAAGGTAAAAACGGGACGTATAACCCACAAGATCCATAATATCTTTTTTCAGGGTCAACTTGGACTTGGGTAAATATAATAAGTTAGTTTGGTCTCTTACCGAAAAAGGAGAATGGTGCCCCTCTGGAGGTTCGTCACCCTGGTTGACAGCATAATTGAAGACGGATTTGGCGATCTGGCATTGATCCTTGAAAAGCATGAATCCTGGCAAGACAGACACTTCGCAGTGCCTGGTCAGCAAGAAGTACGCATTCAACTTGTTGAGGCAATTCAAACAGATGCCTCTAGGATAGCCATCTGATTTGCAAATCTGCGGAGAAAGTTTTTATGGAGTTAGTCATTGAAAAAATCTGATGTGGCCAACACATGACTTTCTCCACATCAGTCATTCCACGTCAAACCGGATGCTTTTTGCAGAACATTTACCTCAATCGATGGAATAAAGCGATCCGAAATACTAGCTTGGCTAGTTCCATCCCAACCAAGAAAACATCCCCATTCAGAAACGAGGAAATTCATCTGCTACGATAGTTCATTGGTAGAATATCAGCCTGGCAAGTGGAAGACCCGGGTTTGATTCCCAATCATAGCAGACTTTTTCTCAATTAAAAAAAAATTTACCTCGATGTTTTAGATTTTTCTCAACTTATTTCGCAAATTTTTAGCAAGAAATAAACAACACCACTTTCTTAGAGCATTAACATTAACATTTTAGTGATAACGTTGGGTCAAAGCTTGCAAAAAAAAGTCCCAAATTCGATGTGAACGCTCTCAAACAAACAATCGTATCTCTGGTTATATTTATCTTACAGAGTTCTGCATATGCTCATTTTAAAGCTCTTGAAATGATCTTTTCCACAGTGTTTACCTAATTTTAATAAGTGAAAATTTGCACATTTTATAGCTTATTCTATAATTTGAATGTACGCCATAGAAATCCATTTATAAAAGTTGGAAAAAATATCACCGTAATTCGCCATTTATTCTCTGTAAGTGACTAAATATTCAAAGATGGAAATCTGACAGAATCTATTTATAAAATATCTTTTTCCTGTCGGTCAACACGCTGCTCGTTTCTTTACTGAGACCCCACGACGTTAAGCACGTTCACTCATACCCTTCTTATCTCCGATCGTTTGTTTGCGAGTGCATGCACCGATTTTGGGATTTTTTCGAGAACTTTGGCCCTACGTAATTCCTAAACTATTAATGCTGTGACTCTAAGAAAGTGCAATTTCGTGAATTTTCTTCCTAAAAATATGTACACGAAGTTATGAGAAAAAACTTTAATGTCATGTTTTTTTGGTGTCTGGTTTGACGTGGAATTGCCCACGTGTAGTTGGTAATTTACAAGTTGGCGGCACTGGAATCACTGTCAATATCGAACTAAAATATCTCCTTAAAAATTGGCTCTACAAAAAACTATTAAATACAAAAGTTGCAGAGAATAAAATTATCTATAACTTAGGTTATTACATACAATTAAGTTAATGCAGAATTACAGGAGACATTTGATACAGATCGACCGAGTTTAGCAAAAATGTAATGCTCTTGATTTTCTAATACAAAAGCCAAATACGAAATTTTATGCCGATTGGATGATTAGTTTGAATTACAGCATCCACAAAATTACAGACACCCGCAGACATGATCGAAAAAATAGTTAAAACGAGTTCAGGGAACCTTAAAACATGTATTTCCGTTGAAATCTCAAATTCGATTTTTTTCACGAAAACAATACTTTCACTACAATTCGTGCATGGAGAAAGTAAAAATAATTAAGGAGCTCCCATCACGATCGGAACCTTACTGATGCAGGGTTACTGATAATTATAAATCAAGTGTAGGTGATTATAAACACAATACTGACATTCCCTGACTTACATGGGTTACGCACCTGAAATCCATTCGTAAGTCAGAAGTGCCTCTTCTTATGTACAGTACAGGCTAGCATACGGATATTAAAACTTACGGAAATATTTCCTACTAGCGTAACTGCCCATCAAATATGACGGGTTTACGCGAAATAAGTATTAAGTTAAAAATGAAATAAAAAATTAATGAAACCAACTTTTATATGCACCAGAAAGTAAAGAATAAATATAAAATTCGCAGAATTGAGTGTTCCAGAGAGTAAAAATCAGTTTCGGGCAAATAGAAATTGTACGACAAAGAAATACATTACGCTATACAATTCTTATATGCCCAAAATTATTTTTAATGTATAGAACATTTAATTTTGTCTCCCACTCTCTCTCTCCTTCCTTTTTTCCTCTCTCTCTCTCTCTCTTGTATTAAAGCATTCAAAGCACACTTTCCTTACGTAAAGGATTGAGACGGCAATACAATCTCAAGATTTAACAATTACACTGTCGGCAAGGCAACATATAGTTTAAAAGCTTAAATTTTTCCAATAAATATGACGTAACCATAGAACTTGGGTGATTTTGTATCGTAGGCTAAATGTGACGATAAGAATAAGAAATATTATTTACTTTTCTTTAAAATGGTCCAGGTCTGAAGATCGTAGGTCAATTCTTTCTAATTTTAATTTGCAAAAGAGTAAAAGCCTGTAAGTTGTAAGTTTATACGTGTTATCTTACGGGAAATAGAAATTATCCACTGGAGTGCAACCCAGTTCCTTTTTTGGGATACTTTTTCGTAAATGGTTTTTTACCGTGAGAACCAAACATTCCTACAAAATTTCAATTTTCTACCTACTAATAAAGTCTGTTAAAATAGCATTCCACTCGAAGCAAAAACTCCAAGCTAAGCGAACCTATCTCTAACCATCCCAACATTAACGTTAAAAAGTGTAAAATTTCCAATGTTTGCACCGCTGCAAAAGACCGTAAAACCGTGGCAAACCAATGTAAAAACATAGTAAATGTGAACAGGTGTAACAGATGGAAATAAAGCAAAAAAACGTATAAATAATCACAAATTTGTGTATGATACATAACCGAGTATCAATGGAACAAAGAAGTGAAAGTAAGTAAGAAAGAAGTCAGGACTGTATTAACAAACCGTAGCCATTTAAGAACTTCATTTCCACAAATAAAAATTGAGATGCTAATTGCGCTATATGAAAAATAAGCTAAAAAAACTCGTTGAACAAGGCATGCCTGTATTTTACTTAGAAACACGATGATCCTAATGGAAATTATGAGACCTAACTTCCATTTTATCATTTATTTAATACTTATATCGGCTTTAACAGCTTTAAAATCACCACGAACGAGTGGCTCTTTGTGTTCCCAAATTTCATAACTTAGCGTTATAAAATACTAGTAGAAGGTGCTTGCATAATGCAAGCATTTCATCTCACCTTGAAAAAAAATTCATTTTTCAGACAGATATTTCATCATTACAAATATTTTTTTAATTCTAAAGATTTCACCTCCGCAGCGATTTTCGTTTTAGGTTTTAGGAGAATGTTGAATTATTAGTCTGAAAAATTAATGTTTTTTCAAGGTGAGATGATATGCTTGCAGAATGCAAGCACCTTCTACTAGTATGTTATATCCTCCTCTGTAAGGAACGTCTATATATAATGATTACAAATACATTCGAATTGAATATTAAATTGATTACGCACATTTGTGTGACAAAAATTACACGCGAGTGTATTATACCGAATAAGAGTTCAACAATAGTTGTTGCTACGGCAACACTCTCGTAATTAGTGACAGAAACTGCAAAAATGTGCAAAATTCTAAGAAATATGATTGATAAGCAAAATTCCACGATAAAAATTAAAATCTCCATTCCTTTCCTCAGAGAATCCTGCTCCAATATTACAATTCTAAGGTATTTTAAAGTGCAGGAGAAAATTACCCTGCATGATGGATTTCAGATTTCCCATGTAAATCAAATGGGAAGGACAGTTCCTGGAATTGAACCCGGGACTTCAATCTTCGCAACGAAAACTATCCTCGGGAGCTCGGCCCACGTAGCAGGAGATTTCCACCAAGTTTCATGAAAATAGGTCTGTTGGTTCAAAAGTTAATAGGGGAGGGACAGACAGACACAACAACGAAACTATAAGCCTATTTCCATTCTAGAAGTACGCTAAAAATTCTGTAGCAATGCCACAAGGTGCTGTCATCTACTGATCATCCCATGAACCATGTGTAGAACTGAGTTATAAGCAGTGCTGTAGTGGAGGGTATACGCCCTATATTCTCTGCTTTTTTCGAATGACTAGGGTTTACCCTCTGCTTTTTCAAACAAATAGCCACTGCCCTAATGAGAAATTATACAGGTTAATTTAAAAAACAGCTAATTCCTCCTTTTTCTTGGACCCAAATATTGGAGCTGCACATGCAATCCTTGAAAATCTGCAGCCTACAGGTTTAATACCAATATTCTATTGCTGCTTTTGTTTCAATCGGATTGAAAAGAAATACACTTCTTCTTATTTTTTATATACGTACATCACTAAAATATAATTCACGCACCCTCAAAGTTTTACTTCCATGTACGGTATACCCTCTGCTTTTTTACGACTGCAGCACTGGATATAATTCCATAAATTTTACAGAATATAATCCATACGGCCCGATATCAAAACAGTGGATTGCCACTCAATAGCTGGGTACACACCAGCAGATTTATCGGCGGATTTGACCTATTTATAAACGGATTTTCAAATATCTGCAGATAAAACTGTTAGTTAGTGCTGTATGGACAATGTATACCTAAAACGATATATCTTAGCAGTGCGCTGTAAGCACCTTTACGATGGGACGAGTTCATCCTTGAGGCGGGACCGATTTTAGGGGAGGTGTTGTTTAGGTGTGAGTATTGACTGCACGAACTTAAAATCTGGGAGGAAGAAGAAAAGGGAGGGAAGTACATTGAGGGTGATCGACTCGTCTGAACCAAAATTCGTCTACTGCTCTGACGTCAGCTCCCCCTTATAGCTTCTCCTTCACATTCATCCCATTCCCCTCTCACGCATCTCCGCCTGCCACCTTAGAGCGCACGAGGTATGTGGATGTGAATGAAATATCGGTAGATGTATTGGTCGTGCATTACACCCTTAACGATTATATATACAGATAAATTGCTCGTAAAAAAATCGGCAAATAACACTAAAAGTAGTTAGTTTGTGTTACAAGTTTTGTTGGATATGACGTCCAAAGAGTTTCTGACAGGTTTAATGGAACTTTATCAGAGGCATCCTTGTTTGTAGCAGGCCACTTCCAAAGATTACACAAATGAGAATATTAAAAATGTAGCTTACGAAGAGTTGGCTGGATACAGCGGACATTTTATTAAAGAAGCGAAAAAATCTTACATGCAGCAGAAACTAAAAAAATGTTCGTACTGCTTTTCAGGAAGAAAGTTGAGAATTCCAAAAGACGTGGAAGCAAAGCAGAGCTCAACCTTTAAATGCTGTATTTATTTTGGGGTATTTCTGTTCGTTTTATGGAAAAATGACATATCTCACGAATTATTGGCACTAAAACATTCAAATAAAAAGGGCTAAAAATAATGAAGAATTGCATACTTCTGTTTTGTAGGAGAAAGAAACATGTCGAAAAACTATTATGAAAAATAGGTCTGCGAGCCGTTGCATATTCTGTACCCGTACGGGGATATTCGGTGTTTCAAGGTTAATTAAATGTTAAAAATTTGCTTCGTCCATATGTAAATAATTTTTGTAATCACGAGGATCATCTTCTTGCAGCTGTTTTAAAAGTGCCATATGATTCAGCTCTTTTCTACATAACCATGATTTAACCCATTTGTTATGATTTATAGTTCTCCTTCTCTTGATTAGTGTGTATCTCATCATCGCAGTTATCAAAACAACCTTTTTGTTATAGTTCATAATAACATTTATTCCACTAACATACAACTCTCCATTGAGCACTACAAACTTCACTAGATAACACTGATTTCCAACGATATAACTTTCACCTTTCGGAATTCCAAAGAACCAAGCAATGACCAATTAATCACTAAAAACTGACAGAAAAATGTTACTATACTCCATTTCCAATGACTTGGCGAGTGAGGGGGAGGTAGAAGAGAGAGTGGACGGGGGCGAGACACCGAGCGAACCAATAGGAAAGGAGGAGGGAGAACTTAAGCACTCGAAAGCTCACTCTCCATCGAGTCTCCCTAGAGGTAACATCCTGCCTTAGTGTGCTGCGTTGCCACATTTGAGAATTCCCTTTGCATGCCCATCAAACGTTACGTGTGTTCCGGTGTCAAGTTGGCAACGTCTAGCTTGAGCTTTCCGCTAGGAGGCACCACCCCACCTCTTCGCAGCGGAGACATGCAAGCGGTCCTGAGTACGGCCGAAATCTGACTCACCTAGCCATTTGAAATAGACTATAACACCACACACAAATATTAACAGCCGAAAAATCGTTGCGATTTGCAGTTAGTGGATTTACGATGAGTTCAGTGAACTGTTTCGGCCGTAACTCGGTAGAAATCCATAATTCTGAAATAAAAATAACTTGGTAAATTCCTACAATACTTTTATTACGGGAATCTATCTAGATTTCGTCGCTTTGCATCATCATCGGGCGTAGGATTACAAAGTTATTTTTATTTCTGAATTACAACGATTTATTTATGCAATTTGTCGATACAATTTTTCTATTGATTTATTGCTCAAATTTATCAAGAGATAAGATCTGCTGATAAATCTGCCAGTGTGTACCCAGCTAATGGGTTACACTAGGTACCCAGACATTATGCCAATGGACGTTATGCTGAACTGACGGGAAACGTTAACAATTGATATATTGCGAACATTCGATTTTACTAATGGTTGTAAATATTTCCCATTCTGTTGTTAATAATTCTTGCACACATTACACGTCTAGTTGTTCATAATAAGGCTAATATAATTGACTCATTCAGTTGTTTATACATCTAGTGCTACAGATTACTCATTAAATTGTTGTACAACTTACATCGGGGGTCGGCAACCTTTTCTGCATGACGGGCCGCATTCATAATACGAATGCTTCGGAGGGCCGCATTGATAGTCTCGAGAGCTTCAGCTGGTTGAGTACTCACTTCCGAAGTTATCAAGAGATTCTGTGGTCTCACATTAGCAAAAATCATATATAAATAATTTACCAGCGATTAAATATTCATCAGAAAAGGTTGAGACCAAAATTTCACTGAAAATATACGAAATTTTCGGTTAAATTGTACCGATCACCTTTTCATTATGGCTTCGCGGGCCGCATAAAGCGCTCTCGGGTGCCGCATCCGGCCCGAGGGCCGTATGCTGCCGACCCCTGCTTTACATGTTCAATTGTTCACACAACTGGCTACTATAATTCTGCTAGTTAAAATTAACTGTGAAATACCATATTCTACTGATGGTGCAAATTAACCTTCAATTGTTGATATCTCTGGCAGTAAAGTGTACCCTTTATATTTTTTACTAGTATATTGCCCATTTCAAATTAATAAAAAACAGAAAAAGATGAAAGAATAAGTGACTTTATTAACTTTCCTTAAAATACTTCAAATCGGACGATCGATGGACAGTTTTTTCTAATTCTAATTTCCAAAAGATTAAAAGCCTGCACGTCTAAAATTCCATTTTTACGCGTTACCTCATTAGAGATAGAAGTAATTCCCCGGAGACGATCCCAGGTCGTTTTTCCAAATATTTTTTGTCAATCACTCTTAGTATGCGGATCAAGCATTCCTGGAAAATTTATAGCCATTATCTCTTCCAGTTTTCGAGTGTTTTTCATCTACTATTTTAGTAGTCATGATTGGAATTCATGGTTGTAATTTTATTGATGCATCTAAAGCAGAAAATAAAACTTTAAATTAAGATATGAAGATATAACGGTATTTTCTTTATAACTGTATAGACAAAAATGCTGATATCGTGAATAACTACACTATTCAGTAAATCCCCGTTGAAATTTCATTAAATAACAAATGTAATATTCGTTACTTTTTACAGTTTTCATGCAATACACAATATCCACTATCACCTTCAAACAAATTATCCTAAATAGTGAGAAATAAAAAAGCTACTTACAGAGTTCTTTTGTCCCCAAGATAAACAAAACAAAAAACTAACTAAAATATTAGCGGTCATGTGTTCGTTCGCATTTCTTCCATGCTTTAGGAATGACACTGCAGCAAATGGTCACCAACCAACAATGCTTATTATATATATGAGATACGCTTGGGGGCACAAATTACCCATTCAAAAATTTATAATTCCCTCAGTTCAAACCACCTGTTCAATTGCTTATACTTCCAACAGTTCAATCCACTTATTCAACTGTATATACATTCTGGTGGTATATATAACCTGCACAATGCTATTGGTGATATAGATTTCCCATAAAACTGTTTATAAATTGGCTGTTAACATTTCCTGCCTATCTCATCCTGTATGCATAATGTCCTGTTGGCAAAACATCCATTTGGCATACCGTCTGTAGGCATACCGTCCGTTCGGCATAACGTCTGTTGGCATAACATCCAGCCACAGTTAAACTCCACATTACCTTAATTCCTAGCGTGGGTTTGCACACTCGACTGGAGAGTGGAGGCAGTGAAGTTCTGCGGTTAGTTGTAGAAAGAGGTTGGGAAGAGAGTTACCACATCGTCAGCTTCAGACTCATCAAGGATTTCCAATGAAGCTTCATCCAATGAAGTTGAAGATGCTGAGGATGTCGACGGCAAGGGTTCCGAAGAAATTGTGGGCTGCGGAGGCTGCTGAACCTTCCATCCAAACCTGTTGAGAGAGGTTTGCATGGCTGCTTTCTTCTTCTCATCGTAGATGGCTCTGTAGCAGGCGAGGTCGTCATTAACCGCCATGCTGACCTTCATAAATCTTGTAACGTCAGGATCCTGCTTCTCGAGGAGGTCCATCGCAGAACTTATCAACGAGAAGACTTCCGCCAACTGGTTCGTAGTGAAGCGTTTCGGCTCTTCGACCTCCGTTTCGTCATTCTCACTCTGCTCCTTCTTCACCTCCAACTCCATCAAATCCTCGTTCGTTAGCTCTTGACTGTGGGACTTGAGGAGCTTATCAACATCTTCGATGTCGACTTCGAGGTCAAGCCGTCGAGCAAACTCGACAACTCTGCTGGTGGCTTCTATGATGACGCTTTCCTCGAACCCGTTCAAGCCGTGCACAAACTGCGGACACAGCTTCATCCACACACCATTCATATTCGTAGCCGTCACCTCCTCCCACGCTGCGGTGATGTGCTTGATGGCATCATAGATGTTGTACCTCCTCCAAAACTCCCTTAACGTGATGCCATTCTTCCCCTCGGTAGCAGCAATAGCCTGGGTAAAAGTGCGACGTAAATAAAACGCCTTAAATGACGCTATCAACCCCTGGTCCATCGGCTGCAGGATCGAGGTGGTGTTGTGCGGCATGTAAACAACCTTGATGTTGGGGTGAAAATCATCCAGGTGTGCTGGATGACAGGGAGCGTTGTCCAGTACAAGCAATATTTTGAAGCATAGTCCCTTACCCAGGCAATACTCTTTAAACTGCGAGATTAAGCTTCCCCAGAAATACTCCTCAAAGATGGACTGCGTTACCCAAGCCTTGGGGTTGGTTTTCCATACCACCGGAAGCGAGGCCTTGATGATACCCTTCAAGGCGCAAGGAGTCTCCTCGTGGTAGACGAGGAGAGGTTTGAGTTTGCAATCCCCCGCTGCGTTGCCCCCAAGTAAGAGCGTCAGACGATCCTTAGATGCCATAAACCCAGGCATCGACCTTTCCTCCTGTGCAATATAAGTTCGTTCCGGCATTTTCTTCCAGAACATCCCAGTCTCATCCAAATTAAATACTTGTTCCGGCAAATATCCACCCTCTTTAATAATCTCAGCCAACACTTCGGGAAACTCGCCAGTTGCCTCCGCATCGGCGCTGGCAGATTCACTGCCCACTTTTATGTTACGCAAATTGGCACGCTTCTTGAAACGATTAAACCAACCGTGGCTGGCCAAAAAAGACCCCTCGCTTACCCCGTGTTTCACTTTTAACTCTTCGTAAATACTTTTAGCCTTTCTCTGGATGGCCTTAAGGTTTAGTGGAATACATCTCTGTATTTGTTCACCTATCCACAAACTTAATAGTTTCTCCATCTCATGCAGCACACCAGACCGTTGCTTTGTAATCACAGTTGCATTCATAGGAGCAAAACCTTTTACATGCTCCATGATTCGTTCTTTGTCTTTGAGAATGGTGTGCACCGTCGAGACCGCTAAGCCTAGATAACGGGAGATCGAGACTTGCGATTGCCCGCCTTCAGACCGCTTCACTATGTCTAGTTTTTCCTCCAAAGTAATTGATTTGCGCTTTTTCTGAGGACACACACTTTTTGAATCACTCCCACGCCTTTTAGACATTTTGTTTCAGACGGCTTCGGATCAGGCAAGAGCTGCACACACACAATATTTTGACTGAAGCGTTCCAAAAGTCGAGAGATGCCGGAAATATTTGTGTGGTCACAAAGTTAGGATTGCATCACGTTTTTCTCACTAGTCGCTCCGCTTGCGCAGAAGTGGTCGAGTGCTACCTTGCTTCATGTATGTTTTCTGAAAATGAATGAAGGATCACTGATAAAGATAGTATGCGGTTATTGAAATATATACGATACAAGGAATAAATACAGTATAACCTCATAAATCCGGTATTATCAAAAAATCCAGCACTTTTTGACTGGGAAAGAAGGTGACCAGATTCACCAAAAATTTTGCAAATGTCGGATTTTTACATAACATCCCGAAAATAATCTAAGTAGCCTAAGACAGTGGTTCCCAGCCTTTTTCCACTTGATCACACCTCCGACATCATCGATAAAAGCTGATCACCCTTCTCCAGAAAACGATGTGAACCCAATATTTTTTCACTCCACATCTGTACAAGACTTGGAATGATTGAAAAACGACTTTTATTTTTAAATTAACATAAACAATTTTTTACTCTCAAAACACTGAACATTTGCAACAGAAAATACACTGCACAATATACATTGCACAAACTTTCTCATATACGTTTGGTCGACTGTGTACGTTTATAAAAGAAAAACGCTTATAAATCAAAGATAACCATAGTTTAGGGTATATTTTAATGTCACTGGTCAATATTTAGTAATTTTTGGGACATATGGCTTAGTAAGTATTATTTGTGACATCAGGCTGTATGATTGGATAGATTTTAATCAAAATCCTTATAGCCATTTTTGAGTAAATCGAATTTTGTTTCAAAATACCCTAGAATAAAGTATCCTTAATTGTTGCGCAATATCGTCCATCTTTTCAAAGTGTCTATTATAAATGATATTATCCATAAATATGAGATATCATTCGATTCAGTTTAACCATTTAGGCTGTAATAAGATTTTTAGTGGATCGCGGTGGAGGCGTGACATCATAGTGCTTGGGTAAGGTAGCTTAGCGTACATTGTAATGCCACTAGACGCCATATAGTGATTTCAAGAGATATATGGCTTACGTAGTATTATTTGTGACATCAGGCTCTACAATTGGATTGATTTTACTCAAATTCCCTGTAGCCGTTTTTGAGTAAATAAAAGTTTTCTAAAAATCGCCAAGAATTACCCTTAATTTTAACGCAATATCATTTTCATGAAAAAAGGTTCTGCAAAAGATGATATATTGCACAAATACGAAATATCATTCGATTCCATGTATGCGATTGGACCCTAGAACAGCGAATAGACGACAGACAGGCAGACGGAATGGCAAAAACCACTTTTATGGACTCAGGGACACTTAAAAAGTGTATTTCCATCAAAATATCGAAATCGAATTTTTTCACGATAAGAATACCTTCTCAATATACTACGTATATGAGAAAGTATTACACAAACCTATCAATTTTAATTAAACTAATGTGATTTCTACTGCTGAATTTTCTTTTCAAGAACATCCAATTTGGGCAGAACAGTTCTTGACGCAGTCAACTGTACAATTGCTTGAAGATTGCTAGGAGTTAGTTTTGAATGTTTTTCTATTTTTTGTTTACTAAATCAGAGAAGGATCACTCTGAAAGGTAAGTGCAGTGAGAGCTCATAATAACCCTGATTTCCAATGAGGCCAACATACGATAATACTCTTGTTTGTAAACTGTGGCCCATAAGTCTGAACGTGAGTTAGAAATTGACGGAATATAGCAATCTGAAGATACAATACAGACAGGCATAAGCTGTAATGTCAGGAATATTTGTGAAACGAAAAAAATTCTGCTACGGCCGGAAAGAAAACCTCTTGAGTTCAGAAACGAGAAAATTGATCTGCTATGATAGTTGAGTTCCTGGTCATAGCAGACTTTTTTTCGTTTCAAAAGTATTTTGAACCTGAGTTGATTTGGAATAAAGAATTTAAGTTTGAATCGCAATGAAGTTCATCGTGATTGTGTAAAAGAAAATGTAGAAAAGTCTTAATTCTTTATACTAATTACTTTTAAAAAGCGGCTAATATCTACTTTCAAGGGAAAAAATATAACGTTTTAGTTTGTATTTCCTTTTCTAAAATATCAAAATGACAAAGCAAACCCTTGGTGGCTAGCATCCCTACTTATAGAAAAGTCCTTTTGAAATAAGGTTTTTTGACTTGGAACCAAGTACTTTTGTAGCATTTACTCAACCACAACTGCATTTGTCTGCAACAACCGAATCTGGACAAAAACGACAGAATAATGATCCTGCATAATCGATTGATAAGTAGCTACGAAGGTGTGTAGTTCTATGATAACTAAACGCTGTTTCTGCTGCAAGAATTGTCTTTTTCTTTGATATTTTTTTTATAGTAAAAAAGTTGTTATTTTGTGGATGTTGAAGAGGAACTGATATTTCCCACGAAACTAGTGAATTTCATATGTTGTTTCACGTCATTATTTCCATCATGTCCGATAAAAAATTCTTGCAGATAGTGCAAATAGCTAAACCAGCTTTTCTGGAATGAAACTCTTGCAACAACTCATACCTTTTCCCCATTCAGCACTGAACTTAACTATCTTTTAATTTTTTTGGGGTTGAAGTTTTAATTCTGTCTTTTTCCAAGTCGGAATCATCCATTTTGTCTACAAAATAAAAAAGAAACACGAATTTGATTACGTCATGCCTACATATTAACACATGCAATAGTAAAGGCTCTAGCAGAAATACATCTGATATATCCCAGCATATATTCGTCAGGACTGCATATATTTAACAGGACTGGAACGTACCCCTGTCGGCTATCTACTCTACTCTACTCTTCGCCACCCGTGCACAAATATCTCCGTAGGGCTCTACTTTGCCAACCACGGGTTCGTGAATCTGTTTACTCCTGTTTGCTCTCGAGGATGTGCGTCGTCAAGAACGTCTGAATAACCTACATAAAACTAAGTAAATGAGTCTGGACCGGCGATATCGCTATAGGCGCCCAAATGCAAAGCATCTTTCATTAATACTAGCATTCAAGAGAGTTGATGTCTTTATTCTTGTAATCTTTTTTTAAGGTCTTAATTTTTTATATCATTTAATTTGTGAAGATTATAAAGATATTCAAAATATTTATCGTGGTTATTTAGTTGTTCTAATCCTTCTTTTTTCAAAGAATTAACAGCCGTGTACAAAACGTTATTTTAAAGAATTAATCTAAATACATATCTTGGATTCTGTGCGATTTATCTTTATGTACATAAACGAATAGCCTAGTTTCCTTTGCAGGGCGTATTTCAAGCGTATTTTAAATTCTAGCATATTTACTAATTCTTCAGAAGCTTTAGAAATTCTTCAAAGCTCTGATACGTGCAATATTATATAATAAATGCCAATAAATTATCAATAGCTCGCGAAGCGGATCCAATATTTTCATTTTTACCTTGAAGTTCGAAGCTGTTAACTCGATTTAAAAGGTCTTTCCCAATGTCGGATTGACCGGGGTGCATTTGCACCAGGGTCCCGAGATAAAAGACACCCCACAGAGGTCCCAGACACTGTGTAGGGTGGAGGGAAGGATCTGCAAAAAATTATGCGCCAGGGTCCCCGAGTTCCTCAATCCGAGCTTGGTCTTGCCAAAGCACCGACGAACGCAAAAACTGAAAACCTTAAATTTCGGAACACAAAACATAAGCCTCATGTTCTGCTAAATTGTCAATCTCATCATATTTGAATAAGGCACTGCACATTTCCTCAATTTGATAAATTAATGTCTACGCACATCAATTCGGAACTCATAGCGGATAGGTACGTTATATCCTGAAGAACTATATAGTGCCTCATTATTACAAGTTTACGGAATGCTTAACTTTACTGCTTTTCTTGTTTTTACATATTATATATATATATATATATATATATATATATATATATATATATATATATATATATATATATATTGTATTTATTTAACTTCCTTGTAGGTTGTTCAGAAAATTACTTCTAATAACAATTAAAAGGGCAAGCAAAGACGCTAGAATAGCACAGGAGTGTAGAATAAGACATAAAATGACAAAAAATAACGGCCTTACCATAATAATTCTGCTTATCGTGATGATCCTTAAAGTGATCTAAGTTGCCTCTGCACTAGGTAAAGGTAACCTTCGGACTAAAATCTCTGGAGCGATTTACCACGCAATCTGAACGCATTCTTTTTCGACAAGGTGCATCATAAATATCTTTGTATATGCTTTCTTTCGTATGCGTCTAGTTTTTTGTGTTTATTTACAGATTTGAGAAGTTTTGAATTGCCCGTTGTACCAGGATGGTGGTTGGCAAGAATAAACAAAAACATCATTACGAACAGTGAACTAGGTCCCATCTCCTACTCCTCTTTTTATCACTTAACGGTCAAAAATCCCCGTTTACTTTACCCTCCCCCCCTCGCCAAACCGACAATCTGGGTATAAATACTCTCACTACCCCGAACAATCCTCACACGGTTGAAAGTGACAGCCTAGCTGTCGAAACACGTGTCATAACCCTTAGCCCTTGGTTGAGTCTCTTGTGTTCTGCTGACCCAACCGTCTTGCGACAGTTATAGGTGTTAACCTAAGTCCTCTTCCTCATTACGGTGAAGGACCAACCTATTTATCACAGCAAAGATAAATGTAACAGTTGTTTTTTTTGGCACGAATGAAATTAATCTTATTTTAATCACCGCTAAATGTTCGTTATACTGAAATTAGGATTTCGTATGTTTATATATTTATTATGTGAATTTTTAAAACACAAGAAAATTGTTCGTTATACTGAAAATTTCGTTATTGCGGAATTCGTTATACCGGAATTTGACCTGTATTTAGCCCTATTTTCGGGCTTCTCTCTCCCTTCCTCCCATTCCCCTCCCTCTCTCTACCTCCCTCTCCACTTCCCTATATCCCTACCTCCCACCACACCTCCCGCTTTCCCAAACTTCCGTTTCCCTTTATTCTCTCCCTCTTTCTCTCTCCTTCCTTCTCTCGTTCACTCTTTCCCCCCCTCACTCCCTTCTTCCTCCGTTTACCCGATGGGGTCCCATATAACTTTATGGGTACGGCAACACTGCTGGTTGTTCTAGGAAACGAAATATTTTATTCACGAAAAACTTGAAATTTTCGTCTTCAAAAAAATTTTCCGAGTCAATTCCAATCGTATTAGCAAATTTACGGCAGGAAAATAAATTTGTTTTTTTTTTGCGCGTACTACGGTTCGAGTTTCTAATTTCCGGGACAATTATAACAAATTTTAAAAAACAAACGAAGGATGTGTTACACTCATTCGTCTTATGTTTTCATTGCGGGCATGACGGAAACAAAATCCTCCAATGTTAATCTTAGGGGAATTTCTCGAATTAAAAAAAACATTAATTTTTCTGAGAGACGTTTCATTATAAGAAATATTTTCTTAATTCAAAAGTATTCACCACTGATTTTTCGTTCTTTTCTTATGGAACAATGTCGGAGTAAAAGCAATCCCTAAAATCTGCAATTTCAAGAAAATTTATTCCATCGTTGGTTACTAATGCCCAACATTTCTGCCAAATTTTAATGTTGCGTAACATCTAGAAGTGCAGTATTATTCATAAATGTATTTAAATTTTAAAAATTTCAACGGCCGCAATAACAAATTAACGAGATTTTCGAACGTTAACTTGCGCTATTTATCCAAGCTCTAAATAAATGAAAATTTTCTGCTCCCTTGCTCATCCTCGAGTACCTAAACATTTATCTATTTATCGGTAATGAGGTCAGGAATTTACTCATATTGAAAAAAGAACTTTGTTATTTCGACAAATTTAATTTTAAAAACGGCCGGTACTACGATCGTGGGATCATCAGGTGATGAAACTGGTCCTTTTTAAATTAAATTCGTGGAAATAACAAAGTTCTTTTTTCAATATTTATCTATTTGTTTCAAAATTAAGAATTTTTAACAGCCAAACAAATTAAAATAGCAAAATTTCTATAATCCCTGTTGCATTATTTTACGATTTCGACGTTTACAACAAATTTCTGCTTCGTAAGACATTCAAAAATACATAAACCTTATTTGTTTAAACATTTGCGAATTTTAACGGTCACATCGAGATTTTCGACTTCTCTAGTCGGCTTTGCACATAGTCCTACCCACATATAAAAATATTACGAGTCTGTAGTTCATTTGGAAGTGCCTAAACATTAGTATCCTCCTATATGTTCGACGTTACAGTTAAAAACCCTCGTCACTTAACTCGACATAACTTTTTGTATATCTTAGCAACATACATATTATTATCAACAAAAGAGCCTGTTACATGCTTTGCAAGTATAAGTTTTCATTTGGTCACTTATAACAAAAATATTATTGTTCATTTACTTTTAAATTTCTAAACAGTAGATATTTTGAAATGCACTTATTTTACAATATAAAAGTATGTCGGCAAATCACGAATCAGAATGGCTACTCTACTGATTACAGGCATTTGTATGATTCAGGAAGCTGTTTTTGTGGAATCTTACGTTTCATTTCACAATTTAAAGCAGCATAATCTTCCACAAGTCGAGCAAAAATGGGTTTAATCTGGGTGCAAATCACGGTGCTTCATAATTCTTAAACCCTATCTTCCAATTTGAGGGGAAAGGCAACTTTTACTTTACAATATACTGGAAGATCATGATTTCGTGCCCAGACGCCTTATTTGTAAGTTCCCCTCGAGCATCGAATGTTCACATTACACCTTGAATCTTATCTCAATTTCTTCCAAGTATAATAAAAATATCTCTTCTCTCTCTAAATACCATCCAAAACGTAGTATGCCCTTGCTGCTTCCCACCTCAGGGTTTTCTGTTTATCTAGGTGATTTAACTTGCTGTTTTCACCATACACCCCCCTCATAAGAATTGATGGTACATACAACAACAGAAAAGATAACCACATATCGAGTAAAAGACTTCTTTTAAACAGCATTCCGCTAAGGTATAAAAATTAAATCGCAAATCTACGACATTCTTCATATTCTTAAGTGAATTTCTTCATCGCTGAAGTAACATGGCCAACACGAAGTTTCAGTTGTTGACAGAATTCTGAATTAAACCTATAATGATTGTTATGGTCTTAAATTTAAAAACATTCTGAACAAGCATGAATATATATTTCAGCTTTGGGAATAAAAGCCATACAGGTACTTACGTCTGGATCTATGTATTTCCTGATTACATCAGCAGCAACAACCTCGCTTATTTCGTTAGCTTTGAATAAATCGAAACATTCACTTTGCTGTAGGCATAACCTACACAGCCTATATATGTATTTCTCACGACCATCGGTCATAATGGAGCACAAACTTCGGAAGAACATATGTATTATTTTATACCAACTCCTTCCACCACCCCATCACTCAATTTACGCCAGGTCACGTGTCCACACAAACATATAAACACATGAATGCGTGAGCCTTCAGTTGTTCGACAAATGAAAAGAATTTACCTTTCCCAAATAAACATCCACCGAAATAAATTTATAATAAGAAATGCTCTAGTAAAACTAAACTTAGAGCAATAAAACAAAGAGCTAGAAATAGAAGTCTAGTATTTGTATAACCATTTTGTACGAAAATTAATCTCCTTTTAAGGAATAATAAAGAAATGTGATGTGGCCAACACATGACTGCAATATTTCTAAAAATTCCAATTAAAATAAATGATTATAAATAATTTAAGGAAAATTTAAAAACTTTACAAATAACAGAAATAAACAAACCGTAATATGCTGATATTGGATATAGCCATGGTACCTCCAACAAAGACAAAAAGTAGCGTTACTAAGCATCAAGTGTTTACAACAGTCGCCGGCAGATGGTGTGGTGACGGCAGCTAAAAATTTACTTTAAGTATCTCATCGGCATTGGATTACATGGAAAAATGTTTCGAACAAACGTTGTAGAAAATTAAATTTCCTACAACTTTTATCCCAATACTTTATTACATTCATCAAATATTTAAACAAATATTTCAAAAAAATGGATAAGTAACAAGAGTAAACACCTACTTTCATTAAACCGATTTTTACCAAAAACTAACCAGTTCTTGCCTCTTTAACAAAAATCTCAAATATATAATTTCGCGATGAACTGATTAATAGTTATTGAGTAAGAGCGCCAACAAAATTCCGGTCACAGACACCCACATACATCATCGAGAAATTAGTCGATACGTGTTCAGGGGACCTTAAAATACGTATTTCCATAGAAATCTCGAATTCGATTTTTTTAATGAAAACTATATTTCGCACATGGAGAAATTAAAAATACATGAGTTTTTTTGATCTGTCGTGGCCACCACATGACTTTCTCCATATCTGTAATGTTTCTAAAATTTCCAAATAGGTTACATAATAATAAATATTTTAAGAAACTGCGAGAAAATTTTAGACTTTACAAATAACAGATATAACCTCAAACAATAGACTTCTAATATTGGATATAGCCACAAAGCTCCAACAATTAAGAAAAGAAAATGGAGAGTTACTAACGTAAGACGTAACTAAGCTTCAATTGTTAACAATAGTCGTCGGTAGGTGGCGTGGTGGTGGCAGCTAAAAATATAAGATATCTCTTAAACAATGCATTATATGGGAAAATGTTTCAAACAAAGGTTGTAGAAAATTAAATATCCAATAACCTTTATTCCAGTACATTTCTACATTTATCACATATTAAAGCAAATATTTCAAAATAACGGATAAGTGACAAGAGTAAACACCCACTTCCGGTAGACCGATTTTTACCAAAAACTAATCAGTTCTTGTGACTTTCATAAAAATGTTAAATATAAAATTTCGCGTTGACCTGATTAATAGTTTTTGAGTTAGAGAACCCACAAAAAAGCTATCACATACAGACATCATCGAGAAAATGGTCAACATGTGTTTAGGGGACCTCAAAACGTATATATTCGTTGAAATCTCGAAGTAGATTCTTTTCATGAAAATAATACTTTTCCCTATACTATGCATATGGAGAAAGTAAAAATGTGGCGAAATTTTACGAATTCACTTCATAAACAAGTAATTAAAAGTCAAGGGACATAAACCTCCCTTTATCATTGAGTAGTTTAGCTAAAGGTTGAGTTAACTATGTCTAGTAAGACGAAGAAGGAATATTTATGGAACAAAACTAGACAGCGACAGTAACATCGTTAATGGCGAGAAAGCGACGAGAAAATATGATACTTAACTTTATTAGATTCGCTGTCTTTTTCGGTCCCTCTGGTTCGGTTTGTTTAAGTTTCACGTTCCCTTTGGACCCCTTCTCGGATTGGGTTCATATCAAAGCACTTTTCTCTTGATCTGGGTATCGTATCGTCACATTTGAATCACGCGCGAAACACGGAGTTCCTAGGACCACGGAGTACATTTTCTCACCGCTTTCTCTTCAATTTCAGCGTCACCTACCGCTGACGGTCTAATGCTAGTTTTGTTCCATAATTCCAAATTCAAAAATAAATTAGGGGCGTTTCGTAGCATTTTCTTCCATATTTTTTCGTGTAATACTAAACTATATTCCCACCATGTTATAGAATAGAAAATCTTTTTAAATTATTTTTTTACACGTTGGTAATATTCTTTATTGTATAATGAATTATTTTTCCTGCACTTTAATAAAGAATGTGGTGTATTGTATTACGGTTTTATTTATTGCATGGAATTGTATTGTGTTATGGAGTCGATCCCATTGATCTCACTGTACCATGTACTTCTTCAAACGGTAAAAATTATGTCCAAAATTCGTTCAAGGCACAATAACCGGGGAAATTTTGTTAGATCTAATGTTTGGGTCCGGTAGCTTTCAATATTTTAGACTAAAATGCCCTAGTTTTAATTTATATGGAAAGAGAGAAAATGTAACTGATAAAAAACTTGAAACGGATTAAATTTAAAGTATTATTGACAATATGAAACATTATTATGTTGGCATCAACGTGCTATGATAGCAGTGCGCAATGGCGGTTTTTTGTGTACTTGAGTTGACGAGCAAAGGATATATGAAGGTTGGTTTATTTCAATTTCTTACATTTTATTGTTATTTTATTATGAAAAGTCGCCATATTTGTAATTCTCGAACGAAAGTTTAAACTCAATGTCGAGCTCCAATCTTTAAATCAGCTGTGAACCATAAAATTTAAATCATTAGAAAATAAGTAGTTTAATTATAGAAGTAATCCAATGTTTAAGGAACATAAATATCTTTAACTTAAAGGATAAGTATAGCTCTTTTGCTTATAAAATTGAATACAATTTTAAAATTATAGAAATGAAGAATGATGAAGTTAATATATTATGCATAAAAAACTTGATGTATTTGTACGATCTTTGTTTTAAATATATTAATTTGTGGGAAACACTTTTAAGTGAATTTACATGCTTGAACATTTAAAACATTCCAATTGTTGAAAATTGAAGAATTTTTTGTTGATAAACGAATCTAAACTCTTTGCCTAACTTGCTTATATCATAACATTCATAGTAACCTAATTTCATTTTCAAAACTTAAATTCTTTATTATATTGTGCGAAATTGGTGCAGTAATTTTAAGTAATCGATTACGAGTAATATCATAGAAAAGCCAATACTGAAACACCTTTTTCAATTATTATTTCCTATTGTTTAGACAATTGCAACCGATTAAATATTATTTATTATTAAATATTATTTATTGATGCATGCTACTCCAAAAACATGTAACAGCAAGAAATCTAACATGTAATTTACTTGTTTTGTATTTAAATGTTGCTGTATTTTGAGATTGTAGTTTTAATATATTTTCTTACTTTCAAATATGATATATATGAATGAATGGTTGCGAAACAGTCATCATTGAAAGAATCAACACGTGGTAGAAACCCGAACGACATGGAAGGAAATTTAATAAATGTTACTGTTTATACGGTAATAGGTATGTATGGATCAACTGTCCATCGCTGAAGAGTAGTCGAGGGGAAAATAAAATAACCCATTTGTTCACTCGTCTACGTTCAAGCCTAGTTCGGTAATAATCGTTTCCTTGGCAACAATGCGATTTGAAATGCAAAAACAGTTTTATTAGAAATTCAAGAAAATATGTTCAATTATCAAAATTCGGTGACAAGAATTATAATCTACATTCTTTTCCCCTTAGAACACTACAAACCTCGCTCCAATATCACGATTTTAAGATATTTTAAAGTGTTAAAGAAAACAACTCTGCATGATGGGCTCGAGACTTCCTATGTTCGGTCCATTGGTGCAAAAGTTGTTAGTAGGGGACGCACACAGACAGAACCATTTCATAAGGCTATGTATCCTCCGGAAACCATGAAAAAATGCCGTACTATAGTACGGCATTTGGAGATTTTTACCATTTTAGTTGTGCCGTGAAGCTCATTTCCATACATTTGGAAACCTGCCTAAAATTTAAGGTAACGCATACTATAAAGGCGTTATGTGTATAAAATTCACTTATAAAAATTCGTTTTTATATCGTTACATGTTTTAGATACACGATTGGAATAAATATAAATGGAAAATTTTCGAGCAGACAGTAAATAGAGGATTTTTTCACTTTCATTCTGTACAAAATTGTCTCGCTTGGCTAGGGGCAGAGCACTTTTGTAAAATACACGCTCTCTCTAATCATTGTGATTCTTCCTTTCGAAAATCTCCTGTGGCTTTAGATAGAGAAACTTGTTGAAATTGTAAACGATCACTGGCATCTGCTTATAGACTTCTCCGCTGTCCTCTTTTGGAATGTTGTAATTGCGAGCGACTTCCTTGAGAACGTTCGTCATCACCCTCAGTATGTGATTGTTTCCTTTGTCGCTTTTCAGAGCTTTGCAAAGTTCGTGGATGAAGAAGGAGCCAGTGTCTTCGTACCTCCCAGACACTTGGCCTGGAAAATATGAAAGAATTGGTGAGAAATCCCATCGACGTGAAAATAGAGAAATATAGCATTTTTTATGTAAATTATATTTTTGTCATTCTTATACTTTGAAACCATTGACTCATCTATATATTAAATTAGCTTTAAGTACCCTGCATTGCTCAGGCTTCTAATGATAGTTTATAGAATCTTCGAGCATCGCGATTTCTGAAAATTTAAAAATCAAAGTACAATATTATGATTAATTCATATTGTTTATTCTTTTAATTCACATAGGTTAAAGAAAACATATCGATATATGAGGATCTGCTGTATATCCGTCTGTCTGTCAGTGGGGGGTGGTTGTCGGGATTCCCGGGTACCCTTAAACAATGCGTTACATGAGGAAACGTTTCGTTTCATGTTTCACTGTTTTATTAATTCGTATTTAGTCTCAAGGACTAAAATCGAATATATATATATATATATATATATATATATATAACGCCGGGTAACCTATCGCTAGTATCATATGCTTATAGTACTCTGTATATAAAGGATTTTGTCTACAATTCTAAATTCTAATCTTTACCTTCCCAGGTTGAGAATCCAATCATCATGTCCGACGGTATTGGAATCGAAAACTCTTCTATCCTGACGTGTTCTCTCATTGGGACTGCATCGCAATGAACTGATGGGCTGTAGCTATCACCTCGGCATGCCTGATGATTCAATAGAAGTTAAAGGTCACAAGGCAGGCTGGAAAATGTCAATTTGAGAAGGAGAAACATAATGTATTTGAATCGAACCTGGGTCTCCCACATGTCGGGTAAGTGCTTCAACAAACTAAGCTACCAACCCAGTCTTATTCCTTTTTCCCAAATTGGGGTACTTATATGAAAGCAGGGCAGTAAACATTACATCGCTTTACATTGCATTACATCCTCACAAAGGCACAACAAAAATCTGATGACTTTCTCTATACCTGTAATATTTCTAAAAATTCTACATAGGTTAAATGATAATAAATATTTTAAGGAACTGAGGGAAAAGTTTAAAGAGTTTTCAAAGAACAGAAATAAACTCAAACCATAGTCTTCTGATATTGGACACTATAGCCCCGACGCTCCAACAATTAAGAAAATAAAAAGGAGCATAAAGTGTTTACAATTGTCGGTGGTAGGTGGTGGCAGCGAAATAATTTAGTTTTTAAAATATCTCTTCAATATTGCATTATATGGGAAAATATTTCGAACAAACATTGTAGAAAATTAAATTTCCTACAACTTTTATTCCAGTACGTTTTTACATTTATCAAATATTAAAGCAAATATTTCAAAAAAATCTGATATGTGGACACCACATGACTTTCTCCATATCTGTAATATTTCAAAAAATTCCAAATAGGTTACATAATAATAAATTTTTTAAGAAACTGCGAGAAAATTTTAGACTTCACAAAGAACAGAAATAAACTCAAACCATAGCCTTCTGATATTGGATATATCCACAAAGCTCCAACAATTGAGAAAAGAAATTGGAGCGTTACTTGTAACTAAGCATCAATTGTGGCAGCTAAAAATATAAGATATCTCTTAAACAATGCATTATAGGGAAAAATGTTTCAAACAAAGGTTGTAGAAAATTAAATTTTCTACAACTTTTATTCCAAAATATTTTTACATTTATCAAATATTAAAGCAAATATTTCAAAATAACGGACAAGTGACAAGAGTAAACACCCACTTCCGGTCGACCGATTTTTACCAAAAACTAATCAGATCTTCTAACTTTTATAAAAATGTTAAATATAAAATTTTGCATTGACCTGATTAATAGTTTTTGAGTTAGTGCGCCCACAAAAATCTATCACATATAGACAGGTTTTTTTTCTCTATACTTTGTATATGGTGAAAGTAAAAAGAAAAAGCAAGTGGTTTTGCAGACGAACATTAGATCACGATGCTCGAATGGAAGAAAAAATTAAGTGAAAAATATGTTTTGGTTTTGAGGGAGCATCAGAGAAGAAACGGATAAGCATTCTCACGTATGGGGGTTCTGGTTCTGTTCATGCTTCATCTTAATTTCGCACACAATGAGAGTCTTACCCACTTTCGTAGTGGAGAGGGGGATTTGGGAATTAACCGAGAGATAGACTGAGTGTTGCTACTGTTCTGAGATCAATAGCAATCTATGCCAGGAGTCCTAAACCTATTGCCGACAATGAATTGCACTTAATATAAAAAGTATCTGGCGATACACTACGAAATATACGAAAAATAGTCGGGGCCGGCTTCAGACAGTGAGCAAGCGAGGGAATCGCCTCAGGGTGCAGGGTCGATGTTGCGCCCTCATGGCTCACACTGACGCCATTCCCACTTGCCAAGTTTGGTCTTACAGCAGGGGTGGCAACCCTGCTCAAAGAGACACATTTGCAAAAACTGGAGGGAGATAAGGGAAAACCAAGGGAAATACACGCACTTTGTGACTCTTGAACACAGTCCGTAAGGCTACGGAAAAGAAAGAATACAATAAACAGAGATCCAATATATATATAGTTAACATATCTTTTCCGTCCCAACCAAGAAAACATCCACATTCAGAAACGAGAAAATTGATCTGCTATGATAGTTCAGTGGTAGAATATCCGCCCGACAAGTGGAAGACCCAGGTTCGATTCCCGGTCATAGCAGACTCTTTTCTCGTTTCAAAATTATTCCCACTCGGAGACCCACGGAACATGAGGGGGAGGCCAAATATTTCCCCCCCCAGGGCGGCAAAATGTCTGAAGCCGGCCCTGAAGGTAGTACATTACAAATAATACAGTGGAACCCCAACATACAAATGTCATGCATACCATGAAATGTGTTCGTAAGTCGAATTGGTTTTTCCATTAGAAATAGAGTTAATTTTGTTAATGCGTTCCTGAATCATTATCAAAAATCAATTTCCATGCACGAGGAGGGTAAAAAATTGCACTATCAATACAGGGGAATTGAGCTCCTAATAAAGTACTTGACCCTGTTCCAGGGAACCGACTGAACATGCCTCACACCGGCCCTGGGTAGCTGCCTATGTACATTTGCATGATCGCACTGAAGCCGTGTGAACTACACTTGGCAAAGGCTTTAAATATTCCTGGGCGATGCCGAATACTTCGGCTAGTAAACAATATATTCCATCCGTCATATTGACAGGCTTTATACTGGTTACTCTAATAATGCTGTTAATAAAACATATATTAATGGTGCAAGAATATTTCTATTTCCACCATCAATTTCATTAAAATTAATATTGCTTCACTAAAATCAAGTAAATGGAAGTTAATGGGGTCATATTTACCACTCCTGAGTAATCCTGGAAGTTTGACATCCACTTCACCCAATCGTTGAGCTTACCTGGTAGAAGAACAACTTTGGTACGCCTCTCGAAGAATTTTCGAATGTCTTCCAAATGTAATCCACATGGAAGAAGTCATCATATGCCATCAACGAACCATCCCGGTTTCCATGTGTCATCACCACTACTAGGCAGCTATAATCATTGCGTCCGGCCACTGAAAATTATAATATTAAAGCTTGTGCTTAGTAAGATATAAGTTTAAAAAATCTGATGTGGCCACCGCATGACTTTCTCCATACCTGTAATGTTTCTAAAATTTCCAAATGGGTTAAACGATAATAAATATAATAGCTAAGACATAACTAAGCATACAGTGTTTACGATAGTTGCCGGTAGGTGGGGTGGTGGCAGCTAAAGAAAGGTTTTTAAAGTATCTCTTAAACAATACATTATTTGGGAAAATGTATCAAACAAAGGTCGTAGAAAATTAAATTTCCTATAGCTCCTATTCCAATATTTTTACTTTCTCCATATACGAGGTATAGAGAAAGTATTGTTTTCGTGAAAAAAATCTAATTCGAGATTTCAACGGAAATACATGTTTTAAGGTCCCCTGAATAAATTTTGACTAATTTCTCAATGATGTCTGTCTGTCAGTCTGTCTGTATGTGATAGATTTTTGTGGGTGCTCTAACTCAAAAACTATTAATCAGGTCAACGCAAAATTTTATATTTAACATTTTTATAAAAGTCAGAAGATCTGATTAGTTTTTGGTAAAAATCGGTCGACCGGAAGTGGGTGTTTACTCTTGTCACTTATCCGTTATTTTGAAATATTTGCTTTAATATTTGATAAATTTAGAAATGTATCAGAATAAAAGTTATAGAAAATTTAATTTTCTACAACCTTTGTTTGATACATTTTTCCATGTATTGTTTAAGAGATGTCTTATATTTTTAGCTGCCACTTCCATGCCACCTACGGAAAACTATTGTTAACAATTGACAGTTACGTCTTAGTAATGCTCCTTTTTCTTTTCTTAATTGTCAACCAGAAGTAAATATTGACAACGATTCCAGAGCTAACAACATGTAATTTGCCATATAAATATGGAGCAAGTCATGTGTTGCTCACATCGGAAGGGACCCTTGATCAGGGATCGAACCCTTGACCACCCACACTAAAAGTCAGTTCCCGGGTTTCCAGCCAGGTGAATATGGTGTCAACCGACGTTTCGGCACCTTCCTCAAGTGCCATCTTCAGGGGTCTCCTGGGTGCCGTACCATTATTTCGCCCTTGTATATATACTGACCGGGTATTGGAGGCTCGTTCCCCATTGGCTGTTGGGTCGGCCTATGGCGTTCCGCGATTTTGGGGAGTATGGGATTCCACACCTTGCTGAGTGGGAATCGCGTGTCCCTGTTAATGTTGTTTTTCTCGATTCTTATTTCTATGGCTTCTTTCACTAGCCTATTCCAAAAACCGTTGGCCTTGGCAATTACTTTGGCCTCCGTAAAGTTAATGCGATAGGCTGTGGATATGCTGTGCTCTGCGATTGCCGACTTTCCTGGCTGATTTAGGCGGATGCACCTTGAATGCTCTTCGATTCGCGTTTCTATTGTCCGTCCCGTTTGGCCGATGTACTGCTCGCCGCACGAGCAAGGGATTTTATAAACTCCGGCTGTTTTGAGGCCTAGTTGGTCTTTGTTCTGCGGTAGGAAGCTCTGGATTTTTGCCATCAGATCTTTTTATATCTAGCACTTTGCTGAAAGGACACGAGGGATAATGTTCTGTAGCAGTGGACCGACTGCATACAACCTAAGCATCACTGTACAGCGTTGCCATATCCCGTAAACTTTAATCACGTCTTCCTCGGTTATTATTCGTCATTCGAAATTTTTACAAAGAGTCTTATAATGTAGCAAAGAATTGCGTAGTGAGATTCGTGGACGGGAATTTTGGGACGCCCTGTATTTATATCCCTGCAATGATAATGAACTCAATCTCTGTTTGCGTAGATTAAGTAAAGGGTCGGCAGCTAGTCTAGATGTTGTACCTGGTAACTTGTTGAACAAATGCAAATATTTTATCTTGAAACCACTATTACTCCTTTTAACTCTCGAGTGCGGTTGCCTATTTTACAAACGAGATCCAGGTCGCTGGGTGTCATACACCCAGTCCTTTAGGGTGGATTTAACTTTGTATTTTATTGATATTTTAGTACTTATGACTTTTTTATTGTTAGTTTTTCACTTTAAATTGGCTATTATGCTGTATGTGAAATTATTGATAAATAAATAAATACACCCTTCTAATTCCAGCATTCTATATCTTACCGTTTACTTGATACAGTCAGTTCTCAACTCACATCGTTTCAACTTAGGTCAATGAGCACTTACGGCAGTCATAAACTAGCACCCATGTTCTTACTTATGGTGGTTGGATCCATACTTAAGTCACGACGATGACACAGCGCCTACATAAGTGATATTGCACGATTTAATAATGTTGCATTCTTTAAGGCATCTTAATTATTAGAATTGCAACATAAGTTTTATAAATTCGGTTAGTCCTCCATTAAAATGGATCAACCGAAAGTGGGTGTTTACACGAGTCACTTATCCAATTTCTTTCAAATATTTGCTTCAATACTTGATCAATGTAAAATATCACTGGAATAAAAGTTGTAGGAATTGTAATTTTCTACATCTTTTGTTCTAAACAGTTTTTCATATAATGCTTTGTTTGAGAGGAATTTAAAAAAAAACGTTTTTTAGTTGCCACCACCTAGAGGTGGCTTTTGTAAAGACTTTTGTTTATGCTTAGTTACGTCTTAGCCAAGTCTTTGAATTTTTTCACAGTTCCTTAAAATATTCATATCCATTTAAACTATTTGGAATTTATAGAAATATTACACGTATGGAGAAAGTCAGGTGGTGGAGGCATTTGATATTTTATGAATATATTCAAATCCCATTGGAATGTTGGTTTTAACTCCGCCTTTTAGATATTAATTTAACGCTAAATTAGTTTGACAATAATATGTGAGCTGTCGGAAATGGTCATGCTATTTAGTAGGCCGCCGGTATATCCCCCAGATTAGGGGCGGGCAAATGTTTTACATTGCGGGCCGCATTGAAAGTTGCAGCTTCTTCTGTGGGCCGCATTAGCAGATGAAAACGCTATGGCAGGCACGTTACGGTTCACATCAGAAGTTATCTGAGATAACGCAAGAGATCCTGTTGGCCACAATCAATAATAAATAATATGTGATTCCCATAACATCGCTGGAAAAAGTTTTCCTGCCACAAATATGAAAGTATCTGTATTTTATATTACCGTTCGCTTTCATAATGATATCATGGGTCACATGTGGCCCAAGGGCCTGGTTTGCCCACCCTGCCCTAGTTATACAAATATATATATATATAATAGTGTAAAAAAATGAGGTTTTTAAAATGAATGTAACAGGCATCTTAACTTGCGATGCATCAAATTAAACATCTCGAACTGCACAGTTGCAGGAAAATGATAAAATTGAAATCGGTCATACCGTTGGTGAGATATTGAGATTTTTGTGGCTGGCTAAGCTCTGCTTGACATAGTTGTAGTAGTTGATGTGAAGGTGGCGCTTCTAGCGGACATTAGTCAAGGTAGGAAATAATGGGTGATGTTAAGGTGGTTCTCCTAGCGGACATTAGTCAAGGTAGGAAATAATGGGTGATGTTAAGGTGGTGCAACTAGCGGACATTAGTAGAAGGAAATAAACCTTTCAGTCACTGAGCTTCATGGTAATGTGACAGAAGGCTAACTACCAAGACAATATTTAATCTAACCAACCAGTCGATATATTAATGGGCAACTACTAGTATCATTTATTATATGTTGAAACAGCTCCACAAACGCAAAAGTGTTTAAATTGGATGTTTTGGCAGATCATTCACGGAAGCTTTACCTTGGTCAAGTTTTCTTCCCAGCCATTGAAGGTCTTTGGTCTCTTCTTGACAGTCGTCGATTTGGAAACCGAGCAGCGAGAACGTATCCTTAAGTCCAAGAATGTCTTTCTCAGAGCCTTGTCGCTCCAAAGGTCCCCATTTGGGATGATACGATGTAAAATTTATGATCAAGGCCAGTCCGTGTTTATTCGGATCCATCTCATATACCCTTGGATTTAGAAATATCATTATATATAGACGTTCCTTACAGAGGAGGATATCATTATATATAGACGTTCCTTACAGAGGAGGATATCATTATATATAGACGTTCCTTACAGAGGAGGATATCATTATATATAGACATTCCTTACAGAGGAGGATATCATTATATATAGACGTTCCTTACAGAGGAGGATATCATTATATATAGATGTTCCTTACAGAGGAGGATATCATTATATATAAACGTTCCTTACAGAGGAGGATATCATTATATATAGACGTTCCTTACAGAGGAGGATATCATTATATATAGACTTAAAAGAGAACTCTTTCCCGAGCGAAGCCGGGCGTTTCAGCTAGTACAAAATAATATATTCCTTCCGGTCATATTATTATACTAGTGTATATATAACCGATTCGAGCACATGTACTTACATGTTATCCAGTTTCAGAGGCGGGATGGTGGATTTTCCTTTGACTGAGTACATCTTGAATGGATTAAGATGTTCACCTCCATCGAATGGACTTAAATGCAGGCTACAGATAGCGGTGAATGCATGCACGATAAATGTTCAGAGAAGATAAAAGCTGGAAAAATATATATATATATATATATATATACTCATTTATATATAATGCGAAAGATAAGATAACTGAATGTCTTGAGAAGATAGGGCCTGGCGAATACTCTGCTGATAGTAACAAAACGATAGATATACAACTTATGAAACTCTTAGCGCTTTTGAGGCATTATTTACAATAAGTAACAAGTAGTTCTGGAATGAAATAATCCGCCTACTTTCCTTTCCATACAATCCGTATCATTATATATAGACGTTTCTTACAGAGGAGGATATAACATATAGGAGGATACTAATGTTTAGGCACTTCCAGATGAGCTGGAGATTAGAAATTTTTTCCCTAGATAGGATTTTGTGCAAAACCGACTAAAAAAAACTAAAATCTTGAAAAAGTGCAACAATGCGGCCGCTAAAAATTCACAATTGTTTAAACAAATTTTCAAGGTTTGTGTATTTCCGCATGTGCTACAGCGTTGAAATTTTTTTAATATGTAGAATTCGTAAAAAAACGAAATAGGGATTATACAAATTTTGATATTTTAATTTGTTTGGCAGTTAAAAATTCTTAAAATTTAAACAAATAGATAATTGTTTAGACATTACGGGATGAGCTAGAATGCTGAAATTTTCAAGTTATGTACAAAGTAGTGCATTTGCACTAATAAACATTTGAATTTTTCCATAAACATATTGCGGCGGCAGTTAAAAATGTTTAAAATTTAAAAAATTGGAAAAATATTATTTCACTTCTAGAAGTACTACAACTTTAAAATTTGGCAGAAATGTGTAGCATTAGTACCCCATAATGGAGAAAGTATAAAATTTGTAAAATTGCAAAGTTTTTGGATTATTTTAATCTATTATGTTTGCATAAGGGAAAAACGAAAATCGCTCCGGAGGTGAAATATTTAGAATTAAAAAAAATATTTGTAATGATGAAATATTAAAAAATAAATGTTTTTTCATGTTGAGATGATATGCTTGCAGAATGCAAGCACCAACTACTAGTATATAGACGTTTCTTACAGAGGAGGATATAACATATAGGAGGATACTAATGTTTAGGCACTTCCAGATGAGCTGGAGATTAGAAATTTTTTTATATGGTAGGATTTTGTGCAAAACCGACTAGAGAAAACGAAAATCTTGAAAAAGTGAAACAAATGAGCCGCTAAAAATTAAAAATTGTTTAAACAAATTTTCAAGGTTTGTGTATTTCCGAATGTGTTACGGAGCTGAAATTTTTTTTATGGGTAGGATTTGTAAAAAAACGAAATAGGGATTATATAAATTTTGATATTTTAATATGTTAGGCAGTTAAAAATTATTTAAGTTAAAAAAAATGGGTAAATGTTTAGACACTATGCGGTGAGTTAGGGAGCTGAAATTTCTGAATTATTTAGAGTTTAGTCTATCATCATCATAGGTAGTCTGTCCGTAGACAGGTCCGTGATTATTCATGGTTAAACCTGGTTCTCCATATACTCCTATTTTCCGCTGTCCTCTTCATATCTTGATAGCTCTCTTTCCCTTTCAAATCGTCTATCAGCTGAAACCTTTTCCTGCCTCTTTCCCTTTTCCCATCTAGTTTTCCTTCTAACACGTCTTTAATCATACTCTCTCTCCTCAGGTAATGTCCAACCCAGTTAGCCTTCCTCTTTCTGATAGTCTGTATAATCATTCGCTTCTCTCCTATTCTTCGTAGCACTTCATCGTTTTTCATCCTATCTGTCCATTTTATCTTCAGCATTCTCCTCCAAGTCCACATTTCAAAGCTTTCCAAGTATTTGATGTCATTTTTCCTTAGCGTCCATGTTTCTGCCCCATACAATGCTATACTCCATACGTAGCATTTTATCAACTTCTTGCGGATATCTTCCCTTATATTCCCTGTAAGTAGTTGTTTCTTTCTCCTGAAAGCCGCTTTTGCTTTTCCTATTCTAGTTTTGATCTCATCCGTACATTTTGCCTCTCGTGTTATGATACTACCAAGGTATTTATATTCTGAAACTTGTTCTAATGGCTTTCCCCCAATACTTATGTTCAGATTCTCTTCTTTACCCGATATTCGAATGACCTTGGATTTTTCTGTATTTATTTCCATACCGTATTTTCTACCTGTTATCACTAGTCTATTTATCATTTTTTGTAGTTCCTCTTCCTTTCTTGCTAGAAGTACTTGATCATCTGCGTATTTTACTGTTCTTAAAATCCTTCCTCCAATTTTGAAATCCCCTGTACCTTCTAAAGCTTCTTGCATTAGACTTTCTCCATATATATTGAATAGGGTTGGCGATAGGCAGCAGCCTTGTCTTACTCCTCTACCGATATTTATTCCGCAGGTGTCCACATTCTCAAACCTGACCTTTACAACTTGATTCTCATATAGATTCCTAATCAGTCTCCTGTCTTTCCAGTCTACACCTATATCCTTTAATATCTTCATCAACTTTACCCAATTTACTCTATCAAAGGCCTTCTGCCAGTCTACGAAACATGCGCAGATATCTTGACTGTATTCTATTGCCCTTTCTGATATGATTCTAACTACTCCTATAGCATCTCTAGTTCCTCGTCCTTTTCTGAAACCGAATTGATCTTCCCCTATTATTTCTTCTGCCTTTTTCTCCAGCCTTTTATTAAGAATCCTCGTGATGATCTTCGATGTGTGTGACAGAAGGCTTATAGTTCTGTAATCTTTACACTGCATTGCTTTTGGCTTCTTCTTTTTTTTTTAGAGGGATCATTGTTACTTCTAGGAAATCCTGAGGCCACTCTCCCGTGTCGTAAATCTTATTAATTAATTTCGTGATCGCTTTTAGTCCTTCTGATCCTATGACTTTAAGTATCTCAGCCGGTATTCCATCGCTGCCAGTGGCTTTCCCCTTCTTTAGTTCCACTATCGCCTTTTCTACTTCGCTCTCCATAATACTTGGTCCCAAGTTGTCTTCTTCAATGTTTTCCTCATTTTCCAGTTCTATTTTTGCCGCTCCTGCCTGTTTGCTGTATAATTCCTTAATGTATTCTTCCCATACCTGTGCTACATCCTTTGTTTCTGAGACTATCTTCCCATCTGTATTCATAATTCCTTTACCACAAATTCCATTAGACTTCTTATCTTCTAATTCCAGTGCCCTAGCGTTCATCATATCGTACCGTCCTAACTTCTCCATCTGTTCTATTTCATCGCATTTTCCTTTTATCCAATTTTCTCTAGCTTTATCTGTTACCCTTCTCAACTCATTGTTTATACGCCTATAGTTGGCTCTACCTTCTTCACTGTTAACGTTTTTCCATTTTCGTCTCTCATCCATTTTCTCCAGCATTTCCTTCGTGATCCATGGTTTTCTGATTTTCTTCTCTTGTTTTCCAATCTCTTTATCCAAGGTATCCTTGATACTGGTTTTAATTTCATCCCATTCTATATCAACGGTCTTCGGTTTGTTTTCCAACTTTCTTAGGTTATCTTCCAACTTCATGCTGACTACATCCTGCCTTTCTTTCAGTTTTTCTAGGTCCCAGGTCTGTCTTTCTCTTCTCGTTTTTCTTATTTGTTTGAGCTTTGTATTCACGTCAAGTATTAGAAGGCTGTGATCTGAATCAATGTCTGCTCCTTGCAATGCCTTGGCGTTCTTTATGCTGTTCCTGAATCTTTGTTTTACAAGGATGTAATCTATTTGGCATCTCATTCTATCTCCTGGGCTTTTCCATGTGTATAACCTTCGTTTATGGTTTTTGAACCATGTATTAGTCACTACAAGGTCATTATTGATGCAGAATTCTACGAGTTTCTCCCCTCCTCGATTTCTCTTCCCAAGTCCGTATTGCCCGACAACATTTTCTTCCTGTCCTTCTCCGACTATGCTGTTCCAATCTCCCATTATTATGCAGTTTACCTTTCCTCTTCCGTCTTCTTCGTAAATTTCATTAATTTGCTCATAGATTTCATCTATTTCTTCATCGTCATGAGCTGACGTTGGCATATATACCTGGATTATCAGGATGTCCACTGGGACTGCTTCTAGCTTTATTGCCATCAGTCTATCGTTCGTTGCTATTATCTTGGTCACGCTTTTCATAATATCTTTCCTAAGTACCAGAGCTACTCCCCTTTCCCCACTATTTCCTCCAGAATAAACTACCGTGAATTCTTCCGAGTCGAACTGTCCTTCTCCCTCCCATCTAGTTTCGCTTAGCCCTATAATGTCCACTCTATTTCTTCTCATTTCTTCTTTCAAGTTCTCTAGCTTTCCTGCCTTTCTCATAGTTCTTACGTTCCAAGTCCCTATTCGTAATTTACTTTCGACAAATGTTTTCCTCAAGGCAGTCCCCGCCCGGAGATCCGATTGGGGGACTATTTTACCTCCGGATTGTTTTACCTCGAGAGAACTCATATTGTCCAACCATATAATCTTTACTAGGGATTGTAATGTGGTAGTTTCCCTCTTGCTTTCCACACCGCAGTACTGTAGCCGTTCAAATCGTCCTGATCACGCCTACAGCTGTATTGGATATAGACCCAACCAACATCATTTGTTTTCGGCTCTATACCATACTGACAGTACTGCTGCCTACTGCCAGGCACTGATGATAGTTTTTTTTTTTTTTTTTTAAATAAAACCTCCATTCGAGGGGTTTGAACCCCCGAACTTTGCAATAGAAAGCCGACACGCTAACCACTACACCACCAGTGCATAGTCTATGTAAACGAATAAACATTTCAGTGTATCCATGAAATCGTTATTACGGCCGTTAAAAATTATTCAAATTTAAACAATTAGATAAATATTATTTTACTTCTAAATGTGTTACAAATTTAAAATTTGGCAGAAATGTGTGGCATTGTTAACCCAATGTGGAAAATTTATAATATTCCTCAAATTGCCAAAATTAGTGATTGTTTAACTCCATTATCGTTCCATAGTGAAAAAACGAAAACCGGTCCAGAGGAGAAATCTTTGGAATTAAAGAAATATTTCTCATGATGAAATATCTCTCTGAAAAATTAATATTTTTTCAAGGTGAGATGAAATGCTTGCAGTATGCAAGCACTTTCTACTAGTATACGATATAGTATAAAAGACGAGTTTGAAAGTTTGCAACGCGAGATCCCCGAATCTACCGGGCCGATTTTCACGAAACCTTCACTGAAAGATTAAGCGAAATCTCTAAGAGGGTTTAGGCTTAATTTTAATCTTCTAACATAAGCCGTTTAAAATATATGGCGATTCGCGAACACCCATTTTCCTAGGCTACTTTATGACGTTCGGCGGGCGGTGGGAGGGGTGAGTGAAAGATAGGTAGATAACCGTCTTTATTCGGGCGAAATTTGGACCATAAGGTCCATTCTTGCATTCAACCCTTCGTCAATATCATGGATATTAAAAATTAAAGTATTACAATGAAGAGTATATAAAATACACAAAACAAAAAGATTTAAGTGGAGACAGATTTAAGTTTGTGGGAAAAACCTAGGTAAAAACAGATTTGTTCTCCCTAGTAAAACCCACGCAGGAAAACACCCACAGAGAAGGGAGGTGTGGAAAACCTTCGAAAATTCTACATAGTGTATACTAGTAGAAGGTGCTTGCATTCTGCAAGCATTTCACCTCACCAAATTCATTTTTCAGACAGATATTTCATCATTACAAATATTTTTTT
The DNA here is from genome assembly GCA_028673005.1 of Tanypteryx hageni. Lineage (NCBI taxonomy): Eukaryota > Metazoa > Arthropoda > Insecta > Odonata > Petaluridae > Tanypteryx > Tanypteryx hageni. Next base: position 18,698,948 of record CM054119.1, on the reverse strand, counting down.
AATTCATAAGATTTCTCCCCTGGGCTGATTTTCCTTTTATTTTTATTTTTTTATTTATTTCCATGCGGCCCCTAAACAGCCGTAATCGGCCTTTTACAAGGGGCTCATTAACATAATAACAAGGACTATCACAAACATCCATACCCTAGGTGAAGAAAAACCCACCTAGACCTTTATTCCTTATGGAACAATAATGGAGTGAAACAATCACTAATTTTAGCAATTTTGGGAATATTATACTTTTCCTGCATTAAGTTAATAATGCCACACATTTATGCCAAATTTTAAATTTGTAGCACATTTAGAAGTGAAATAACATTTATCTAATTGTTTAAAATAAATTAATTTTTAACGAGATATCTTCGGATACAGGACAAAATTTACCACTAAAAACTCCGCTGAGCACATAATTACGACTTATATCGGAGATAAAAAATAGAGAATATCCCAAGCATAAGAAAACATTTTGTTTACATTCGTCGCTAGGACCGGTGAATAATAATATATAGGCGTTCTTTGCCGGCGAAGAGGTAATACCGCAACGCCTTATAGGCACGTCTGGTCCGTCCGTCTGTCCAAACTATCTTCTCCTAAACCTCTAGACGGGATTTTAAATTTAATTACGTATAAGTTATCGCTATTAAAATGTATCGTCCAAATGTGATTTTCAACCGATTCCGTCACATAGAACTTCCACTTTACATAATAACTTTATTAAACTTATACTCGCATCTCGTTAAATGCCATGAGACAAGCAACAAATGAAATACCAAACTTTTCTCTACCTATCTCTTATATGATCTGTAAGGTATTGATTTTCCCTATTCCTTTCTCTCTTGCCGCTGCGCACACGGTCTGCGCACCCTCCCCTCCACTTCCCCTCAAGTGCGGCTCATAGCTTCTCTCCGTGTACTGTCAAGGTCAAGCTTAACCAGGAAGACAAAGAAATCTTATGCATACTATAGTAGTAGTATGTTTCTCGTCTTATGAAGCTTGACCTTCACATAGCAAGTAGCCTATGAGAACCTTTTCCCTCTCCCCTTCTTCCTCTCTCCGTCACCCGCGGCTTTCGAAATGAATGGAAGCACCTAAATATTGCTCGTCTCACGAAGTCCGTGCAGTGTGCAGTACAGGCTCTTACGGGAGTTCTTCCCTCTCTCTTTTCCGTGTATTCTTCCCTATACATCTATCTCTCTCTAAAGCTAGCCTCGCCGCATCCCCTCTCAATTCGTCGATCCGGGTATTATGATTAAAAGTCACATTAAAATACTAAATATTGCTCTGTTTTCGTTCTTTCTAAGATTATTTTTTTATTTCGCAGAGAAAATATATTGTTTTATCGTACTAAACAATAATCACAATTTTAAACTGAAAGGAAATCACTCAAAGTTCGTAATAACAAAATAATCTTCGCTGTTTCGGCAGTCAAAACTTCCAAAATACTAAAGCTGCGATATCTCTTCCCCTTTATGTCCAATGTCAACCAAATTTTTCGTGTTACTTGTCATATGGTTCTAATGGCAGAAAGTTGTTTTATAAGTGATATATGCTTCAATTTTACACTTTTAAAAATTAAAAATCATCGCCATCACTCGAAAATTTCGAAATATGACACGATATTTTCAGTCTCTGGCTAACTTGCGTTCTATGATATTAAGATGGTACAATGAGCGAATGAAATGATCAGCGATGTTGAAATATTTATTCGGTTTTTATTTTGAGACGATATGTTGTGCGGTTTGCCTGAAAATGGCTTTAATATCCAAGAAAATCTCGCGAGAACCCGGCGGGCGGCGCAACGCAAACAGACCACATCTGAAATTTTTCTATTCACCTCTATAACCGTTGAATTATTTGAGATAATGAGAGGTAAACTGTGAAATTGCTAATATTATAAATGCGAATGTAGCAAGATAAATCACTTATTTGCGGGTATAGATATTCCACGCTCGTACGAGCAACATTCAGAAGAAACGTTAAAAAGAAGAAGAAATTAAATATCTCGCCTTTGAAATGTTCATAAAGTTTTAAAATATTAAGTTGCTTTAGGCTTACAGAAACATAATTGAGAATGATAGCCTGACTCATAATTTGCAGCATTAAGATCTGGAGCTATTGTTTTAAAACAGCTCGACAAGGGAATACACTTTCCTCCGTGTTTTTATCAACGCTGAATTAACTCCCTGGCATAGTAGTTTTATCGCGTATTTCCAAGCACAACTTCCTATATATTTCGGTGAAATTCGTAGGACGAAAAATGTTTTTACTCGGAAAGTTTTTTTTCCGATCTGAATATAATTTGCACAGACACATACGTAAGAAACATCATTGAGAATGAAAGCCTGACTCATTAAGATGCGCGCAATTATGAAAGCACAAAATAGGTAATCCCGTATTGTTGCAGGAATATGCCATATTTTGAACATAGTACCTTTCTTTGACTACCTATTCTTATGCATTGTTTATATTTAATAAATGAGCAATTGCTGCATGCACAAAATAATCACGTATTGCTGCAAGAATTTGCCATATTTTGATCATATTAACTTTTTTTACTATTCTTATGCATTGTTTTCACTTAAATAAATGAGCTATTATTACTTGAAAAAGCAGAGGGGGGACCTTGGTCCACTACATACCTTTATTCAGAACTTATTATCTTGTGATAATCTGCTGTTGTTTACCTGCATGATTTCCACAGTGCGATTCTGTTTGTGATATGTATACTTATCGCTGTATTAGAAATATATTTAATCATTTTTAAACCTTTTTCTTTCAGGTTTTTGGTCATGATTTCAACATCCAACACCATTTATCCGGCCCAGTTGTTTGTTGGCTTCAAATATTGGTTTACGCGGCACGATTTTCGTGTTCCTGTGATGTTTACGCATACTTTTTTCTCTGATGTATTTGTGAGTTTTTTTCAGCTTAGGATATTCCAATTGTGTGACAGATAATCGTTATTGTATTGTATTTGTATGATTTCACTTGAACGAGCTAATAAAAATTATTTTTAACAAGACTTTTTTTATTACGTAAGAAAACTACCTTCAGGTGTTTGCTAAGCTTTGAAACCTAAATATATTGTGCATATTTTTTTAGAAACAGACGATAAAAAACTTAGTCATTCTTTGTCGTTGCTGCCAAGTAAAATAATATCTTCTCGTTTATTTACAACTGTTTCCATGGAGGAAAAAAATACTAACTAAAGGAATCGAACCCACGCCATTATATCGGAAGTTCAGTCTCTATAGGGTTGGCTAGCCGTTTTCAATTCTTACCCACACCTGGTCAAATGAATGTTTGGTGACCGCGTACGGCTGGGGCTGTTAACGTCTTGGGTTCGAACGCATACCTGAAGGTGTCTAATTGGGAGAGTTGCCTAGCCGAGACCCGAGTTTAATCCCCCGATGACCACAAAGTTAGCTACCTAACTTTGTTTTCAGTTTCAATTTAAACGTGTTCAAGTGGGTGTTTGGTGAGCGTGGCGGCCTCCTGGTTGCTGGGGTCGTGGGTTCGAGTCCCACTGGGGTAATATTTTTATAGCTTAGAATCTTATCATAAAGAGTCCTTAATCAGTTCGTAAAGAGTTGACTGGATATAGCTTTTTTAAAGCATTTTTTTAATTTACAAAATAAATTGATCCAGGCAAATACTACTCAATTATCTGTCTTCAAACACCACAATAAATAGAATAAACAACTGTTACCTAGCAATTTATTATTAAGCATGAATACATGCAGTAGAAACGTTTCTACGAACTAGTCAAAAATTCTTAACGCGATTTTTTTATAGTTTACTCATTTTTCATGATCAAAAAACCCGTATGTAGTATTAAATAAAATAGACAACAGTCCAATTTTTACAATTTTTTATTGAAAAAAAATAGCTGGCGATAAACATATTAATGCAACTGGAACGGTACGTTTACAAATTAATATAAATCGTCTTAGGTACACAACTGGAGCAATGTTACATTTTTTTATTGCTTATTTATTTTTATTTCAGGTCTCCAAGTCAATCTTGTTGGATAAGGGGATGACTTGGCGCCGTTTCCTTCGTCGCAAGAATCACAGTGGTTCTTAAAGGCGGCACACCGACAATATCTGCAAGAAAAAGACATAATTTACTTTCAAAATGCCTTGGGAGGAGCCGTTTTTAAGAAAACCATTCGCTTGGAAAGGTTCTTGCGTTTTTTTCCGACTGTTGCCGACGTAAACAATGTTCGTGGCAACTAAACAAGATCTGCTACTGTTAGGCAAATTCTTTTAATTCCTTTTCGTGTGGATGCAGTAATTGGTAATAGGAAGGAAATAGATTATCTACGAAGAAGTGATGAAAGTAACAATAAGTTTATTTTTCATTCTTCCGCACAAAGCATTTTTTAAGTAAAAAGAAACGTAAAGATTAGGATACAATTACTTAGGGTTACCATATTTTTAATCTTACTTCCCGGACAACAAGAACGCAAAAATCCGGACAAAACCCGGACTTTTCAAATTTATCATTTTAAGCCCAAAAAATTGTACTGTGGTGTTATATCAATAAAGGAAATATAATTAAATATTATTAAAGTTAATTTTTGAACGTAAATGTTTTCATTACTTAAACATTTACGCACAAAAGCAAAATGCGACAATATTTATAATTTCATGCGTTATTATGACTTGTTATCCGAAACAATAATTTTGACGACGCAGACTAAATATGTAAATAATATATAGGCATATACAACTTTTTATACATGTCTTGAATAATATATACAAAAATATAAACTCTAAACCTAAGTTTATTAATTAATTTGGAAATAAAAGTTGAGCTGATTGTCGAGGTATAATAATATGACACATTATATTATTAACGCGGTTTGCGGAACAACATATTTACAAATTTAAAGGAAAATGGTAGAGTAAATTGTCAAAAATTATATTTAACATCTCACGATATAATTAGAGATGAAACGTTAAAATCACAAGCTGCAATCATCATCATCACGCTGCTGTCCGAAGACAGGTTTCATATTTCCCAAAAATTAACGTATATAACTTAAAAAACGTACAATAAAAGGAAATATTCAAATTCCGGACGTGTTAAAATCCCGCACGGACGTCCCCGGACACCCTAAAAAGGAGGGCATGTCCGGGAAAAACCGGACGTCTGTTAACCCTACAATTACTTAACTCAAGTGAGGTGTGTTTTAAATAATTTTTTGACTCTATACAGCAGATTGGAACATGAATCAGTGAATAAAAAAAACATTTCTTCACAACATCACTTCTGATAAATCGTTTTGCAGTGTTTAGACAGTACATTCAGCGATAAAAAGTGAAGTCTCCAAATGCAATAATATATAAATTACGCCATTTTGAGACTTCACTATTCATCGTTTATTTGTGCTGTGAAGCACAATTCCATAATTACCGCGCCAAAAGTATGTAGACTAGAGTTTGTGGCTTAATATCTCAATAACGGCTCATGGGATTTTCGTGCAAAGCATATCAGCGCGTAGATAAATTATTTCTACGTCTAATTCAGGCAATGAAGAATTTTTAGAAAGATTTTTAAGGCATGTTTTTAGACTGAGAATGAAAAATGGCCCCTTTTTTTGAGCGTTGCGGCGGCCGGCGTCACTTTGACGGTCTGTTATAACGGAACGGGATGTTCAAATAGAAGGAAATTTTAATATAACGTGTGTCATAGTCTTCTTATTACATGTGTTTAATCTCAATTGTTTATCTATATTCGTTTACCGTGTTTTATTCAATTTATGAGACCGTGTTTTCTCCGCAAGTATGCGGCTTGGAGGCACGCGACCCAGACTGTCGTCTTCCTCTCGGAATTTCTATTGCGAATCAACTAATGCCATAAAGCTTAAATGGACATAGTATTTTATACAGAATTTTATATTTGTTGAAACTGAAAGCCAGGCGAACGCGAACTTCTCAGCGGTATTGGAGCTTCCTTTGGCGCTTGACCTTGGCAGTACGCGGAGAGAAACTGCGAGCCATGCTTGAGGGGAGGGGATGCGCAAGTCGCGTGCGCAGTGTTTTATTCAATTTATGAGACCGTGTTTTCTCCGCAAGTATGAGGCTTCTTCAACTCAATTTGCATCGTACAGGAGTTCCAAGTTTCCTGTTCTACGGTCCATCACTTCCTCATCTAGTTGTGCCCATTTAAGACTTACCTTACGTAGACTTCCTCTCTTATCCCATCAGCTTGTTTTTCATTCTGCACGTCTAAAATTCCATTTTTATGTGCTGCCTTATAAGTAATAGAAATAATAATCCTCTGGAGTCGAACCCGGGTCTTTTTGAGTGATTTTGAATCGTAGGCGAAATGTCCAGGCCCGAAGATCGTAGGTAAATTCTTCATGATTTTTATTTTCAAATTAATGAAACCCTGCATGTTGAAAAGTCTATTTTTACGTGTTTACCTTATGAGAAATAATCTCCTGGAGTCGAAGCCGGATCTTTTTCCAAATATTTTCTCATCAACCACTTTTAATATGCGAATCAAACTTTCCTGGAGAATTTTGAGACATTATCTCTTTCCGTTGTAGAGATATAAATGATTTAAACCGTCACCTGTCTATTAATATTGAAAACTAGTATAGTACCCATCAAAAAAGACAGGTAAAAATTAATAAAAACGGAAAAAGGTGAATAAGTGACTATTAATTTTTCTTTAAAATAGTTCAAATCAGATGATCGACATTCAGTTTTTTCTAATTTTAATTTCCAAAAGATTAAAAGCCTACACGTCTAAAATTCCATTTTTATGTGCCACCTTATAAGAAATAATAACCACCTGGAGTCGAACCCAGGACTTTTATCCAAAAATATGTTTGTCGATCACTTTTATTATGCAGATCAAGCATATCTGGAAAATTTCGAACCATTATCTCCTATCGTTTTCGAGATTTAAATGATTACCAAGCATCATTGTCTATTATTATAGATATTAAGTGTTTTTCATGTATTATTTTAGTGCATCTTGATTGGAATTCACGGTTGTAATTTTATTGATGTATCTCAAACAGAAAATAAAACTTTAAATTAAGATGCGGAGATATGACAGAATTTTCTTGATAACTGTATACGCATAAAAACGCCCATATCGTGAATAACTACGCTATTCAGTAAATCCCCGTTGAAATTTCATTAAATAACAACCGTAATATTCATCCTTTTTTGTTTTTCAATGCAATACACAATATCTATCGCCTTCAAACAAATTATTTTATATAGTGTGGATTAAAAAAGCTACTTATTGAGGTATTTCGTCGTCAAGGTAAACAAAACAAAAAGCTAGCTAAAATATTAGCGGTCGTGTGTTCGTTCGCATTTCTTCCACGCCTTAGAAATGGCGCTGCAGTAAATGGTCACCAACCAACGATGCTTATTAAATATATGAGATACTATGCATACTATGTTTTCACGACAAGTGTAATTTCCGTATTGAATCGCCTGAAGCTTATGGGTAATGGTGTAGGCATATCTTTTCATTCTTGTAGCCATCACGACCTCAATACAAGTAACGTTATTTATTCTAGATACGAATACAAAAATATTCATGACAGCTACGTGAATTCTACTGTTCCGTAGCATTAAACGTTCTATTCAACGGGCTCATTAGGAACGAAAACATTGCAAACTCGCCGAAATTGTAATCACAGTGAGCGGACATGCATTAAAGCGCAATAATGAAAATGCATCTTCGGAATTCACGATGCATAAGGTATTTACTGTATGTACATATTAACAAAATCTTCACTTTTAATTAATATCAATATATTTTATTGTTTTTGCGACGAATGACTGCCAATTCTTCCATCTTAGGGATGAGTGTGCTTCTTAGTGTCAGTATTAAGAACAGTAATAATCTTACCTTGGGCGTATAAGACGCAGGCTGATTTTGAAGGTAATTTTTCTGGGAAAAAGGTGCGTCTTATATGCCGAGAAATACGGTATATTTTAAAATAATTTTGTGGGGCAAATTCTTAACTTCTAGTTAAGCAACAACTATTGACATGCAACAGACATTGAAAAAAGCGTTAGATGAAAAACTCATAGTATGTATTAATTTAGGGTGACCATACGTCCGGGTTTCCGAGGACATGTCCTCTTTTTTAAGGTGTCCTCGGACGTCCTCGCGGGTTTTTAAAATTTGTCCTCGTTTGTCCTAGTTTTTCTACTTACAACTCGAGATTTACATTCACTTTAAATTTTTACACCCTCTGTATTCATTTAAGCATCACTTATAAGAATGTGAGTGACACCCGAACAAATTATGGTACATACAGTACGGGTACTTTTCTGTTATATCCACCGTGACTGCTGCGCTATCGTCGGCTTTTCATTAAATATCACAGACCACACGTGCTGTCATATCTACGTCAATGGAGAGCGTTATAGCTTACGCGGCCGCCAATAGATAGCGCAGAAGTTACGGTGGCTATAACAGAAAAGTACCACAGTACGCACTATCGCAGCAAAAACATCGATAATATCAAAGTATCGTTTTATGTTTTTGTCCCTGGTAAGTAGTTGCTACTGTTTTTCAAAAGAAAGCAATGTATGGTATGCAGAATTGCTGCAAAAACATGGAATAATCGTTTTATGCTTGTATCTGGTGATGTGCATGTTCAGCACTTTTTGGTCCATCACCACTAGTATCCCAGGCAAGTAGTTGCTATTGTTTTTCAATAGAATGCAGTGTCCGCCCATTAAGTGTGTTGAAATAATGTAAATAAACATAGATATGGGTGTAAAATAATTTGTATAATCAGTAATAAATACATTACTTTTCTAAAATATGCTAAGTATATTACATACCTGAAGTGGAAATTATCTGTAAACTAAATTAACTTACATTTTTTATTTACAAATAAAATTACTATAATATAATTTATCGTTTATCACTTTTCAGATAGGAAAATTTTCATGCAATTATTCTTACTTTCTTAAATAAGTACCCTTCAGAATAGCCGAAATGGGAAAAAGGAAGTGCATAGTAACTAATGAAATGCTTCAAGAACATCCTTCATTCAAGAAAGGTAAAACTAAACATGATGAAATCTGTATCATTTGCAATAGTGTTATTTCTGTTGCAAATAAAGGAAAACTTGATTTGAAAGAACATCTGAACATTGAAAAACGTAAGCGTAACACCAGATGTGCATCGGCTTCATCAAATGTTTTGGAAAAATTTATTGTACCTAACAAGGATGTTAAACTCATCAGAGCCTTTGAAGGCATGGCAGCATATCATACAGTAATGCATCACCAATCATACCGCTCTCTGGATTGTTGGATTCTGCTAATGAAAAGAATGTTTCCTGATTCACATATTTGTCAAAAAATGTTGTGTGGCAGGACTACGGCTGAGGCAATCATAAATAATATTTTTGGACCACATACAATTGATCTTGTAATGAATGATTTAAAGAACATACCATATATAAGCATTTCAACAGATGCTAGCAATCATGGTTCAATGAAAATATTCCCAATTTTAATTCAGTACTTTGACTATCAAAACGGTGGAACTAAATGTAAATTATTAGATATAATTAATCAACCCAATGAGCAATCACACACAATTGCAAATATGATATGTGATGTTTTAACCAAAAAGAACATTATAACTAAATGTATCTCCTTTTCTGGTGATAACTGTAATACTAACTTCAGTGGTGTCAAAAGAGCTGGAAGAAATAATGTGTATTCTAAACTAAAAGAAAAACTTAATGATAAATTAATTGGAATTGGTTGTCCAGCACACGTTTTAAATAATACTGTGCATCATAGTTTTGATGGTCTACCAGTCAATATAGAAATGCTGGTTAGTGTAATCTACAATCATTTCTCTATTTATACTTTGAGAGTTGAATCACTAAAGGACTTTTGCAATTTTGTAGAGACAGAGTATAAGCAACCTTTATACTATACCAAAACATGATGGTTATCTCTCTTTCCAGCCATAAATCACATTTTAGAACTTTATGAAAAGTTTAAATCCTATTTTCTGTCGCTGGGAGATTCACCAGCAATATTGCAAACATTTTTTGAAGATGATATGAATGAGGCATACCTTTCATTCGCTCATTCATTCATGTCAGTCTTTCAAGGAAATATAAAACGTATTGAAAGAGACTGTATTTCAATAATTGAAGTGCGGAAAATCCTTAAGACTGTTTTTCATTTGCTCAAGGAGAGGAAAACCAATAAATTTCTTCCGTTAAAAGTGTGCTCAATACTAAAAATTGCAACAGAAAATGGTAAGGAAAATGAAGTCACACAGTTTAGAGTTCAAATCGAGAATTTGTATGGCCGTACTTTAAAATATATTGAATCATGGTTAAAACCATTAGATGAGTTTCAAATCTTAGAATGGATCGATTTGGCAGAAATTCCTTCTTGGGACAATGTTCATTCCTGCTTAGAATATCTTTGTGAGAAGGGAGTCACAGTCGATGATGTAAAACTGTTTGATCAATGGCATAATTTAAAGTTATTCTTGGAAACACAACAAGAAAATGAGAAATGGAATACATTAATTGCAAATGAGAAATGGGTGATGTTTTTTAAACAATGTAAAACTTCTGAATTAACTTCAGAGTTACTAAAAATTGTACAATTCATCTTCTGTGTATATGGCCACAATGCAAATGTTGAACGTGTATTTTCATTGATAAATAGTCAGTGGACAAAGGAAAGAAACCAATTAAAAATTGAAGCTGTTAAAGGAATATTATTTACTAAATATAATATGCAAATGACGTGAAGAATTTTACAACCACATAATTAATGAACCAAAAGTTTTAGAAGAAATTTCATCTTCAAGTAAATATTAATTTCAATGAAATATTAAATGTTTTTTAAAAAGAATACCTATTTATTTTTTATGTCAACAAGATGTATTTTATTTTGCCACTATTTTCTGTTTTTTATCTTTTGCAATAAAAAAAATTATAGACCTATTTTTGTATTCTTCCTAAAATTAATTTCTTCCTCTGCTATCCTAGTTTTCATAAAAAATATATAGTCACCCTATCCATTCTTCAAGGTGGTTCAGTTAATTTCATGGCATAAAATTCATGGAAAAAATAAGAAATTGATGAACTACTGCATAAGGAATGTGTTTTTTTGTCAAACTTTGGAATTAAGTTCTGAATTATTAAAAATTATAGTATTTATTCCTTCTATATTCGGTCTTCATTGATGAACATTCAATGAACAAAAGGAAAGAAACCTGTTACAGTTTTAAGTAAATAAAGGCTTATTGTTTACTACACATAATATGAAAAAGAAATGCTAAGAATTTTAAGATCAAATAACTAAAGAGCCGAAAATCTTAGAAAATATTAATTTTTTAAAAGTATTAAATGTATTTTTAAAAGAATGTGTTTTATTTTATCAGAAGAAATTTCTATTTTATCAATAAATCATATAACGTTCATAATTTTTTGTTAATAAAAAAGTTTAAAATGTCCTAGTTTTGTCCTCCTTTTAAAAATGGTGATTGAAACAAGATTTTTTTTGCACGACTTTCATATTATAATGTTAAGAACAACAAATAAAATTGAAAATCAGAAGATTTGTTTATTTATTTAATCATAATACACGGGTAGTAAATTACCCATTTACAAAGATATATGAAACATATAATAGCACAAATAAAATAAATATAGTAAGATGTTACATTAAATCAAATATATATATATATTCATTGAAGTTGTAGTTACAAAACAGTAATAAACTTATTCCATTTTATATAAAATATGACCACCAAAGCACACAAATATTACCTAAATTCATGAATTGCCTTGATTTGTTTTACAGTAGTTTCAAAAATGTCTATAGAACTATAAGATAAAAATAGATAACCTAAACGTTGAAGACGGTTTATTGGTGAGTGGTATATATAATTTGTAGTACAAGCGTTGTTAAAAAATGAATCTGTGGATGTAGTATTATAAGATGGTATGCGAAACTGAATTAATGATAATAGGTTGGGGAAATCATAACTGGAATTTACTATTTTTAGTAATGTTACAACATCCAAGATTTCGCGACGAAAGTGTAGTGTTTTTAAGTTGAGGCTACATAGAAGATGTTGATACCGTATGTCCGATGTACAATTCCCGCGTTTGAAGTTAACCAGCCTTAAAAATTTATGCTGAACTTTCTCTATTGAGTAAGAATGGCTTTGGTAATATGGTGACCACACAGGTGAAGCATATTCTAAATGGGGTCTTACCAGGGAGCAATACAGTAACTTTAAAGATGTGGCATTTTGGAACATACTAGTATTCCTGGAGATGAATCCAAGCATATGTAACCCCTTCTTTACAACAGCATTAATATGGCTAGAAAAGGTAAGGGAAGAATCGAAAATCACACCCAAATCCCTAATTTTGTTAACTCTTTTAAGTGCTGTGTCATTTATAAAATAACATTCCAAAACAGGATATTTACACTTATGAAAGGTGATGACGTTACATTTTGAAATATTCAATTGCATTTTGTTGGTGGTACACCATCTAAACAAGTTATTCACAGCCAATTGTAAAATATCGCAATCGCTAGAGGAATGTGCCGTTTTATAAATCTTTAAATCATCTGCAAAGAGAAGTATATGTACGTTTTGCACATAATTGACTATATCATTAACAAAAATGTTAAATAATAATGGTCCCAAATGGGAGCCCTGGGGGACTCCTGATGTCACATCAAATGTATATGAAAAGAAGGATTTAACTTTAACATACTGCTGTCTACCAACTAAATAACTACGTAGCCAAGACAACATAGTACCTCTGATGCCTACGGATTCTAATTTATTAATCAGTAAACCATGGTCCACTGTATCAAAAGCCTTACTACAGTCTGTATAAACAGCGTCAACTTGCAAATTATTGCTTATGGCACTATAAATATTTTCTTCATAAACTAATAAATTGGTGACAGTAGAACGATTTGCCATAAACCCATGTTGTTCATCAATGATAATATTTTTAAAAGTGGAGTTAGCATATCGAGAACTAAGCTTTCGAACAATTTAGAGAGACATGATTGAATAGACGCAGGTTGATAATTATATCCTTAATGACAGTCTGTAATTGTTTTAAATGAATGTTAACAAATGTTTTTAAGTTTCTATCATACAATTTTAATTAAAAAGTATTAAGGTAAAATTGAAATCAAAATTAATGAAACCAACTTTTAAATGCGGCAAAAAGTAAGCAATAAACATAAAATCGCGTAATTGAGTTACACAGAGTAAAAATAGTTTTGGGCAAATAGAAATTATATGGCAAAGAAATACATTACACTATGCAATTCTTATATGCCCAAAATTATTTTTAATTTACGGGACATTTAATTTTGCCTCTCTTCCCCTCCTTCTCTCCTATGAAAGCATTCAAAGCAAGCTTTTCTTATGCGTCTAGTGTAAGGATTAAGGTGACAATACAATCTCATGGTTTAACAATGACACGGTCGGCAAAACAACATTGTTAAAAAGTTGAAAATTTTCAAATAAATATTATTGAAACGTAGAATTTGAGCGATTTTATATCATAGGCAAAATGTGATTATATGGATAAGAAATGTTATTTATTTTTTCTTTAGACTCTGCCGGAAGTGGGTGTTTACTCTTGTCACTTACGTTATTTTGAAAGATTTGCTTTAATATTTGATAAATGTAAGAATGTATTGAAATAAAAGTTGTAGGAAATTTAATTTTCTACGACCTTTGTTTGAAACACTTTTCCGTATAATGCATTGTTTAAGAGATATCTTATATTTTTAGCTGCCACCACCACGCCACCTCCCGACGAGTATTGTCAGCAATTGACGCTTAGTTACGTCTTAGTAACGCTCCTTTTTCTTTTCTTAATTGTCAACCGGAAGTAAATATTGACAACGATCCCAGAGCTAACATGTAATTTGCCATATAAATATGGAGCAAGTCATGTGTTGCCCACGTTTATATTTTTATTTACGTCCCTTCTTATTTATACCAATGGCAATGAAGCGTAAAACGTGTAATTTTGAGAGGGAGGAGAAAATTGTCATCAATTCTGACCAGGGCGCTTACGAGACAAAACACAGGGAATTTTTTCTCGCAGTTCCCTAAAATATTTATTGCCATTTAGCCTATTTGGAACTTTTATAAATATTACAGATATGAAGAAAGTCATGCGGTGACCACATCAGATTTTTTAAATATTTGCTTTAATATATGATTAATGTAAAATAATATTGGGATAAATGTTGTAGAAAAGTTAATTTTTTACAGCTTTTGTTTGAAACATATTTCCATATAATGCATTGTTTAAGAGACATGTTTAAAACTAATTTTTTACCTGTCACCACCTACCGGAGACACCAACACCCGGAGGAAACTTTTGTAAACACTTGGTGCTTAGTTACGTCCAAGTAATGCTCCTTTTTCTTTTCATAATTAATATCAGAAGGCTACTTACTGCATGAGTTTATTTCAGTTCTTTCTAAAGTCTTGAAAATTTTCTCACATTTCCTTAAAATATTCATTAACATTTAACCCATTCGGAATTTTTAGAAATATTACAGCTATGGAGAAAGTCATGTGGTGCTCACATCAGATTTTTTTACATTACACGAACAATCGAACAAACAGAATTTCAGATTTATAGATTACAGCATTGTTGCAGAAGTACTTCCCCGCTGATCTAGCTTAGCAAATGCTTACCTAGGCATTCATAGTACAGCGCCTATATTTAAGCGACCAGTACGTTGTTATTTAAAATAGAAATTTCAGAAAATGAAAAAAATCAACTTTTAATCAGTTAACCTTTAAAATGCCGGATTTATTCCGGGGTATTGTTGTTCATTTTATGGAAAATCGCATGTCTAATGAATTAGCGGTACTAAAATGTTAAAATAAATAGTATTTTATTGTAGAAATAACAAAGAATTGCATAATTATGTTTTGTAGTGGAAAGAAACGTCGAAAAAATATTATGAAAAATATGTCCGTGGGCCCATTAGGCATTTCAAGGTTAAATGAAATGCACAAATCTGATTATTTGTACATATTTTATTCGTTAACTGAGTAACAACCAAAACCAGGTTCTATTCACAAAACTTGAAGCAAATGACAAACCAAATCGGCTTATACCATGGTAAACTCAAACATATAAATAAACCTGATTTATAAGTATAAAAATATATATTAATATAATCTCGATCAAGTCGCATTCGCGACTAACAAACTAACACAGAACTGAGTCATATTTCCACGGATCGAAACAGCTTCGAGGCAGTGCAAAGAATAGATTGCAAAATCTCTTTGGATACAATTTGAAGGCAAAGATTTAAAATCCAGATACACACTCAAGATATGCAAATTTGCATTTCTTTCCAAATATCGCCTGTTTGGCAAAGGAACATACGATGTTGATGTGTCCAATACTTTGAAACAAATACATTATTGGTGAATTTAGGCTTTTCTCCAAAAGCTCAGCTATCCGCTGGTCAAAGTTTTTGTTTTCGGCTCATATTCTGACCTTTACGTCTTCATCAACTCCACGTTTTCTGCGCTTTGAGCAACATTACGAAATTGAATAAAAAGATAAACATAAAGATCCAGTTGAGGGATTCGGATGGATTTGCATAAGCCTGCCGCCCGATGTTGTGACGTGATTAATGCCCTGAAACGAACATATTCACTATTAGGTATAACTTCAGGTAGTTTCCCAAAAGTTCACTCGTCCGTTGTTTGTGTCCCTTCAAGTTTTTGTTTTGGGATCAAATTATTATCTTTACAACACAATACTGTTGATTTTCTACAGTTTCCTGGATCATTTTATGGCTATTGATAAACGTGGTCGGACGTTATGCCGAATAAACGTCATGCCGAACGGACGTTATGCCAACAGGACATTATGCAGACAGGATAGGAAGGAAATGTTAACAACCGATTTATAAACAATTTTATGAGTAATGTATACCACCAGAAGCACATAATATTGTAAGGGATATGTAAACCACCAGAATATACACATAATTTAACAAGTGGATTGAAATGGTGGAAGTATAAACAATTGAATGTGTAATGTGAATCACAAGAAGTATGAACAATTAATCGGTGGATTGAATTGAGGGAATTATAAGTTTTTGAATGGGTAATTTGAGTCCCCAAGCATATAAACAATATAATGGGTACGCTTTATGACCGGAAGATATCAACAACATAAGGTGTCATTTGTACCTCCAGGGGAATATGATATTGCACGGTTTATTTTAACCACCAGAATTACAGTATTCAGTAGTGTGAACAATTTAATAGGCAAAGTGTATGGTAATAAGTATAAACAACTGAGCAGGTCAATTACCATATCTGCTCGAATAGAAGCCGACCCCACGAAATTTTCCAACATTTTTTGACAAAAAAAGTATTTTCGTAAATTTTATTGCTTAAGTGTACCAGACATGCACGCACAACCTAGAATACATTACATCTATATAATTATATACGTTCCATGTAAAGTTTTATTAGGTATTATTACTGTTAATTATAAATATATTCAACGCCGTTGCTCACACCTTACAATCAAACGTAAGTATATTTATTTATCTTACTGGAATTCAAACTGTTGCGCATCGAAAGCTGTCATCGAATTTGGCGTGATCGTCTACTTAGTCATTATACGCAATTTTAATAGATTCTATGAAAGAGGTTTCCAAGTTTTATTATTATTGCTGTTAATTATCAGATGAATTACAGTTAACGCCGTTGCTCACACCTTCGAATCAGACGTATCTTATGTTAGCGGAATTCAAACAGTTGCGCATCGAAAGTCGTCATCGAATTTTGCGAAAAGACTAAGCAGACGATGTCGTCTGCTTAGTCAATTTTAATACATTCTATGAAAGAGGGTTTTAACATGCATACAAAAATGACAATGGCTATAGCAAAATATAAAATAAACAAGAAAAATTAATATGAACTTCTTTTATACTGTCGGCTCCTAACTTTAACGTACCTGCCATTTAAATGACCCGTAAAAGCTACGTCTGCTACATCTGAACTTTAAATCGATTGCAGCACCAAGGAATGCAATTAAAATAAAGAGTTGAAGAAGCTTAGTGTAGTCAGAATTTGTAAATACCTCTAATAAGACCGCTGTTGGTATCTTAAGAACTCGTTGCAAATTAGGATCAAAACGAATTTGCTGTAGTGTGCAATCATGCTATGAACCTGGTGGGTTGTTAAAACTCGATTGTTTTATATACCGCCCTTTCCTTCGGATAAGAACCCATTTACTTTTAACTACGTGTTAAAATATATAAATAACCTTCAATAGCAATTTAAATTACAGCTCCGGGCAATAGGAGGTATGCTATGGAAACAACACATTTTTCAGCGATGGCGTCGTACGAGGATGCCAAATTTTTCCTCAGGCTCGCATTTAAGCCGAGGGTGATTTTTTTCACGATAGATTTTGACAAAAAGTATCGGCTTATATTCGGGCAGATACGTATATCTGCTGTATTATGAACAACTACATGGGTAGTGTAATAGAATTATTAACGGCAGAATATTTACCACCACTAGTAAAATTGAACATAAGCAATATATCGTTTGTTGATACTTCCCACCTAACATCCTGTCTGCATAACATGTCGGCATAATGGCCATTCGGCATAGTCCATTGGCATAACACCTGTCAACATACTGTCCTTTAGGCATAACATCCATTTGGCATAACCATCCGGCTACCAATGATTAACATCATTCTTTAAAACTGAATAACAAATTAGATAAACACATCCAGTAGAGATGTTTTTTTTAACTGATTTGCCTAGACCTCTCACACAATGTCAATATTTCTAAGCTTTAAAAAAAATTCCTTCGCCATTTGCTGCGTGTTTAGGCAATTCGCTTAAAGTCCAGGTGTCCTATGTTCCAAGTTTTTGCTTTGAAATCAAATTATTATCTTTACAACACAACACTGTTGGTTCTCTACAGCTTCCTGGATCATTTTGTAGGCTTTGAGCCACATTATTCATTAAAATTGAATAAAATATAGATATATTCACATTTTCTGCGTGTTTAGGCAGTTCCCTTCAAGTTCAGGTGTCCGTTGTTCAAAGTTTTTGCTTTGAAATCAAATTGTTATCTTTACAACACAACACTGTTGGTTCTCTACTGCTTCCTGGATCATTTTGTAGGCTTTGAGCCACATTATTCATTGAAATTGAATAAAAATATAGATATATTCACATTTGCCACATGGTTAGGTAGTTTGTATGAGTTTAAAGTGAAATTATTCTTAAAAATTGAATAATGTGATAAACACAAATCCGGAGGATTGGGTTTAGACAGGGGTTTGCTTAAGCCCGTCCCTTAACCCTCTTTATCCTCGAAATGATCCTTATCTTTCTCAACTGGTTAAAAAGTTGTTCCAGCCTCACTTCGCCACCTCCTGCCCAATTTTCTTCTTTTGTTAATTTGTCCACGGGATTGTTCTTCCGTTACGTCTTAGACTGCTTCAACCTCTTTATATGTCTTCTGCTAGATTCTCCAGGTTCTGTTCCTTGTGGTTTCTCTTCAAATGGCTCCATTGGCATCGTTGACATGTCACGCTGCTGTTGCCCTGGCTTCGGCCCCTTCCGCGGTTTTCCTTTCGTCTGTCGAAGAGAAGGGAATTACACTTGTCGTGAAAACATAGGATACATAGTATCTCATATATTTAATAAGCATTGTTGGTTGGTGACCATTTACTGCAGCGCCATTTCTAAGGCGTGGAAGAAATGCGAACGAACACACGACTGCTAATATTTTAGTTAGCATTTTGTTTTGTTAACCTTGACGACGAAATACCTCAATAAGTAGCTTTTTTAATCCACACTATTTAGGATAATTTGTTTGAAGGCGATAGATATTGTGTATTGCAGGGGTCGGCAACCTTTCCTGCACGGCGGACCACATTTGCAGTCGTGAATGTTTCGGAGGGCTGCTTTGGGAGTCAAGGAATCCTCTGCGGGCCAGATGAGCGAATAAATCATAAGTTTTCTAGAGATTCTGTGATTTCACATCAACTAAATCAAGTCTACGTAATTTACTAGCATTAAAACTTCACCAGAAAAGGCTTTGAGACCATAATTTTACTCAAAAAATATAAAATTACCCGTGAGAAATTTTCCCGATCACTTTTTCATTACAGCTTTGCGGGCCGCGTAAAGCGTTCTCGAGGGCCGCACATGGCCCGCAGGTTGCCGACCCCTGGTGTATTGCATTGAAATACAAAAAAGGATGAATATTACGGTTGTTATTAAATGAAATTTCAACGGGGATTTACTGAATAGCGTAGTTATTCACTATATCGGCATTTTTATGCATATACAGTTATCAAGAAAATTCTGTCATATCTTCACATCTTAATTTAAAGTTTTATTTTCTGTTTGAGATACATCGATAAAATTACAACCGTGAATTCCAATCAAGATGCACTAAAATAATACATGAAAAACACTTAATATCTATAATAATAGACAATGTTGGTTGGTAATCATTTAAATCTCGAAAACGATAGGAGATGATGGCTCGAAATTTTCCAGATATGCTTGATCTGCATAATAAAAGTGATCGACAAACATATTTTTGGATAAAAGTCCTGGGTTCGACTCCAGGTGGTTATTATTTCTTATAAGGTGGCACATAAAAATGGAATTTTAGACGTGCAGGCCTTTAATCTTTTGGAAATTACAATTAGAAAAAACTGTTAAATAGAAATTAACTCCTTAATCATAAAGGTTAAGGAGTTAATTTCTATTTACCATCAATTTCGCCAAAGCTTCCAACTTTACTTATTTATACAGAAAAAACTTACTGTCAATCATCTGAATTGAGCTATTCTAAAGAAACATTAATAGTCACTTATTCAATTCATCTTTTTCCATTTTTATTAATTTTAACCTGTCTTTTTTGATGGGCACTATACTAGTTTTCTATAATAATAGACAAGTGATGGTTTAAATCATTTATATCTCTACAACGGAAAGACATAATAGCTCAAAATTCTCCAGGAATGTTTGATTCACATATTAAAAGTGGTCGATGAGAAAATATTTGGGAAAACGATTATTTCTATTTCTTATAAGGTAAGGTATAAACACTTTTAATGAAATTTCAATAACGTAGTTAACAGGCCATGGATCAGTGTTGTCCAATAACCACTCGGGAACAAAAAATAATGGTAGAGAGAGTTGACCCGAGACACTCTCATTTTATAGATGTGAAGTGTCATCGGTATTTTCTGATACAACGACAAAACACAACATATAGATAGTCTCACCTGTTTGGGCGGCCTTCCTGGCCCTCTTCTCTTCCTGTTCTGCTGCAAGAATTTGGCCTGAAATTATTATAAACATTACATCAGAGTCATTTGTGAAGAGGTAATAGCAATATTTACTTCTGGTTGACAATTAAGAAAAGAAAAAGGAGCGTTACTAAGACGTAACTAAACGTCAATTGTTAACAATAGTGTTCGGTAGGTGGCGTTGTGGTGGCAGATAAAAATATAAGATATCTCTTAAACAATGCATTATATGGAAAAATGTTTCAAACAAAGGTTGTAGAAAATGAAATTCCTTACAACTTTTATTATGATACATTTTTACATTAATCAAATAATAAAGCAAATATTTCAAAATAACGGATAAGTGACAGGAGTAAACACCCACTTCCGGTAGACCGATTTTTACCAAAAACTGATCAGATCCTCTAACCTTTATAAAAATGTTAAATATAAAATTTTGCATTGACCTGATTAATAGCTTTTGAGTTAGAGCCCCCACAAAAAAATCTATCACATACAGACTGACAGACAGACATCATGGAGAAAATAGTCAAAACGTGTTCAGGGGACCTTAAAACATGTATTTCCGTTGAAATCTCGAATTCGATTTTTTTCATGAAAACAATACTTTCTCTATACTTCGTATTTGGAGAAAGTAAAAAAGAAAACCACTTTCATGATGAATGGGAGGAAGATTTTTTTCACAAAAGTATGGGTTATCCTGTTTTTTGTACGCATGTCTTCAATTGGAAGGCAGTATGGTACATTTACTTAATATCTGTATAAGCTGGATTATCAATAATTAGCGTGGTTTTCCCTCAATTCACTCAGAAAGCGAGAATCTGGTGTGAGGTAGGTAAACTCAAATTTTTTGTTTTTACTGCACAGAAGTGTTAACCGTGTCTAACGCGCAACCCTACTTTACGACCTAAAAATTTGGTCTTCAAACTGTGCGCCATGCACAAGTATATACAGTATTTATCGTACCTTTAATTTTTAATGTAATATGTCAACTGTTTGTTTTATATTATTTGTCTTATACTTCATTATTACTTCCTCCATATATGTAGTATAGAGAAAGTATTGCTTTCATGAAAAAAATCAAATTCGAGATTTCAACGGATTACACGTTTTGACCATTTTCTCTATGATGTCTGTGTGTCTGCCTGTATGTGATAGATTTTTGTGGGCGCTCTAACTCAAAAACTATTAATCGCTTCATCGGGAAATTTTATATTTAACATTTTTATAAAAGTCAGAAGAACTGATTAGTTTTTGGTAAAAATCACTCAACCGGAAGTGGGTGTTTACTCTTGTCACTTATCCGTTATTTTGAAATATTTGCTTTAATATTTGATGAATGTAAAAATGTATCGGAATAAAAATTGTAGAAAAATTAATTTTCTACAACATTTGTTTGATACATTTTTCCATGTAATGCAATGTTTAAGAGATATCTTATATTTTTAGCTGCCACCACCATGCCACCTACCGAAGACTATCGTTAACAATTGACGCTTAGTTACATGTTAGTAACACTCCAATTTCTTTTCTTAATTGTTGGAGCTTTGTGGCTATATCCAATATCGGAAGGTTATGGTTTGAGTTTATTTCTGTTCTTTGTAAAGTCTAAAATTTTCTCGCAGTTTCTTAAAATATTTCTTATTTATTATGTAACCTATTTGGAATTTTTAGAAATATTACAGGTATGGAGAAAGTCACGTTGTGGCCAAATCAGATTATTTGTTATTATAATCAGTGTAATTGGCCTTGCGCTGTTTCTGAATTATTCCTAATAAATAAATAATGATGTGCTCTCGATGACTTATTGTTTCATATGTTGTAATGTCTCAAAATAGACTTTCTAATCAGTGCTTCCTGGGTTCGATTCTTGGAACTATTCTTCCCATTTGATTTACATGGGAAATCTGAAATTCATCGTACGGGATAATTTTCTCTCGCACATTAATATATCTTAGAATTGTAATATCGGGGTGGAATTTGTACTATTCTCCGAGGAAATGAATTAAAATTCTAATTATTATGGTAGAACTTTGCTTGTTGATCATATTTCTCGGTATTACGAATAAATACTGGCAGTTTTGCATCACTCATTACGAGCGTTTCCATAGCAACCTCTATTGCTGGACTCGGATTCAGTATAGTTGAGTATATACACGCATTTTTTGCCACACAGTTGTGTGATCGATTTAATATTCCGTTCGAATGTATTTGTAATATTTTAAAATGCTAAATTTTGAAATTTGGGAACACAAAGGGCAACTCATCCACGGTGATTTTAAAGCAATTAAAGCCAATAAGTATAAGTATTAAATAAATATTATGTGGAAAGTAAGCGTGAGTTCCGTTTGGATCATCTTGTTAACCATGAAATATTTTGAGAAAGCGATAAGGTTCACATTACATAAGTACACAGTTGTGTGATCGATTTAATATTCCGTTCGAATGTATTTGTAATATTTTAAAATGCTAAATTTTGAAATTTGGGAACACAAAGGGCAACTCATCCACGGTGATTTTAAAGCAATTAAAGCCAATAAGTATAAGTATTAAATAAATATTATGTGGAAAGTAAGCGTAAGTTCCGTTTGGATCATCTTGTTACACCATGAAATATTTTGAGAAAGCGATAAGGTTCACATTACATAATGATATTTTTACCAGCTTTGGAAGCATCCTCCCCTTTCTTCTTGACTTCAGCTGCGGAAGGAAGCCATCCTGTAATTACACTCAAATATTAGTACATTAGTCCACCATCAACCATAAACAAGCACCAGTATTATGTACTCGAGATTTCCACGTTGAACATCAACGGGAGTGTTAAATGAACTTGAACTCACCCAGAAAGTGAACCGCTTGAAGTTTATTCAGTGGCGGATTTATGCCTCCTGGGACCCCTGGCGCTAGACATTTTGGGGCCTCCAGTGCTAAACATTTTGGGGCACTTGGCACTAAACATTTTGGGGCCCTTGGCACTAAACATTTTGGGGCCATTGGCACTAAAAATTTTGGGGCCATTGGCACTAAACATTTTGGGGCCCTAGTTGTTAAACATTTTGGAGCCCTCATTGTTAAACATTTTGGGGCCCTTGTCACTAAACATTTTGGGGCACTTGGCACTAAACATTTTGGGGCACTTGGCACTAAACATTTTGGGGCCATTGGCACTAAACATTTTGGGGCCATTGGCACTAAACATTTTGGGGCCCTCGTTGTTAAACATTTTGGGGCCCTTGTCGCTAAACATTTTGGGGTACTTGGCACTAAACATTTCGGGGCCCTTGGTACTAAACATTTCGGGGCCTTTGGCACTAAATATTTTGGGGCCATTGGCACTAAACATTTTGGGGCCCTCGCTGTTAAACATTTTGGAGCCCTCATTGTTAAACATTTTGGGGCCCTTGTCGCTAAACATTTTGGGGCCCTTGTCGCTAAACATTTTGGGGTACTTGGCACTAAACATTTCGGGCTCCTTGGTACTAAACATTTCGGGGCCTTTGGCACTAAATATTTTGGGGCCATTGGCACTAAACATTTTGGGGCCCTCGCTGTTAAACATTTTGGAGCCCTCATTGTTAAACATTTTGGGGCCCTTGTCGCTAAACATTTTGGGGCCCTTGGCACTAAACATTTGGGGGGCCCTGGCACTAAGCAGTCAGGAGCCCTGCAATCTAAATACATAGCTACCCTCTTTGGTGACACCTCTTAACGATCGTTTTTCTACGGATTCGTGGAGACGATCCACTACGTAAGAGTAGGCAAATGCCGGCACCGGGTTTCCCTCCTCCCTTCTGTGTGTGAGTCCGGTGTGGAAGGCAACGGGAAACCACCACACCGTGTATGTATATTCCCTAGTCAAAACCAATTGATTAATTAATTGGTAGGACCTGTCGCAAGACAGAACACGAATGAATGAATGAACTGCTATTAATACTACTGATTATTCAATAAAGTCATTGTAATTTTCTGTGATGTTACCGTACATAATCGAATGTAAGCCGACCTTTTTTTTTTTTCCTTTTTGCCTTCTTAGAAATTGCCATTTGTCTTAGAATCAGTGTCCTAAAAATCAATGAATGAAAAAGAAGGTAATCAACGCATTAAGGGGCGTTTTCATAAGAACGGTAGCATGGAAAGTTGGCGTTGCAAGAGCCTACGCTGTTCTAATGCAGAAGAACGCATGCGAAAACAAATGAATATGGATGACCGCCTTCGAAGACAATTTTAAAAATCATTTCGATATATTATCTTATGTTCTGATATGTTCAACGCACTTGGGAATATCTTCTTTCATTTGTTTTTCTTCTTCGCGCAGCAAACACCTTGCTTATCGTGCACGGAAGGGCGGCAAAATGCCCATAGTTACATTATAACTCGAGATATAAATGTATTCGAGTGGAAGTAAACAATCTACTTAAAATGTATCATAAGGACTGAATATGAAAAAATAAATTATTTAAAAAGTGTGTAACACGTCAAAGTTGTTGAAATCGCGGCGAAAGCTAGCACTCTTACGACGTGTAAGAAGCTGTATAGGTACTCTATATATGTAGGTACACAATGTTTAAATTCACTTTTTCAAAACATTTACATTGTTAACTACATTGATTCCGTGTGTCTAGCATGCGAACACTGGATTCCCCGAGCCGACCGTCATTTCCTCGTGCCTTTGCAAGCATAAATTTCAGTCCTTCAGTGTGGCGAGATTTTCAGTTTTTTACAATAACCCCATCATGAACACATTCTACGAAATTTAAGAGGAAATTGATCGAATTTGCGGAAGAAACATCTAATCTTGCTGCATAACGGCGGTATGGGATTGTCGAGTCGAATGCAAGACGCTGGAGGAGAGAAAAAGAGAAGTATTTATACCATTTAGTATTTTTTACGCAAAGGATCCGTGAAAACCAAAACGTCTGTTCAGTCTACAAGAAAGCCGAATTAATCGCAACGTTCGCTGGATCGGCCAGGATAATGTTGGATAATCAATCGTCGAATAATCGATGATCTACTGTATTTTAATTATATTATGATTCGGCAATGTTCGGTGTATGTACTGTCCTGTACATTAACCCCTTCATGACCGGAATGCCCATAAACGGACTTGCTATCTTAGTTTGGTTGTCATAGGGTACAGTTGCAATGGCTTAAACCTAATCTCCCTCATTACATGAAATCTTATGAGAGAAAGTTCCTCTTTATCCATCACTGGAGTAATTTTAGGGGCAAATCGGAACATAACCTACTTTATATAATGTATTTTTATGGGGAAAGATTACACGGTGTCCAAGGCCATCATCTGGTACGTAACTTCCGTGAATAATGGGGACCCAATGTAACGCGGTGAGACTAAGACGTTTTGGGGATGCTTCAAGGATGTGCAATCTCTCTGTATTGCTTCGAATACAAGTTATGTTTACTGTTCATACATATTTGTGCGTAGAATGTGTCTTGCGGCTCCCAAACTTAGGAAGATTATTATATGTGGATGTCTGCCAGAGAAGGGCCCACTTCGTCGATTCAAGTTTCGGAGATATCAACATTTTTGTGAAAAAGGGCAGAAAATATCGATTTCTAAAAAAGTGCATGGAACGATTCTCTGGTTTATTAAGAATAATCGTGTAGAGGAATTATGTCCATAAGTGAAGTACAAGTAGCACTCATTTTTAATGCCAGGATTTTGGCTTTAATTTTCTCAAAACACTGTTTTTTAATATCATCTGTAATATTCAATAAAAAATTTATTTTTTAACATAGGAGAATGATTTTTCTTTTATTTTACTTGTAATTTATCGCAGAATACCGCTGCGTTCATAACTCCATACCGACAAAATGGGCTCTGAGAGTAAGTAGGTTGGGCTAACCCAGATCTATAGACTTACCTGCTTTGGCTTTCTTCTCCTTTTCTTCAGTGGCATGCACTCGACCTGAAATGATTATTAACATTAGTCGATATCCATAAACAACCGGCAGTAATGCATAATGGCATAAATTAAATTGTTCCTAGATTTATCGGCTTAAATCTAAATTTTTGTTTAAACCCTTTTGTGTTCCGAAATAAATGAGAAAAATCTAATGTGTCCAACACATGACTTTCTCCATATGTAGTTGGTAATTTACGAGTTGGCGGTGCTGGAATTGCTGTCAATATTGAACTGAAATATCTACTTAACAATTGCCTCTACAAAAAATATAAAATACAAAAGTTGTACAGAAGATAATTGGCTATAAGTTAGGTTATTAAATACCATTGCGTTAATGAAGAATTACACGAGATATTTGACACAATCGGAAAAATAACAAGAGTAAACACCCACTTCCTGTAGACCGATTTTTACCAAAAACTAATCAGTTCTTCTGACTTTTATACAAATGTTAAATATAAAATTTCGCGTTGACCTGTTTAATAGTTTTTGAGTTAGAGCGCCCACAAAAAAGCTATCACATGCACACACAGACAGACATCATCAAGAAAATGGTCAGAACGTGTTCAGGGGACCTCAAAACGTGTATTTCCGTTGATATCTCGAATTAGATTTTTTCACGAATACAATACTTTTCCCTCGACTACGTATATGGAGAACGTAAGAAGCTTGTTTTATTTATTGAGGTTTATTTAGAACTGTAAACTTGAAATTCTTTATAAATTTAGTAATATAATTGTATGACAATGCAGTTATTCAATTGTTAATTCTTAAATTTTAACTTACTATCTGTAACCATTTGATCAGAATCTTAATTGAAAAGGTTTGTAGACACCTACTGCCTCCCACCGATATTTCAAAAGCATTACTTCTGCATTATTATGCATGGCATTAACACGTTAGAGACGAGCGCCATCAATAGATGATGCTCGGAATTTGCCTAGAACCGAGCTCCATCTATAGATGACTTGATATTATGTATTTCCATCCATGTTTTCAAATTCAATTCAAACCCCTCCATTTTGTCAGATAAAGTACTTAAACCTTGAGAAAGGTCTTATTTGAAGTCCCTCTTTTGTATGGTATACTTCGCTAATTGGTACGAGTTTTATTACTTGCTCCATATACCAAGTATAGAGAAAATATTGTTTTCATGAAAAAAAAAACAAATTCAAGATTCCAACGGAAATACATGTTTTAAGGTTCTTTGAACACATTTTGACTATTTTCTCAATGATGTCTGCGTGCCTGTGTGTCTGTGACCGAAATTTGTGGATGCTCTAACTCAAAAACTATTAATCAGGTCAATACGAAATTTTATATTTAACATTTTTATAAAAGTCACAAGAACTGATTAGTTTTCGGCAAAAATCGGTCAAACGGAAGTGGGTGTTTACTCTTGTCACTTATCCGTTATTTTGAAATATTTGCTTTAATATTTGATAAATGTAAAAACGTACTGGAATGAAAGCTGTAGGAAATTTTATTTTCTACAATCTTTGCTTGAAATATTTTCCCGTATAATATATTGTTTTGGATATAATTCAAGCAAATCGTACAAATTTGTTGACTATGAAACTATATTACCTGATTATTGAGGCTGCCTGCGTTTGTTTCCTCTGTCTCCGAATTAGGAGGAAGTACAGTATCCTGGAATATAAATAAAAAATAACAATAACATCAAAAAATTATGAGAAAAAATTTCCGAGTATCTTTCGTTGCAAAATATGCACAAGTTGCATTGATAAAAATTTAGTTAATATGCTATATATATTCTGCTGTCCATTTGATGCATACTGAGAAAAATCTTTAATCAATTTCATGCTTAGAATACTCAAGAGCATTAAAAGAAGTTCTTTACTATATTGTACTATCAAGCTTTCAGTGAACATATTACTAGCAGATTCTAGTGCTGTTTACATAATAATTGGATGCTGATTTAATTGTTAATGGTCTTAAATGATCAATGCTTGGCAGATTATGATGACAGCTGACAAGATACGAGTAAAACTTTATATAAGCTCTTATCCAAAATTGACGTTCTAATTGTCTGAAAATCACATTTTAGCAACGTATTCTAATGAAAATCCCTCGTTCTGAATTGAATCAAAATCCATTAGGTGGTTTGAGAGATGAGAGGCATGACAGAAAGATACGCAAATCAGACATTGCTATAAGTTATACTATTGATTCACTGGTAAAGAACAACCAAAAATATAATGGCAATTTTCAATTTTTTGGGCTTCAAAAATTATTTTTTCCTCGAACATAATAAGAATGCAACGAGCAAATGTTAATTACTGTAGACTCGCCTGCTTTGGTGGTCTTCCTGGCTCTCTTCTCTTTGGTTCCTGTGGAAAGGAATAAAAATTTGCTCCAATCTTCATATTTCATTGTCATTTAACCTATTGTGTTGTTTGTCTGGTTGTTTTTAACCATATTTTAAGAGTTATAACACTTGATGGATTTCAGTGTAATTTGGTATTAGCGATTTGAAGCATGATATTTTTAGTACAAACTTAAGGATTTTCTAATTTTCATGAATTATAATAACGGTGTTGGAAATAATGAGATAATGAGTGCCCGCATTAGCCTACTCTTTACCAAAAGCGCCGAGGGAGCCAACTGCTTAACGTCCCTTCCGAAGAACAGGATGCTGACTTTGCACGGTCTACTCAAACCACACAAACAGGAGGCCGGGCAACCTCGGAAGAAAAAATCCTACTTTTGCAGGATTTGTGCCCACTGCAAGCAGCAGGGGAATAGCAGCCAGCGTCCTAACCACTGCATCCCCAACGTGCCTTTCTTATACATAATTAAATTTTTCCAGACACATCGAGAAAATTCCTGCGAAAGCGATGTCTTTACTCGGTGTTCTCTACAGATTCACTGAAATTTCCAATCCGTTAGCTCTTGAGACATATTTTAATGGCTGTGTTGCTCCCATTCTAAATTACAGCTCTCCCATTTGGTCCACTGCTGCTCCTTCAAACATAAAACGGCTTGACTCTATACTAAAGTTCTTTTACGCCATAGTTCGACATCGAACGCGGGATAGAGCACCCTCTTTAAGCATCCCCTCCCTTTCTCATGATCGTCTTATCACGGATCTTAATTACCTTCATTCTCTCATCAATGGTTTCTATCGCTCCCCTATACTTTCATCCAATTTTTCTCTCCGTCTTTCATCTTGCTCCACTCGCCTTCAAAATCTTTTTCATTTACAATTTTGACTTTCTGTCTCCCAACGCTCTCTCTCTCTTACCGCCTCCCGTTTGCATATAATTCCTTATATATATATACTAGTAGAAGGGGCTTGCATACTGCAAGCATTTAATCTCACCATGAAAAAAACATTAATTTTTCAGAGATATATTTCATCATGAGAAATATTTCTTTAATTCTAAAGATTTCTCCTCTGGACCAGTTTTCGTTTTTTCACTATGGAACGATAATGGAGTAAAACAATCACTAATTTTGGCAATTTGAGGAATATTATAAATTTTCCACATTGGGTTAACAATGCCACACATTTCTGCCAAATTTTAAATTTGTAACACATTTAGAAGTAAAATAATATTTATCTAATTGTTTAAATTTGAATAATTTTTAACGGCCGTAATAACGATTTCATGGATACACTGAAATGTTTATTCGTTTACATAAACTAACCTCTAAATAATTAAAAAATTTCAGCTCCCTAACTTATGGCGTAGTGTCTAAGCATCTACCTATTTGTTTAAACTTGAAGAATTTTTAACTGCCAAACAAATAAAAATATCAAAATTTCTATAACCCCTATTTCGTTTTTTTTTTACATTTCCTACCTCTAAAAAAATTTCAGCTCCGTGGCACATACAGAAATACATAAACCTTGAAAATTTGTTTAAACAATTGCGAATTTTTAGCGGCCGCATTGTTGTACTTTTTCAAGATTTTTCGTTTTTTGTATTCGGTTTTGCACAAAATCCTACCTAAGAAAAAATTTCGCATCTCCAACTCATCTGGAAGTGCCTAAACATTAGTATCCTCCTGTTATATGTATGTTATATCCTCCTCTGTGAGGAATGTCTACATATAATGATATATATATATATATATATATATATATATATATATATATATATATATATATATATATATATATATATATATATATATATATAGTGGCCAAAACACGTTTTTGGACATCCTGAAGAAGATGGCGGAGTCAGCAGCCGTCGAAACGTGGATCCTAGATCAAACTTTGACCCAGTTGTACACCCGAGAAGAATTTCTACAATTCCTTACTGGTTTCACGTCCGAATCTTGACATTTTCTCACCCACTTCTTTCTGTAATCAACTACCTACTACGTAATCCTACATTTCCCTCATTTCTGGCGCTGTTTTGTTACGATCACTTCAATTGCTGTTAATATTATTGTCTCGTATTTATTATAGCAATTTATTTTAATGTTATATTATTTGTTACAGTTATATGTTTCAATGTAATGGGGCCTCTGTGCTGTTTTTGAAACTAAATAAATAAATAAATAAAAAAGCATTTTGTATATACCAATTTTATTTAATCAAAGTTTTACTATATTATGGGCTTTACCTCTCGACAAGGCCAAATCTCGTTCCAAGTCTCGCTTTGCACGCCTATCATGATCAAACTAATTTAACAGGGTTATAATAAACTAGAGTAATTGCCAATCAAATATGACGGGTATGCGTGAATTAAGTAATTAAGCTAAAATTGAAATAAAAATTCACGAAACAAACTTTTAAATGCAATAAAAAATGAGCAACAAATATAAAACTCACATAATTGAGTGTTCCAGAGAGTAGAAATTGTATGACAAAGAAATACACTATGCTACACAATTCTTATAACCCCAAATTTATTTTTAATTTATGGAACATTTAATTTAGTCTTTATATATATATATATATATATATATATATATATATATATATATATATATATATATATATATAAAAAACATATAATGTATTTGCCATATTTCAGGAGTTTTTCTATTTAGATTTCTTATTTTTTTAAAGTTACCTGACCAGTACCGTTCTTCGTCCAAGAAAGAATTTTGTCGACATACAGTAAGTATTTGTTGTTAAAAACACTCTCGGTAATATTATTCATCTCCTTTATATTCCTTGTGCATTAGATTTAATGTTCTAAAATTTTGTTTGCAGATTGTGCCTACTTTTATCTTTGTTATAGACAACAATCTTTCATCTTATCTCCGCTTCTTAATAAAAGCGTCGAGTTCGTAGTCCGCAGTGAATGTGTTAAATGGGTTTGTCCTATTTCACGAAAAAGGGACCCACACATACAAACAAACCCACACTGAAACAATATATAAGATATACGGAAATTTCTCATGCAGGGTGTACCATTTAAAACGCAACCCAAACATTAATAATGTTCACAAGCGCAGATACTGCATCAAGAAGGGTTCTTTCCTATTTGTCGATTCCCCTCCCACTACTGCACACGTGCATGTCGAGATGACATTGACTATCTCATAGCTGGCATCCTCAGTTGCTGAATAGCGCTGGAGGTGCAAACACAGTTTTTACCCAAGGAGAACATGTTTATTGTTGAGCATTATTTTTCTTTGAAATCTTTTACTGCAGTTTGTGAGGCAATCAGGAATGCATATCCAGCAAAGGAAGTACCGGACAAGACATCAATATACCGTCTAATAATAAAATATTGTGAAACATGAACAAGGTGAAAAGGGTTGAAGCATGTCATCGACAAGGTGGACATTTTCAGCACCTCCTGTAAAGTGGTTGACACTATTTATAAAAAATAACTAACAATAAACAGAGTATATTTAATGAAACTTGTATTAAATGATACTCTCTTCCTGTTGGTTGCGTTTTAAATGGTACACCCTCTATATTGGTTATAATTAAAGCAAATGGTACAGATTTAAAAAGTATGAAAGCACATTCCTTAAAAGCAAGGAACGAGTTGTTCTAACGATAAGTACACTTCAATTACTGTATTACCTGGTTGTTAAGACCGCCTGCGATTGTTTCCGCTGGTTCCAAATCAGGAGGTGGTGCATTCTGGTGAAATATAAATTGCAAACATAAATAAGGCATAAAAATTAAGAGAAATATTTAAGAGAACCTTTTGTTGCAAAATATATACAAGTCGTATCAACAAACGTTTTGATATTGGACCATATACTGTATTTACCTGGATCCAAGATGATCCCGAATCTAAGACAACTTTTAGCAGCCTGTCAAAACAGAAAATAGATTTTATGACCTAATTTCTAAGTCTATATTTGGTGTATATTTCGAACACATGCATTCAGTATAGATATACTAGTTCAGCGATGGCGAACCTTTTCTAGCTTGCGTGCCAAAATCACCTTCATAAGAGTAAATTTGCCCCTTCGCGTGCCAGTATCATAAAAAAATCTTACAAGTCTATTCGTAGAAAATAGCATATAGTATGTCTTTTCTCTCATAGGAGAAAATATATAGTAAATAATTCAAATAATACATCGAAATCAAAGTAAAAAATATAGTCTTCGTTTTTATCGAATTATTTGTGCTAATCCCACATCATCGTCCGAAATTTTACATACTTTTGGTGTAAAATACATCCGAACGTTAGACATTGTTAGTTTATGCAATAAAAAGTGTTCATTTTTTATTTGTTTAATAAAAAATTCTCCCAATACCGATGGTACCTCTCGTAAACGAAGCTTTTCCTTTCAATACCTACATTTATTAGATTTCCTTCTGTCATGTCGTTGTATTGGCGAGTGGCACATTTTATTTATTATTCCATTTTGTGGCGTGCCAACCAAAATCATTCCACGTGCCATAGGTTCGCCATCACTGTACTAGTTCATTCATCAATTGAAATGGTTTGTTACAAACTTTTACTGAAATAAAAAAAAAATTTAAAAATGTATTTTTAAAATTAAGACTTTATTAATTGAATTTGCAACGAAAAACACAATTATTTTATCTTGTTTCATTTGTTTACAAAAATATCGATCAGACATCTATTAGTATTATTATTACTAGTAGTAAAATTCCCAATGGAAATGAAGTGAATAATCTGACCTCTGCCAGGCTCGAACCTGGGACCATTGTGTGGAAGGCCAATGCTCTAACCACCCCACCACCGCAAGTTTTACTCTAACTACCAGAATTATTGGAACAATATAAATTACCTGATTAGGAACGTCACTCGGGATGCCTTCGGCTGCTTCCGAATATTCAGGAAGGACACATTTCTGAAACATGAATCGCAAGTCACTCATTAATTACTTTCGTCAACTTCTACAAAATCTTTTACAAATGTGTTCAGATCTGCGTTAATAAACATTACCTGCAGAGGAATTGCTTCTGAAATAACTTCCTCTCTATCCACAGTTTCAGGGACAACCGGCTCCTTAAATTAAGAGAACACACGATTAATAATATAAAAACGAATTTTTGCAAATGATTTTTACGTAGATAATAATTTTAAATGCATCAACTTAATTTTATTTACATTTACCAAGTCTACATTATTTATAATATTTACACTGAAAGTGTTTGAAGAATTTATACATTCATTCGGCACTTATATACTCGCACATAGTTCAGTTAAACCTTAGTATCGATGGTCACTGGTATATATTCACAAAATATTTCTCGTTTATCATATACCGTATCTGCCCAAATATAAGATGATGTTTTTTATCAAAATCAAGCATGAAAAAATCACTCCTTGGGTTAAATGCTAGTCTGAGAAAAAATTAATGCTGGCAGTATTTGCGGATGGCAAAATGTTACCATCATATGTTTGTTAATAAATTGGTGTTACCAAGTTTTTTCCTGAACAGACATTGTTTTTAATTTCTCCATATACAAAGTATAGAGAAAGTACTGTTTTCATGAAAAAAATCGAATTTGAGATTTCAACGGAAATACACGTTTTAAGGTCCCCTGAACACGTTTTGACTATTTTCTCGATGATGTCTGCGTGTCTGTCTGTGATAGATTTTTGTGGGCGCTTTAACTCAAAAACTATTACTCAGATCAACCCAAAATTTTATATTTAACATTTTTATAAAAGTTAGAAGATCTGATTAGTTTTTGGTAAAAATCGGTCGACCGGAAGTGGGTGTTTACTCTTGTCACTTATCCGTTATTTTGAAATATTTGCTTTAATATTTGATAAATGTGAAAATGTATCGGAATAAAAGTTGTAGGAAATTTCATTTTCTACAACCTTTGATACATTTTTCCATATAATGCATTGTTTAAAAGATATTTTTTAAACTAATTTTTTAGCTGCCACCACCTACCGAAGACTATTGTTAACAATTGACGCTTAGTTACGTCTTAGTAACGCTCCTTTTTCTTTTCTTAATTGTCAACCGGAAGTAAATATTGACAACGATCCCGAGCTAACAACATGTAATTTGCCATATAAATATGTGTTTTGCACATCAGCTTTTTTGCTGTGGTCATCTCAAATTCCAAGTCAGGCTAATACAGTAATTGACATGGAACACCGGCGAAATATGAAATGGATCAACACGGCAGAATCCCAGAAATCACCGCCATGTCAACAGCACGCCGTGGAAGCCTGCGTACTAATACAGTAATTAATTCAAAATTGGTATAGTTAAATGTCAGCAGTCCTATTAGTTAGGCTGCTGAAGTGTGTATTTTTGGCTAATCAACCTCTTGGATTATTATAGCCATAACTCCTTCCACACCGAACATAATCACAATGGAGGAGGGAAACTCGGTGCCGGCATTAGCCTACTCTTAATGAAGAGCACCAAGGGGCCAACAGCTTAACCTCTCTCCCGAAGGACAGAACACTGACTTTGAGGGCCCTCTTCAAACCACACAAACAGGAGGCCGGGTGACCTTGGAAAAAATCCTACTTTCACAGGATTCATGCCTGCTGCCCTTTCGAGCGGCAGGTGAGTAGCTGCCAGTGTCCTAACCACTACACCACCGGCTGCCACTTAGGCTGTTGGAGTGCTCAGCACACATCGCATGCATAGACACATTACCAACAGTACTTAATTAAACTTACGTGCATGATGAAATTTAACCTAATAAATGGAATGCATATGTGATAATTGTATGTACGTTCAACTAGTCCTTTTTCCTCCACAACTCTTTCTGCCTCGTACATTTTGATCAATGCAGCGATAACTAACTTTCTGTTCTACTATTCACTTCTTCTTCTAGTTATGGCCATTTAGGACCAAGTTTATATAGACTTTGTTTCTTTCTTTCCGTCACCTTCGGTTTTTCCTCCTGTTTTCTCCAATCACGGATCATTTTCACGTGGGACGTGGACCGAAATGACATTCTGCTGTTCACTTTCCATGCATTTTTAGGCGTTCTTTATCAGCGAAGCAGTGATAGCGGATTGCCTTATGGGCACGTCTGGTCCGTCCGTCATAACTTTCATCTCCTTAATGGATTTTAATTATTTACGAGTGATCTATATTAAAAATTATTGCCCAATTGTGATTTTCAACCGACTCCATCAATTAGAACTTCCACTTTACATAATTACTTTGATAAACTTGTACTCGTATCTCGTTAAATGGCATTCATCAAGCAACAATGGAATATCAAACTTTTATCTCCCTAGCTCTTATATGATCTGTGAGGTATAGATTAAAAAATGTATTCCGATAGAGAACACCATTTACCGTATTTGCCCGAATATAATGCGACCCCAAGTATTTTGAAAGGAATTTTAGAAAAAGACGAAAAACATTTAATTTTCTCTATTTTGCGCATTTAAATTACCTGTAAACTCATGAATTATGTACCAAAGGGGGGTAATGTGACGCCACGTTTAGACGGTCCTCGTTTTCTAACGTTGAGTGTCGCGACCCTGCGTGAAGTTGTGCTGGTGCTGTGGTTGCTGCAATTTGACCTTGATCTATTTTCAAGTCTCCTCAGACCCCTATCGAGTATATTTGTACAATGTAGCATCGTAACATGAACGTCCACTTCACTTACAATGTAGCAATTATAAAAATATGCGCTGAAACACGCGTCATGAAACGCGCCGATACGCAGTTATTTTTTAAAGATACAAGTATTCGAATATAGTACGAATGCGACTTTCAAAGGTACATATTGAGGAAAAAAACATCGCACTATATTCGGGTCAATACGGTACTACAAGATGATCCAGAGACCACATAATTACAACTTATGGTTTGGGAGAAGAAAAAAATTCAAGAAAATCTCGAGCGAAAAACATCGCATATTTTGTTTACATCAATCGCGAGGACGGTTCTCTCAGCAAACAACAATTAAAAATCTATATATTTCTCTACCATTCTCTTATATTATCTGTGAGGTATAGATTAAAAAATTTATTTGGATAGAACTCAACATTTACTACAAGATAGTCCCCGAGACTATAGTTTCGGGGATAAAAATTCAAGAATCACCTAATCTTTCGATACCATTCCATACCTATTTCCCATTTTAATTAATTTTAATTGTCTCATACAAAAAAGTCACATTCCAGTATTGAAATAAAGAAAGATTGTTTCTTTTGGTCAATCGTTAAAAATTCCCACACTCCACAAGCAGTTTAATGACTAATAATAATCTTTAATTATTAATGTTGAAATCTATTTCGTTTGACATTGCTACAACTATAATTTCGATGCTTTATAAACAGCGTGAATTGGGTAACGCAATTATTTTGGCTATTTGAAGACTTAATAGACGCTAATTCAATTGGAGACAACAATGTGGGTTGCCTTGGCAACACCTGAAAAGAGTACGAAATAGCCATAAAAATTTCGAAAAGAAATGCATCTTTCTGAGAAATTATTCCATGTAACACCTAAACATCGCAAGAATAAGATATTTTATAGTTTTAGCTGTCAAATAAAGCAAAAACGGAGAAATTTGGTCCATATTTACGTTTTTAATGAATGAAAGAAATATACTTTGCATCTTGAACAATCAAAACTCCTGTGTAAACATATGGGAAAATATAATCGTCTCCCGGAGTCGAATCTGAGACACTTATGTAAACAGAAATAGTTTTCTCGGGGTCTCCTAGTTGGCAGAAAGAATATGGCATTTAGAGCATTTCTCTATGACAAACTGTTCAAGAGATAAAAGGGGGGACTGACAGATGGACAGACGGATGGATATTTAGTAACTATATATAAAGAAAATAGCCCATTTCTACTTATAAAATTAGACTACTAACATTTTGAATTTCTCGTTTTTATAATTTGCATCTGCAATTTCAATTGCTTCTACCTTATGAGAAAGGTAACATTCCAGTATTGAAATAAAGATTCTTCTTTTGGTCAATCGTTAAAAATGTCCAAGTCCACACGTAGTTTACTGAATAATAATAATCTTCAATTATAAATGTTACAGTCTATTAAGATTAACATTACTACTACTATAATTTTGATGCTCCATAAAAATCGCAAAGCAAATAATGCAATTCTTTCGTCTATTTGAAGGCTTAATAAACACTAACTCAATCAGAGGCAACAATGTGAGTTGCCTTGGCAACATCCGGAAAGAGTACGAAAAAGCCATAAAATTTCAAAAATAAATGGATATTTCTGACAAATTCTTCCGTGTCACGTCTAAACATCACAAAGAATAAGATATTTCATAGTTTTAGCCCGTCGAATAAAGCAAAAACAGAGAAATTCAGTCCATATTTACATATTTTAATGAAATAAACCTTGCACCTTGAAAAATGGAAACTTCCGTGTACACATATGGGAAAATATAATTACCTCCTGGAGTTGAACCTGAGACACTTATGTAAATGAAAATAGTTTTCCCAGGGTCTCCTAGTTGGCAGGAACAAAATGGCATTCACAGCATTTCTCTACGAGAAGCTGATCAAGAGTTAAAAGGGGAATGGACAGATGGACGGATAGACAGACAGACATTGAGTAATTACATGCAAAAGATATTAAGAATTTTTTCAATATTAATAATTTATCTTTTAATAATTTCGCAACGAATGAACGTCAATTATTTCACTTTAGGGATGAGTGGGTTCGTGTCACTATCAAATAGAGTAATCATCTCACCTTCAGTCTATAAGAGGCAGGCTGATTTTGAGTCATTTTCCCAGAAAAAGTGTTTTATAGCCAGAAAAATACGGCATATTCCTTAACTTCTACGAAACGATTTGCAAATATAGTCAGATCTGTAAAAAAAACAAGCATAAAACATTACCTGCGTAGGAATAATTTCTGGAGTATTTTCCTTTCTATCCAGAGTTTCAGGGCTGGCCATCTCCTTAAATTAAAAGAACACACAAGTTATAATATAAAAAAGTATTTTTATAAATGACATTTATGTATATAATGATGAGAAATGGTACTATTATGACATGCAAACATATTATGGAAATTTGAAGATGGGGAATTATGGTATGTAAATTGAGGGGATTCCCCATCTTCCTCGGCCTCCCAGGTTGGGTTAGCTTTTGGTTGGTTTCCTTTCCACGTTCACTTTGGTTCCCACCCTTTGGGTTGGGTTCATCTTCAGTGATATCACTCATCGTAATTAGTTTCTTCATTATTTTCATTACTTCAGCTTCAAATGCCTTCTCTCAAGTATCACAAATTC
The DNA here is from genome assembly GCA_028673005.1 of Tanypteryx hageni. Lineage (NCBI taxonomy): Eukaryota > Metazoa > Arthropoda > Insecta > Odonata > Petaluridae > Tanypteryx > Tanypteryx hageni. The sequence goes on along the minus strand of CM054119.1, from coordinate 18,660,016 downwards.
CCCGACTTTCCCGGCGAATTGATGCAAAGTTTTCTCGGGCTTCCAGCGGGGTCATAACACTGTCGTATTCCGACATTTCGATAACGCACTCGGTTATCATCTTTAGGGAAGGTGCTGAGGCCGGAGGGTTTATATACCCGTTGACCCTCTCTCTCGTTGGTCGACGGGTCGGTCCACTGGCGTGGTGTTGTTCGACCAGCTGGTTGATGGTCGGGTCCCATGCTTTACTGAGTGAAGCAATGAGAGAGAGGGACAACAGGTATATAAACCCTGGAGGATCTGGCCTCATCACTTCAGGTATTCCCCGAAGATGATAACCAAGTGCGTTATCGAAACGTTGGAATACGACAGTATTATGACCCGGCTGGAAGCCTGAGAAAACTTCTTCGATCACAAATTGTTAGTCAACAACGAATTATAAAATTATATGCCCATTGACCCTCTCTCTCATTGGTCAACGAGTCTGTCCACTTTAATATGCACAAATCTGTCGATAATTATTGATTTTTCAATCTTATCAACTTGGAAATTAATGAGAAAGGTATACGAGTATATATATAAACAGTATGCGAGTAAACGAGCACCAATCTCCTCTTCGAGACAATTTCTCGATTACAATTTCTACTACAGCTCCTCATAGACGCGGGGCCCTGGGCCACTGCCCACCCAGCCCCCCCTTCAGACAGCTCTGGCCTAACTATATGATTTGTTGAACCTTTTCCTGAAAAATCTTCTAAAACATTGGTGTCTTATTACCTGAAAAATACGGTAATTTATCAATGGTTCTCCTTGAAATTGATCTTTATTTGAATGTTTCCTGATTGGTAGGTAGATTGAGTTGACATTGGATTTGTAAACCTGTGCAAAGTGTATTAGTGATGAAACTTGGCTAGCTGACAGATAAATAAAAACTTCTAACATAATTTCCACACATACCTCTTGAGGTGATCTTTCTTCGTAGGGCAATTCCTGATGGTCGTGCCTGACATTCAGGATCTGGATCTGAATCGAAATGATAACATCGTTAGAAACCTACTGCCATCCAAATGATTTGCAACAGTTAAAACGCCGTTAAATATCATAGTGACACATTTAATTGGTATGATTGCCTAAAAATAAGTTTGATTGATTGATGTCAATATCTTTGTATGCCCAAAGCACGTGATACATTAAAACAAATCTGATGTGGCCACCATATGACTTTCTCCATACCTGTAATATTTCTAAAAATTCCAAGTAGGTTAAATGTTAATAAATATTTTAAGGAACTGCAAGAAAAATTGAAACACTTTACAAAGAACAAAAATAAACTCAAACCGTAGCCTTCTGATATTGGATATAGTTAAGAAGCTCCAACAATTAAGAAAATAAAAGGGAGCGTTACTAAGATGTAACTAAGTGTAAAGTACTTTACAATAGTCACCGGTAGGTGGTGTGGTGGTGGCAGCTAAAAAATTACCGTAAATACCCGCATATAATGGGCCCCCTCGTATAACGCGCAGGAGGGTTTTCAGCCTCGTAATCTATGATTTTTCTATATACCCACGTATAGCACGAACAGATTTTTTTAGCATTACTGTTCCAGAATAAGGTAGATGGTGTAACGCAGTCTAAAGCAATGATCAGATTATTGGTATTAAGTATTGCTAACATAACGAAAGTGCAAAATGAAATTTTCGAATAATGTTCTAAAAGAACATCAGCTAAATCAATCATTACATACTCTGTTTACTTACAAGGTGATATTAGGATGTACACAATAAATCTAATTATATTAATTTCATAGTATGGCAGATGACATTGTTTGAGCTAATAAAATGAAGGAATAACGATAGTCCTATGTTGAAGTTTTTTACATACGTTTTAGTCACGCCTGAGGTGGACGGGTTCGCCCAACCTTCAGTTATAACCTTATTAGAACACTCGAAAGCACTTAAAAATGATAGCAAATAACCATAATTAACTACAGACTCTAAAAATCAAGAATAAACCCTGTATGAATGCTGAGAGAAAAGTAGGGAACGATAACCTGATTTAGTTCTACAAGAAGCATCAACTCCCAGCGTACTCAAAAGCATCAGCTGCCATTGTTTCTAATTGTAAGTAGTACCAGTACCCCAACATCAGGCTGGGCACCGGTGTAGGGTGACGCCATGCGTAAGATGACGATTCCGATAACAACATCGAAGAAGAATGGTCCAGTGACGAAGAATTTCTTGGCTTTTAAAATGAATAAATACTGAATTCATTCTTTTCACCTCTAATTAATGTATGTTTATAGAATTAGTTAATAAATTTTAACTATTATCTATCTTACTTTTCGTAAAAATCACCAATAAAATTATGAGGATATCTGGGCAGTAATTATTGTGCCGAAATTGTGGAAATATGGGGTCAAATGAAAATAGGAAGATTATATACCCTCGGATAACACGCACCCTAACTTTTAACTCAAATATTTTGAAAAAAAGTGTGCATTATATGTAGGTATTTACGGTAGTTTTAAAAATATCTCTTAAACTATGCGTTATATGGGAAAATGTTTCAAACAAATGTAGAAAATCAAATTTCCTGCATCATATCTTCCTATACTTTTTTAAATTCATCAAACATTAAAGCAACTGTTTAAAATATCTAACTAAATTTACTTTTTTGCCAAAAATGGCAGAAATTATTGGGGGGTCAGCTTAAATCTGGTGTCGGCTTCTATTCGGGCAGATACAGTATCTAATTTAAAAAGAATTTCCTAATATTCCCAGTAGCTTGGTTACAATACCATTTCAAATAGGTCCCTGGAATGAATGGAGCGAAGGGTGGGGTTGAAACTTGTTGCGCAAAGGGAAAGGGCCCCTAATAGGGATAAATACCATAAAATATTTGTTTTATACGTTACCTGTGTATGGATGTCATCAGTTATGATTTCATCCTCCTCCAAATTTAAAGGAAAGACATTTTCCTGGAACAAAAACAAAAAAAATCCATTACAACACTGAGCAATGGTAGCGTGTTTTACTTTATAAACATGGTTATGTTTTTGCTCTGTCTGTCCATTTGTTCTATCGATTAAATTAAAATATCAAGTAAATAGTAAGAGATGGAAGACTGAAATTGGCTTTATCCCTTGCGTGGGAGCAAGCATAGAAATATATAGTTCTGTTGAAAGCTTATGGCCCATGCGCAGAAATGCATTTTGGTCTGGAAGAGTCCATTCTCAAAATGCGGGGTTCATGGGAGAGAGGGTAAAAGTCTGCCATTTTCTACCGAGACTCCACGTGCCTTCATTGCCAACCTTATGGTGTGCTCTTACTGCCATTTTTTTGTTATTGTAGTTTTTTTTATTGCTGTTTGGTTATCGAATGTTCGTTATTGCATTTCTTGTTTGCTAATAATTTTCAAGGTCATGACGCAAAAAAATAGTTTCTCCACTCTTGTACAATTATTATTTGTGTTCCATTTTGCGATTTCCGATTTCTTTCATTGAAATGACGATACTATAAGTATATTTCTAAAAACTGTCAACTGACTCATAGATTGACACCCGAAAATATTCATGAAAGCGTACCTTAAGACTTTTTCTTTTCGAAATTAATTAATAATGACAAAATCATTCGGAACTTCTTAAATTTCACTTATAAATGTATGAAAATAAACAATTAATGGAATAATAGTGATATTTTTTTATTAAAGAATCTGTGGTGCCATGGGCATCCCACGCTAGTACTGGCGGTCGAACAATTAACGAGAATACATCAGGATTAATCAGGGAAGCGATTAATTCTTATTTAAATTCTATTTTAGCTTGATACTCAACTCACGCATACCAATCATTTCTGGTGGGCAGTTACAATCTCTATTAATAAAAGTCAATGTGTGTGTGTGTGAACAGCATATCTTGAAAACCAAGAAACTCAGAGACTTTAAACTTGGTACAATTACTAACGGAACCATGAGAATGTGCACCACGGGGCCAGAATTTTTATTTTTGGTGGGAGGGAGGAAGGGGAGGGAGGTGCCATTTCCCATAAGATAACACATATAAATCGATTTTTCGACTTACAGTCCTTTACTCTTTTGCAAATTAAAATTAGAAATAATTGACCTAAGATCTTTGGACCTGGACAGTTTTAAAGAAAAATAAATAATGTTACTTATTCTAATCGTCACATTTTGCCTACGATACAAAATCACTCGTTCTAAGTTTAAATTATATTCACTGAAATTTTTTAAGCTTTTTTAACAATATGTTGCCTTGCCAACCATGTCATTGTTAAATCTCAAAATTGTATTGTCGCCTTAATCCTTATTATATATATATGTGTAAGGAATGCGTGCTTTGAATGCCTTAATACAAGAGAGAGGAAGAGAGAGACTAAATTAAATATTCCATAAATTAAAAATACTTTTCGCCGTATAAGAATTGTATAGCGTAATGTATTCCTTTCTCATACAATTTCTATTTGCCCAAAACTATTTTTACTTTCTATAACACTCACTGTCAGTTATGTGAATTTAAATTTATTGCTTACTTGTTAGTATTGGTATATAAAAGTCGGTTTCATTAATTTTTAATTCAATTTTAACTTAATACTCAATCCACGCACACCCGTCATATTTGATGGGAAATTACACTAGTAGTAATTATAATTAAGCCAAAATACTTGCCTGAGGGTGGATATCATTGCCAGACGAAGCCTTTATCAGTGTTATTGGAACAGCCACGCCGTCCTCCTAAAAGAATATTAATGTCTTAATTAATTAAAATATTTTATCATTGATAGATGAAAAGGAGAATATCTGCCCTGATTTGATTCCTGGCAAATGCACATTTCCATTCAATTTCAAGGCAGTCTTCACCGGCAAAGCAATAGTGGCAGAATGCCTTATGGGAACATCTACTCTGTCTGTAAATCCATCTGCATGTTCAATCTACTATTAATACTGGGAGGATGATCATGATAATTAGTATTTAGGACTATAAGCAGTAGCGTGCAGAAGGGGAGGGCCGAGGGTGCGACGGCCCCGGGCATCTCCATATCGGGGGCATCCAATCGAAGAGTGAAATAAAAATGTAGTTTTTGAATTTTGAAATCGTCTCTGTTAACTTTTTTTTGTCCTCATGAGGCCTCTTCGTGTGGTAAAGGTGTTGAAAGGAGCATGAGATGCCTTAATGAATGCATTATTTCACGCCAAGATCATTGTAAAATATTTACAGTTGTATTTGTTTATGGTTTTATTTTGCTTCGTAGCATGAAATCAAAGTGTTCGATATATTTTAATCCGTATCAAATATTCGTGCGCATGCGCATAAAACGATTCTAGTATCAATGCGTGTATTGACGCTTCCTATTGGAAACGAGGGATTATTACAAATCTTATATAAAGTCAAACAATATCGTCCCACGTTATTTTTACTTCCTCTCTTGAATTGTAAACGTAATCAAGTTCCTACAACTGTAAACGTAAACAAGTGCCAAACTCCCAATCTTACAGGTATTTTGTGATTTAAACATACAACCTATGCAGGGGCGCGTAACAGTTACATATTGTATTTATGAAACATGAGTGGCCTCCGTCAGTTAGAAATCCCGTCACCAAGTAATGCCATATAAAAGCATAAGTAATTTGTTAACATTTCACAGACAATTTGAAGCATGTAATGCAATTGCAAACAATCAAGGAGTTGGACCCGGGCATCACCCAACCTCTGCACGCCACTGACTATAAGGCAAAGAAAATGGCATAAATGGTTCACATAGCTTGATCAGGAGTGCCACTTTACTACTGACAAAATTTGAACTTTCAGTCAAAACCATAAATATCATATAGTGGTGAAGTTAAGAGTTGGATGTTGCGTGACTCAATGGTCAGCTTGGGTGTTAAAAATTTGCTCCTCAATTCAAGAGTTTCAAGCGTTTCACCTACAAATTTGCCAATTTTTTTATCACTAGCTTCCCTCGTTACAAAATGGAATGAAGATCAATGCTGGAAAAATGAAAGTCATGGCGGTTTCAAAGGAACATAAAGAATTAAATGTAATGGTAAATGGCCAAAAATTGGAGCAAGTCATCATCATCATAGGTAGTCTGTCCATAGACAGGTCCGAGATTATTCATGGTTAAACCTTGTTCTCCATATACTCATATTTTCCTCTGTCCTCTTCATATCTTGATAACTCTCTTTCCCTTTCAAATCGTCTATCAGCTGAAACCTTTTCCTACCTCTTTCCCTTTTCCCATCTAGTTTTCCTCCTAACACGTCTTTAATCATACTCTCTCTCCTCAGATAATGTCCAACCCAGTTTGCCTTCCTCTTTCTAATAGTCTGTATAATCATTCGCTTCTCCCCTACTCTTCGTAGCACTTCATCGTTTTTCATCCTATCTGTCCATTTTATCTTCAGCATTCTCCTCCAAGTCCACATTTCAAAGGTTTCCAAGTAATTGATGTCAGTTTTCCTGCCCCGTACAAGGCTATACTCCATACATAGCATTTAATGAACTTTTTGCGGATATCTTCCCTTATATTCCCCGTAAGTAGGTGTTTCTTTCTTCTGAAAGCCACTTTTGCTTTTCCTATTCTAGTCCTGATCTCATCCGTACACTTTGCCTTTCTTGTTATGATGCTTCCAAGATATTTATAGTCTGAAACTTGTTCTCAAGACTTTCCTCCAATACTTATGTTCAGATTCTCTTCCTTTACCGATATCTGAATGACCTTGGTTTTTTCTGTATTTATTTCCACACCGTACTTTCTACCTGTTATCACTAGTCTATTTATTATTTTCTGGAGTTCCCCATCCTTTCTTGCTACAAGTACTTGATCATCCGCGTATTTTACTGTTATTATAATCCTTCCTCCAATTTTGAAATCTCCTGTGCCTTCTAACACTTCTAGCATTAGACTTTCTCCATATATATTGAGTAGGGTTGGCAATAGGCAGCAGCAGTCTTACTCCTCTACCGATATTTATTCCGCAGGTGTCCACATTTTCAAACCTAACCTTTACAACTTGATTCACATACAGATTCCTGATCAGTCTCCTGTCATTCCATTCTACACATATATCCTTTAATACCTTCATCTTCTTCCTTTTCCTTCACCTCTCCCGCATCCGTCTCCAACTGCCGCCATAAAACACACGAGCTATACAGGTACGGGCAGTAATGGTAAAAGCCAAATGAGCATGGTGCATCTTGTGCGATAATCAAATAAAATACAGGTATGGTTGTATGAATAAAATCACGTTAAACCAAATATGCATTGCGTAAATTGAAAAATGACATTAAAAACAAAAACTCGTATATGCGAACAAACATAAATCGGGCATGCGTAAATAGGGGGATGCCTGTGTAGCCAGGAAGCTCCAACAATTAAGGAAATAAAAAGGAGTGTTACTAAGACGTAACTAAGGGTAAAGTGTTTACAATAGTCGCCGGTAGGTGGCGTGGTGGTGGCAGCTAAAAAAAAAAGTTTTTAAAATATCTCCTCAACAATGCATTATATGGGAAAATGTTTCAAACACATTAAAATTAAATTTCCTACAACTTTTATTTCAGTACTTTTTTAAATTTATCAAATATTAAAGCAACTATTTTTTAAAAATCTGATGTGGCTACCACATGACTTTCTGCATATCTGTAATATTTCTAAAAATTCCAAATAGATTAGATAATAATAAATATTTTAAGAAATTCCGAGAAAATTTTAGACTTTACAAAGAACAGAAATAAACTCAAACCATAGCCTTCTGATATTGGATATAGCCACAAAGCTCCAACAATAAATAAAAAATATACACAGACACACACACACACAGACACCTCGAATTTGATTTTTTTCATGAAAGCAATACTTTCTCTATACTTTGTATACGGAGAAAGTATAAACAGATCAGTATGTCCAAAAAATGAGCTTCCTAAGTTGCTTTTTACCTCTGAGCATGAGTTTGCATCCTGCGTTGGTTCTTGTTTTATTCCCCCTTCTCCCTGAAATGCAACAGAAAATATGGATAATTATTCGTGAATAAATGATCGACATTTACAACCAACAAAAATTTCTAAGTCGGCGCTTCCCCACCTTTTTCGCTAGGCGACCCCTTGAGGTAACCAATTCTCATTGCGAACCCATTGGATTAACCTTTTATCTTCGCGAAACCCTTGAGTTGTAACAGTTTTGGAGGCGAACCTCTTATAATGGAGAGTAAATTTTACAGAAAGAAATCTTTTTGAACGCGTTCAATTCATGAAAATGAAAAGTTTATATAGCACCTAGTAAGTAAACGTTTACAATAAAATCAGAATCTCTCTTCTGTTTCTAGTTAGAACCCTGTATAATCCTTATATAATAATTCTCAAGTGTCCGTCTGTCTGTCCCGGAATTTTTGGACATTTCCCAATGGAATTAAGAGCTGAAACTTTCACAATCATTAAACCCCCATGAGGTGGTCTCTAGAAAAATCAAACATCCCGGAAAAAGTCCCGGATTCGACTCCGGGAGACGATTATATTTTCCCACAAGTTTACGTGGGATTTTCGATTTTTCAAGGTGCAAGGTTTATTTCCTTCATTCATTCAAGTATGTAAATATGGACCGAATTTCTCTATTTTTGTTTTATTCAAGGGCTAAAACTATAAAGTATCTTATTCTTGCGATGTTTAGATGTTACACCGAAGAATTTGTCAGAAACACGCATTTATTTTCGAAATGTTATGGCTTTTTCTCGTACTCTTTCCGGGCGTTGCCAAGGCGAACCTAATTGTTGCCTCCGATTGAATTAGCGTCTATTAAGCCTTCAAATAGACGAAAGAATTGTGTTATTCACTTCGCGCAATGTCAAACTTAATAGATTGCAACGTTAATAATTTAAGAATGTAACAGGGAGGGGTCATCTGAGATTAACGCTATTCCGGTGACCATTCGGTGCAGGTAGGGAGGTAAATGACGTTACGGGTGGTGCAGTTGCTTCTGGAGGTGATGGGGTAGGTGATGTTGGTGGAGGGACTGGAGAAAGGAGATGAGGGTAGGTGGATATGGCAAGTGAGACAGCGAGGTTTGCAGCAGAGATGAGACCCTATAGCCAGAGGCGCAGTGGATGTGGGAAGTTCCATCTTCCACAAGATACCAACTTGGTAAGTGTCCACTGGGCATCCTTCAACACCTTGTTGCCACCCTTATATATATATATTCTAAAGCCTAAGGTACTTCTAGAAGTGCTACAGAGCTGAAATTTGGCATGAATATAAGTCATTGGGTACAACATCTGGAAAAAATCCAAAATTCCAGAATAATTTACATTTAATGGGTGTTTATGAGCCAAATGCCTAATTTTAAACACCCATAAGCATCGAAAACTGCGCAGGGCAGTATAAAATTGCTTTTTTAAATTATTTACAATTAAGATATAGTCGGGACATGCACTGTACTGTGGATGAAAGAATGAAGTTTATTTTTCTTGAAGACAGAATTCAAATCCATGATGAATTTGCGTAAAAATTCGATTGTATTCATAAAATTATGAAAAGTTATTCAGTCTTCAACAACGAAAAATACTAACTACCATAGTTTTCAATGGAAATTGATTATCCATACTTCAACAGCATTGATTTAATGATTTTAATGGGAATCAATGGATTCTATTACATAATATCGTTAATGCCAACCAACTGGGTAAACATATGGCGACACCTTAATACTAACACATAAAATATTCCATTTATTTCTATATTACTACTATTATTTTTAGTGTGATAAACATTCATTATAAATAGCTTGCTCTGGAGATAGCGTTGGTTTATGCATGAGTTTGGAACTTGACGTATGGTGATTTTTTTAAGCGCAAGCAGTATGCAAGCACCAACAAATCATATATATCAACTCTATGAGAAAATACTAAATAATATGTGGTAACCAGGAAAGATATATTAAATCTACTGGCTTCTCGAAAAGTAATCATGAAAATTTTAAAGATAGATTTAAAAATTTGACTATTAAATTAACATTCGGTCATGAGCATATATTGCCAATAAAAATGACGGCTTAATTATCTGAAAAAAGACTGCAATCTTCCAAGAATTCCCATTTTTCTCGACAACAACGTATACAATAACAATAGGTAAAAACCTCCACAAACAAGATTATGGAAATTGATGGAATAATAGAAACTATGCAGAAAGGCATAAGCTGTAATTTTGGGAATAACTTTGAAACAGAAAAAATTCTGCTATGACCGGGAATCGAACCCGGGTCTTCCACTTGCCGGGCGGATATTCTACCACTGAACTATCATAGCAGATCAATTTTCTCGTTTCTGAATGCGGATGTTTTCTTGGTTGGGACGGAACTAGCCAAGCTAGTATCAAACTGCCCCAATGGATGTCCTTGGGAGATACACTGAAGACGCTAGCCCGGACCCAACTAAGAAAAACACCCGCGTTCGGAAACAGGAAAGGTTATCTGCTAAGGTAGTTCAGTGGTAGAATATCCGCCCAGCAAATGGAAGACCCGGGTTCGATTCCCGGTCATAGAATTTTTTCTGTTTCAAAGTTATTCCCAAACAAGATTACGTTTACCAAAAAATGTAATGCATGTCATAATTGTACAAGTGAGCTTACTACCTGTGTTCGCAGCGGATCTTCTTCGGAGCACTCCTTCGGAGCAAATAAACTGTCATAAAGACACTGCGATTCTCGACACTGCTCTTTAAACAGCTTCAGATCGGTCAGCCTGTCGACACACCTTGCACACGCGTAGTGGGGATATCCGTCTACCCTTGATACCTATCACAAATGGAGGAATTCTCATTAATACCAAGCATCTCACTTTAAAAAATCGACCATTTAATCTCAGGAGCAAAAATTAAATACTCCTGTAATCTGACAATAACAGACCACCAAAATTTTAAAGCTGTCGTATATTTCAACAAGCAAATTTTGGATTAATAACACCATATTCTAAAAGACAGCATATACAAAGAAACGTACACCGCCACAATTAATAGTATAGACAACATGAGAGGAATTTAACCACTTCAACGGAATTATAATTAATCAAATAGCCTCCAACTGTCATCTTTTGCGCCTGACTCAAGTCACTTAATCTGAAAGACAACATATTAACGGGAAAATATCAAAACTAAAAAAAATACTCGCGACATACAGTTAACTTCAACTCCAGCAGTAAATAATCTGAAACGATTCTTTCAATAAGGAGATTCGACACACGTTGCGAGGGAAGATCACTCCTTTCGTGCATCTCTTATTTTCAGAATCATATTTATCAATTGAAATAACCATCAAATATAAACATGACGTCACAACAGCTGCTTAACTCACTTGCGATTGAAGAATATCTGTTATGAGTTGTGCTGGAACGTAATCCTGTTCAGCATATACCTCAAAAATGTCTATCAAGCCCTCACCCTCGAATAAACATAGCCTACAGAGTGCGAATTTATTTTTCGATTCCATCTGAGACTCAACGGTGCCGCATTAGCGCCAATTTCGGCGCTATCTGTCCTCCGCAGCACAATAACAGTTTTGTTCCAACGTTACTTCTGGCGCTGCAAGAATCGCTATTTAAACAATCGATATATCGATACTAAGCAGATGATGGACCAAAGTACATAAGTCGGAACAGCTGGTTCAAATTCCAATCTCAACCAATCGTTCGACTTGTCTAAAGGAATTCGTTTAAAGAGAGGGCGCGAGAAATCCACGGTACTTTCGAATAATGGATAACCCTCTTGTTTCATGTAATTAACTGATAACAGCAAAAAACGGAAAAGTTTGGAGGAAACGTAATTCCGGCATTAGGTTGAATGGTTGTGAAGATTGCAATTGATTCTTAATTCGTTGTAGAAATATCGAGCTCGTCATCTGGCTGAAATAAAATTCAAGAAAAAGTACTTCGATATCGGAAATAAAAAAGTAAATACTTCTCTTAGTTATCTCGAAAAACCAAACGAGCATCTCGGCTACGATGAAACTATCTTCAGAGGAAGATTCTAAACAAGTTAAAAAAGTAACTGCAAAAACAGATTCCAAAAGTGCTTTCTGTAGAACGTTCACGTAAATTTTCGGAACCTTCGACCTTCTCACCTCAGTTTAGCAGTTGTAATATGATCTTCATCCCTTTCCGAAAGTGAAAGGAACATATTTACGATTCGCTTTTGTAACAACGTAACTAAAACGAAACTTAGCATAGTAACGGATTCGTTTAGATAGATCAGTGGTGCCCAAACTACGGGCCAAATGTGGCCCGTGAAGGGTTTTTGTGCGGCCCGCGAAGCTATGGCGAAAAAGCAATTCTAAAAATTTAACACAAACATTTTTTAATTTCGATAATAAACTTCAAATGTTGAAATGTTAGCCATGAAAACCTTATTTTGACTTGATTTTCACTTATATGGGACCTCAGAATATGTAGAAAACTTCCAATTTAAACTCTAATCTGGTCCATTAGAAAAGTTTGGTCACCACTGAGATAGATCATAAGGGATTTTTTTTTTAAATCCTGCGAAAAAGCAAATGGTCCCCAAAACCACTAGTGTTTATGTCTGTCATTACTTGAAACTATACTGAAAATCTTAGCTTCCCAGTCTTTCTTGTTGCATCAAAATTTTACTCACGGACGTACGGACAAAATTTAAACAAGGGATTTAAAAAAATGGTATGGCCACCGCATTGGGTTGCCAGATGTACTGATTTAGGAAGTACAGTACTGATTTTCTACTGTCTTGCTTGGCATGTACATCTTTTCAATAATTTACAGAGTATTACAATGTACTTGTTTTTGTCAAAAATGAAAAAAATTTTGATGAAGACATTTAAGAAAATGCACTGGTAAGAATCAAATCAAATACATTGTTAATTAATTCAAGTAATACAATGCAACTAACAACATTGTAGAGTAATTAAATTTATTGACTTAAATACAATCAGACGTAGTTCGTACTTCATTTATTCTTTCATTAAATATTCATTATTGGGCTTACAAATTAAAATGAGGACATCTTAAGTAAAATCGAATGAATTTCATACGTTTGGTAACTAGTTGTGTGTCTTATGATTGTGCCGTTCTCTGCACAAATATATCATTTCTCCATGGATTCTTTTCAACATCAAGCACTTTTACATACTTAACCTTCCCACCATATCTAAAGGGAGTTTTTTAATGGAACAAGGTGAGAAATTTGTTATTTTATCTTTTTTATTTAAATATTTTATGATGTTGTTTTAGTTTAGCTCTTTTTGTTATTGATTTTTGAAGGTTATTTAAATTTTAACTAATTAAATTTTGAATTAATATGCTAATTTATAAAACTGTGGATCTTATTAGTTTTTAAGAAAAATATGAAGGAAAAATACTTTTAAAATTTAAAGGGCCCCTTTTTAAAATGGAAACAAAACCGTTAGTAGAAAACCTTTCTGAAGAAGAGAATAATACAGAAGATGAGCACCAAAGTCAAAATCAAAGGTCGAGAATTAAGAGAAAAAGATGAAGAACTAATCATTTTAACGAAGAATGGAAAAAACAATATTCTTGGATGGCAGCCGGAAAGGATGGAAATGCAAAATGTATTTACTGTAGCGCGGAATTCGGTAATAGAAAAGCTGGGATTTCGGATGTGAAACGACACCTAAAAACGGTAAAGCACCAAAATCTTGAGAAAACAGTAGCGAGCACCGGAAATTTAAGTTCTTTTCTTTCGGCATCTTCATTGTGTTCATTATCCTCTTTTAAAAATACGGCAGCTGCAGAGACAACTTTTATTATTCATGGTATACAGCATGCACATAGTTTTAATTCTGTTAACTGTACCAGCCTCCTGGGGACTTTGGCGCTAAACATTTTGGGGCCCCTGGTGCTAAACATTTTGGGGCCCCTGGCGCTAAATATTTTGGGGCCCCTGGCGCTAAACATTTTGGGGCCCCTGGCACTAAACATTTTTGGGCCCCTGGCGCTAAATATTTTGGGGCCCCTGGTGCTAAATATTTTGGGGCCACTGGTGCTAAACATTTTGGGGCCCCTGGTGCTAAACATTTTGGGGCCCCTGGCGCTAAACATTTTGGGGCCCCTGGTGCTAAACATTTTGGGGCCCCTGGTGCTAAACATTTTGGGGCCCCTGGCGCTAAACATTTTGGGGCTCCTGGCGGTAAACAATTGGGGGGCCCTGGCCCTAAGCAGTCGGGGGCCCTGCAATCTAAATACCGTATCTGCCCGAATAGAACCCGACCCTACGAAATTTTCCGACATTTTTTGGCAAAAAAAGTACCAGACATGCACGCACAACCTCGAATACATTATATCTATATAATTATATACGTTCCATGTAAAGTTTTATTAGGTATTATTACTGTTAATTATAAATATATTCAACGCCGTTGCTCACACCTTACAATCAAATGTAAGTATATTTATTTATCTTACTGGAATTCAAACTGTTGCGCATCGAAAGCTGTCATCGAATTTGGCGTGATCGTCTACTTAGTCATTATACGCAATTTTAATAGATTCTATGAAAGAGGTTTCCAAGTTTCATTATTATTGCTGTTAATTATCAGATGAATTACAGTTAACGCCGTCGCTCACACCTTCGAATCAGACGTATCTAATGATAGATGATAGCGGAATTCAAACAGTTGCGCATCGAAAGTCGTCATCTCGTCATCGAATTTTGCGAAAGCAGACGATATCGTCTGCTTAGTCAGTATACGCAATTTTAATACTTTCTATGAAAGAGGGTTTTAACATGCATACAAAAATGACAATGGCTATAGCAAAATATAAAATAAACAAGAAAAATTAATATGAACTTCTTTTATTTTATTTTCTCTAATAAGACTGGTGTTGGTATCTTAAGAACTCATTGCAAATTATGATCAAAACTAATTTGCTGTAGCGTGCAATCATGCTATGAACCTGGTGGGTCGTTAAAACCCGATTGTTTTATATACCGCCCTTTCCTTTGGATAAGAACCCATTTACTTTTAACTACGTGTTAAAATATATAAATAACCTTCAATAGCAATTTATATTACAGCTCCGGGCAATCGCTGTAAGAAGGGAGCGTTTTTCAGACATCGAGTGCCTTATCATTGGAATATAGAAGATATGCTATGGAAACGACATTTTTCAGCGATGGCGTCGTACGAGGATGCCAAATTTTTCCTCAGGCTGGAATTTAAGCCGAGGGTGATTTTTTTCACGATAGATTTTGACAAAAAGTATCGGCTTATATTCGGGCAGATACTATATAGCGAAACTGCTCCTAACAGCTACCCTCCTTTGTGACACCTCTTAACGATCTTTTTTGCTATGGAATCATAGAGAGGTCCCACTGACTTTTAAATTGAGACATTTAATATTTCTGAGATTATATACACAACATTTTTTGGGGCCCCTTACTTCACGGGGCCCCTGGCGCGCGCCATTTGCGAGCGCCCCTAAATCCGTCACTGTGTACCAGTGCCTTTTGTTTCCTGTAATATTTTCAGATTCTAAAATTGTGTCCAGATTTACTTGTGGACAGACAAAAAGTTCCAAGATTGCGAATATTTTAGTAAAAGAATCTCAATGTAAACTCAATAACAATACTAAAAACAATAATATTTCATTTTCGATAGCAACAGATGCATCAAACAAAGGAAACATAAAAATATTTCCATTAGTACGGCAATATTTCTTGAAAGACGAAGGGGTGCAAACAAAGATTTAAAATTTTTTTGAATGCCCAACAGAAACATCTCAAGAGATTGCTAATCGTTTAATTTCCAAAATTGAAGAAGCAGGCTTTAGTTTGGAACACATTATTAGTTATTGCGGAGATAATGCATACGTAAATTTTTGATGTCGTCAAAGTGTATTCACCGAATTAAAAAAAGTAAACCCCGATATTTTAGATATTGGATGCCTCTGTCACATGATTGCTAATTCCATTAAAAAGGCTTTCAATTGCTCAAAGTTTGATCTAGAATATATTGTTGTGAAAATATTTAATGAATTTAGCTCCAATACAAAAAGGAAATGAACTCGGATAGAATTTTATGAATACTGTGACCAAGAATATTCCGAATGGCATGCTTCTACCAGATGGCTCTCTCTGCTACCGACTGTAGACCATTTATACAAAAATTTTGAGTCAATTAAATCTTATTTTAATTCAAAGACTTCCGCGTCGGCTTTATTGTTAGATTTTTTAAATTATGAACTAGCTGAGGCATATTTAGGTTTAGTTTCAAAAGTAGGAGCGGTTTTACAAAATTTAATTTTAAAGTTGGAGCAAGAAGGTCCTATTGTTATTGAAATGTTTGAATTACTAAAAAATCTGCAAGTTGCACTAAAATCTCGCGTAAAAGAAAAGTTTTATGGCAAGATTGCAAAACAAAAGCTGGATAGTTGTGATAACATGACCGAAAAAAATTGTTTATCGAAAGATGAACTAAGTATTTAGAAAAAATACTCGAGTATGTTGAATTTAGATTTCCTTTTTCTGGAAATAAATTTGAGAGTCTAAGTTTTTTTAAATTGGACGAAACTCTGCATTTTGAAGAAATCTTGTCTGTGCTAAAATTAACCATATTTCAAAAAGACGAAAACAGAACATTTCCCAAAATTTATTTTAAAAAAACAGGACAAAATATTCGCAGAATTTTTTAAAACAGAGTTTGGCTTATGTCAATCAATACAACATTTGAAATAATTGGAAACAATTCTGTTGGCAGGAAATACACCGACACATTAAAAAAATATTTAGGGAAAGATGTGTGGAGTTAAAGAATTAAATTAACTTGGTCAAATTTCACACATTCAATTATTACCAGCTACGGATGCAAGTAGGGTTGCCAAGAATGAGTTTTTCTAGGCTTCTACAGAAATAAAATACAATATAAAATTTTGGGGAAAATTTTCACATTTTCAGTTCCGATACATTGATATATTATTTTTATCATTACATTACATTATCATTACATACTTCTGGTGTTTAGGGAGTGAAACCTTGAGAGAGAAAATCATATTTCCAACTTTGATAGGCGTTCCATCATGACTGATTCAAATAATGATTCAGTTTTAATAGTATCAGTAGAATTACAAAAATCTGTAGTATACCGTAAATACCCGCCCATAATGTGCACTTTTTTTACGAAATATTTGAGTTAAAAATTAGGATGCATGTTATACGAGGGTATATAATCTTCCTATTTTCATTTGACCCCATATTTCCACAATTTCGGCCCAGTA
The DNA here is from genome assembly GCA_028673005.1 of Tanypteryx hageni. Lineage (NCBI taxonomy): Eukaryota > Metazoa > Arthropoda > Insecta > Odonata > Petaluridae > Tanypteryx > Tanypteryx hageni. The sequence goes on along the minus strand of CM054119.1, from coordinate 18,642,779 downwards.
ATTACTGCCTGGGTATCCTCATATTTTTATTGGTGATTTTTACGAAAAGTAAGATAGATAATAGTTAAAATTTAGTAACTAATTCTATAAACATACATTAATTAGAGGTGAAAAGAATGAATTCAGTATTTATTCATTTTAAAAGCCAAGAAATACTTCGTCACTGGACCATTCTTCTTCGATGTTTTTATCGGAATCGTCATCTTACGCATGACGTTACCCTACACCTGATGTTGAGGTACTGGTACTACTTACAATTAGAAACAATGGCAGCTGATGCTTTTGAGTACGCTGGGAGTTGATGCTTCTTGTAGAACTAAATAAAGTTATCGTTCCCTACCTTTCTCTCAGCATTCATACGTGATTTATTCTTGATTCTGTGAGTCTGTAGTTAATTATGGTTATTTGCTATCGTGTTTATGTGCTCCCGAGTGTTCTAATAAGGGTAAAAATGAAGGTTGGGCGAACCCGTCCACCTCAGGCATGACAAAAACGTATGTCAAAATCATAGGACTATCATTATTCCTTTATTTTATTAGCTCAAATAATGTCAAATGCCATACTATGAAATTAAAATAATTGAATTACTGTGTGTGTCCTAATATCACCTTGTAAGTAAACATAAGAGTATGTAATGATTTAGTTAGCTGATGTTCTTTTGGAACATTATTCGAAAATTTCATTTTGCACTTTCATTATGTTACCAATACATAATACCAATAATTTGATCATTGCAATAGACCACGTTACACCATCTACTTAATTCTGGAACGGTAACGCTAAAAAAAATCTGTATGCACTATATGCGGGTATATAGAAAAATCATAGATTATGAGGCTGTAAACCCCCCTGCGCGTTATACGAGGGTGCGCATTATACGCAGGTATTTATGGTAATTGTTTCCAGAAAACTGACAGGAAGTGCAAATTCGCAAAGTACAAGTCCTATTTTTCCATAAGACGCAATGTAAAAATATGAGTACGGTTCCGAATCAACCTAAAAAATCTGACGTAGCCACCACATGACTTTCTCCATATCTGTAATATTTCTGAAAATTCCAAATAGGTTACATAATAATAAATATTTTAAGAAACTGCGAGAAAATTTAGGACTTTACAAAGAACAGAAATAAACTCAAACCATTGCCTTCTGATATTGGATATAGCCACAAAGCTCCAACAATTAAGAAAATAAATTGGAGCGTTACTAAGATGTAACTGTCAATTGTTAACAATAGTCGTTGGTAGGTGGCGTGGTGGGGACAGCTAAAAATATACAATGCATTATATGGAAAAATGTTTAAAACAAAGGTTGTAGAAAATTAAATTTCCTACAACATTTATTCCAATACTTTTTTACGTTAATGAAATATCAAATCAAATAATATTTAAAAAATGGACAAGAACCAACTTCCGGTTGACTGATTTTTACCAAAACTAGTCTTGTTATTTGAACAAAAATATCTGTGTAAAATTTTCCATTGATCTGATTATTAGTTTTAAGTTCGAGCACCCACAAAGTTTCTATCACATACGCACACATTCACAGACATTATCGAGACAATGGTCAAGACGTGAATTTTTGTCGAAATCTCAAAATAGACTTTTCACGAAAACAACTTTCTCTTATACCGTATTGACCCGAGTATAGTGCGATGTTTTTTTCCTCAATATGTACCTTTCAAAGTCGCATTTGCACTATATTCGAGTACTTGTATCTTTAAAAAATAACTGCGTATCGGCGTGTTTCATGATGCGTGTTTCAGCGCATATTTTTATAATTGCTGCATTGTAAGTGAATTGGACGTTCATGTTACGATGCTACATTGTACAAATATACTCGGTAGGGGTCTGAGGAGACTAGAAAATAAATCAAGGTCAAATTGCAGCAACCACAGCTCCGGCACAACTTCACGCAGGTTCGCGACACTCGAGCGTTAGAAAACGAGGACCGTCTAAACGTGGCGTCACATTACCCCCCTTTAGTACATAATTCATGAGTTTACAGGTAATTCAAATGTGCAAAATAGAGAAAATTAAACGTTTTTCGTCTTTTTCTAAAATTCCTTTCAAAATACTTGGGGTCGCACTATATTCGGGGTCGCATTATATTCGGGCTAGTACGGTACTACGTACGGAGAAAGGAAAAATTGACAATTAAAAATCTACTGCATTTGCCAGCTGCTAAGACACAAATATTACAGCAGTTTTAGGAAAAAGAAAATTACGTGTAATACTTGATTCGCATTTACAGATGACAACAACTGGCGACGGCAACAGCACGACAAAAATAGGCACTGCACAATATAGGATAATTATATGTATCATATATGCCGGAATATAAGTCGACCTTTGAAGCTCAAAAGAAAATTCCAAAACTTAAGGTTGACTTATACGCTGAATATAGAATGTGACTCTTAAATAACAGATTAAAAACATTTATATTTACGAAAACATTTGATCTTATAGGTGATCGCCATTTTGAATCAGATGCTCCGTTGTTTACATATTCCGTCATTTATTTAGGAAGATATAATTATTTTTAATAGTTAACAAAAATTAAAATTTTAACTCGTTTTTATTACTGAATCTCAAAAATATAAACGTCCTATTTGCAATTACAGGAACGAAGGATAAGTAGAAATACATTCCGCCAATAGATGGCAATACGGTATATGACGGATCTTTCTTAAATTAAACAAACGATTTAATAACTCAAAAATCGACACTGCATTTTTTTGGAAAAGGTTACATTTTGGTTTTGAAAACCGTAAAATCCCTCGTATTCTTCATTCGAAGTTTTTTTTAGCAAAAAAGTGGGGGAGGTCGACTTATATGGTGAATATATGTCTAGTCATATACTTACAATCAGAAAAACCTAGGTCGACTTATATGCCGGGATATACCGTATTTTGATTAAAAAATAATGCGATTCATTTTCATCAAAACACATTTTTATTCAAATCAGTCACATCCACAGTTTTAAAAATAAAAATAATTCACCAGAACAGGTTGTCGCAAATTACTGCTGGACATGTGGCAAGCCTGTATAAACAGCTGCCGTACCATAACCGTTAAACAGAAAAACACTTGTAATTAACACCCTTTTGTGTGATCTCAGGTAAGATATAGTTTCTCCTTTATTCGTTAATCCAGGAATTGAAAGGTTTCTTTAGATATCTGGAACCTGAAATGGACAAGGAAGATTATGATAGTTTAGCTAAACAATTGGTTAAAATGAACTAGGTTAGGTGTCAAATTATCATTACAAATAACTACTTCTTACATATATAGGATATTAGTAAAAGGTGCTTGCATTCTGCAAGCATTTCATCTCACCTTGAAAAATACATTAATTTTTCAGAGAGATATTTTTGTTCTTTCCTTATGGAACAATATTCGAGTAAAAGCAATCCCTAAAATTTGCAATTTTAAGAATGCTATACCTTTTGCATTGTGGGGTACTAATGCCACACATTTCTGCCAAATTCTAAAGATGTAGCACATCTAGAAGCGAAATAATATTTATCTAATTGCGTAAATTTTCAAAATTTTTACCGGCCGCAATAACAACTTCATGGAGATTTTTAAACGTTTATTTGTGCATTTATACTAAGCTCTAAATAACTGAAAAATTTTAGCACCCTAGATCGTCTCTAAATACCTACACATTTATCTATTTGTTTAACCCTAGGAAGCCCATCATGGGTCTGTGAGACCCATGAGCACTTCAGTTTGCAGTTTTCTTGAATCTGTATGGGTGCTGGATGCCAAGGTTTTGCGACATCTTCGTACATATCAATAGAAGGATATCTACAAAAATTCTTGATAAAAACACAGTACTATTGAGGGAGAACATTGTGTCCAATATATTGGACACCAGGTCTGAAAGGGTTAATGACTAATGAAAAATAATACAAATTGCTAACTATTCTTAATGATACATATGAAAAGCCCTGAGAAATGATATAAAATATCCAATAGCATATAGAAACAAAAGAACAGGTAACAACGGCGACAAAAGATTGGTACTGCTAAATTTAATATTCTAGCTTTATTATTTCTTCATTGATGTTCATCGTACGTCAAAAATTTACTTTACGAAAAATATAGTACTATCATTTGAACGTGACGGCAATGAGAGACATCCTGCCATCTATGGGCGACCACGAGACTTAACCCCAACTCCAAATTTTTTCTCGGATTCGCATTTAAGCCGAAGGGTGATTTTGATGACAAACATCGGCTTGTATTCGGGCAGATATGGCAATTTTAAAAATATCTCTCAAACAATTACCACAGATCACCGTTTTTTGGAGGCCGTCTTTCGCTGCCTGTTCCTTTTTGGTATCTGCCTCTTGGCTACATTTCTGCTCCGCTTAGTCACGTCTTCAGCCGCCAATTTCATCCTTCTCTTGGCCATCCTTTGAGCATCCAACATTCTCCTCCGAATTCTCTCTTGTGGCGTCTCATTCGCTCGCTTTAAACGGTGCCTCTGAGCGTCCAAGAACCTCGCCTGCTTCAGCTGCTCCGGAGTAAAACTAGCGCGGCGTAGACGTTGACGCTCACAGTTGAGACGACGTCGCCTCTGCCATGAAGTTTCCCTCTTGAAAAGGAAACGTGTAAAGGATTATCATTAGGAACAAATACATTAAACATAAAAAATAACATTTTGCGTTAAAATTAACAAGAAATCCAAACCCAAAGATGACGTCACGAATTGATTACTTATACTGACAGGAAATGTTTCAGTATGTGTTAGTCATTCCAAGGAATTCTCATGCCACAAATACCATTTGTAATTCATAGTTTATCAACGATAGGGAAAAATTGGAAAATAAATTAATAGAGCATTACCAGGTTTAAAATACTACAAGCAATGTCAAAATCTCTTTCTCACATTATGTTTAGCATGTATTTCTTTTAAATAAACAAATTTAACAAATGTTACTGCTCATACACTAATATGTATGGATCAACTGTTCATTGGTGAATAGTCGTCGAGTGGAAAAGAAAACAACCCATTTGTTCACTCGTCTATGCTCAGGCGGAGTTCAGGAACAATCGTCTCCATGGCAACAATTCAATAAAATGAGATTTAAAATGCAAAAATGCCATGTTTTAGTAGAAATTCAAGGAAATACGATCAATTATCAAATTTTTTGTGATAAGAATTAGAATCTACATTCTCTTCCCCTTAGAACAGTACAAACCTCGCTCCGTTATCACAATTTTAAGATATTTTAATGTATTTAAGAAAACATCTCTGCACAATGGATTTGAGATTTCCTATGTAAAACAAGTAACTTTAATCTTCGCCAAATAAAATATAGCACGGAGGTGGGCCCTTGCAGCACGAGCTTCATACCAAGTTTCATGAAAATCGGTCCACTGATGCAAAATTTGTTAGTAGGGGACACGCACACACAGACGGGACCATTTCATAAGACCAGCCTAAAAAATAAATTTTTATTTACTAGACTTGATTTGAAAAGTAAAAGATCAATTTGCTAGCAACTATAAAGTAATCGAAAACATTATTAAAACAATAAAAATGAGTGATTTATTCAAAATTGTGAAGGTAGCAACTGTAAAAAAAAAAAATCTAATTGTCTGGAACAACCCACGCGAGTACCAGCGTACCAATTAATTCGCGCAAGTACTGCCGGGTTAATTAAAAATCATGATTTTAAAAGCAAAAATAAATTTTGATATATTGGTCTCGATATAAAAAGTAAAAAAAGTAAATTTTGATTTACTAGTCTTGATTTGAAATGTAAAAAATAAATTTTTGTATAAAAATCTTGATTTTAAAAGTAAACAATATGAACCACACGGAACTTATGTCTACTTCCCACATAATCATTTATTTAATACTTATATTGCTTTTAATAGGCTTAAAATCACCACGGATGGGTCGCTCTTTCGTGTCCCCAAATTTCATAATTTACCATTATAAAGTATTACAAATACATTTGAACGGAATATTAAACTGATCATGCGTATTTGTGTGGCAAAAATAATGCTTGTATGCATCAGACTACACCGAATCATAGTCCAACAATAGCTGTTGCTATGGCAACATTCTCTTAATGAGTGATAAAAACTGCAAAAACACGTATTTATGCAAAATTCGACGAAATGCAGTTGATAAGCAAAATTCTACGATAGAAATTAGAATCTCCGTTCCTTCCCTCAGAGAATATTACAAATCCCGCTCCGATATTCCAATTCTAAGATATTTTAATGCGCGAGAGAAAATTACCCTGCGCGATGAATTTCAGATTTCCCATGTAAGTCAAACGGGAAGGATAGTTCATGGAATCGAACCCGGGACTTTCAATATTCACAACCAAAACTACCCTCGGGAGCTCCGCCTCAGTAGCAGGAGATTTCCACCAAGTGTCACAAAAATCGGTATATTGGCGCAAAGGTTAATAGGGAGGGATGGAGAGACAGACCAACAGACAGACAAAACAACGAAATTATAAGCCTACTAGGGAGATGCCCGTTGAAATTCAACGGGGAAAGGTTTTTGTGAAATAAAAAATGAACATAAATATGCCTCGACTTTCTTTGGATGGCAAGAAAACAAACTTTTGTTCTTTTAGGTGCTCGTTGTTTCAAGTTTCGAACTCCTACGATGATTCTAAGTACCTAATTTTAATACGCGAATGATTAATGTTCTACATTCAAATGTATTCCTTCTCATAAATAACGCAACAAATGTAGTTTACATTGGTTGCTATGAAAAGATTTCTCTCTCCTTCTCTCTCTCATACTAATTGTAAAATCATTAAAGCACGCTTTCACTCTTAAGGATTGAAATAACAATAGGATTTTGAGGTTTAACAATGTAATGAGTTGGCATGGCAACATCCCGTTAAAAGGCAAGATTTCCCCAAAATATGTGAAATAAACATTTCACGAGAAATTTCGAATTGTAGGAGTATAAAAATAAACTTTGAATTACTGGACTTGATTTAAAAAGTAAAAAATAAATTTTGATTTAAAAACTAAAGAATAAATTTTGATTTACTAATTTTGATTTAAAAAGTAAAAAATAGATTTTGATTTAATAATTTTGATATAAAAAGTAAAGAATATATTTCGCTTTGCCAGTCTTGAATTGAAATGTAAAAAATAAATTTTGATTTAAAAACTAAAAAATTAATTTTGATTTACTAATTTTGATTTAAAAAGTAAAGAATAAATTTTGATTTAAAAAGTAAAGAATAAATTTTGATTTACCAATTTTGCTTTAAAAAGTAAAAAATAAATTTTGATTTAAAAAGTAAAGAATAAATTTTGATTTACTAATTTTGATTTAAAAAGTAAAGAATAAATTTTGATTTAAAAAGTAAAAAATAAATTTTGATTTAAAAACTAAAAAATAAATTTTGATTTACTAATTTTGATTTAAAAAGAATAAATTTTGATTTAAAAAGTAAAGAATAAATTTTGATTTACTAATTTTGATTTAAAAAGTAAAGAATAAATTTTGATTTAAAAAGTAAAGAATAAATTTTGATTTACTAATTTTGATTTAAAAAGTAAAGAATAAATTTTGATTTACTAATTTTGATTTAAAAACTAAAAAATTAATTTTGATTTACTAATTTTGATTTAAAAAGAATAAATTTTGATTTACTAATTTTGATTTAAAAAGTAAAGAATAAATTTTGATTTAAAAAGTAAAGAATAAATTTTGATTTACCAATTTTGCTTTAAAAAGTAAAAAATAAATTTTGATTTAAAAAGTAAAGAATAAATTTTGATTTACTAATTTTGATTTAAAAAGTAAAGAATAAATTTTGATTTAAAAAGTAAAAAATAAATTTTGATTTAAAAACTAAAAAATAAATTTTGATTTACTAATTTTGATTTAAAAAGAATAAATTTTGATTTAAAAAGTAAAGAATAAATTTTGATTTACTAATTTTGATTTAAAAAGTAAAGAATAAATTTTGATTTAAAAAGTAAAGAATAAATTTTGATTTACTAATTTTGATTTAAAAAGTAAAGAATAAATTTTGATTTACTAATTTTGATTTAAAAACTAAAAAATTAATTTTGATTTACTAATTTTGATTTAAAAAGAATAAATTTTGATTTACTAATTTTGATTTAAAAAGTAAAGAATAAATTTTGATTTAAAAAGTAAAGAATAAATTTTGATTTACCAATTTTGCTTTAAAAAGTAAAAAATAAATTTTGATTTAAAAAGTAAAGAATAAATTTTGATTTAAAAAGTAAAGAATAAATTTTGATTTAAAAAGTAAAGAATAAATTTTGATTTAAAAAGTAAAAAATAAATTTTGATTTAAAAACTAAAAAATAAATTTTGATTTACTAATTTTGATTTAAAAAGAATAAATTTTGATTTAAAAAGTAAAGAATAAATTTTGATTTAAAAATTAAAAAATAGATTTTGATTTAATAATTTTGATATAAAAAGTAAAGAATATATTTCGATTTGCCAGTCTTGAATTGAAATGTAAAAAATAAATTTTGATTTAAAAACTAAAAAATTAATTTTGATTTAAAAAGTAAAGAATAAATTTTGATTTACTAATTTTGATTTAAAAAGTAAAAAATAAATTTCGATTTAAAAAATAAAGAATATATTTCGATTTGCCAGTCTTGAATTGAAATGTAAAAAAATAAATTTTGATTTGAAAATCTCGACTTAAAAATAAAAAAATAAATTTTGATTTACTAGTCTTGATTTGAAATGTAAAAAATAAATTTTGTTTCGCTGGACTTGACTTAAAGTGTAAAAATATATTTTGATTTCATATACACCAAGCAAAATTCATCCTTCTATCTCTTACTGTTTATTTGATATTATAATTCATTGCTCAAACGGATAGACAAAGTGAAAACATAAGAGCATTTATATAATAAAACATGCTAAAAACACCGTACTTTTACACATCCCATATTGGAATTTTTAGCATAACAGACGGAGAGACATGAAAGAATGTCATCCCAAGTTTGTTCATTGTAGTTTTAAGTTTTTATATTAACAGACAGAAAGATAAAACAAAAAACATTCGAAAATATATAACAGAATATAACGAAAAAGAAAGGGAATTACCTTCTTTAGCTGAGCCTGTTCAGAATTGGGTCTCTTTCGATTATTTTGCAGGAGTTCCCCATTTTGTCGGCCGGTTTGCATGCCAATCTCTGGTTCCGGCTGAAAGAAGATGGAATTATAAATGAGAAATACGGCAGCTAAATGTTGTTTTTTTATGCCTCTGTTATACATGGTACAAGAACTAATAATCATGCTTATTATACACATCCTTTGCGATTAAACTTGAAACGAGAGGAATATTCTGCCATGGCCGGGGTTCCCCATTTTGTCGGCAGGCTTGCACGCCAACCTCGGGTTCCGGCTAAACAAACAACCAAACAAAAAATCTTTTGAAAATATATAACAATATAACAAAGAATGGGAATTACCTCCATCTTTAGCTGAACCTGTTCAGAACGGAATCTCTTTCGATTATTTTGCTGCGGTTCCCCATTTTGTCGGCCGGTTTGCATGCCCATCTCTGGTTCCGGCTGAAAGAAGATGGAATTATAAATGAGAAATACGGCAGCTAAATGTTGTTTATTTTTTTACGCCCTTGTTTTACATGGTACAAGACCTAATAATCATGCTTATTATACACATCCTAGTCGACCTGGTGGTGGCAGGGTAACGTCCTCGCCTGCCAATCCGAAGGTCGCGGGTTCGAATCCCGCCTAGGTGGGTTTTTCTTCTCCTAGGGCATGGATGTTTGTGATAGTCCTTGTTATTATGTTAATGGGCCCCTTGTAAAAGGCCGATTACGGCTGTTTAGGGGCCGCATGGAAATAAATAAATAAATAAAAATAAATCCTTTGGGATTAAACTTGAAACGAGAGGAATATTCTGCCATGGCCGGGGTTCCTCATTTTGTCGGCCGGTTTGCACGCCAACCTCGGGTTCCGGCTAAACAAACAACCAACCAACCAAAAAATCTTTTGAAAATATATAACAGAATATAACAAAGAAGAATGGGAATTACCTCCATCTTTAGCTGAACCTGTTCAGAACGGAATCTCTTTAGATTATTTTGCTGCGGTTCCCCATTTTGTTGGCCGCTTTGCATGCCAATCTCTGGTTCCGGCTGAAAGAAGATGGAATTATAAATGAGAAATACGGCTTCTAAATGTTGTTTATTTTTTTACGCCCTTGTTTTACATGGTACAAGAACTAATAATCATGCTTATTATACACATCCTTTGCGATTAAACTTGAAACAAGAGGAATATTCTGCCATGGCCGGGGTTCCTCATTTTGTCGGCCGGTTTGCACGCCAACCTCGGGTTCCGGCTAAACAAACAAACAACCAAACAAAAAATCTTTTGAAAATATATAACAATATAACAAAGAAGAATGGGAATTACCTCCATCTTTAGCTGAACCTGTTCAGAACGGAATCTCTTTCGATTATTTTGCTGCGGTTCTCCATTTTGTCGGCCGCTTTGCATGCCCATCTCTGGTTCCGGCTGAAAGAAGATGGAATTATAAATGAGAAATATGGCAGCTAAATGTTGTTTATTTTTTTACGCCTTTGTTCTACATGGCACAAGAACTAATAATCATGCTTATTATACACATCCTAGTCGACCTGGTGGTGGCAGGGTAACGCCCTCGCCTGCCAATCCGAAGGTCGCGGGTTCGAATCCCGCCTAGGTGGGTTTTTCTTCACCTAGGGCATGGATGTTTGTGATAGTCCTTGTTATTATGTTAATGGGCCCCTTGTAAAAGGCCGATTATGGCTGTTTAGGGGCCGCATGGAAATAAATAAATAAAAATAAATCCTTTGGGATTAAACTTGAAACGAGAGGAATATTCTGCCACGGCTGGGGTTCCTCATTTTGTCGGCCGGTTTGCACGCCAACCTCGGGTTCCGGCTAAACAAACAACCAACCAACCAAAAAATCTTTTGAAAATATATAACAGAATATAACCAAGAAGAATGGGAATTACCTCCATCTTTAGCTGAACCTGTTCAGAACGGAATCTCTTTCGATTATTTTGCTGCGGTTCCCCATTTTGTTGGCCGCTTTGCATGCCAATCTCTGGTTCCGGCTGAAAGAAGATGGAATTATAAATGAGAAATACGGCTTCTAAATGTTGTTTATTTTTTTACGCCCTTGTTTTACATGGTACAAGAACTAATAATCATGCTTATTATACACATCCTTTGCGATTAAACTTGAAACGAGAGGAATATTCTGCCATGGCCGGGGTTCCCCATTTTGTCGGCAGGCTTGCACGCCAACCTCGGGTTCCGGCTAAACAAACAAACAACCAAACAAAAAATCTTTTGAAAATATATAACAGAATATAACAAAGAAGAATGGGAATTACTTCCATCTTTAGCTGAACCTGTTCAGAACGGAATCTCTTTCGATTATTTTGCTGTGGTTCCCCATTTTGTCGGCCGCTTAGCATGCCCATCTCTGGTTCCGGCTGAAAGAAGATGGAATTATAAATGAGAAATACGGCAGCTAAATGTTGTTTATTTTTTTACGCCTTTGTTCTACATGGCACAAGAACTAATAATCATGCTTATTATACACATCCTAGTCAACCTGGTGGTGGCAGGGTAACGCCCTCGCCTGCCAATCCGAAGGTCGCGGGTTCGAATCCCGCCTAGGTGGGTTTTTCTTCACCTAGGGCATGGATGTTTGTGATAGTCCTTGTTATTATGTTAATGGGCCCCTTGTAAAAGGCCGATTATGGCTGTTTAGGGGCCGCATGGAAATAAATAAATAAAAATAAATCCTTTGGGATTAAACTTGAAACGAGAGGAATATTCTGCCATGGCCGGGGTTCCTCATTTTGTCGGCCGGTTTGCACGCCAACCTCGGGTTCCGGCTAAACAAAAAACCAACCAACCAAAAAATCTTTTGAAAATATATAACAGAATATAACAAAGAAGAATGGGAATTACCTCCATCTTTAGCTGAACCTGTTCAGAACGGAATCTCTTTCGATTATTTTGCTGCGGTTCCCCATTTTGTTGGCCGCTTTGCATGCCAATCTCTGGTTCCGGCTGAAAGAAGATGGAATTATAAATGAGAAATACGGCTTCTAAATGTTGTTTATTTTTTTACGCCCTTGTTTTACATGGTACAAGAACTAATAATCATGCTTATTATACACAGCCTTTGCGATTAAACTTGAAACGAGAGGAATATTCTGCCATGGCCGGGGTTCCTCATTTTGTCGGCCGGTTTGCACGCCAACCTCGGGTTCCGGCTAAACAAACAACCAACAAAAAAAAAATCTTTTGAAAATATATAACAGAATATAACAAAGAAGAATGGGAATTACCTCCATCTTTAGCTGAACCTGTTCAGAACGGAATCTCTTTCGATTATTTTGCTGCGGTTCCCCATTTTGTTGGCCGGTTTGCATGCCCATCTCTGGTTCCGGCTGAAAGAAGATGGAATTATAAATGAGAAATATGGCATCTAAATGTTATTTTTTTACGCCTTTGTTTTACATGGTACAAGAACTAATAATCATGCTTATTATACACATCCTTTGCGATTAAACTGGAAACGAGAGGAATCCATGGCCGGGGTTCCTCATTTTGTCGGCCGGCTTGCACGCCAACCTCGGGTTCCGGCTAAACAAACAACCAAACAAAAAATCTTTTGAAAATATATAACAGAATATAACAATGAAGAATGGGAATTACCTCCATCTTTAGCTGAACCTGTTCAGAATGGAATCTCTTTCGATTATTTTGCTGCGGTTCCCCATTTTGTCGGCCGCTTTGCATGCCCATCTCTGGTTCCGGCTGAAAGAAGATGGAATTATAAATGAGAAATATGGCAGCTAAATGTTGTTTATTTTTTTACGCCTTTGTTCTACATGGCACAAGAACTAATAATCATGCTTATTATACACATCCTTTGCGATTAAACTTGAAATGAGAGGAATATTCTGCCATGGCCGGGAATCAAACCAGGGCTTTCCAGTTGCCAGGCTACCACTAAACTCTCATGGCAGACTAATTCTCTCGTTTCATAAAGAGGATGTCACCAGGTGATGGGGAGCGATATCATCATCGCTGTGCCTTTTGGAGGAAATCTGTTAGGGCTGGTTGATGCTAGCTTGGATAGCCTGGTCCCAACTAAGGAAAACATCCGTGTTCCAAAACTTGAGAATTAGTCGGCCACAAAATCTCAGTGGTACAATATTGGACCGGCAAGTAAAAGATCTGGGGTTGAATCCCCACACTGGCAGAATTTTTCTACTTTTTCAGAACTATTCCCGACACTCTGGATTATGCCTGTCAGCATAGTGATCTTCCAGTCAATTTTTTCCATAAATAAATACCATCAAAATACGGTCATACCCCATTTAACGTGGTGGATGCATTCCTGAAAGCAAGAGCACTAACTGAATCAGCGTTATGCGGGGTCATTTTAGTACAGTACTTTAGGAGATGCATGTCTAAAATCGTAATTACCTATTTTTAAAATACTAGTCGCTCTTCTTTTCGATATAGCAGATGTTACATTTCAGAAATCGTGCAATATAATAACTGTCGCAGCTTTTTTGTCATTTTCTCGATTCCACACTCCCTCCCCTTATAATCAGCGCCCTATACCACCAATAGGTGTCCAATTTCGTGAGATATGCAAACAAAAAATTATTTAAAAAAGTTGTAGAGAATAATATTCTCTGCAGCTTTTGTAACAACAAAGGTTTACATTAATGAAGCCTTATAACAGGTATTTGAGAAAAATTACACAAGCAAACCTCTAATTCCGATTGACTGATTCTAAACAATAAATAATCAGCTCTTGCCCCATATTAAAAACGCTAAATATGAAATTTGGTTATGATCCGGTAATTGGTACTTGAGTTAAAGCGACCACAAATACTTATAAAGTAAAAATTGGTCCAAGAACAAAGAGGGTTATAACGAATCAGTGTTGTATGGGACAGCGTTAAATGGGGTATTACCGTAAATACATAAATAGTTTTTAGTGTTGTACGGGACAACGTTAACCACTCATCCGGTTATTTAATTTTTCAAAACCAGAGGTGGGCATTTAAATTGCTATTGAGGTGAATCAAATCGCAAATCAATTAAAAAATACGTTAATTATTCAACATTTGAGTTGTTTATTCTTAAAAATATCGACTTAAACTATTTTTACCACAATACATGAATTAAAATGTTAATATATATTTCTTATTACAATAAAAATTTAATTTGTTAATAACATTTAATGGACACAAATTCCTAAAATATGGTATAAAGACATTAAAACTTTACACAATTACTAAGCGATTAAAAAATAAAAATATTATATATATAACATGTAAATGTTGTTAATTTTAAAATTAGGGTAACGGAAATGCAACCCGCAAGGCAAAGCCAGGGTCTAGATACGAGAAGCGTATCTTTTCCAAATAAAGAAGTGAAGCCCGTTTACTGCCGAGACGGTAAACTAAAAGGATGCAGCTAGTTGCCAGAGAAGCTGCGTGATGGAATATTACGGCATACCCATAGCAAACAGCCGAGATAACAGCATGACGTATATATATATACAGCATACCCAGATGAGTGGTTAAATGGGGCAATACTGTAAATACATACAGTTTTCAGAATTTTTTACATTTTAAGTTTTTTTTAAAAATAAGTTTGTTACTCCAAATGAAAAATTTACAATAAAATAGAAACATTTCTGATACATGCAAACCCGTATTGTCATTAACGTGAATCATTCCTCGAGTCAACCATGCTGAGTTTGGTATCATTTGTACTATTTGGGAATGGATTTTAAATTTCAACTTCACATAAAAATAAATTTTGAATCTTTTGAAATATCGATGAAAATGAAATTTGGAGACTACGGCGTACAGAATGGAATTTAAATATAAATTCCTGAACCGTAAAATAATCCCAGTGAGCACTTGCACGTCAATAAGACTTCAGCTAATGAAGATGAGAGCTTAGCTCTCGAAATACGTATCTAGTGAGTTTTTCCAGAGTGATTGTGCGTGCGTGTGTGTGCTTTTCTTTTCCATTTAGGCTAGTTTCCGACAACAGGTCCCTGTAGGCCATCGTCCAGCAAACTTGTTAGCATAAATTTATTTATTTTTCTATATTTCTCTTATTGAGGTGTGAGTGCTCACTTGGATTATTTTACTGTTCAAGAGTTTTTATTTTAATCCTTTTTGAAATATCGCAAAAGTTATTTTTTTTACAAGATTGTTCGATTTAACAACAGGCAATGGAACTCAAGCATCTTAAAACAAAAATAATTACACAGAATACACCTTATATAATAGCCTACTTCTGTACATACATGCATGCGAACGAACATAAACGCATGCGAACGAACATAGACGCACGCGAACGAACAATGAAAAACGATGTTTGATAGACATCCGATTTGGAGAAACTAACACAAATGGCATCCAAGCATCGAAAGCTCTTCTTGCCCAATTTGTATTGAGGGCTTAAGTGTCTCATCAAATGGGAAGGCCTTCTACATCCGCAACAAAAGATACGGTGATGTCGTCGACCACTCTATCTCTGTAGACACTGAACCCTTGGACAAATACACATCCACACTGACACGCAACTGTCTCATTTTACATTAATCTCTCGTAATTCGCGAAGTACGTGGAATAGAAAAACGATACGATACCTCTTAGGTGACACTGCTGCTGCCAACAGGAAATCAAATATAACACAATGGTAAAGTGACAGGGAAATGCTTACAACTATATTGGAGTGACGTAATACAAAGCAGAAATATACAAAGATACTTAATGGAATTGTCCACTTGGAAGGATAACAAACGATACGAAAAGTAATGGACTAACAAGGAAATCTTCCACTGGCCGGTTCAAGGCTCGTCTCTCTCCGTGTCCTTCCTCATTCTCTCTCTCTTCCTACGCCTCTCATTCAGGTTCGACACTCCTCACTGCCGGCTGCCAGTCTGCGACGTTGTCAGATCGGAAGTCTGCTAGCTCGGTCTGTTCTCCGGGAAGAGAGCACACCACTCGCGAAAGTCTATTGGTTAAATCGCACAATGGTAGCGTTCTCTTCTGGGCTAATGTCTGTTGCTTATGAAAGTAGAGACTGTACGTACGTGCAAAGCCCAAGTACTCGCGTTTGCAGAAGTATGAGCGTTTGCAGGGGTGCGTGCGTTTGCAGGGGTCCGTCGTTTGCTGGAGTTCGTCGTTTGATTGAGTTTGAACACAAAAACTTCTGGCGAACATGAAAAAATGAGGATAAACTGTAACCGGGTTAAATGCTGCAACACGAACATGAATGAACATTTCCCTTTGTTGTACTGACAGCTGGTTGTTCGTTCGTGGTCGTTCGTGTTCGTTCGCATTCAAAGACACGTCCACACTGTATTCGTCAATGTGCGTTTGTATGCTCGTACATGTGGACGCGGCTTTAGGTTAAGAGAAAGACAAGAAAGATAGGACACAAAGGAACGATGAACGAAAGTGGTAAAATAGTCACTGAGTGTCTGGAAACATACATTGGGGAGCTGTATGACAAAGACGGCAAGCCAGAAAATATTGAATTAGATAAATTAGATGAAAAAGAGGAAGTCTTCACAAATTAAAATCTTCATTTTTTCATCTACAAAACATTTTTATCCCAAGTTCGTACATCGATTTTAAGTCATATTTTAAAAAAAAGCACATTCAGAATGCCCTGTATTGAATCCCATGCTTTTTTTACGGGAAATTGAAATGGAAAAATGGGGTCGAAAAAGACCCCCTCAAAATGCAAATTTTAGGAATTTTCGATTTTTCTCATTAGTTGCGACCTATGACCGACCGGCATGCAAAATTTCAGATCTCCAGCCCTTCTGGAAGTGCCTCAGAATGAGGCATGGGACACCTAGGATGTACGCACACAAGATTTTTATATTATAGAGAAACACTTAAAATCCATTTTAATCTGGGTTCAATTACTTACCTGTGGGAGTCTTTCGTAATCCAACGATGTCTGGACAAAATCCATGGGATTACACACAAGCTAAATGGAAACCATAAAAGAAGAAAAAACAAAAATAAATAAAAATTAAAAATTCTTCAAAAAAATTAAATATATGAGAAGAAATGTTCTTGCATTTACAGGGAATCAAACTGAGTCTCTCCCAAGCTGCCAAGAGGTGACTGATTTTATAATTATACTTCTATATATGTATATATATATAATTATATATATAGTTTATACTTTTCTAGAGGGAAATCAGAGAAACCAAACCCACTCACAGAGTTGCCAATCTCCATGCAGTGATTCTGGAAGATTCAATCAATTTCTAAGATTGAATTCCGTCATGATTCTAAATATTGTACATACCGTATTGGCCCGAATATAATGCGACCCCAAGTATTTTGAAAGGAATTTTAGAAAAAGACGGAAAAACATTTAATTTTCTCTATTTTACACATTTTAATTATTTGTAAACTCGTGAATTGTGTATTAAAGGGGGGTAATGTGACGTAACGTTTAGACGGTCCTCGTTTTCTGACGTTGAGTGTCGCGACCCTGCGTATAGTTGTGCCGGTGCTGTGGTTGCTCCAATTTGACCTTGATCTATTTTCAAGTCTCCTCAGACCCCTGCTGAGTATATCTGTACAATGTAGTATCGTGACATGAACGCCCAATTCACTTACAATGTAGCAATTATAAACAGACGTGCTGAAACACGTGTCATGAAATGCGCCAATACACAGTTATTTTTTTAAAGCTACAAGTACTCGAATATAGTGCGAAAGCGACTTTTAAAGGTACATATTGAGGAAAAAAACATCGCACTATATTCGGGTCAATACGGTACTGTTAATCATAATAACCTAATTTTAACTTGATTTTCATGCATATGGTGCGTAGGAATCTCTTAGTAACTTCCAATTTAACTTGAATCCAGTCCACTGAAGCATGCCTCGCATACGAGTGAATATATTTGTCGACTTAAAGGAAAAAGTAAAAAATTGTCATAGAGTTAAACAGCGCACAAATTGGGCAGAAATGTGTGGGTAGTGCATTCCACTTGATACAAAACGAAACCTATAGCGTTCCCGTCGTTAAAAAACTCGGATCAGAACGTTCCGGTTGATAAAAAATTGTCCAATTCGAGCACTGCTTTCAAAGGAACATACGCAGTATATTTGAGGGAAGAGCAGAGGCACATTATACCTTCATGGGGCCCAAGACAAAATGGAATTTGGGGGCCCCATCTAAAGAAAAAACTAATACAGAAGATTTTCAATTTCATTTTTTTGTGGCATGTGATCATATAGGTGAAAAGACATCCGATGCCAGTGGTGCCGGTTACATACAAGGCAGTCTTTATTTTTCCAATTAGCTAACTTAACTATTTAAGGAAGAACTAAATTTAAAATTTCATAAAAATCGAGAAAAACGTTTTTGAAAAAAAAACGTAATTTTCAAATTAATCTTCAAATTCATTGACCTTGGCAGGTAGAAAGTTCAGTTTCTGATAAAAATCACTTAAAAATATTAGTAAAAACAGCAATGAGTTTTTGAAATAGTGATTTTGGGGCCCCATCTAAACGGGGGCCCTAGACAGATGTCTTTTATGCCTACATGATAACGTGCCTCTGGGGAAGACTTTATGCAGCAGGAACATACCTCACATTATATAATAGAAGTCAATAGGAAATTACGTTTCCATTTACCACATTTAGTTCTTGCTTCCCGATTGATCTGTCTCACTCTCAACGAAGCATCCCGCAAGAGCGAGCCAAAATGTTTTTAATTTGTATCCATTTCCGCCTTCTATACCTTTCCACGATTGTAAAGAAGTTGCGGAGAAATCGCGTGATACCGAACGACCAGCCACGTTAGTCGAAAACCAGTCCTTTAAAAATCATGTTAAACCGAAATTGTGTCGGTAGAATTCGTGTTAGTCAGAGATTGGGTGTATGCTGAAAACAAAGCCGTCAAACACGAACACATAATTTTAAATTTTCCACTTGAAATTTTACCTCGTCCTCCTCAGCATTCTCCTCTGATTCAAAACTTATCGAAGTCAAGGCGATCTGGAAGGAAAGAGATGCAAAAAGAGAACATGAAAACAATCTGAAGATTGGCAGAATTTATTACACGGCATTAATTCAATACCATTAGTTACGGCAAACTTCCAAAATTTTAATGGTAAAATTTAAACATTTGTGAAAACAATGTCGATCCCAATCGGACCACTTTTTTTTATTCAATTTTATATTTCGTTTTTTATTTAATTTAAATATGGCCATCGAATCATCTTTTTAACTAAAATTTTAAATAAATTTAAATTTGTACATTTTCTGTTATCCTGAAATATATGAATTACAAAAGCAAAGTGTATTCATTTCGTCATGAAAAGGAAAAGAACTTTGTTACTTCCACAAATTTAATTTTAGACGACTGGTTTCACTACGATCACAGCATCATCGGGTGATAAAATATAAAAATAGTTTCATAGGGTAAAATAACGGGGGGGGGGGGGGAGACAGGAGGGGTTACAAAGAAAATGAATGGAAGGTAATTGAATAAACGGTTAGGAAAAGGAAGGGGTTGGAAAAGAAGGCGAAAGCAATCAAGTAGCAAAATGTTACAAAAACTTGGTAAAAGGGCCAAAGACAACAATGTTGTTACACAATATTTACAAAATATTCGGTAAGCTAAATAGAGGAGAATGATTGCGGAAAAGGTATTCATTTAAGAGAAGCGAGTCTTCACAAATAATTATCTCTCTAGCTGTTCACAACTCCCCGTTTGGCCGATGTAGACCGCTCCGCAATCATCACAAGCAAGTTCATGTACACCACTTCTTAATGACGACTGTATCGGGTTTTTAGCATTAAGGAATAATTTGGAAAAAGTAACTGGGGAGTAGAAAGCAGGTATAATGATATTTGCAAAGTATATTATTCAATTTTTTTTTAGGTGTGCAGCAACGGGCAAGCTAGTAGTTTTAGATAATTAGGTAATGAATTACCTGGTGTAGGTGCTCGCCTGTTATCATTTCCACTGTCACTGGATCAGGAGGAAGTTCATTTCTCTGAAATACAAACAGTAATTCAACCGTTGAAGGCGTGATGTGGTGGAATAATTCCATATTGATTACTAAATAAAAATCTTGTAATTTTCCACTATTTTATTAGGACACGACCTAGGTTTCGTCGCTTAGCGTCATCATCAGGTGATACAGAGAAAACCAAAAGGGTATATGTAGGGGAGATAGATGGAGTGGGAGGTAGAAGAGTGGGGGAGGGAGGAAAGACATTGTACGGGCATGACTGCTAGGTGATTGGTTGGTAACTTGGTGGAGGGGAAATGACGGTTACAGTTTTGCGAAGGGAATGGAGAGGAGGGGTGAGTGGGTTGGGAATAATTGCTCATTAAGGAGTAACACTTTGTTGCCAATATGTTGCAATATCTCTAGCTGCTCCAAGGCATCCAGGCGAGGTCCTTTGTGTTCGAAATGGAGGAAATCGGGGTTGAAATGACAGGCGTTTGAAGTCTCGAAGAGATGTTTGGCCAATAGTGAAGAAGCATCTCTCCTCCGTAGACACCTCATATGCTCCTTAATCCTTGCGTGGAAACTCCTCCCGGTCTGCCCGATGTACATCGCCTCACAACTGTCGCACTTAACCCTATATACCCCACTCAATTTGATCCTTACATTTACACAAGAGTTTGGCTAGTGTTAGGGGGGGATAAAAGGAGGTATGGTATTTATCTTCTATCTCCCACTCCATCTTTCTCTCCTACATATTAAGGGTTAAATGTAAGAATGGACCTTCTGGTCTAAATTTCGCCCAAATAAAGACGATTATCTATCTATCTATACCCTTTTGGTTTTCTCTGTATCACCTGATGATGACGCTAAGCGTTGAAACCTAGGTCATGTCCTAATAAATTAGTGGAAAATTCCAAGATTTTTATTTAGTAATCAATATAAACAGTAAACTTGAATAGAGAATGAAAATAAAACACTTAAGATACGGTTACTAAAGCAGGAGGTGGAGGCACATTTTCTAAAGGATTTTTCAGGTTCTGGTTTGTCTTCACAATGTGTACGCTCATTTTTCCTCATACACGTGATCACTCTATCCATCCGTCTGTGGACAATCAACATTTTTTGTTTTAAAAGATGTTTGGAATTTTCTCTTTGAATGAGATAGCTCCCATTGATCTATGGATTTTACACAGATTGGATTTTCAGAGTAGTTCGTATATTTTCCGGTAGGTGGCTTCAAATTCGGAAAAATTAAAAACTTGGGAATGGTATTGTAGCCAAATTACTGAAGTTACAGGAGTGAAGTTTTCACGGTCTAGTGAGGATATACCATATTAGCCCGAATATAGTGCGACCCCAAGATTTTGAAAGGAATTTTAGAAAACGACGAAAAAACATTTAATTTTCTCTATTTTACACATTTAAATTACCTGTAAACTCATGAATTATGTACTAAAGGGGGGGTTATGTGACGCCACGTTTAGACGGTCCTCGTTTTCTAACGCTTGATTGTCACGTCCCTACGTGAAGTTGTGCCGGTGCTGTGGTTGCTGCAATTTGACCTTGATCCATTTTCAAGTCTCCTCAGACCCCTACCGAGTATATTTGTACAATGTAGCATCGTAACGTGAACGTCCAATTCACTTGCAATGTAGCAATTATAAAAATATGCGCTGAAACACGCGTCATGAAACGCGCCGATACGCAGTTATTTTTTAAAGATGCAAGTATTCGAATATAGTACGAATGCAACAAGTACTCGAATATAATGTGAATGCGACTTAAAAAGGTACATATTGAGGAAAAAAACATCGCACTATATATATATATATATATATATATATATATATACACTCACACAAAACCCTATCAAGACCCGCATTCTATGGTACCTCCAGTTTAGGCCATCTTCTTTCCAATGGAAAAGATAACATCGAAAATCTTAATAAAAGCGGCATTTACAAACTGAGTTGCAATGATTGCGACAAATTTTACATTGGACAAATGGGAAGGAATTTTAAGACCCGTTGCAAAGAACACTGACGTTGCTTTACTTCCAACTCCCAAAAATCCCATTTTGCAAAACACCTCATTGACCACAAACATTCTGCCAATTTTTGTCCAGCCACATTGCATCTCGAAAACAAAAGCTGGAGACTCAACCTTCTCGAACAATTAGAAATCCTCCACCACGTGAAGACCCACGCCAACGACATTATTAACGAACATCTCTTCCCAACCCACTCCTTCCCTCGGTCTTTCCCTTGCTAAACAATTACCCCAACCGTCTTCTTCCCCCTCCGCCCACACCCTAAAAAGTACCATTTAAGAAGAGATCCTCTTCCTTCCCCATATCCTGTTTTCTCCACACCTCCCTCCCCGACCTCGCCCATTTCCTCTATATACGTTGCAGTGTCCTTATTCTTGATCTGATGACGACTAAGTGTTAGTCGAAACCGGTTGTCTGTTTTGTGTGAGTTATTAAAGTGGATTCTTTATTAAACGTTTTATTCATTTTCCTGAGTATTACAATGTTTGGACATTAGTGGGTACCGCACCATAATCGATTTATCAGAGAAAATATTAATGCCCTAATTACCTGCAAACACATCCAAATCGTCGATTCATTTACAAAGCTAGTTTCATCGCGGCACCCATGTTGGGAACCACCGCTCAAACCGCTCCGCTACCACCTGTGTACGATAATCCGCCTCCGCTTTGGATGCCGCATCATTCACCCTCAACCGTTCCACATTTTTCCGACCTACCTCCCGAGTCAATTTCTTCTTCGAACGGGGTTTCCGTTTCGTCTCTTCCTTCAACTCCCCCTGCTCCATCATCTCCAGCAACTTCTTAGCGGGGATCATCTTTCGTCTTGTTCGCCTCCGAGGTTCTTCCCGAGGAACGGGACATTCTTCGTTTGCCTGAAAGGAAGACACGTAAGTTTGAACCTCTGCAATCTGGAAGTTTGCTGTCAGAATGGTTTAGGAATCTATATTAATAAAAGGTAATGTGTGTGGACAACATATTTCGAAAACCAAGAAACTTAGTCTTAAAGCTTGCTACACTTACTAATGGGACCATGAGGATGTGCACCTCCGAGCCAAAATTTTTAATTTTGGTGGCAGGGGGGAATGGGAGGGAGGGAATGGGAAATGGGAGGGGAGGAAAGGGAGAGGGGAATGGGAGGGGGGATGGGCGGGGGGAATGGGAGAGGGGAATGGGAGGGGGGAATGGGCGGGGAGAATTGGAGGGGGGAAATGGAGGGGGGAAATGGGAAGGGGGTGCCATTTCCCATAAGATAACACATAAAAATTGATTTTTCAATGCATACTTTTACTCTTGCACAAAAAGAAATTAGAAATAAAACGTAATTTGTGTAATGCTTATTATTTAACTAGCAAAGACCCGTCAAAAATGACGGGATGATGACAGAAATCTAAAAATAGAAATTCGAGTTTGTGAAAATTTTCTCTTGAAAAACAAAGCAAATGAAAATACTTCTTTTTTAATTTCTCAAACTTAAATTTCTTTGTTTTGTATTGTTTATTTTTGGCAGCACCTATTTGAAGATTTAACGATTACTGTAACAGCTGTTTTAAAACGACGTTTTCTGCGAATGTGCGATCCTCGCCTGGAATTATTTTACCACGATGCGGTGCGTTGTGAACATGGACTCTTAAATTTTCACGACTTGTGCATCGTGTCGATTTTATACGCATAAATAAGAAAGCGTACAATAATGAGGATCTCGAGTTCAACAATCTGTTCCGTCGTCATGGGAACCTTTCGCAAAAAATGCAATGTTTTCACAAAATTTTGAATTTTTATGCAAAGTTCGAGTGATTTCGAACCGAAAGAAAAAATCGACGACGAGAATAAGAATCTTTGTTTATTTTCCTCTCAAATGTCTTTTATCCGAAGGTCGCAGGTCGATTATTTTTAATTTAATTCTGCAAAAGAAAAAAAGCCCGCAGTTCGAAAAAACGATTTCTACGGGTTATGTTGTAGGGAATATATCACCAGCCATGGACTCGAACTCGGGACGTTTTACGTAAATTTTTCTTCTTCGGAGCATTGTTACTTATGAGCAGACCATTTCCGCCAAATTTCATTGTTATATCTACGTATTTGATAAAGTTATTCGTCTTAAAATGTATCTTTACCACCAGTTGCGCACGAACAGACGAACGAACCTGGGATTTAATTATATTTGGATTATGAACTGAAAAGAACTGAGACTTTACACTTGTAGCAATTATAAAAATATGCGCTGAAAAACGCCAATATGCAGTTATTTTTTAAAGATACAAGTATTCGAATACAGTACGAACGCAACAAGTACTCGAGTATAGTGCGAATGTGACTTTCAAAGGTACATATTGAGGAAAAAACATCGCACAATATTCGGGTCAATACGCTAAAACTGTTAATGACAGGCAACGAATCATTCTAAACATAATAAATCTTTCACTCATAAGCTACCTGATTAGGGATGTCAGCTGTACTGGTCCCTTCTTCGCCGACACTTGCAACATTCTGAAATAAGTCAAAACAGCATGTATGAATAACTGCACAGAAATCGCAACACAACTTTATTTTGAAGACTAATGATATAAGATAACAAATCTCCAAATGCTGTACTAAAATTTCAAAGTTCGGATACACCACTAAAAAAAGGGAAGGGGGAGGAAATTTTTTTAAAATTAAAAATTGAATACCACAAATACCCGCATATAATGCGCATCCTTGTATAACGTGCAGGGGGGTTTTCGGCCTCGTAATCTATGATTTTTCTATATACCCGCTTATAGCACGAACAGATTTCTTTTTAGCGTTACCGTTCCAGAATAAAGTAGATGGCGTAACGCGGTCTAAAGCAATGACCGATTTATTGGTATTATGTATTGGTAACATAATGAAAGTGCGAAATGAAATTTTCGAATAGCGTTCCAAAAGAACGTCAGCTAACTCAATCATTACATACTCTATGTTTACTTACAAGGTGATATTAGGATATACACAACAAATCGAATTATATTAATTTCACAGTAGGGCATATGACATTGTTTGAGCTAATAAAATGAAGGAATGACGATAATCCAATTTTTTTACATACGTTTTTGTCACGCCTGAGGTGGACGGGTTCGCCCAACCTTCAGTTTTACCCTAATTAGAACACTCTGGAGCACGTAAAAATGACAGCAAATAACCGTAATAAACTACAGACTCTAAGAATCAAGAATAAATCGCATATGAATGCTGAGAGAAAGGTAGTTCTACAAGAAGCATCAACTCCCAGCGTACTCAAATGCATCAGCTGCCATTGTTTCTAATTGTAAATAGTACCAGTCCCTCACCATTTAATTATACTTGGATTATGAACTGAAAAAACTGTGATGTTTACACTTTTTAGTAATTTTTTATGCTAAAGATCCGTGAAAACCAAAACGTCTATACACCCTACAAGAAATTTTCCTTGTGTGCCCTTGTGAAAAGTGGGGGATTCGGCTTACAATCGGTATAGGCTTACAATCAATTATATATGGTACCGGTTGCAGAGTGCTGTTTAACAAATAGATCTTCGTTAATATTTCTTTGCCACAAAACTTTTAATTGCCCAAAAGTATTTTTGCTTCTAGGAACTTTTGATTATCTGAATTTTATATTTAACGATTACTTGTCAGTGTATACAAACGTTGGTTTCATTAGTTCTCGTAAAATTTTCTCAAAATCTTTTTTTTTAATTCACCAATTTTAATCTCTCCTACTTGCCAGTGTCAGTTGCTTTGCAGCGAAATGCATTTTGCTCAAAATTTTACAACCAAGGAAGAGGAGAGGGGAGGGGAGGAGCTGCGTGGCAAAGTTGCGCACTGACTTAAGAAGAGCGGACAATTCATAAATTACGTCACGCGATAAGTTAATTTCTGAAATTGATAGTCTCCGCGTGACTTGGTGGAAAGATTCCATAATTATAAATCAGGGAAACAGAAACGCAACGTATTATACGTGGAATAATACGCCGTGTTTATAAGTTAATTTCCATCCGTTCTTTCAATTCCCCACAATGCACACAACTCCAAAATCTCTGTAAAAAGCTTTGTACAATGAATAACAAATGATAATTTAAAACACCTGTCATCGAAATTGTTGTCATAGTAATTCCTTTATAAGCACACAAACTTTGAATGTGATCTCTCGGGTTTATTGCAAATTTTTTGACATTGTTAGGTTGAAATTTTCATAGCTCAAATATTTTATGAGAAAAAGAAAGTATATCTGTAATTTCAAAATAACTTTTCCGTAGGATGGATATAATGATAATTACGATATAAATTCCGTTAAACTTTCTTATATGCAACTTTCCTTCAACATCATCATTTTCCTTTATTAATTTCTTCCGGTTTTAGGTCAACCACTAACCAAGATGTTCTACAAAGGTTGCTGGTATCGTCCGATCCAATTATTTCATCCATGAAACTTGAGCCATTTTAACCAAGGAGACATTCTCCTCCGACGTTTTGCGCCTTCTACTTTCTCCCGAAATTAATAGAACAGATGCAATGCACTCCAGCTCACACCCTTCCACGATCAAAGCTGATATGAGCAGCAGTGATGGCAGCGATTAAGAAAAAAGTCAGTTTTTTGGACTTAAAATAAAATATTGATAAAATATGACCATTCATTATTGTTTTTATAATGATTATGTCTTCTCATCATAAATAGGAACATCTTCTCATTGCAAAGGATTGTTTTCTTTAAACTTTTGAGTTTTGGCCACCTTTTTCAGAATTGGTCCCACTGTGCAATGTAGCAGCTAAATATCGATTCCGGACAAAGTTTAACCTTTTTTCTGCAACATTAAACTCTGATACAAAGTCATTTCTTTCATCAAACCAAGGGCGTCGCCTTCTCAAACGATACACTTCCCTCCCCTTGCCCCAATGCATCACAAAATTTCAACCCTCCCCCTGTATAGAATATAGATACTGGTATTAATGAAAGAAAAAAAATTGAGGCTTTGTTCAATTTTTTAGCCAAAAAACATTAATTTTTACCTTGGAGAATATGAGAATGCAATTCTGACAAACTTACCCATTTTCGTGGCCTCCCAGGCTTTCTTCTTCTAGCTATCATCTGAAAGAAGAATTCTGGTATTATATTCAAACATATTATATTCAAGCATAAAATGAATCAGAAGATTCAATGTTTATACCGTAATGACCCGAATATAGTGCGATGTTTTTTCCCTCAATATGTACCTTTAAAAGTCGCATTTGCACTATATTCGAGTACTTGTAGCTTTAAATCATAAGTGTGTTTTACACGTCTCCGCACGCCTTTCAGCGCATATGTTTATAATTGCTACATTGTAAGTGAATTGGACGTTCATGTTACGATGCTACATTGTACAAATATACTCGGTAGGGGTCTGAGGAGACTGGAAAATAGATCAAGCTCAAATTGCAGCAACCACAGCACCGGCACAACCTCACGCAGGGACGCAACACTCAGCATTAGAAAACGAGGACCGGCTAAACGTGGCATCACATTACCCCCTTTTGGTACATAATTCATGAGTTCACAGGTAATTTAAATGTGCAAAATAACGAAAATTAAATGTTTTTCGTCTTTTTTCTAAAATTCCTTTCAAAATACTTGTGGTCGCTCTATATTCGGGGTCGCATTATATTCGGGCTAATACGGTAATTTTTAACTTTAATTTTAATCATAGAAACAGTGATTACAGATGGACATGATGACAGACGGACAAAAATAATACCATATTTTTCAATAGATAACGCACACCTCAATATTTTCACCATTCATTAAAATGTATACATAACACGCAGTCGAAACTCTTTTGCTAGGTATGATTTAACTCTCAAAAAACGGTGAATAACTAAATGAAGGTGTACTTATTTAATCTATTTTTCAGTTTTAGAGATTGCTGCCTAAAGAGTCCTTAACACTCCGGTAGTTGCACGGGATACTACAGTATTCCATTGCATTATTTTTTCGAATTACTAAACAGATGGCGCAATATTAATTAGTTCAATCAATTTCTAAGATTGAATTCCGTCATGATTCTAAATATTGTACATACCGTATTAGCCCGAATATAATGCGACCCCAAGTATTTTGAAAGGAATTTTAGAAAAAGATGAAAAAACATTTAATTTTCTCTATTTTACACATTTAATATATCTGTAAACTCATTAATTGTGTATTAAAGGGGGGTAATGTGACGTAACGTTTAGACGGTCCTCGTTTTCTGACGTTGAGTGTCGCGACCCTGCGTATAGTTGTGCCGGTGCTGTGGTTGCAGCAATTTGACCTTACGCTTTTATTAATTCAGTACCTCCTCATCATAACTAGCAGACTTAGTCATTTTTATTCTACACGTCAAACAAGAATTCTTGATCCTAAGCTCTAATGATGGTATCCGTTGCTCCTGATGTGTGTTAAATTACGGTCCGTTAAATCGGTGTTTTCTGTATTTATGAAAATTTAAAATTATTTCACTTATTGGATCAGTTGAAGCAATCGTTATGAGTTTGTAAATACAGTATTAGCCCGAATATAGTGCGATCCCAAGTATTTTGAAAGGAATTTGAGAAAAAGATGAAAAAACATTTAATTTTCTCTATTTCACACATTTAAATTAACCTGTAAACTCACGAATTATGCACAAAAGGGGGGTATGTGATGCCACGTTTAGACGGTCCTCGTTCTCTAAGTGTACTTTCACACGGGCGTTTCCAGTGGCGGCGTTTGATAGTTTACGGACGCCGCCACAATCGCTACTGCCGTTCACACGAGCGACAAAACGCAGTGCTTCTTCAAACAAAATAGCAACATGGACGTGGAAGAGGTAGCAGAAATCGCGTACATAATATACCGTCGTCACCGTAGACGAAAAAGACTGTGTTGGGTACAATTTCTGTCGCGACCCTGCATGAAGTTGTGCCGACACACTGTGGTTGCTGCAATTTGACGTTGATCTATTTTTGAGTCTCCTCGGACCCCTACCGAGTATATTTGTACAATGTAGCATCGTAACATGAACGTCCAATTCACTTACAATGTACATATGCGCTGAAACACGCCAATACGCAGTTATTTTTTAAAGATACAAGTATTCGAATACAGTACGAATGCAACAAGTACTCGAGTATAGTGCGAATGGGACTTTCAAAGGTACATATTGAGGAAAAAACATCGCACAATATTCGGGTCAATACGCTAAAACTGTTAATAGCAGGCAACGAATCATTCTAAACATAATAAATCTTTCACTCATAAGCTACCTGATTAGGGATGTCAGCTGTACTGGTCCCTTCATCGCCGACACTTGCATCATTCTGAAATAAGTCAAAACAGCATGTATGAATAACTGCACACAAATCGCAACACAACTTTATTTTGAAGACTAATGATATAAGATAACAAATCTCCAAATGCTGTACTAAAATTTCAAAGTTCGGATACACCAATAAAAAAAGGGAAGGGGGAGGAAATTTTTTAAAAATATGTATAGCATGCAGGGGGGTTTCCAGCCTCATAATCTATGATTTTTAAGTTTAAACAAATATATAACAGTTAAGGTACTACTGGATGAGCTAGGAACCTAAAATTTTAAAATTATTTATAAATACCCGCATATAATGCGCACCCTTGTATAGCATGCAGGGGGGTTTCCAGCTTCATAATCTATGATTTTTAAGTTTAAGCAAATAGATAACAGTTTAGGTACTACTGGATGAGCTAGGAAGCTAAAATTTTAAAATTATTTACAAAGTAGTAAATTTGCACAAATAAATTTTTCAATTTCACCATATATGAATTGAGGCAGCCATTAAAAATTATTTAAATTTAAAGAATTAGAAAAATATTATTTTACTTCTAGAAGTGCTACAACTTTAAAATTTGGCAAAAAAGTGTGGCATTAGTACCCCATAATGGAGAAAGTGTAAAATTTATAAAATTGCAACATTTGGGGATTGTTTTAAACTATTATTTTTACATCTGGGAAAAACAAAAATCGCTGTGGAGGTAAAATCTATAGAATAAAAAGACTATTTGTAATGATGAAATGTCCGTCTGAAAAATGAATGTTTTTTCAATTTGAGATGAAATGCTTGCAGTATGCAAGCACCAACTACTAGTTCCTTTATAAGCACACAAACTTTGAATGTGATCCCTCCGGTTTATTGCAAATTATTTGACATTGTTAGGTTGAAATTTTCATAGCTCAAATATTTTACGAGAAAAAGAAAGCATATCTGTAATTTCAAAATAACTTTTCTGTCGGATGGATATAATGATAATTACGATATAATTTCTGTTAAACTTTCTTATATGCAACTTTCCTTCAACATCATCATTTTCCTTTATTAATTTCTTCCGGTTTTAGGTCAACCACTAACCAAGATGTTCTACAAAGGTTGCTGGTATCGTCCGATCCAATTATTTCATCCATGAAACTTGAGCCATTTTAACCAAGGAGACATTCTCCTCCGACGTTTTGCGCCTTCTACTTTCTCCCGAAATTAATAGAACAGATGCAATGCACTCCAGCTCACACCCTTCCACGACCAAAGCTGATATGATCAGCAGTGATGACAGCGATTAAGAAAAAAGTCAGTTTTTTGGACTTAAAATAAAATATTGATAAAATATGACCATTCATTATTGTTTTTATAATGATTATGTCTTCTCATCATAAATAGGAACATCTTCTCATTGCAAAGGATTGTTTTCTTTAAACTTTTGAGTTTTGGCCACCTTTTTCAGAATTGGTCCCACTGTGCAATGTAGCAGCTAAATATCGATTCCGGACAAAGTTTAACCTTTTTTCTGCAACATTAAACTCTGATACAAAGTCATTTCTTTCATCAAACCAAGGGCGTCGCCTTCTCAAACGATACACTTCCCTCCCCTTGTCCCAATGCATCACAAAATTTCAACCCTCCCCCTGTATAGAATATAGATACTGGTATTAATGAAAGAAAAAAAATTAAGGCTTTGTTCAATTTTTTAGCCAAAAAACATTAATTTTTACCTTGGAGAATATGAGAATGCAATTCTGACAAACTTACCCATTTTCGTGGCCTCCCAGCCTTTCTTCTTCTAGCTATCATCTGAAAGAAGAATTCTGGTATTATATTCAAACATCAGTCCATGACAGTAAACAGGCAATAGTGCTATACATTACGGCACAGCATAAAATGAATCAGAAGATTCAATGTTTATACCGTACCGACCCGAATATAGTGCGATGTATTTTCCCTCAATATGTACCTTTAAAAGTCGCATTTGCACTATATTCGAGTACTTGTAGCTTTAAATCATAAGTGTGTTTTACACGTCTCCGCACGCCTTTCAGCGCATATGTTTATAATTGCTACATTGTAAGTGAATTGGACGTTCATGTTACGATGCTACATTGTACAAATATACTCGGTAGGGGTCTGAGGAGACTGGAAAATAGATCAAGCTCAAATTGCAGCAACCACAGCACCGGCACAACCTCACGCAGGGTCTCGACACTCAACGTTAGAAAACGAGGACCGTCTAAACGTGACGTCACATTACCTCCCTTTAGTACATAATTCATGAGTTTACAGGTAATTTAAATGTGCAAAATAAAGAAAATTAAATGTTTTTTTGTCTTTTTCTAAAATTCCTTTCAAAATACTTGGGGTCGCACTATATTCGGGCTAATACGGTAATTTTTAACTTTCATTTTAATCATAGAAACAGTGATTACAGATGGACATGATGACAGACGGACAAAAATAATACCATATTTTTCAATAGATAACGCACACCTCAATATTTTCACCATTCATTAAAATGTATACATAACACGCAGTCGAAACTCTTTTGCTAGGTATGATTTAACTCTCAAAAAATGGTGAATAACTAAATGAAGGTGTACTTATTTAATCTATTTTTCAGTTTTAGAGATTGCTGCCTAAAGAGTCCTTAACACTCCGGTAGTTGCACGGGATACTACAGTATTCCATTGCATTATTTTTTCGAATTACTAAACAGATGGCGCAATATTAATTAATTCAATCAATTTCTAAGATTGAATTCCGTCATGATTCTAAATATTGTACATACCGTATTAGCCCGAATATAATGCGATCCCAAGTATTTTGAAAGGAATTTTAGAAAAAGATGAAAAAACATTTAATTTTCTCTATTTTACACATTTAAATTATCTGCAAACTCATTAATTGTGTATTAAAGGGGGGTAATGTGACGTAACGTTTAGACGGTCCTCGTTTTCTGACGTTGAGTGTCGCGACCCTGCGTATAGTTGTGCCGGTGCTGTGGTTGCAGCAATTTGACCTTGATCTATTTTCAAGGCTCCTCAGACCACTACCGAGTATATTTGTACAACGTAGCATCATAACATGGACGTCCAATTCACTTACAATGTAGCAATTATAAGCATATGCGTTGAAACACGCCAATACGCAGTTATTTTAAAAGATACAAGTATTCGAATACAGTACGAATGCAACAAGTACTCGAGTATAGTGCGAATGTGACTTTCAAAGGTACATATTGAGGAAAAAACATCGCACAATATTCGGGTCAATACCCTAAAACTGTTAATAGCAGGAAACGAATCATTCTAAACATAATAAATCTTTCACTCATAAGCTACCTGATTAGGGATGTCAGCTGTACTGGTCCCTTCATCGCCGACACTTGCAACATTCTGAAATAAGTCAAAACAGCATGTATGAATAACTGCACAGAAATCGCAACACAACTTTATTTTGAAGACGAATGATATAAGATAACAAATCTCCAAATGCTGTACTAAAATTTCAAAGTTCAGATACACCACTGAAAAAAGGGAAGGGGGAGGAAATTTTTTTAAAATTAAAAATTGAATACCATAAATACCCGCATATAATGCGCACCCTTGTATAACGTGCAGGGGGGTTTTCGGCCTCGTTATCTATGATTTTTCTATATACCCGCTTATAGCACGAACAGATTTCTTTTTAGCGTAACCGTTCCAGAATGAAGTAGATGGTGTAACGCGGTCTAAAGCAATGACTGAATTATTGGTATTATGTATTGGTAACATAATGAAAGTGCGAAATGAAATTTTCGAATAACGTTCCAAAAGAACGTCAGCTAACTCAATCCTTCTATGTTTACTTACAAGGTGATATTAGGATATACACAACAAATCGAATTATATTAATTTCATAGTATGGCATATGACATTGTTTGAGCTAATAAAATGAAGGAATGACGATAATCCAATTTTTTTACATACGTTTTTGTCACGCCTGAGGTGGACGGGTTCGCCCAACCTTCAGTTTTACCCTTATTAGAACACTCTGGAGCACGTAAACACGATAGCAAATAACCGTAATAAACTACAGACTCTAAGAATCAAGAATAAATCACGAATGAATGCTGAGAGAAAGGTAGGGAACGATAACTTTATTTAGTTCTACAAGAAGCATCAACTCCCAGCGTACTCAAAAGCATCAGCTGCCATTGTTTCTAATTGTAAGTAGTACCAGTACCTCAACATCAGGCTGGGCGCCGGTGTAGGGTGACGTCATGCGTAAGATGACGATTCTGATAACAACATCAAAGAAGAATGGTCCAGTGACGAAGTATTTCTTGGCTTTTAAAATGAATAAATACTGAATTCATTCTTTTCACCTCTAATTAATGTATGTTTATAGAATTAGTTAATAAATTTTAACAATTATCTATCTTACTTTTCGTAAAAATCACCAATAAAATTATGAGGATACCCGGGCAGTAATTTATGTGCCGAAATTGTGGAAAAATGGGGTCAAATGAAAATAGGAAGATTATGTATTCCCGCATAATAAGGCAATTTTTTGAAAGTGACGAGTTCTTCAAAAATCGATTATTCTCACTTTCGAGGGGAAAGTTTCATTGAAAATGACTGTTACTTAAACTTATTCATCCATGAGAGTCTTAAGAGGAACAAAATGGTTGAAATACATTCTTAACGCTGCCGAATATCTTAACGAAAATCGTACGTATTTGAACTTTTAATAAAAACAGTTTATTATTCTCCGAAAAATTTCTTTCGACGAATTGATCATTCGAAAAATTCGTTTTCGAAGACTTGATTTTCAAAGAACTGTCATTTGAAGAATTTGTTCCAGACGAACCAGAAAAAAATTGAGGTTAAAATGTTCCTCCTTCTATAAGCTGACAATTACCTGTGAGTGAGTGTCAGAATCCCGAGTTGGCCCTTCGTTCAACAACACCACTGCTAAAAATGGAAAAGAAAATTTGGAAGTTAGCATGACAAAATAATAGACATTTACACCCAACGAAAAATTTCCAACAACAAAATGCAGTTCACCGATTCAGTTTTAAGAAACAAAATAAATAAACTGACGCAGGCAAAAATGACTTTCTCCATATTTATATGGCAAATTACATGTTCTTAGCTCTGGGATCGTCGTCAATATTTACTTCCAGGTGACAATTAAGAAATGAAAAAGGAGCGTTACTAAGACGTAACTAAGCGTCAGTTGTTAACAATAGTCGTTGGTAGATGGCGTGGTGGTGATTTAATCCCCCAACCGATCCAATAACTTCACGTAAAATAATAATTGTCATAAAAAATATAATTATACAAAGTTTATTAGATAATAAAATAAATGGAGAAATTTTTTGTCATGTCATTAAAACGAGGCAATTTAATCAATCTAATCCTTCTATTACTCCTGGAAATCAGAAATGGATGGGACCAGCTCCTATTTTTATTAATAAAGCAGAGGATATTAAATAATTAATATAGCCTTCTGATATTGGATGTATCCACAAAGCTCCAACAATTAGGAAAAGAACAAGGAGCATTGCTAAGATGTCAATTGTCAATGTCAAGTGACAATTGTTAACAATAGTCATTGGTAGGTGGCATGGTGGTGGCAGTTAAAAATATAAGATATCTCTTAAACAATGCATTATATGGAAAAATGTATCAAACAAAGGTTGGAGAAAATGAAATTTCCTACAACTTTTATTCCAATACATTTTTACATTTATCAAATATTAAAGCAAATATTTCAAAATAACGGATAGGTGACGAGAGTAAACACCCACTTCCGGTCCACCGATTTTTACCAAAAACTAATCAGTTCTTGTGACTTTCATAAAAATGTTAAATATAAAATTTCGCGTTGACCTGATTAATAGTTTTTGAGTTCGAGCGCCCACAAAAATCTATCACATACAGACAGACTGACAGACATCATCGCGACACTAGTCAGAACGTGTTCAGGGGACCTCAAAACATGTATTTCTGTTGAAATCTCGAATTCGATTTCTTTCATGAAAACAATACTTTCTCTATACTTCACATATGGAGAAAGTAAAAATCTGAAGTAACCAACGCACGACTTTCTCCATAAACTTTTGTAAAAACAAAAGTAATATCAATATCCTCTAAACTACCGGCAAATCTTGTAAACAAATTATCTAATAGTATATTTCGATAACAATCCCAGCACCACCAACGATGTAATAGTTGTAAATAACGATTAAATGGAATATCTCCTTAACAACACGTTCTACAAAAAAATTTTCAAACAAAAGTTATAGAGAAAAGGAGCATAATGTGTTTACAATAGTCGCCGGTAGATGGTGTGGTGGTGGCAGCTAAAACATTTAGTTTTTAAAATACCTCTTCAACAATGCATTATATGGGAAAATGTTTCAAACAAAGGTTGTAGAGAATTAAATTTCCTACAACTTTTATTCCTGTTCTTTTTTACATTTATCGAATATTAAAGAAAATATCTAAAAAAAACAGAAAAATGACAAGAGTAAACCCACTTCCGGTTGACCGATCTTTACCAAAAACTAATCGGCACTCTTTCCTTTAACAGAAATGTCAAATATAAAATTTCTCTTGAAGTTTGACCTATGAAGGTTCCACCGTATAGCAGCCTGCCAGCTTGGTCCTCAACTTGGTGAGTGTCCGCTGGGCTTCCCTCAACACCTTGTTGCCACCCTCATCACTACCTTTTCTTTTCCTTTAGTTAATATATATATATATATATATATATATATATATATATATATATGGTAAAATGAGGGGGGAGAGGGTGACAATAGCGGTTACAAAGAAAACGAATGGGAGGTAAAAGGATAATAATAATAATAATCGTCTTTATTGAGGGCGTTATTTGGACAATCATGTCCATTCTTACATATATAACCCTGACGAACACAAACATCCACGTCCGAGGCGGGATTCGAACCCGCGACCCTACTATCCGTTGGCAGATACTCGAACCAACCGTCTACCAAGGCCGACAAGGGATGAGGATGAGCGGTTGGGAAAGGAAGGGGGAGGAAAGCAAACTCTTACGAAAATACAAAAACTTGGTAAACGCACCAAGGCAACCGTGTAAATACAAAGTAATTACAGAATTTTTTGTAAGTTGAATCGAGGAGAATGATTGTCGAAAAGGTATTCGTTTAAGAGGGCCGAGTCCTTACAATTAATTATTTCTAACTGCTCGACGGCATCCAATTTACGCCCTTTACTAACAAAATGGCGGAATTTCGGGTCGAAGGAACTATGATGGCTGAGGTTTAACAGATGTTTCGCAAATTGGGAATTCAAGTTATTTAAACGGAAGTATCGCTTATGTTCCCTGTTCCTCTAGTCAAAACTCCTCCCCGTTTGGCCGATGTAGACCGTTCCGCAAACGTCACACGCCATTTTGTACTTCTTGAGGACGACTTTATCGGGCCTTTGGCATTAAGGAATAATTTGGAAAAAGTAACTGGGGAGTAGGTTTGATTTTGGGTTTGGGAAAAAGGTTGGACAATTAATAAGTATTGTTTCCTAAAAATGGGAGTCTGCACCAACTTAGAGGTTTGGGGTTGAGATTAGGCGGAAGAGAAACGATTTTTTTGGGAGGCAATGAGAAAACGTTTTTTGGAGATAATTTTATCGATTAGACCAATTTGGTAGCCATTATTGATGGCGATCAGTTTAATGGTCAGAAAGTTGGTCATCTGTACCACTCCAGACACACAAAATGCCATCCACATACCTACCCCAAAATTCGGAATGAGTTGATAAAGGGTGGCCAGAATTAAAAAGGTTAACTTCTAAATTGTTGAGGAAGATGCCGGAGGGGAGAGGGGGGGACCCCATCGCGAGACTATCAGTTTGTTTATAAAATTTATTGTCAAAAAGGAAATAGTTTTGCTCAGAATACGCTTCAACGCATATTTGTGCGGTAAATATAACGCGTATATACCAGACTATACCGAATCCGAGTCCAACAATAGTATTTGCCATGGCAACACACTCGTAATGAGTGATAAAATTACGCAAAAACGCCGGTATTTACGCGAAATTCGAAGAAATACGATCGATAAACAAATTTCTACGATACATGCTAGAATCTCCATTACTTTCATCAGAGAACAGTACAAATCCCGCTCCGATATTACAATCCTAAGATATTTCAACATGCAAGAGAAAATTACCTTCAACGACGGACAGCAGAGCTCCCATGTTAACTGAATGATAAGGGCGGTCCCTGGAGTCGAGCCCGGTTCCTCCCAACCTGCGCCAAGGAAAACTATCCTCTGGTGCTCGGACGCCGCAGCGAGAGATTTCCGCCAGGGGTCGCGACAATCGGCCTTTTGGTCCCAAGGTTAATGGGAGGGGGGGGGGCAGACAGACGGACCCAACGACAAAACAATTAGCCTATTTCCATTTCGGAAAGCTAAAAATTATGGCAAATTAACTTTCGATTCACAGCGTTTTGCCATAAAAAATGAGTGAAATTAAGAAATTTCATTTTTTCTCCACCTCTCTCGACATTGTAGGAACGTGGTCTACCCGGATTTTAAGGCGCCGCTCCAAGATTACGACACTCAGCCCGGCCGAGAAGACGACTCCGGTTACAATGTATACGGCAGGTAACAACACGCCACGTTCTACATTGTAATTTAAAACGATTCCACAAGGGGGCCAGTCAAGTCACTGTCTCCCATCTGCACGAGCTGTTGGATTTCGGACGACGAAATACATTCAAGAGTGATTCCGGGCGATTGAAACCAGAGGTGGAAGGGAAGGAGGCAGTATCGGTAAAAACGTATTTTAAGTGCGTAGATTAATTAATATCTCCGCGGCTAAAGGGCTTAATCCCGCCCGCCGACACATTTTGCGTGACCTGGCGGGATTTAACTCATCAGGTGCTTTACTTTCCCGTAAAAAGTACAAGTAAAATTTGTCGCGGATATTTATCGCGTGTGCGAACAAACGTTCTCTCTTATTGAATCAAACAAAGCTCCATTACGTTCAGCACCGACAGATCAGGGCTTAAGAGACATTCTAAGGACAGCAACCGCAAGCATTACTCCGGATATGAGTGGAAGGACGAGAGAAGAATGGGGCAAAACATCTCCCATCGAGTGAAATATATTTGCTTGTCACGTGAAAATTTCGTGCGAAAGTTGTTACGGTAGTTACTGAATCTACAAGTGTACTTAAATTTTGTGCGCACGAAATTCTCATAGCGTGGCCCGCCTAGGTCCGTTCAAGGTCGATTTTGAACCGTATCAACTTTTGAGTTGTGCGTCTCGGGTCTAATCCCTGGGAAAAAGGTTATTAGGTAACGGTGTTTAGGTAACGCTGATTACGAAATTGTTATTTCTTGAGCGGCGTCTCTCGGCTTACGAGTCCTTTAGTCTTATGTTACGACTCCGGTGCTTTGTGGAGAACTGCACATTGTTTGCATTATTTTTTACTTTCTCCATATATACGAAGTATAGAGCAAGTATTGTTTTCATGAAAAAAATCGAACTCGAGATTTCAACGGTAGTACATGTTTTAAGGTTCCCTGAACACGTTTCGGCCATTTTCTCGATTATGTCCGCGTGAGATAGATTTTTGTGGGCGCTCTAACTCAAAAACCATTAATCAGGTCAACGCAAAATTTTATATTTAACATTTTTATAAAAGTCAAAAGATCTGATTAGTTTTTGGTAAAAATCGGTCCACCGGAAGTGGGTGTTTACTCTTGTCACTTACCCGTTATTTTGAAATATTTGCTTTAATATTTGATAAATGTAAAAATGTACTGGAATAAAAGTTGCTGGAAATTTTATTTTCTACAACCTTTGTTTGGTTCATTTTTCCCTATAATGCATTTTTTAAGAGATATCTTATTTTTTTAGCTGCCACCACCACGCCACCTACCGATGCCTATTGTTAACAATTGACGCTTAGTTACGTCTTAGTAACGCTCCTTTTTCTTTTCTTAATTATCAACCGGAAGTAAATATTGACAACGATCCCAGAGCTAACAACATGTAATTTGCCATATAAATATGGAGAAATTCATGTGTTGCCCATATCAGTTTATTTTTCTAAGTCACTATTGCATCCAGAGCCGTAACTAGGGTGGGGCACCTGCCCCGAGCGCAATTAAAGATGGGGCACAAAAATTGTAAATAGTTGTGCACGGTTGCATGGCACAAGCACAAGAGCGATTTCACTACTATACCTGCACCAAACATTACACATGGCAGAAACTATAAATTTCTATGATGTTATTGATGAGTTCCTTGCATTAAAATCACGTCGAATAACTCTTGAATATTAAAATATTTTTATTTTCTGTGTTTAAATTATGTTTGTATGTAATTATATTTATAATTTTGTATTTAAATAATGTACATTTATAGTGAGAAATTATATCTTTTATAGTTTATTTTTATTTATTAATTGTCCACCCAAAATCCAAATATTAAAAAAAATAGGTATTAGAGAATTTTTTCGGTAGTTTTCCCCAGGTGCTAAAATAGCTAGGTACGGTGCTGATTGCATCCCTATTAAGAATGAAAGGCTTTTTATAGCCTTTATAAGTTATATTTACATCTATTTCTGCCTAAGTAGAATATTACAGATAATTTTATAAAAATGCATTACCTGGCCTCTGGGGAGGGAACGTAACCCAAATTTTTAACATTGGGAAAATGTTTCGGCTTACAACACTTCGACTTACGATGCAAATTTCGGAAACCTATTGTGTCGTAAGTGCGAGGACTGCCTGTATATTTACGAGTTGTCGGTGCTTGCATACTGCAAGTGTTTAAAAAAATACCCTAAACAAAGATTTAAACTTGTAAATAAGAACAAACTATTTATAATATGTATAATAATTATAATATAATATTCATTTATTAATAAGGAAATACATATTAAGCGCAATGTAAGCATAATAGCATAAATAGGACAATTTTCATATTCCGCGAAATTATGGAATCTATCCGGAATTTCTAAATTCTCTGGCAATCGGCTCGCGTCCAAGTTTTTGTATATCAGGTTTCATGGCTTAGATCGCCCTGTTTCAGCAATAACTATAATCATCATTAAGACAATAGCCTATATGT
Organism: Tanypteryx hageni; assembly: GCA_028673005.1. NCBI lineage: Eukaryota > Metazoa > Arthropoda > Insecta > Odonata > Petaluridae > Tanypteryx > Tanypteryx hageni. The sequence continues at coordinate 18,602,244 of CM054119.1, read as the reverse complement.
TACACTAAAATTTATGTAAAAAATTAGGGGATTTTGTTTATTAGACTGTGCCTTTTAGTACGTATCCGGATAAAAAAAATAATTTAAAATTATCACGGTATCATATTTATACGTCGTTGGCTGAAATCAAATGGATTATAATGCAGTCTAAGGATTAAAACAATGCTCTTGAAGTATGGATAATCAATTCCTATTGAAAGGCATTGGAGTCGTTGCTATGGTAGCCAATATCTTTCATTGTTGAAGACCGAAAAAAAAATTCATAATTTTACGATTAAAATCAAATTTTTATGTCAACTCGGCATGGATTTGAATTTTAGTCTTCAAGAAAAATAAATTTTCTTTTTTCCACGGTAGGGTGCATTTCCCATCTTTGTATTTTATTCGTAAATAATTTAATAAAGCAATTTTAGCCTTGGAAAGCTTTTCTTATGGGCGTTTAAAATTGTACTTTGGGGCCAAAAACAACCCTTCTGGAATTTCGGATTTTTTCCAGAGGTTGTACACAATGACTTATCTTCATGCCAAATTTCAGCTCTATTGCACTTCTGGAAGTACCTTAGGTTTTATATATGATATACTAGTAGTTGGTGCTTGCATACTGCAAGCATTTCATCTCACCTTGAAAAAACATTTATTTTTCCGAAAGACATTTCATCATTACAAATAGTCTTTTAATTCTAAAGATTTCACCTCCGCAGCAATTTTCGTTTTTCCCACATGTAAAAATAATATTTTAAAACAATACCCAAATGTTGCAATTTTAAAAATTTACACTATCTTCATTATAGGGTACTAATACCACACATTTTAGCCAAATTTTAAAGTTGTAGCACTTCTAGAAGTAAAATAATGTTTTTCTAATTGTTTAAATTTTAATAATTTTTAACGGCCGCCGCAATTCACATATGGTAAAATTGAAATGTTTATTTGTGCAAATGCACTACTCTGTAGATAATTTGAAAATTTCAGCTTCTTAGCTCAACCCGTAGTACCTAAACAGTTATCCATTTGTTTAAACTTTAAGAATTTTTAACTGCCAAACAAATTGAAATATCAAAATTTGTATAATCCCTAATTCGTTTTTTTAGGAATTCTACTTACAAAAAAAATTTCAACTCCGTAGCACATGCGAAAATGCATAAACCTTGAAAATTTGTTTAAACAATTGAGAATTTTTAGCGGCCGCATTGTTGCACTTTTTCATGATTTTCGTTTTTTCAAGTCGGTTTTGTACAAAATCCTACCTAAGAAAAAAATTTCAATTCTCCAGCTCATCTGGAAGTGCCTAAACATTAGTATCCTCGTATATGTTATATCCTCCTCTGTAAGAAACGTCGATATATAATGATATCCTATATATTTAAAAAGCAGCCATTTATAATATATCCTATACTAGCTGAAATTAACTGGCATTGCTTGGGTTTTTAATTCAAAACAAAAAATATCGAGGAAGATTCAAGAATAAAACCAAGTAATGAAACCAGGGTCACTTTTATTATTATTAATATATTAATTATATTATATTACATATATTATATTATTTATATTATTATATTAATATTATTATTATGCAATATTTGTCTTCCCATCTTCTGCCCAAATAAATAAATTATTCCTGCATTCTTTATCGATAAATTTGGAGACTATTTTTTATCATATAATCATAGTTAACAATCAATGGAATCACTTTTAAAATATATAGTTATTTCACTCAAATTAAGTTCCATTGGAAGAAACTGCATGATATTATGTGGTAATGAATCACGAAAACATTGAAAACTTGGGCAGGAATTGCAAGCTCTGGGGATGCAACCGGTGGAAACACGTTTGAAGATGTATTCAAATTTAGCTTACCCATACGTTATCCCTTGCAAAGGCTGATTTTTGTGGGTCTAAGTTTTCATGTGAATATTTTAAAGTCAAACCTACGAAACAAATTGAGTTCCTGGACTTGGAAACCGAATTTGGCGATAAAAAGTGTGACTTGGAAAGTCTTATTACAATCTAATAAGTATAATTGGCTTATTTGATGCACACAAAGGTTCAGTTGAAAGGAAAGCAAAATGTACATATAGATGTTCAAGGGAGGAAGAGTCAGCGGTTATAAATGTTGGTCTAAATTAAAGAATTGTTATAGAAGTTTTCGTATTTTAACTTATATCTTTCACTTATTTATTTTCAGTGTTACTGAAAAACATATTTTGTTGTCTACTAAGCATAGAGAATATGCAGAATATATATAAAAAGTTTTTAGAGAATGAAAGCACTTAAAATTGCACATTAAAACTGTCTTCCACTTACCTTTCGAAATTATTAACCAGGTTTATATTTGTTTTGGTGATTGAACTTCCTTGAATAACCTTAGGGTATCTTTCTTCCCTACTTTAGTTTATATTATGTATATATTAATTATTTTAGTTAATAATAGGTAATAAGTATTGATTATAACGGTTGTCACCCAGATTTTTAATCCGAAAATATGCTAATTCCTGTGTTATTTAAATGGGAAAAATTAAAAGGGAAAAACATTTTTAAAACGAAAAATGTAGTTCATATCGCTTTAAAAACTCCCCATTAACTTTTTATTGCAGTTAAAACTGCACCTTTACCTTGCTTCCACGGTTTGTAGTTGTTGCATTATAAATGCACAAACAAGCAAATTCTTCAAAATATTTATGATATATGTAAGAAGGAGCTACTTATAATGATATACACACACATCCCACAAATACTGAAAAACTTTGGTTTATTAATCTACCTTAATTACACGTTACAAAACTCCACAAACAATACAAAATCCACTAGTCAAATCGTAAGAAATGCGATTTATAGAAAAAACATAATGTGGACCATAATTAATTTAATGAGCTTACCACTTGTGTCAGCAGTAGATGTTTTGCGATGCATTCTGTTAAGGCAAACAAATTACCAGATAGAGAGAGATTTCGACGCTCGACACCGTTCTTCAACTAGCTTTCGGTCGGGCAGCTCGTCGATACGCCTAGAACAGTCATCTATTCTTGGGACCTATCACAAATGGCGAAATGCATTTCATTGAAAATTGGCCATTTAATCTCGGGAGAAAAAATCAAATAATGATGAAAATTCGACAAACATCAGAACGCAAAAACTTTTAAACGAAATTTATCGTTATATTTAAACAAGTATATTTTGGACGAATAACTTGATATTTCAAAAACTGGCACATAAAGTAAACATACCGCGACTAATTGGTTGTATAAACAACATAGATGGAGGAGAATAATAACAGATAACACTTAGTAAAACGTTCCACTAAATAAGTGGAACTATTTTCCAAGTTTTACCCGTTCTTATTCTCCTTGAATGTGGAGTTCCACCGCGAGAAGGCTTCTTCAGTTGATTTTCCGAGACGAGACCAGTTACATCAAAATAAATTCTTTTATTTTTGTAAATCTATAGAAATAAAGACCTTTATATTCAGAATCTTCTTTTTTAATATAAATATAAACATAACGCCACAACAGCATCACAACTCACCTGGAATTGAGGTAGATCCGTTGAGTTGTGCCGGAATCTGATCCTGTCCAACGTACACTTCAAAAATGTCAAGCGCGCACCCTCAAATAGACAAAGCCTGCAAAGAGAAAATTTGTCCTTAGATTGCATTGCATTCTTTTCTATGTAATTTATCGAAGACTCAACATCTTCACCGACAATAACATCGCTACATATTTCAAAACACGGTTTGCCAACGAGTGTGAAATGACGTACAATTTACCGTATACAACATATCGATAGTCGGCGATATCAACAACAAGGCCGTAACGTGAAAAAAAATTAGTTGACGCAAATTATGATAAACGTACAGCAGTAGACTTTTGTGACCGAATATCAACAAACATTGCCGCTGCAAGGATCGCTACTTAGAGAATCGAAGCTAACGATATATCGATTGTAAGAAGACGATTGAGTATATAAATCGGAACAGCTGGTTCAAAATCCAATTTCAACAAATCATTTGCTTTGTCATTATATTTATCAATGGGAACTTATTTAAAAAGAGGGAACGTGAAACCCATGGCACTATTGAATAACGTGTAACCCCCTTGCTTTATGTGAATAATTGGTAAAAGCAAACGGAAAAGTTTGGGAGGAGACGCGTTACCATCAGTGGATTGATTGGATCTGATGTTTACAATGTCATCTTAATTCGCTGGAAAATTATCGAGCTCATCTTATGGCTGTGAAAAAATTCAAGAATAATCACTTCAGTATCATGAATTGAAAAACGACGCTTCTCTTAGGTATCTCCGAATGTAATGTAAAGAAGCACTTTTGCTACAAAAACTTTTTCCGCTGGCATAATTAACCGTTAACTAGGCGCGCACTTTCCCGCGATATTTACTAGGAACAAGCGCGCCATTTTAATTTTCACTCTTTCAAAGGTACCTACATAAAAATAATTTAAATTGACAAGTTTATTTTTATAAATGAGGATGTTTGCAAATACAGTTATGCTATTTAGTAATTTTATGAATCATTATACCTATACGTACATATAATGAAAATATAAGTTACATAATGAGACTCGGAAACTTTTCTTTTTCAAATATTACTATTCACTCAAAGAGTCACAATTTCTATGACATTTTCAAAAGTGTATGTCATTACTGCAATATGTTTTTGCATAATACATTTTGTGTAAGTTATAAACTTTACAGTTGTATTAATGTTTTTTGCCCATCCACATATAATGCATAGAAACCAAGGAAGAATCTTCAACACTTTCACCAATATCTACTTCTAATAATTCTGCTAACATAGCAGCTATCTCATCACCTGTTAGACTTCTGCATGACCTATAAATAAGGTGACCAGATTCTGAATAGGTAAAACAGGGACACAACGTGTTTTAGGAAAGTTTAGTTTAGTTTTTTGTCACTTACAAGCCAAATAGATTAATTCCTCATAGCTTGGCCATGATTTTCTCGACAAAGTAGCCCATAATGTTTTCAAATTCTAACATTATGCGCACAAAATCATTACAGAATTGTTCAGAAAATTGATGGGAACAAATATTTTAGAGTCATATTTACCGCATTTTTCAAGCTATAAAATGCACTACAAGTTTTTAGAAAAACTTCCAGAAAAAAGTTATTTTGGCTCACCAAAGCATTCAGGAAAGGCCACATTGTGTTGCCGGTGGCATAACTGACTTGAGTTAGAGTCGCAGCGTTGCCAGTGGTGGAATGTGGTTTATTTATTCCGTATCTATGAAATAAAATCAAAAAGAATTTTTCACCTGGGCAAATACTAAACCGGACGGGACGCCGGGACAACATCCAAAATCTGGGACTGTCCCGGCTAAACCGGGACGTATGGTCACACTAGCTATAAAAGGCTAAATTTTCTTATGGAACAAAAAACCACATTTGGCCAAAATATGCCACATTATTCAATATAGTTAATACTCTCTAACTTGGCAGTGCACAGTAGGCACACTTACTATAGGACGAGTTCATCCTCGAGGCAGGACCGCCTACAGGGGAGGTGGTGTTTAGCTGTACACAGTGGCGGCTCGTAGCTAAAATTAGTGGGGGTGCTGCTCCAGAAAATTTTTAGCCTTTGTTTTAAAATTGTGTAAAAGGAAAAAACATGTATAAAAAGAAAATTTATTCAGGAACTTGATAAAATCTTAACAAAAACATTCAAGAATATGGTACACGGTTTTTAAGCACAACACACGATGAGTAAAAAAAAACTTCCTTCCACCATCACGCCAGAGCCGGCACTGCGAGAGGAACAGTGCTCTCTCTACCTGGCAGTCCCGCCTTCCTCCCCACCCCCCCCTCCTATGTGCGCATGTGCACAACAGTCAAACACCACGTCACTGGCACTGTGAAGCGCACAGTTCCATACAAATATTTTTGTATCTTTTTCATAAACTGGGGGATGGCTACTGAAGTACTGACATTAAGCTTAAGGAATATATATTGTACTACAAAAATAAAGAAAGAATTAAAGAAAAAAGGACTCATTATATTAAATGTTATCGATAATATCAAGTGGAAATAGGGGGTGCTGCAGTTCCGCAGTGCCTATACACGAGCTGCCACTGGTAGTAAATAACAGAAATGCTCCGAATAATTAGGATATATCATCAACATATCAATAGAAGTTATTATAAAAATGATTACTATTAACAATAAATACATAATGCTTATAATGATATGAATGATAAAGAGTACAAAAAATATAATAACTAGGGATGGGACATTCGATTCCTCGAATCCCGCGAATCTTGAAAAAGATTCGAGATTGGAAAACTCGAATCTTCGCGCTTTTTTCGTCATTCGAAGCTTTCGAATCCTAACCTAAAAAACCATCAAACATTTTAACTCGAAACTTTTTGAAAGATTAGTTTTATCGACGTCCAATTGAAGCGTTCGTTAAAAAAGAACGCGATTGTTGCAATTTCAGTGGTACCCGGATCAACAATATCACCTCGTGGCGACCCAGAGCGAGTTCGAATGCTAGTTTTCTTAAATAAAAATCTCCATTGAAGATGTCTGCTCTTTTAGATTGTCCTAAAAGTGATCAGTACTTTTATGAACTCTTAAAATAAACAAGTTTTTGATTTTTCTTAATTTTCCGGAGAGGATTTAGTGTTCCATGTTTAGTGTTTATCTATGTTAACTCTTGAAATAATCCTCCCCCCTCTACACTTGCTTTGATTTAAAGAGGTTTTGGAAAAATGTAAAAAATTTAAACACACTCAAATATTTTTGTCAAATTATGTTGAGAAAATGAACCTCGAGATTCAAGAGTTTTAATTATGTACTTCACTAACAAAATTTCATTTGTATCTTCTTAATAAATATAGGTGTATTTTTAAAAACTGTATTCTTAAATTTATTATTCATCAAACGCAGATTTCAAATTTGGCTTTAATTAAAAACTGTTAATTTTAAGTAAAAGTTTTTTCTTTTTTCTTCTTATTATTATTCTTATATGAAGGATTCGAGAACCTTTTAGGATTCGGATTTGGGTTCGGATTCGAGAAAATTTTGGAATCATCCCGCCTCTAATAATAACAGAATTTGTAAATGATAGCTTCACTTTAATTAATGAGCTAAGAAATCTGGTCTTGCTCGAATAATATTAACTATATGATGACTGTGATACTATTTTTAACAAACTTTCCGAGAGTGGGTAGAAGACTGAAGTTTGGTAGAGATGTTTGATTCTTATAGTAAAAGCCATTTATGAAAAAGAATCCTCAGAAAAGACCTGGGGTTTGACTCGATTAGATAATTCCTATTTCCCTTACACATAGAAATTGATTTTTTGACTTACAGGCTTTTACTCTTTTGCAAATTAAAATTAGAAATAATTGACCTATGATCTTTGGACCTGGACCATTTAAAATAAAAATAAATGTTTCTTATTCTTATCGTCACATTTTGCTTACGATTCGAAATTGCACAAGTTATACATTTAGATCATATTTATTGGAAAATTTTTAAGCTTTTTAACAATATGTAACCTTGCCGACCATGTCGTTTTTAAACCTAGATTGTATTGTCGTCTCAATCTTTATACTACATACGTAAGGAGAAAGGAAAAAAGAAAGAGAGGGAGGGAAAGGAAGAGATAGATAGAAAATGGTCTTTATTAGGGTGAGATTGAGAACAGGAAGGCTATTTTTTCCAGGGAAGGAGAGGGAGGGAGAGATAAAAGAAGGGAGAGGGAGGGAGACAGAGAAGGAGGGAGAGGGGAGAGATAGATAGTTAACGGTCTTTATTAGGGTGAGATTGAGAACAGGAAGGCTATTTTCCAGGGAAGGAGAGGGAGGGAGAGATAAAAGAAAGGAGAGGGAGGGAGACAGAGAAGGAGGGAGAGGGAAGGAGACAAAGAAGGAGAGATAGATAGATAACAGTCTTTATTAGGGTGAGATTGAGAACGGGAAGTCTATTTTTCCAGGGAAGGAGAGGGAGGGGGAGGGAGAGATAATAGAAGGGAGAGGGAGGGAGAGGGGAGAGATAGATAGATAACGGTCTTTATTAGGGTGAGATTGAGGTTAGGAAGTCTATATATTCAGAGGAGGGAGAGGGAGGGAGGAAGTTCGGAGAGAGGAAGACAGAAAAGGAGGAAGAATGGGAAGTGCCTTAAATTTAATACTTAATCCACGCATATCCATCATATTTGACGGGCAATTACACTAGTGTATGTAATAATATGTGACATCATTATAAATAGCAACTTCTTACATGTATAGGATACTAGCTGAAATTACCCGGTGTTGCTCAGGTTTTTAAGTCAAAACAAAAAATATTGAGAAAGATTTGAGAATAAAACCAAGTAATGAAACCAGGGTCATTTTTATTGTATTGCTTAACGGTATGCAGTATTTCTTGTCTTCCCATCTTCTGCCCAAATAAATAAATTATTCCTGCATTATTTATCGATAAATTTGGAGACTATTTTATATCATATAATCATAGTTGACAATCAATGGAATCACTTTTAAAATATATAGTTATTTCACTCAAATTAAGTTCCATTGGAAGAAACTGCATGATATTATGTGGTAATGAATCACAAAAACATTGAAAACTTGGGCGGGAATTGCAAGCTCCGGGGATGCGACCGGTGGAAGCACGTTTGAAGATATATTCAAATTTAGCTTACCCATACGTTATCCCTTGCAAAGGCTGATTTTTGTGGGTCTAAGTTTTCACGTGAATATTTTAAAATCAAACCTACGAAACAAATTGAGTTCCTGGACTTGGAAACTGAATTTGGTGATTAAAAGTGTGACTTGGAAAATCTTATTACAATCTAATATGTATAATTGGCTTATTTGATGTGTACAAATGTTCATCTGAAAGGAAAGCAAAATGTACATGTAGATGTTCAAGAGAGGAAGAGTTAACGATTATAAATGTTGGTCTAAATTAAAGAATTGTTATAGAGGTTTTCTTATTTTACCTTCTGAGATATCTTTATATCACTTTCAATGATAATGAAAAAGATATTTTGCTGTTTACTAAGTATAGAGAATATGCAGAATATATATAAAGTTTTTAGAGAATGAAAGCACTTAAAATTGCACATTAAAACTCTTCCACTTACCTTTTGAAATAATTAACCAGATTTATAGTTTTTTTTTTGATGATTGACCTTCTTTGGATAACCTTAGTGTTCCTTTCTTCCCTACTTTGGTTTATATTAGGTATATATTATTTATTTTAGCTAATGTTAGGTATTAAGTATTGTTTATAACGGTTGTCACCTAGATTTTTAATCCAACAATATGCTCATTCCCGTGTTATTTAAATGGGAAAAATTAAAAGAGAAAAATATTTTTAAAATGAAAAATGTAGTTCAAATCGCTTTAAAAACCCAGCTTGCTTAAATTTTCATTGCGGTTAAAATGGCACGTTCAACTTGCTCCCATGTTTTGTAGTTGTTGCGTTATAAATGCACAAACAAACAAACAAATCCTTCAAAATAGTTATGGTAGAGATACATAGGATATATCATATAAAACCCAAGGTACTTCTAGAAAAGCTACAGAGTTTAAATTTGGCATGAAGATAAGTCATTGGGTACAACCTCTGTAAAAAATCCGAAATTCCAGGAAAAGTTATATCTAAGGGGTGTTTTTGACCCCCAAGCCCAACTTTTAGCACCCATAAGAAAAGCATTGAAAACTGTGCAGGGCTATATAAAATTGCTTTTTTAAATTATTTAAAATTAAGATGCAAAGTCTGTACATGCACCATACTGTGGAAGAAAGAATAAAGTTTATTTTTCTTTAAGACAAAATTCAAATCCATGCTGAGTTTCCATATAATTTTGGTTTTAATCATAAAATTATGATAAATTCTTTTTCGGTTTGCAACAACGAAAGACATTAGCTACCATAGCAACGACTCCAATGCCTTTCAATGGGAATTGATTATCCATACTTCAAGAGCATTGATTTTATGCTTAGACTGCATTATAATCCATTTGATTTCAGACAACGACATATACGTATGATGAGGTATGATGAATTTTTTTATCCAGATACGTACTAAAAGTCACGAATGATGATGCCATAACCATAACACACGAAATATCCTAATTTTTACATAAATTTTAGTGTATCATGTATACTATTGCCTTATTGATGATTGTAGTTATTGCTTAAAGAGGGCAATCTGAGCCATAAAACTTGAAATTCGAAAATTTGGACGTGACCCAATTGCCAGAGAATTTAGAAATTCCGGATAGATGGCTTAATTTCTGGGAAAATGAAAACTATTATCTTATTTAAATGTGCGCTGCGTAGTTCAAACGCTGTCGCGTTGGTCAATTTATGAGTTTAGATCTTGGTGCATGGTGATTTTTTGTACGCTTGCAGTATGCAAGCACCAACAACTTGTACTAATAATAAATACAAAATCGAAGTATATGAATGATAAAAATACAAGAATAATGATAGTTGCGTGGCATCTTGTCCCCGATTTTTAGGGGCCCCCAAATGTTGAGTATAAATAATACATTTACATCTTTAAACAAATTTTTGCTTTTTTTATTAAATTAATTACTGTTATAGTTACTTTATACTTTACATGTTTTCTCTAAGCTGTAACATTGTTGTGTACAAAGTGGCAGGTTTTTTTTGACATTACCGGCCCTGCGTACTAATAATAATGAAATTGTAGATATAAGTGATCGAAGTACACGAGTAGTAAAACAATATGTAAACAATGAACGTGATAAATACATATTGGTAGTAAGGTGCAAATAACCGAATTACAAGATGTAATAAATCAAATTACAAAAAATAAACATGTTTATCTTGCTCTCTCCTTCTCTCTCTCCCCTCTCAATAGTGTAGCCAGAGGTGGCTCTACTGTAAGGTGAATTGGGTGACAGCCTAGGGTCCTCAGATGTGCAAGGGCCTCATGCAAGACTGCTATAACGGTCGACTTTTTTTAGCCTAGCGATCCTGAATTATATTGACAATTCCAGTTACAGTTGCTTCAGCAGAAAGATCTTTTTCAAAATTGTAATTAATAAAAAAATACCTAAGATCTATTATGTGTCAAGAGAGATTATCTGTCTATTGAACATAATGTGGCTTCAAAATTAGATTATTCCTCTGTTATAGACGAATTTAGCCCTACCAAATGCAGATAGACGAAATAAAATTGTAATTTTACCTATCCAATAAATTGTTGCGATCCTGTATTGGCGTTTTATTTCACTTCATAATATCTGAAATTTTCTTCTCACGTCGAGGGGCCTCAAGTATGCCTTTCGCCTAGGGCCTCGCTAGCTCCGGAGTCGCCTCTGCTCACCGCATCATCCACAACCAAAGCCAACCGCCCTAGCCGTTAAGCAACTGGGTACATTGATGAAATCTAACATTACTAATGTATTCCTTCACAACGACCTCCCAATCTCTGATTGGCTTGCAGTCAGCCAATGAAAGCGCTTCCATGTGTGACACACATTGCAGACATATAGACATACAGTCATAAAGAGAAAGGAGTTTATTAAGAGGGTTGAATGAAAGTTAGTGGCAACATGTGTGGTATATTAAGAAAAGTTTTATTTCAATGAAAACTGACGTCACATGCCTTCAATATAGTGTGATCAACCTTGTCTCAAATCTGTGAGAGGCGACGGATGCCATCAGCAGATCCATTCCTGTTGATAGTCACAAGAGACCTCCCTACTGCCCGCATTACCTCCTCCAGCCTGCAAAACCGCTTGCCACGGAGGGGTTCCTTCATCTTCGGGAACAGATCAAAGTCACATGGACTCGAGGGCTGCCACCATTTGTTTGACCCAATTCCCGAACATTCTAATAAAATTTCTAAAAAACTACGATCATATCATGAACATAACCGAACAGTGTAAATTACATTTGCTAACTGGATTAATTATACTACTTAGAAGCTTCTACGCACATCTTTCCGAGACTATTCGATAAAATTATTTTAAAAGGAGACAAAAGAAAACGTTTGCAATCGGGACAATCTTTTACCTGATGCAAATAAAATACACCTTTAATTCTGCAGCAAAAACTGCTCTACCCGAATTAGCTGTAGAAATCCTTTACAAAGATACTAATACACAGACCAATATAAATATTCAAAAGATAGATATTTTTAACATTGTTTAGAAATTTATATATCGAAATAGGTTTTCGTTGGAATCAAATTTTGGTGCCCCTTTGGATAGGTGCCTGAGGAGGTCGCCTCTCGTCTATATTCGCAATTTCTTAGTCCGTTTTTAAAAATATAATTGGCAGAGGTTTTATTACAGCATGTTACATGAATGAGAAAACTTGTTCATACGAGTATCTGCTTGCAAATTGGCAGATGTGACACTGAGGAAATTTTCAAAGTTGCGGAAATTGCAAATGAGGCAACAAAATAACTAATTTTTAAAAGTCGATCCATGGCGAGTAAACAATGGCGGGAAGAGAATAAGGACGGCAATACTTTTTATGCGTCGGGTGGAATTTTTGGGTCCCCGAGCCATCGGACGTGACAAGGTTTCCTTATAATCACTCGCCCACTAAATTCTTCACTTTCAAAATCTATTTATTCGTTCAAACCTCACAAAATAAACCGATATATATCGACGCAAATGCAATAAAATGTTGAGATCATTCTTTTAAATTCCAGATATTTCAACGGTGGAAAAACGAAATTATCTTTAAAATTGTTTCAAGCGCCATGCGCCACATTTGAGAGGTGGATTTGCCAAAAGTGGCCGCCACTGACCTAGAGTGATAAACTATCGCTTTGCATATAATAAATGAATATTTATTTGTCAAGTAAATAATTAAATGAAAATCACGTTTTTATAAGAAAGATAAAGATGTAATTTAAATGTGGAAAGTAGAATTCCTGATTTATTCTTCGTCACAAAAGAGGATAAATAAGCCTGGTAAACACAACTGCGCGAAGAAAAATTTAAAGTTACCCCTTGAATCTCTGATTCTGTAGCATTTCTTCAATGCTAGCGTAGATGATTTTCTCAGTTCTTCCACACAAGCAATCTATAGGTGTAGTACGTACGATGGACACCGAACACCTAAAAATTTTCCAAATTACCTAACTGTTCGGTGTTCGGTATAGCATCGGTACCGAACACCAAACGGTTTGTCTGATTACCGAACGGTTCGGGTGAAAACCGAACAGGTTGCAACTCTAATGGACTCGTGTCTGGGGAGTCTAAAGTTTCCCATTGCCGCCGTGCCCAGGTCTTGTCAAGGGCTACGATACGGCGCATGAATGCGTCCCCATCGTTGCGGTACCATTCAAGATGAAGGTTAGAAACAGTCACTCTTGCTCCTCGGTAAGGTGGTGTGGGACCCAACATGATGCAATTTTACGCACCCCGATGATGTCTTTAACAATTGACAAATTGTGATCCAGGGATGCTGTTCCAACTTCGTGAACCTGTCTTAGGACGCTGTGTTATGAGACGTCGACTTCCCCGGCTTGTTCACGTGGGCTGTACTGCTTTAGAGGCATGAAACTTACTGTGTACATCCGAGGCAAGGCCCCTAGCAGCACTGTGCATGACGTTCGATTTGCAACAGTTCCGGTCACAGATACACACATAGACACACCCACAGGCATTATTGAGAAAATAGTGAAAACGTCTTCAGGGGACCTTAAACCATGTATTTCCGTTGAAATCTTGAATTCGATTTTTTTCATGAATACAATACTTTCTCTATACTTTGTACATGGAGTACAGTTTAACATGTTTTGCTAGATATAAAATAACATTTGGTGGGTAAATCAAATTAAAAATGTTTTGAGAACTACAAGACACGCGTTGAATCTGCTATGAGGCCAGCAGGTTACGCATCCCTGCTATAAGGGACCAGCAACAGCATAATAAATAAAGGATTATTAAACAGTTATATAGAAACAACAATGAGATTATTTTCCTTCATTATGCATTTTACTCAAATCAACTCTCAACCACAGTTTGAGACAAACAGATAATTGTACAAATACAAGTCACCTGAGCATACGTAGTCGCTAATAACTTCTGGCCATGCGGCGAACCCCGGTAAACAGCCGCGGGTGCATAAACGTAAAAACAAATGTACGCTTGTAAGTAATATGCTTTGGTGTGATCTCTGGGAAGGACTGCCATCCCTTGCTACGTTAATCCAAGAATTGAGTGAATTATTTCGATTTTTTGAACCTGAAATGGAAAATGGATGCACTGTTTATAATAATCCAGCTACACAGTTGGGTAAGATGAACTAGGTTAGATGTCAAATTATATCTTAAACGGCGGAATAGCAAAATTTATTCGAACCACAGTGCAAAATCCTTTTAGATCTGTCATATAATCATTAAAGCTTTTTACTTTCTGTGTACGTAGTATTGCTTTCATGAAAAAAATGGAATTCGAGATTTCAATGGAAATATAGGTTTTAGTGTCTGCTGACCAAGTTTTGACCGTTTTCTCAATGTTTGTCTGTGTGTGTCTGTTGAATGGCGAATCAGCCTCATGGGCTATTATCGCCCTACCCTTACCGTCATGACTCATTCATTTTTGCGACACATCTAAGTTCCACACGACACAAATTTTTAGATGAGACAAACTAAATTAAAATACAACTATCCCCATGTCTCGTCTATTACATAAATAAATAATAAATTCGTTAAAACCAGATTGAGAGAGACTGTAAAAGGGTCTCCCACAATCTGTGAAATAAAATGTCGGCGAGGCTGCATAAAGGTCTCCCGACAATAATAAAATAAATAAAATTAAAACAAGGATGTGAAATGACCCGTTATGGTCGCTAAAATCTTATACTTATATAAAATAGATAGGAGAGTTATGCACGGGCCACATCCTATCACAATTAAAATCATTTAAAAACAATTTTGTAAAACTATATAAAAGATAAAATTCTGGACTCTTTCAGAAATGAGATGGTTCTATTTACCAATTGCGGATCATCTCCCAGAGCAACAGAAAGGTTCATAGGCAGATGCACCCTCTCTCTCTCTCATTTACAGTCCAATAAAATGTGACACTGTAAGTGTAGTATCACATGTCTCACAAACAGGGGCTTCCTCAAATCGCAAAAGGTAACACCAACAGTGACCTATGCATAGTCGGGTAAAGGCGAAGTCGTGAAGGTCTAGAGGAGGACCGCCATGGCAATGTCGGTCTGCGTGATAGGAATTTTGTGGGCACTAACTCAAGAACTATTAATCAGATCAATGCGAAATTTTTATAATTGATATTTTTACGGAAAGGACAAGAGTTCGTTAGTTTCCGGTTAAAATCAATCGACCGAAAGCGACACTTTACTCTTCGTCTCTTTTTCTTTTTTACCAATTTTCTCCATTAACCCTTTCGCTGCTATCGACGCATATATGCGTCGAGGTAGCGCACAGCCGCTACTGCTATCGACGCATATTCAGAACCTGTTACTCGAATTCAGGGGTGTGTCTCTTCCTCTTCCCCAGTCTGCAATAGCGGGCAAGAAAGACCCATGTTCTCCGAGATGACGATCAACAGCGACAAAAGTTTTCCGATCTGGACACTGTCGTCCTGGGAATTTCTCCTGGTGTAAATGCCTGGCTTCGTGGGCGTTACCCTCTGCGAGACCACACATTAACCCTTTTGCTGCTATCGACGCATATATGCGGGCGGGCAGAGCGGTGCCTTGACTGCTAACGACGCATATATGCGTTTCAAGCTTTTCGTTCGCTGCTCAAAACGCATTTTGCCGTCTGTTTTAGGCCTTTTAGGGCATAGGGGGTGAGAAAAGTGATGGCCAAGGGACGAAAAAGGTTTCATGCGGGTGCAAAAAGCCCGGGGAAACGAAGTAGAAGCAGCCTTTTTCATCGTCCAAGGTTAGACTAAAAACAGCGGTTGCCTGGGAATAGCGAAACTTTGCTGATTTAAGATAAAAGCAGAAATGTTTGTTAAATCCTATAGGTTTTTAACTTAATTTCCTCTGATGCGATGAGACACACAAATAACTTTTGTAATATAAGACAGATGCACCAGTATTCCAAGACTTGTGGGTTTTGATTGTTTGCCGATGATCAAAATAACGTATGTGAATAATATGTGCAAACATTCCTACGTATGTAGCATTGCACCATCTTACTACATCTCTTTTCTGACTACAACAAGTTTTTTTTTAAATTTCCTTTTAGTTTAAATTCAAATAGATCGTTAAAATAAATATTACATCTTTTTTCTGACTACACCAAGTTCTTTTGCACTTCTTTATAGTTTCAATTAAAAATAGATCGTTAAAATGTTGACTCATAAATAAACCTATTTAAAAAAAATATCATTGAAAAAGTTTGATGAAACAATTTTAATCCTCTCCATAGAGAATTTCCCCACGCAACTAATATTACATTACCATCGTGGTTTAAACTCATTATACCTTCGTCACTAACTAAATGACGTATTTGTCTCACGGTATATTTAAAGAAGAGATCATTACCACTCGGGCACCAAACTTGTCTATGCCATCTACAGAGTGCCTAAAACATCTGTTAGTACCACAAAAATCCACGGCACTTCGTTAGCATCGATACGACTGAATGCGTTTTGAGCAGCGAACGAAAAAGCTTGAAACGCATATATGCGTCATTAGCAGTCAAGGCACTGCTCTGCCCGCCCGCATATATGCGTCGATAGCAGTAGCGGCTGTGCGCTATCTCGACGCATATATGCGTCGATATCAGCGAAAGGGTTAAGGAACTTTGAAAAGGAGAAATAAATCCTGTACTTGACCGGGAGTCGAACCCGGGTCTCCCCGTTTGCCGGATAGGTGCTTTAACCAACTAAGCTACCAAGCCAGCATGATTCTCCACTCTCGGATTGGGGTATTTACGGTGAAGAAGGGCTAACAGAGTAGCAGTGGCGGCTCGTGTATAGGCACTGCGGAACTGCAGCACCCCCTATTTCCACTTGATATTATCGATAACATTTAATATAACGAGTCCTTTTTTCTTTAATTCTTTCTTTATTTTTGTAGTACAATATATATTCCTTAAGCTTAATGTCAGTACTTCAGTAGCCATCCCCCAGTTTATGAAAAAGATACAAAAACCTTTGTATGGAACTGTGCGCTTCCCAGTCCCAGCGACGTGGTGTTTGACTGTTGTGCGCATGCGCACATAGGAGGGGGGTGGGGAGGAAGGCGGGACTGCCAGGTAGAGAGAGCACTGTTGCTCTCGCAGTGCCGGCTCTGGCGTGATGGTGGAAGGAAGTTTTTTTTTCTCAGCGTGTGTTGTGCTTAAAAACCGTGTACCATATTCTTGAATGTGATAAAGTGTAGAAGAGTGTAGAATTAGATTATTATTCTGCTTCCAGCTATTCTATTTGATTCATTTTTTATCGGTTCTTTTATGGATTTCATTTTTAAATGAATAGATCAAGCTTGAACTGTAACAATTTAAGTTAAAGTAAGTAAAAAATGTTTGTTTTTTTTGTTAAGATTTTATCAAGTTCCTGAATAAATTTTCTTTTTATACACGTTTTTTTCCTTTTACACAATTTTAAAACGAAGGCTAAAAATTTTCTGGAGCAGCACCCCCACTAATTTTAGCTACGAGCCGCCACTGCAGAGTAGTAAACCTCCAACACTAAACGTCCTCAGAGAGGCATCGCGGGAAAAACCCCTACTTTAACTCAAGAAAGTGAGTTGGCTTCAATCTAATAAACAATCTAAACAAGTCATCTCAACCCCTTTGTTTCTTATTATTTTAAGGAACTTCGAGAAAAATTACTGAGACGTAACTTAGCATAAAGTGTTTACAAATGTTCCCTCTAGGTGGTGTGGCGGTGGTGGCAGTTAAAAAATATAGTTTTTAAAATATCTCTTAAACAACGCAAAATACGGAAAAACGTTTTGAACAAAGGTTGTAGAAAATTAAATTTCCTGCAACTTTTATTCGGATGGTGTATTATATCGATCAAGTATTATAGCAAATTTTTCTAGGAAACAAGCTTAAAAGCAAAAGTCGTAGAGAAAAATTTTCTACAATTTTTAAAGTTAATGTTATTACATCTATTATTAATGATGTCAGGCTCAACTCGGTGGAATTTACTCATGTTGAAAAAAGACGAACTTTGTATTTCCACAAAATTTTAATTTAAACACTACCGGTTTCACTACGATCGCAGCATCATCGGGTGATGAAATATATAAATCGTTCCATATATATAGGGTAAGATGAGGGGTGGAGAGGGAGACAGGAGGGGTTACAAAGAAAACGAATGGAAGGTAATTGAATGAGCGGTTGGGAAAACAAGGGGTGGGAAAGGAAGGCGAAAGCAACATAGTAGCAAAATGTTACAAAAAGTTAGAAAAACTTGGTAAAAGGGCCAAAGACAGCAATGTTGATACAAAATATTCGGTAAGCTAAATAGAGGAGAATGATTATGGAAAAGGTATTCGTTTAAGAGGGGCGATTCTTCACAAATAATTATCTCTAGCTGTTCGAGAGCATCCAATTTGCGACCTTTACTTTCAAAATGGAGGAATTTGGGGTTGAAGGAACTATGATGATTGAGGTTTAACATATGTTTCGCAAATTGAGAATTCAAATTATTTAAACGGAAGTATCGCTTGTGCTCCTTAACCCTCATGTCAAAACTCCTCTCCGTTTGGCCGATGTAGACCGCTCCGCAATCATCACAAGCAAGCTACGATCGCAGTGAAACCAGTCGTGTTTAAATTAAAATTTTGTGGAAATGCAAAGTTTGTCTTTTTTCAAAATTAATGTTATTACAATATGTGAAGTTTGCTGCTATGGACTTTAAGCTTCTGCGTCAGCCGTGTGCGCAGAGTTCAGTGACCTTGAAGCACCCCTGTGCTGAATACTTTCCCTAGGAGCTCCGCGTCTACGTTCATTCATTCGTCTTTTAGTCTCTTTATATTTTACAAGTTATTTGTCAATCATTTACATTCATATTGATTATTAACCATCTCGAAAAAATATTTTCATCTTTTTTGTTGATATTAATAGCAAAAGAAAACGAAAGAATCTAAACACGACTAAAAAACTTGGTTTGAGAACTGGATGTATTACGTATGAAAGTTGACACAGAACTAAAGATATTTCCGGCATTTTGCCGTCTGTTTTAGGCCTTTTAGGGCATGGGGGGAGAGAAATGTTATGGGTAAGGGACGAAAAATGGAAAAAAGCCAGAAATATCTTCAGTTCTGTGTCAACTTTCGTACGTAATACATCCCGTTCTCAACCAAAGTTTTTTTAGTAGCGTTTAGATTCTTTCGTTTTCTTTTGCTAGTAGTTTAGTAGTGAAAATTTTGAAATAAGGCCAAATAGCACTTTTTTATGGCGGAGGTGACGATTTTACCCCAAGAACCTTTGTTAGTTACCGGTGCAACTAAACAAGTAAATATTCACAACGATCCCAGAGCTAACAACTTGTAATTTGCCATATAAATATGGAGAAATTCATGTGTTGCCCACATCAGTTTATTTTAATAGCGTTCTCTTGAACTGCATGCACATTCTCAACGTTGGATATGATAAAGTTGTCTGCTTTGTGCGTTGATCCACGATTCCTTCATCTATATCATCTTGAATTGGGCATTTAAAATTATCTTTGAAGGTAACTAATTGACTAAAACAGATCAAATTAATTTCATCAATACTTTTAAGTTTTTATGAATTTTGCTGAAGTGTAGTTGAAGTGAAAGAAATATGTGGTCAGTAATTTGATAATTGAAACAAACACTAATAATCAATAATATAAATTAGTAATAATAAACTTTTTATGCCCAACTTATCTTCAAATAACTGACACAAATATGTTAAGTATGCTCAAAAAGCTTTCTTAACGACTTAAACTGCATTCAAGTTTAGTCGCAGTTGGTGTGGACATTTAGAATCTTTATTAAAGAAACCGAAAAATAGTATAACGTTATCAAATTTCTTCGCTAGGATTCAATAATTACACAAACAAAGCTTCCATTTTTAAATAAACAAAGCTAATGAAATAAATTATTAACAATCAACTTTTGTATACTAACCTTTAGACAAAATAGTATAACGTTATCAAATTTTTTCTAGAATTCAACATTTACACAAACAAAGCTTCTGTTGCCACATAAACAAAGCTAAAGAAACTTGGTTGCTATGTAAACAAATAATCCGAAACAATATATATATATATATATATAACAGCTTACGTTGTTGACATCCATATATATATATATATATCATTCTATATAGACGTTCCTTACAGAGGAGGATGAGGATATAACATATAACATAAACAAATTTTCAAGGTTTATGTATTTCCAACTGTGCCACGGAGTTGAAATTTTTTTTGTAAGTAGAATTCTTAAAAAAAACGAAATAGGGATTATACAAATTTTGATATTTTAATTTGTTTGGCAGTTAAAAATTCTTAAAGTTTAAACAAATAGATAACTGTTAAGGTACTACGGGATGAGCTAGGAAGCTGAAAATTTCAAATTATTTACAGTATATTAAATTTGTACAAATAAACTTTTCAATTTCACCATATATGCATTGCGGTGGCCGTTAAAAATTATTTAAATTTATACAATTAGAAAATATTATTTGACTTCTAGAAGTGCTACAACTTTAAAATTTGGCTAAATTGTGTAGAATTAGTACTCCATAATGAAGAAAGTGTAAAAATTTTAAAATTGCGACATTTGGAGATTGTTTTAAACTATTATTTTTACATGTAGGAAAAACGAAAATCGCTTCAGAAATGAAATTTTAGACTATTTGTAATGATGAAATTTCTGTCTGTAAAATGAATGTTCTTTTAATGTGAGATGAAATGCTTGCAGTATGCAAGCACCAACTACTAGTATATATATATATATATATATATATATATATATATATATATATATATATAACAACTTACGGAAAAGGAAAGGTAAAATGAATATATGGATGTCAACAAGGTGTTGGGATGAGGAAACCCAGTGAGCACTCACCAATCAGACGACTTCAGGATGGCGAGGCCCCGGGGATGTCGAAGCGACACACGTAAAATAACACAAAAACACAGAAACATCACAAACGTAAAGCTTTCGGAACTACTCCTTCTTCAGCTACAGAGAGAGAACGTGTGTCGCTTTGACATCCCCGGGGCCTCGCCAACCTGAAGTCGTCTGATTGGTGAGTGCTCACTGGGTTTCCTCATCCCAACACCTTGTTGACATCCATATATATATATATATATATATATATATATATATATATATATATATATATATATATATGGATGTCAACAATGTGTTGGGATGAGGAAGTTCTCTCTCTGTAGCTGAAGAAGGAGTAGTTCCGAAAGCTTTACGTTTGTGATGTTTTTGTGTTATTTTACATGTGTCGCTTCGACATCCCCGGGGCCTCGCCAACCTGAAGTCGTCTGATTGGTGAGTGCTCACTGGGTTTCCTCATCCCAACACCTTGTTGACATCCATATATCTATTTTACCTTTTCTTTTCCGTAAGTTGTTATATATATATATATATATATATATATATATATATATATATATATATATATATATATATATATATATATATAAATAATTATTACAGAGGATTTAATAAAAGTATTTTTACTTTAATTGTAATCAAAACAGAATCAGAAGTTAGTAATTAAAAACTATTAAATAGAGCGAAAATGTAAGTTTATTTACTAACCTCTTCAACTTTTTTATTTTCGGTAAGTATGTTGCGGGAAGACGAATTTCTATAATATTAAATACATAACCTCGGGTCATACTCTGTAACATAAGGACTCACCTTGGGTATTCTTTAACCCAAAGTTTGAAGAGGGTTCTACACTTCCAAATAAAATACAACTACAAAAAATTTATCAACCGTTTATTAAGTACATTGCCTCAAAATAAACTAGTTTCATGGGTTCTCGGAGATTTTTTTGACTTACAAGTTGTGAAACGTGTTGTTCGTATAACAGTTTGTTTCTTTTGAGGTGAGAAGTTCCCATCTTTTATTTCTTCTGCTGGACATCGTCACGTTTAACCAGCCTGTCTTTTATTTACACTCAAATTCACAATTTCCTCCCCAAAACCAACTAATCGCTTGACTTTACTTTGCGGACCAATTCGTAACACAACTATTTTCGCACGAGAAATTCCATGTTCTCTAACGATTATTTAAGCAATCAATTAAGTACTTCTCTCGTCATTTTATCAGCCTCATGTTCCATTTTATCAATATTCATTCATTCTAGTGTTCTGTCTTCTGACAGGTCCTACCAATTCATTGATTGGTTCTGACTAGGGAATATACATATACGGTGTGGCGTTTTCCCGTTGCCTTCCACACCGGACGCACACACAGAAGGGAGGAGGGAATCCCGGTGCCGGCATTTGCCTACTCTTTGAGAAGAGCACCAAGGGGACCAATCGATTAACGTCCCTTCCGAAGGATGAAGCGTTGACTTTTGTATGATATCCTCAAACTGCACCAGTAGAGGGACAGGCGACCTTGGAACAAATCCTACTTTCACAGGATTCGTGCCCGGTGCCGCTTAGCTCAGCAGCCCAACTCCCTCGCCACTACACTACCGACGCCCCCCTTTACCAATGACTGCACACAAATAAATAATAAGGGTGATAATTTTTACATCACATCCAGATTCACAAATCTAAAAACATTGGCGCAATATACATGGCACAACTTTGTTATATACATTACTGCACTCAATAGTCTATTACTATCCTTGTATTCAGCCTAGAAGGAAAAACAACAAAATCGCAAAACAGTTTCTCACACAACTCTTTATTTACCCGAATCCAAGGCGAGTTTTTTTTTCCAAATTTCAGCTTGCGAAGATCGAGGGACGTCTTAACGCATTATAATTATAGAAATATAAAGAAAAATTTTGTCTTGGAAAAGTGTCTCTCCCTGCCTTGGCGTCATGTCGTCCAATTTATCTCGCGACGGATTTGTCGAGAGACGAATTGATTTTGTCATGCGACATATTGACACGCGAAGAATTTTTCGTCTGGCGAATTGACAAGCGGGGGAACAGACCTCGACGAGTTGTCATGGAAAAGTAGGAAGTACGGTTACGCATTTAATTGATGTTTTTTTAAATGAATGAAACAATTGTATCTCCTGAAATTTTTCATTGTAAACTTATGATCCAGATTTCAATGAATGAAGTATAAATTTTTAAAAATATTGTTTTCGTCTCAAGCAAAAATTTGTAACAAACCATTCCAATTAATGAATGGACTGGTATAATTATACTGAATACCTGTGTTGGAAATATACGCCAAATGCTTTCAAAGGAGAAAATGGGTCATAAAATCTTTTTCCGTTTCGACAGGCTGCTAAAAGTTGCCTTAGATATGGGGTTGCCTTGGATTCAAATAAATACTGTAATATATAATGATAGCCTCATATATGTGAAAATCAATCTTGATAAATAGTTGCATCACCCATAAATATCAAGTATCACGTAGATTGACGAAGCCACATAGCTGTTGAAGTATTATTGCCGAATGAAGATTGTGGAGAGAGCTGGGGCGGTAGATGGGCATAAGACTCGATGTATTACAATGGCACTGGAAAGGAGAGTGTTACTTTTTAAGGTTGGTTCACACTTAACGACACGGGATGTCAACGACACAACAACAGGAAGGTAGGGTATTCACACAGCAAAGATACGACAACTATCCGTCTCTGTTCGTCTGTCAGCGAGAAAACCAACGCACCCGTCCACACTAGGACGGCAAAGACGTGACACAACTGGCCGAGGATTCTTTTTGAGCATTTTCGTTGTACATAAATGAATCACATAAACCAATCAGGGGTACCACTTGACTGGCGAGAAAAAAAAACTTTCCGTCATATCTCGTGAAGTATTGATCACATCAAATTAGTTTTCAAATAAAATTTGTAGAACTGGTAACGTGGAGTATTTCTTTCCCCATACATTTTTATCATTGGAGTAGCCGTTATCAAGAAAATCAAACAAGCAAGTCTTAATTGGAGTTGAACTTATAAAATTTCTCGCGTGATTACTTCATCATCGTTGTTAACACGATCTCACAAAAATGCATCTAATTTCCTTATATGTATATATGTCGCAAAATCTTCTCCTATTCACTTTTTAAATATTTACGCTTTTTGTTCTGCATATAACATGCAAGTTCAAAAACATTTATACAAACATTTCTTGCAAGTACTGCACTGCACGAAATGCACCCATTTGCGATACGTTTTCCTAACTTGCATAGAAATATGACTTATAAAGTACAGGCAATGACACCAAGTTCTGTATCTGGGTGAATTTTAATCAAAATCATTGGAGCAATTTTCGAATAAATCGACCTCTTCCGATAATTGAGAATGAACCACCCTTCATTGTTGCGCTACGTTGCTCATCCCTTCAAAGTTTTTATTTAGGATAATGCTACGCATAAATATGAAATATCATTTGAATTCGTTGAACAATCTAGGCTCTAGGGCAGTGCTTCTTAACCTATTCATAGGCGCGGCGCACTTCCAAAGATAAACAGAGTTCTGCGACACCCCTAGCCTTCAAGTATTGTTTTTATATTTTCACAAACATGCGTTATATAACCTTTGGACGTATCCGTATGTCGGTACCACACCGCAAACAATTTATTAAAGATAAAACGGATGCCCTCGTTACCTGTAAACACATCCAAATCGTAGATTAAAACTAATTTTACTGTGGCACCCCTAAAAATCAGCCGTGGCACCCAGATTAGGAACCACTGCACTCACACAGATAGACAACATGGTGAAAACCACTTCTTTTGGACTAAGGGACACCTAAAACGTGTATTTCCATCAAAATCTCGAGGTCTTAAATTTGCTTGCGATAACAATACTTTCTCTATATACTATGTACGTTAGAAAGTTAAACAAGAAGTACAAACCAGGACTAACGCAGGCCGGTTTCCCAAAATTGACATCCCGAATTGATTACTTATATTGACAGTAAATTTTTCAGTATGCATTAGTCATCATTTCAAGGAATTCTCATACCATAAATACCACATGTAGTTCGCAGTTTATCAATGATAGAGAAAAATTGGAAAACAAATTAATCGAGTACTGTCGGGTTTAAAATACTAAAAACAATGTCAACATCTCTTTCTGACATTATTACATTAGCATTTATGTTTTTAAATAAATGAATTTAATAAATGTCACTGTTTATACGCTAATATGTATGGATGAACTGTACATTGCTGAAGTTTAGTCGAGCGGAAAAGAAAATAACCCATTTGTTCACTCGTCTATGCTAAGGACGAGTTTGGTAATAATTGTCTCCATGGAAACAATCCAATAAAATGTGATTTGAAATGCAAAAATGCCATGTTTCAGTAGAAATTCAATAAAATATGATCAATTGTCAAAATTCGGTGATAAGAATTATAATCTACATTCTTTTCCCCTTAGAACAGTACAAACCTCGCTCCGATATCACAATTTAAAGATATTTTAAGATATTAAAGAAACCATCTCTGCACGATGGATTTGAGAGATCCTATGTAAAACAAGTAGGGGTAAAACATTCCTGGAATCGAACCCGGGTCTTCAGTCTTCGCCAAATAAATACAGCCCGGAGGTGGGCCCAGGCAGCACGAGCTTCATACCAAGTTTCGTGAAAATCGGTCCATTGGTGCAAAAGTTGTTAGCAGGGGACGCACATACATACACACAGACAGAACAATTTCATAAGGCTAGGTTTCCTTCGGAAACCAGCCTAAAAAACTTTAGAATCGACGATGATTTACCACCGATCACGGCTGATTCGTGGCCAGCATACGCTTCTGGTGCCTTCTCAAAGCCTGCCTCTCCGCTTCTATCCTCCTCCTCCTCGCTTTCTCATCCGGCGACTCGTTCATTCTCCTCCTCGCCATCCTCTGCGCGTCCAACAACCTCCTCTCCCTCTTCTCCTCCGGCGTTTCGTTCATCCTCTTAAACGCTTGTCGCTGCGCGTCCAGCAATCTCGTCTGCATCAACTTTTCCGGAGTGTAATTAGCTCGGTGTCTCCGCTGACGTTCCCGGTTGAGACGACGCCTCCTCTGCCACGAATTCTCTCTGCTCTGAAGAAAATACGAACGACAAGATTATCACACATTTTCTTTAACTTATATGATATTCCGAACGGAACTTATGATGCCTAATTTCCATTTAATCATTTGTTTCGATAGTTTTATCGGCTTTAATAGCTTTAAAATCACCGCGGATACGCAGCTCTTTGTGTTCCCAAATTTCGAAATTTACCCTGATAAAATATTACAAATACATTTGAACGGGAAAACTAAATTGATCACGCGTATTTTTGCATAAAAAATAACACCTGTATGTGAGAGACTGTACCGAATTCGAGTCCAACAGCAGTAATGAGTGATGAAAACTGCAAAAATGCCGATATTTATGCTAAATTTTAGATGACAAAGAACAGAAATAAACTCAAACCATAGCCTTCTGATAAAGGATATAGCAACAAAGCTCCAACAATTAAGAAAAGAAAAAGGAGCATTATTAAGACGTAACTAAGTGTCAATTGTTAACAGTAGTCTTTGGTAGGTGGCATGGTGGTGGCAGCTAAAAATATAAGATATCTCTTAAACAATGCATTATATGGAAAAATGTATCAAACAAAGGCTGTAGAAAATGAAATTTCCTACAACTTTTATTCCAATACATTTTTACATTTATCAAATATTAAAGCAAATATTTCAAAATAACGGATAAGTGGCAAGAGTAAACACCCACATCCGGTCGACCAATTTTTACCAAAAACTAATCAGTTCTTTTGACTTTTAAAAAAATTTTAAATATAAAATTTTGTGTTGATCTGATTACCGTATATTCTCGTGTATAGTTCGAGTTTTTAAGACCAAATTTTTGTGCAAAAAATTGGGGGTCGAACTATACACGAGTAATACTTTTGAGGGTTTAAAATCTCGGATCTAAAAAATTATCTTTTTAAAAATATCATAATAAAAATCAAGATATTTTTGGTCACCCACCTCGCTGTCTTAACTTCTATGATATAGCTCCAAAACTTCCTATTTACCTTTAATTTTATTGATTTTCATTAGAAGTATGTTGTGTTTTTCATTTTTTTCTTTTATTAAAGGTTTTACGAGTAATATGCGTCTATTAATTTTCGTTATATAAGCTTAATTTTCGTCAATTTGCTAGAAATTCTGCCACCTCGTATGTCACATCTCGTAGTTAAAGAGTAATAAATATTTTTCTTCTCAAGATCGTGCAATAGGTTTACGATGTTTACAGTTTATTATT
Source organism: Tanypteryx hageni (assembly GCA_028673005.1). NCBI lineage: Eukaryota > Metazoa > Arthropoda > Insecta > Odonata > Petaluridae > Tanypteryx > Tanypteryx hageni. Next base: position 18,574,892 of record CM054119.1, on the reverse strand, counting down.
AGTATAGTATTATTATGATACTAAAAGCTGTTGAAAACCAAGATCGTTCTATATACCTCAAGCTTCAAGATATCAAAACGAAAAATGTTGATCCTGACGGAAATCTAGGGTAAAAGAGTAAGTAGAAAGCTAGGGTCGAATTATACACGAGATATATGAAAAAATCAAATTTTTTTGCTGAGAAATCGGAGGTCGAACTATACACGGAGTCGAGCTATACACGAGTATATATGGTAATCATTTGTTTTAATAGCTTTAAAATACAGAAGCATGATGATGATGATGATGAATGCGTACACCTCCCCCCCTGCCGGGTAATTTTGCTAGAGTGATATAAGGAACTATATTAAAATTTTTGTCGTATAAGTTTTGTGGTTCGTTTCACAAAATTTTGGTATCATAGTTTTCATGCAAATAAAGATATTAACTATAAAGAAGTGGCTATATTTTTATATAATCACTTGTTAATAAATTGATTGAAACAACTCTGTGCAATAAAGCTATAAATTTTATAGTATCATACGATTCTTTTCCTATTGTTTTACATGACACGAAATTGTAAATTGCACATAGGTCTGTTAATGTAAATAAATACAATATTAATAAATAGTGCTACGTATGCAGTCACAGTTATTTACCTGAAATTGTGCCATCACCTCGTATGGTTTATCTTCCCGCTCCACTTTTATCATCTCAAACGCCATCTAAAAAAATAATGGAAACAAATTAAACGTTGTACCAAAGTTAGAACTGATAATATTAACCCATAATTACTTACGTGGTGTTGATGTGAACCAAAGGAACGTTTCCCAGGAGATAACAAATGAACCATTATACAATATCCAGATTAATTTTTGGAGGCTTTTAAGTAAGGTAAGATTCGTATAAGTTGAGTCTTGCGTTATCCAGGATGGGTCTGTGTTTATTAATGTAGTTACGGTATTCTAGTTAATACCTAACATGACAATATGATTCTAAAATTTCGTTCTACATGCTCATACTATGTCTAAACATTGCAAAAATAAGATATTTTTATTTTACCCGACGAATAAAGCAAAAATGGAGAAATTCGGTCCATATTTTTGTATTTTAACGAATGAAGGAAATAAACCTTGCACCTTGAAAATCAAAACTCCTGTTGCAGCATTTCAACAGACATTAGCCCGGAAGAGGACACTAGTAGATCGAGGGTAGAACCAATTAGCGTTCGCGAGTGCAGCGCAATCTGCCGGCACCTCACTGCGAACTGAATTAGTTCCGAGCCGACAACGTCACCATGAGCAGAGGCAGTGAAGGAAATTGGGAGAACGAGATAGGACGCAGAGAGGAGAGAGTCGAAGACAGCTGAGGCGAACGCACCTGCAGAAAGGTTATCTGCGAGTCGAACCCTTTTCCATATCATTTGTGATTCCTCAAGTGAACATTTCTACTAAGTATTCTACTATATTTGTGCTTTGTATTGTCACTGCAATATAATTGTTAGTACATTTCGTGACATTTATCCAGTGTATGCTATATGATTTGTGGTTGGCAGCAGCAGTGTCACCGAGGGTATCGTATCGTTTAACTATTTTCAAGTACTTTTAGTATTACGAGAGAATAATGTAAAATGAGACAGTTTCGTCTCACTGTGTAAACATATGGAAAAATATAATCGTCTCCCGGAGTGGATCCGGGACACTTCCGTAAACGAAAATAGTTTTCCCGGGGTCTCCTAGCTAACAGGAACAAAATGGCATTTACAGCATTTCTCTATGACAAACTGTTCAAGAGATAAAAGTGGGGAGGGACAGACAGACAGAGAGATTTTGAGTAATTATATTTAAAGATATTATGAGGCCCCAGATCTCAACCAAAGATGTAGTCTTATGACGAGGTCCGAACCCAAAAACAAGTATAAAGCACCATATGTAATTTGCTTTTAAATTCTTTTCTCATTTGTATACTACTTTTTAATCCAAGTTTTGGATTATAACAAGAAATTGAGAGAAACTTGCTTAATTAACATTTTACAAACTTAAAATGTAACATGTAGATTTGTTTGTGTCAACAAAACTTCTACACAATTTTCGGTCGGTCACAGAAAATTAATGATACATGTTTCCCTCCCTTCGTGCGGGCATAGCGTTCCAGGAAAGTGACGCATAAAGCGAATTCGCACAAACAGAACCCATATTTACATGTAAAAGATAGGGATTCGTTCCACAAGTAGAGTTGCCAGATGGTGCAGCATTTTTCCCTCTGACAATTATCGAGTTCCCCATCGGTTTTTCGTGTTCGCCAGAAGTTTTTGTGTTCGAACTCTATCAAACGACGAACTCCGGCAAATAACGCACCCCTGCAAACGTACACACTTTGGCAAATGCGAGTACTTCGACTTTGCGCGTACGAACAGAGTTTCTCCTTTTATAGCAACAGACATTAGCCCAGAAGAGAACACTACCATCGTGCGATCTGACCAATAGACTTTCGCAAGTGCTGTGCCCTCTTTTCGCGATAGTGCAAACTAGGGGACTTCTGATTGGGCAGCCGAGAGAGAGACGGAGAGAGAATGAGGGAAGCACTTGGAGAGAGACGTGCAACTCAACCGGCATGCAGAAGATTTCCTTGCGAATACTTTTCGTATCGTTTGTTATCCCTCCAAGTGGACATGTTTATTAAGTATCTTACTATATTTCTGCTTTGTATTATGTCATTCCAATATAGTTGTAAGCATTTCCTTGTATTTTTGCAAGTGCATTATATTTGATTTCCTGTTGGCAGCAGCAGTGTCACCGAAGAGGTATCGTATCGTTTTTCTATTTTCAAGTACTTGGAGGATTACGAGAGAATAATGTAAAATGAGACAGTTGCGTCTCAATGGCTTCTCCAAAAATACCAGACACAGGTATCGAATGGGCAAAGCGAGCAAGAAAATATACATTTATGTCCGGTATTACCCTTAATTTTTCCCCGGAAAGACTACCCAAACACTGGACAGTCCGGTTGGCAACCAGACACTTGGCAATCCCATCCACAAGCAATCCTAACTCCCCTCCAAGATGCTCTTCTCTTGCTCCATAACGACTTCTTATGCGCTAAATACAAAATTAAAACAATTAACACTATAAATTATAGTCGCCAATAAAAGGAAGCCGATGAGCACAAGTGGTGACTGTTGTGGGTGACACAATAGTGAAGGTTTGAGGTGCTGGAGGGTTTATATAGCCCAACCCAAGCTCCGCGGGCAAGGAGACAAAACTTCTCGTGTGTGCTCATAAAATATCACTAAAAATCTTCGACTCATCTCCACTCTATGATATTCTATCCAGGGCCGGCCCAGTAGGAGGTGTAGTGGATGCAAGGCATCCGGGCCCCCAAATGTTGAGTATAAATAATATATTTACATCTTTAAACAAATTTTTGCTTTTTTATTAAATTAATTATCATTAGAGTTACTTTATTATTATAAGCACATGCTCTCTGTAAGCTGTAACATTGATGTGTACAAAATGGCAGGTTATTTTTTTGACAAAAACTTGCTTTCATCCGGGTCGCCGAAAGTACTTGACCGGCCCTGATTCTATCTACTCTCACCTCTTTCACTGTAGTACTAATACACGCAGCATAAGAGACAATGAGAGATTGAATGGTTGCCTTGTGGTGCTGAGAACTTTCTTGCATTTGGCCATGTAACCGCATAAAAGCAAATCAAAGATGCATAAAAAGAAATTCTGGTAACAATAAGTTTGTCGCATAATAGCAAATTCGCATAAAGAGAGGGAAATTTATATAGAGAAACTATTAAATTATTGTAATCCTATATATTAAGGGAGGACGTGTGTTTGGCTATGTGTCGCAAGTAACATTACAGCGTGTTTTAACGTACTTCCTAAGTAGTTAGAAGACTGAGATTTGATAGGAAAGCTCCAATCATGCATTTCAAGTAAATCAGGGGTCACCAAACATTTTACTGAAAGAGCCACATGAGACTTCATCATCCACCGTGCGAGCCACATACCCCATTTCAAATGACCGATCGGGAACGCGTGAAAATTTCAAAGAGCAAGTTTTGAGAATTTTTTCAATTCTGTAATATGTAATCTAACAATAATAAAAGGCTACTTCTGTCCGTTCGTGTCTCCCTCTGTCACGCTATAAAAATGCAAATAACTCGATAACGGAACGAGATTCATTTATGATATTTGGCAGGAATGATCGATTCACATATTGTAAGATGATGACGAAAAGAAATTTCAAAAAAGTCCTAGGTTCGACTCCAAGGTAGGCATTTCCATTTCCCATACGATGACACGTAAAAATCGACTTTTTGACTTGCGGGCTTTTATTCTTTTTTGAGATCTAAATTAGAAATAATTCACCTTAATTAATTAATCTTCGGATCTAGCCCGTTTTAAAGAAAAAACTATGAAGTTTCTGTAGAAACGAGAAAATTGATCTGCGGTAGAATATACGCCCGGCAAGTGGAAGACCCGGGTTCGATTCCCGGTCATAGCAGACTTTTTTCTCGTTTCAAAATTATTCCCAACTTTACAGCTTACGCCTGTCTGCATAGGATCTTCAGATCGCTTTATTCCATCAGTTTAGGGTGCTAAAGTTTGAAATTGACACAGAAATATGTACAAAGATAATAGCAAATGAAAACTTTCGTTCCTAAATGATGGCATTTCTTTAAATTTTAAATTAAAGTTCCATTATCGAAAATAGTGGCATTGGCAGTGAAGTTCAAACAGTCACAAAATAATCAATTTGAGAGTTATCACATTTGTTTACTTAAAAAACTGCTAATAATAAGCAATATAAATATAATATAACAATAATGTCCTATTCTAGAGTGCCAAAGTTTAAACTGAACTTCGAAACAAAAAAACAGAGGGAGTTCACACTTGTTGGCATCGTAAACGCATGACGCAAAGCGTGAGTAATATGCATGAAATACAAGTAATGGTCATCAAAAATTTCGTCGTGAAATTTGCGAACCACAAGCACGCAAAGTTTAAAAAGGTGGTGTGCCCTAATTTTTCAATGTCATCTTAATGATTTTGGACAAACATTTTAGACAACTTCATAATTTTACAAATATAGTTGAGAAGAGACAGAAAATAGGATGTTTATTTAAAGTGTTTATTTAAAAATCTGCATTAAAATACTTACTTGCGGGAGTTGTTTGTACTCCAACGATGTCTGGACAAAATCTATGGGATTACATGCAACCTGAATGGAAATCATAAAAGAAAACAATAAAAATGAATAAAAGTTAATATTCTTCCTTAAAAATATCTACGTTACAGGACGAGGAACATTCCGGCTTTGACAGGAAATCAAACTGAGGCTACTATCCAGAGCCGTCTCTAAAACCCGTGGGGCCCCGGGCCAGAGGGTTTCCGCGAGGCCCCCTATTTATACAAATCAAATTTCTCATTTAATTACAATTTTATTATTGTTTTCAAGTTTATGTTAGTTTTTCTCCTAAAATACAGTAGGTGTGATATATTTTTAAAACCATTATATATTACATATTTATTTTTTTATAATTAGTAATTGGAAATTAATGAAAAAGTATACGAGTATGTATAGACAGTATACGAGTAAACGACCACCTATCTCCTCTTCTCGAGACAATTTCTCGAATACGATTTCTACTATAGCTCCTCATAGGCGCGGGGCCCTCATAGGCACGGGGCCCAGGCCCCCCCCCTTCAGACGGCTCTGCTAGTATGATATTACTAGCGTTATTGCCCATCAGAAATGACAGGTATTCGTGAATTAAGCTTTACCTTAAAATAAAACGTAAACAAAAAATCAATGAATCAACTTTTATACCCAATAAAAAACAAGCGATAAATACAGAATTCAGATAATTGCAAGTTTCAGAGAACAAAAATAATTTTGGACAAAAATTTTTCGCGCAAAGGAATATTAACAAAGATTTGTTACACACCACTGGTTTATACCGAAATGTGTTTTCTCTTTCTGGAACGTTCACTTACATGGATTTTAGATTTCTTTGTTACTTTATAGCGCGCACACGCAATTTATCGTAAATCCTCATGTATGACGCTCAGTTTGAAGACCAAATTCTTAGGTCAGAAAGTGGGGATGCGCGTTATACACTTTTAACCCTTCTGTGCAGTAAAGATAAAAAAATTGAAGTGTACCTAACTCTCACCAGCTCCTCACCTTTTAGGCGGATTGAGAGGAAAACCACGTTAATTACTGATATTCCAGCTTATGCATATATTAATTAAATGTATCAAACACCTAATTACATCCTTACAATTGTATTTCCATCCTCTCCAAATATTCCACATTTCACTAGCTAATGAGATGATTGCTGTAGTCTCCCGCAAAATCGCCAGGTAGACTTCCCGCAAAACATGTATCGAAAACAAAAAACATAGTATATATATGTTTACAATTTGAAATAAACAGTTAATGAATACATTATATATTAATAGAAGGTACTTGCATTCTGCAAGCATATCATCTCACCTTGAAAAAACATTCATTTTTCAGACAGATATTTCACCATTACGAATATTTTTTTAATTCTAAAGATTTCACCTCCACAGCGATTTTCGTTTTTCCCTTATGTAAAAATAATATATTAAAACAATCCCCAAAATTTGCAATTTTATACTTTCTTCATTATGGGGTACTTACTAATGCTACACATTTCTGCCAAATTTTAAAGTTGTAGCACTTCTAGAAGTGAAATAATATTTTTCTAATTGTTTAAATTTTAAACATTTTTAACGGCCGCCGCAATATATTTATGGAGAGGTTAAAATGTTTATTTGTGCAAATGCACTACTCTGTAAATAACTTGAAAGTTTCAGCTTCCTAGCCCATCCTGTAGTACCTAAACAGTTATCTATTTGTTTAAAGTTGAAGAATTTTTAACTGCCAAACAAATTAAAATATCAAAATTTGTATAATCCCTATTTAGTTTTTTACAATTCCATGAAACTTGGTGTGAGGCAAGTGCTCTCGGAGAGTACCTCTGGGCCATAATTTATATTCCGAATTTACATCACGGCGAAAAATATGAATACTGCACATTGTTGTCAGTAACCATTGCGACTCTTAAACTTCTTCTTGTGTAATTCTTACTGCATCTTTGGTTAGAGAATTTTTTTTTGATTTTGTCGGTCTTGAATTTTGTTTTCTCAACGCTTTCCTTAACGTATCTCTTGGGTGGTCTTTATTTTTAAAAATCGAGTTTCTTCTTGTATTAAAATTGTACCGAAAGAAAAGTAGGCAGATTAATTCTCTCCAGAACTGCTTGTTTTAATATTGTGTCTATGGAAAATAGTGATCCAGTTTTCGTCATGGTTTCCAGGAATGTAACCTGACGTAAAGGTTGGGACTGCCTGTAGCTATATTTTGTAGATTTTGTGAATTGACACGGCGGGAATTTTTAATCCTGGTCAGTTATTCTCTATACATTGGCAATTACAATAAAAAATGTTCCCTTCGCGTAACTGGGACGGTGAAATGTAAAGAAGGCGATGCTAGCGCTGGCAACAAGAAAGTGAGGAGAAATGGAACTAGTATGCGGCACGGAGTGCATGTACTCATCCTGCTGCATAGGACTACTCTGCCTCCAGCTCGATCCTCCAGGATGGGTAATTAGTTGGTTTCTTATGGTTTTCCTTTAAGTATTTATCTTCTGCAGCATAACAACCTCCTCTGTCTCCCAGGTTGGGTAATTAGTTAGAGTTGGTCAGGGTTTTCCTTTTAAGTATTTTTCTTCTATGGCATAACAACTTCGTCACCCACCGGGTTGGGTAAGTTTGGTTAGGTGGTATTGATTTATTACCAGGTTTGCTGTGGCTCCCCCTTGGGTTGGGTAACCTTAATCTTAGTTGGTTAGGATTTTCCTTTAAGTATTTTTCTTCTATGGCATAACAACTTCGTCGCCCACCGGGTTGGGTAAGTTTGGTTAGGTGATATTGATTTATTACCAGGTTTGCTGTGGCTCCCCCTTGGGTTGGGTAACCTTAATCTTAGTTGGTTAGGATTTTCCTTTAAGTATTTTTCTTCTATGGCATAACAACTTCGTCGCCCACCGGGTTGGGTAAGTTTGGTTAGGTGATATTGATTTATTACCAGGTTTGCTGTGGCTCCCCCTCGGGTTGGGACCTTAATCTTCTGTGATATTACTCGTCATCTATGTTGTTTTATTACACATCTCGAAAGGCTTCTTATATTTACACTTGACTTACACTTTTTCACCTTTTTCCCTGGTAGCTCCATTTCTCATTGCTTTCTCAGTATCGCCAGCACTAGCATCACCTTGTTTACCTTTGCCCCAGTTACACAAACAGTACCACCAAAAAATCTTCTGTTGGACTCAATGAAGGCCTGCTGAAAACATGACTGTTGAGCGAGAATGCATAATTACATCTTTTCAAGCGGGAGTTTACCTCTTCATCCTCTGCGTCTTCCTCCGGTTCGACTTTTATAGGCACCATAGTGATCTGGAATGAAACAGACAAAGAGAAAATGACAAACTTTTCAGCGGTTAAAGCAGCTGATTTTTACGGGTGCCGCGATAAAATTACTTTTGTACGAGTTAAAGACTATCTTTTAAGTCATTAACGCCATTCAGATTTAAGAAAAATCATTGGACCAAAAAATATTGAGTGCAAACCCGAAACCATAACTCATAACCTCATAATACGGTTGGTAAAACCGCATACATTTTGCTAACCACGGTTGCCATGGGACTACTAGGTTTATCACAATAGATAACGTATAAATCAAAAAAAATCTCACCTCCATTCCAGAGTCATTTGAAGGATTACTGACAGCTATATTTGGATGTAATCGATCCGCTGCGTCTGCAATTTCACCATCTGCATCACAATGAGGAAACAGTTGTCTAGCAACAGCTGAGCCCTGAAAACCACAAACATACCATCATATCAGCAAATTCTGACCCTAAATTTAAATCCATAGACAATTTTAATATTATCCGAAGGGCTGTAAAAATTAAATTTACGGTACAAGTTGTAGGTGATTGCATACTGCAAGCAAAAATCAACATACACTTGGATCTAAACTAGTAAATAAACCAACACAACATCAAATGAACCACACAGAGACGATTTAAATAAGATAATAGTTTTAATTTTCTCAGAAATTAAGGCATCTATCCTTATTTCTAAATTCTCTGGCAATTGGCTAGCGTCCAAGTTATCGTATTTCAAGTTTCACGGCTCAGATCACCGTTCTTTAGCAATAACTATAATCATCATTAAGATAATGGCCTATGTTACACTAAAATTTATGTAAAAATATGATATTTTGTGTGTTAGATGTATGGTGCAATCAACCATGGCTTTTAGTACGATTCCAGATAAAAAAAATGCTACAAATTTGTAAACACGTTTCTGTGGGTTTTCTTGCATGTCTTCAACGCCCCCAGCAGCTTACCAACTTGGTCTTCAACTTGGTAAGTGTCCACTGGGCATCCTTCAACACATATATATATATATATATATATATATATATATATATATATATATATATATATATATATATATATATATATATACATCCGCATGAATGGCCACCGCAACAGCGTCATTCTCAAACGACCGCTGGCGGTGGCCGTTCATGCGAACAAACATAATTTAAAGTTTAACAACTGCTTCACAGTGAGAGTCATTCGCACTCTCCCCGACAATGCTTCGGCTCCCCAACTCCGTCAGAGGGAGCTTTCATATATCCACCTCCTAAACTCCTTCACTCCCCCTGGCCTCAACCTTCGATAGCTTTTCACTCCCTTTCTGTCTTCTCCCAACACCCTACCAATCCCCAACCCCCTCCGTATCCTCCAATCCTCGACCTTTCCGCACTACCCTTCCACCCCCATGCCTCCACCCAGTGTCACCGCCATCAGTTCTCTCTCTGTAGCTGATGAAGGAGTAGTTCCGAAAGCTTCTACGTTTGTGATGTTTCTGTGTTTTAGTGTTCTTTTACGTGTGTCTCTTCGACATCCCCGGGGCCTCCCCAACCTGAAGTCGTCCGATTGGTGAGTGTTAACTGGGTTTCCTCATCCCAACACCTTGTTGCCATATCAAATGTTTATTAGTGCAAATCCACTATTTTGGAAATAACTTGAAAATTTCAGCTTCCCAGCTCATCCCGTAGTACCTAAACAGTTACCTATTTGTTTAAATTTTAAGAATTTTTAACTGCCAAACAAATTAAAATATCAAAATTTGTATAATCCCTATTTCGTTTTTTTTACAAATCCTAACTCTAAAACAAATTTCAGCTCCGTAGCACACTCAGAAATACATAAACGTTGAACATTTGTTTGAACAATTGCGAATTTTTAGCGGCCGCATTGTTGAACTTTTTCAAGATTTTCGTACTTTCTGGTAGGTTTTGCACAAAATCCTATCAACAAAAAAATTTCAAGTCTGCCACTTTTCCGGAAGAGGAGTTTTTGCTACAAAATTAAAGGTGTAGGTATTTTATTAGAATCAGGTAAAAGATTGTCCTGATTGCAAAAGAATTTGTTGTCTCCTTTTAAAACTATAACTATTCCAATAATTTTATCGAATATTCATGGAAAGATGTGTGTAGAAACTTCTAAGTGGTATAATTAATCCAGTTAGGAAATGTAATTTAAACAGTTTGGTTATGTTTGGTTTTGTTCGAGATATGTTCAGTTATGTTTGTAGTTTTTTGGATATTTTATTAGAATGTCCGTGAATCGGGTCAAAAAGAGGTGGAAACTCTAACGCGGCGGGAGGTGAGTGTAAAGTGAAGTGGGAAATTGCGGCAGAGATGGAAGGCAGTACACATCGAGCGGTCATAACCCTCGGACTCAGAGGAGAGTCCAGGAGGTCAGAATCTTGGAAGTTTCACTCAGAAGGGAAACGCCAACTGGAGAAGGAGCCGATGCCGATGAGAAAAGAATCGTGTGAGATTTATCTGTGGATTTTATGGTAGAAGAGTGTAATATTTCTTTCATACATGAATTGAGTGTCGACTATGAGTTGTGAGATTCTGTAATTACCATATATACTCGTGTATAGTTCGAGTTTTTAAGACCAAATTTTTGTGCAAAAAATTGGGGGTCGAACTATACACTAGTAATACTTTTGAGGGTTTAAAATCTCGGATCTAAAAAATTACCTTTTTAAAAATATCATAATAAAAATCAAGATATTTTTTGGTCACCCACCTGACTTAACTATTGTGATATAGCTCCAAAACTTCCTATTTACCTTTAATTTTATCGATTTTCATTAGAACTATGTTGTTTTTCATTTTTTTCTTTTTCGAAGACTTATATACCTGTCCTGTATTATCTTGAAATTCTGATTTGATTGCGACCCAGTAGTATTTTTCATTATTTTTTTTACGTTCTGTGGTGGGTTATAGTGCATTTTAACCAAAATTCGTAATGTAACCATTCTACTGACCTTTTGTCGTCGTAAGGTTGTTACGTGAATACTAAAGCCTGTCTCATATTCACCGATTGTTTTCTTGATCTCTAAGCATATCTTTCTTACGTCTTATAACAACAGATGAGTTGGAATGAATTATATTAAAATGAGTTTATTTCATCTTGTTCAACTATCATTCATAACTTTTATTAAAGGTTTTAAGAGTAATATTCGTCTATTAATTTTCGTTATATAAGCTTAATTTTCGTCTATTTGCTAGAAATTCTGCCACCATTCATATGTCACATCTCGTAGTTAAAAATTAATAAATATTTTTCTTCTCAAGATCGTGCAATAGGTTTATGATGTTTACAGTTTATTATTAGTATAGTATTATTACTAAAAGCTGTTGAAAACAAAGATCGTTCTATATACCTCGAGCTTCGAGATATCGAAACGAAAAATGTCGATCCTGACAGAAATCTAGGGTAAAAGAGTAAGTAGAAAGCTAGGATCGAATTATACACGAGATATACGAAAAATTGTAATTTTTTCGCCGAGAAATCGGAGGTCGAACTATACACAGAGTCAAACTATACACGAGTATATACGGTAGTTGTAAATTGTAAATGAATCAGGAGTAGAATTCCATTAAATTCATGCTGCTAATAATAAATCAAAATCTTGTGTAATTTGACCATACGATCCGCTAACGTAACATTTTGGCACCTAACGTGGGGAGCGATATATTACATTTTGCCACCCAACATAGGTGCAAATATGCTACATTCTGGCACCCAACGTGGGGTTAGATTTCTTACAATATACATATATATCTGACTGAGTTCTAAACTAATAACAGAGTTTATTGGGATTAAAGATTCAAAGGGCTATAACTGTTATAGTTTCTACAAATTGAAAATCGTAATAACATACCTGAGAATTTGGATGGATATCTTCTTCGTCAAACTCTAGTTTCACAGGGCTCATGTGGATCTTTAACAAGAGAAAATAAACTGACGTGGGCAACACATGACTTTCTCCATATTTATATGGCAAATTACATGTTGTTAGTTCTGGGATAGTTGTCAATATTTACTTCCGGTTGACATTTAAGAAAAGAAAAAGGAACATTACTAAGATGTAACTAAGCATCAATTGTTAACAATAGTCTTCGATAGGTGGCGTGGTGGTGGCAGCTAAAAATATATAATATCTCTTAAACAATGCATTATATGGAAAACTGTTTCAAACAAAGGTTGTATAAAATGAAATTTTCTACAACTTTTATTCCAGTACATTTTTACATTTATCAAATATTAAAGCAAATATTTCAAAAAAACGGATAAGTGACAATAGTAAACACCCACTTCCGGTCCACCGATCTTTACCAAAAACTAATCAGATCTTCTAACTTTTATAAAAATGTTAAATATAAAATTTTGCGTTGACCTGATTAACAGTTTTTGAGTTAGAGCGCCCACAATGAGCTATCACATACTGAAAGACAGACAGACACACAGACATCATCGCGAAACTAGTCAGAACGTGTTCCGAGGACCTTAAAACATGTATTTCCGCTGAAATCACGAGTTTGATTTTTTTCATGAATATATTATATATATTACATTACTTTCTCCATATACTTCATATATGGAGAAAGTAATAAGTTAAAAAAACTGAGGTGGCCACTACAAAACTTTCTCCATACCTGTAATATTACTAAAAATTCCAAATACGATAAACGATAATAAATATTTTAAGGACATGCAAGAAAAATTCAAAGAACTTGGATATATTGGATATAGTCACGAAGCTTCAACAATTAACAAAATAAAAAGGAGCATTAGTAAGACTTTACTAAAGTTGAAGTATTTACAAAAGTTGTCTCCACGTAGTGTGGTGGCACTAGCTAATAATATGGTTTTTAAAATATCTCTTATACAATGCGTTGTTTGGGAAAATGTTTTGAACAAAACCTGTAGAAAACTAAATTTCCTAAAACTTTTATTCCTTAATTTTCACTTTCTCCACATACGAATTATAGAGAAAGTATTGTTGTCATGAAAAAAAATCGAATTCGAGATTTTGACGGAAATACATGTTTTAATGTCCCCTCAACACGTTTTGACCATTTTCTCGATGATATCTGTGGGTGTGTATGTGTATGTCTGTGACTGGGATTTTGTGGGTGCTCTTAACTCAAATAATATTAATCAGATCAACTCTAAATTTTATATTTGATATTTTTACTTTCTACTTTCGGGACGGTTTATTTATTTATTTATTTATTTCCATGCGGCCCCTAAACAGCCGTAATCGGCCTTTTACAAGGGGCTCATTAACATAATAACAAGGACTATCACAAACATCCATACCCTAGGTGAAGAAAAACCCACCTAGGCGGGATTCGAACCCGCGACCTTCGGATTGGCAGGCGAGGACGTTACCCTGCCACCACCGAGGCCGGTATAATTTTTATAAAAGACATTCAAACAAAATAATCACTTATAAAAGACTGCTTTTTCATGCAAATGTATTTTCTCTGCATGATTTTTACAATCGTTTATTAAACTAAAGAGTTCAACATCGTTTTTGATCCTCACTGCATTCCTTTTCTCTTTCTTTAAAATTAATGTCCAAGTTAGAGGAAGTGGTCACTAAGTATTCATCAATGTTCACAATGTCTGTCACCCTTGCAACATCACACTCCATGCATGTGTACATCGCTATTGTCATTGATAATGTCTTCCTCTTCTTGGAAAACAAATCCGAACGGATAGAAGAGGTAGCGAAAAATTCGGGAGTTTGCTGGAAAATGTAATACAACACGCCAAGCAGGGAAACTAGAAGAGGACCACGGAGGTGCTGACACCACCAAGAAGACGGTGAAAGATGTTGAAGACGGGGGCCATATAATAAAGAAGTCAAAAATCCAGGTAAGGGAATAAGAATTCTTCAGGTAAATTGTAGGAGTATCTTAAATAAATGTAAAGAGTTTGCAACCCTGGTTGAGGCAACAGAAGCAGATGTAATTGTCGGTACCGAGTCGTGGTAAAAAAATGATATTGATTCTAAAGAAATCTTTCCAGGCGGGTTCACTACTTATAGAAGGGAGCGAGACCAGAGAGTTGGAGGTGTATTTATATGCGTAAAAGATGAAATTCTTAGTAATTTAATACGGGTTGATGAACATAGTGAACTTTTGTGCATTCCTGTGACTTGAAGTTAAGAAGTAATATATAGTGTATAGGAAATGGTATCAAAAAGCTTGTATTTTTGTATTAAGTAAACCCAATTTTTATCATGTAATTTGGGTATTATGCATTGAGTTGTGATGGGGGCCCGCTGCCACCAGGACCTGCTCCCAATTGTAGCGTTTATGTGAATAATAATAATAATAATAATAATAATACATAGTATAGGGGAAAGTATTGTTTTCATGAAAAAAATCAATACCAAGATTTCAACAGAAATACATGGTTTGAGGTCCCCTGAACACTTTTTGACCATTTTCTCGATGATGTCTGTGTGTGTGTGCGTTATAGTTTTTTTTGGGGGGTGCTCTAACTCAAAAACAATTAATCGGGTCAACGCAAAATTTTTTATTTAACATTTTCATGAAACTCGCAAGAGTTGATTAATTTTTGGTAAAAATCAGTCAACCGGAAGTGGGTGTTTACTCCTGCAACTTATCCATTATTTTGATATTCACTTTAATATATGATATATTGATGCATGTAAAAATGTATTGGAATAAAGGTTGCAGGAAATTCAATTTTCTACAACCTTTGTTTGGAACATTTTCCCATATAGTACATTGTTTGAGGTATATTAAAAATTATATTTTTAGCTGTCACCACCACGCCACCTATGGATGACTATTGTTAAAAATTGACGCTTAGTTACGCCTTAGTAACGCTACTTTTTCTTATCTTAATTGTTGGAGCTTTGTGGCTATATCCAATATCAGAAGGCTATGATTTGACTTTATTTCTGTTCTTCGTAAAGTCTAAATTTTTCTCGCAGTTTTTAGAAATATTACAGGGATGGAGAAAGTCATGAGGTGGCCACATCAGATGTTTTTGAAATATTTGCTTTAATATTTGATAAATGTGAAAATGTAGTGGAATAAAAGTTGTAGGAAATTTAATACTCTACAACCTTTGTTTGAAACATTTTCCCATATAATGCTTTGTTTAAGAGATGTTTTAGAAAATAATGTTTTAGCTGGCACAACCATACCACCTACAGCTGACTATTGTAAACACTTTACACTCCTTTTCATTCTCTTAATTGTTGGAGCTTCGTGGCTGTATCCAATATCAGAAGGCTATGGTTTGAGTTTATTACTGTTCTTTGTAAAGTCTTTAAATTTTTCTCCCAGTTCCTTAAAATATTTGTTATCGTTTAACCTATTTGGAATTTTTATAAATATTACAGGTATGGAGAATGCCATATGGTGGCTACATCACATTTTTTTTATATCTGGTTGTGTAAATTTTATATACAACAGCGTTTTCGCAACATAATACAAAATATTTTTAAAAATAAATAGGGCTTTACACAAAAACAAGGCTACGGTGATAGACAATATTGATTCGTGCCTTCTCACCATCCCCTGGCTACCGCTGCTGCTTAGTTTGGATGTTATGCCTAATTGCAGTGTCCTACTTGGACAAATGAACTGTCAAGTATCACATTAAAATTTAATATATGAACATAATGATTTATTTGACTAATAAATAATTTAAATCATTATTGTGTATCACTGTAACCCTTTATTTAAAGTAAGTCTTACTTATAGTAAGTCTGTATAGTCTAATATAGTCTGTAATAGAATTTAAGATATTATACATGAAAGAAAGATAAGATAAGATTAGCTCGAGTAACAAATAGATTATCCAACGAAAGTGCCAATAAAATAACATCATCGGAAGCACACCGAAGAGAAGGTAAACGAAATTTAACAATCCTCAGGAAAAAGTTAGGGACACTATCGAGGGAAGAGAGATCATCCATATGGGAGAACAATATGTAATCACAGGTAGAACAATGGTAGAAAAATACATTTTGAGTGCTAACGGGTCATTGATATCTGTGAAACGATACAATAAGCCCAACAGGGACATTGCTTTATTTTTAATTACAATTATATGATCAGAAAAAATTAGTTTATTATCAGTAATTACCCCCAAATCTTTCTGTTGAAAAATCTCGTCAAGATAATGCGGTAATGAAAATTTATAGGGTTTTTGCGAAGTGTGAAAGACATAATATTACATTTTTTTAAGTTTGGTTGTGGAATAAATCGAGCTAGTCAAGCAAAGAAATGTCTGTATCGTTGCTTTGTGTCGGAGGTAATATTTTGCCTGGCTTTTGCCCGATTGTATTCCCCTCTGCGTTAAGTATAATATGTCATTCAGCAAGTAAAGGAAGTTTGTGATACATATCGTGGTAGTTAAAGAAAATTAAGAAATAATTCTGAGAACTTGTACGGTTTATCCCATGCAATTTTTGATCTTCTTCTGTTCTACGCTTGTATCTTGTAAACAGATGTTATGTATGCTTAATGGTAAACATGTCTACTTTCTTTAAACTTATCGCTCAACTTCTCAATAAAACTGAAATGAGCAAAAATCAAGATTGCCATTATTTGTCACGTATATTAAGCACTTTGTGATAACATTTGCCTGTAGAATAAATGAAACAAAAATATTCTGCAACAATGATCACCCACATCTCACGTCTAGTTTATTATTGTATTAAAATTGAGGGCAATAAAGATTATAAAACAGTCCATGCTAAATTCCATTGCCATTAGGATTAAGTTTTTTCGGGAAAAATGCAATAATGAGGGTAAACATAATGGTGAACGATTTTTCCTTCGCAAAAAGAACTTTTTGGCATTAAAAAGGTATTGAATTCTTGACATGATTGCAAAATTCATAAAGAACACCTCTATTATATACACGCATGAAGTATTGTTCCATTCTTTTTTATTATATAGATAACCAGATACATAATTTTCCTATCTATAGAGTTGTTCAAACTCTTTCATATGATGCAACCATTAACGTGATAAAAACCAAACTTTTAATAAAAATCGCACAAAACATTTGTCCTGTTATTTCACTTTCTCCACATAGGTACTTTCTCCATATACATATAGTATAGGGCAAAGTATTGTATTCATGAAAAAAATCGACTTCGAGATTTCAACGGATATACACGTTTTGAGGTCCCCTGAACACGTTTTGACCATTTTCTCCATTGTCTGTATGTGTATGTGATAGCTTTTTGTGGGTCCTCTAACTCAAAAACTATTAATCAGGTCAATGCAAAATTTTATATTTAACGTTTTTATAAAAGTCACAAGAACGGATTAGTTTTTGGTAAAAATCGGTCGACCGGAATTGGGTGTTTACTCTTGTCACCTATTCGTTATTTTGAAATATTGGCTTTAATATTTGATGAATGTGAAAATGAACTGGAATAAAAGTTGTAGGAAATTTCATTTTCTACAACATTTATTTGATACATTTTTCCATATAATGCATTGTTTAGGAGGTATCTTATATTCTTAGCTGCCACCACCATGCCACCTACCGACGACTATTGTTAACAATTGACGCTTAGTTACGTCTTGGTAATGCTCCTTTTTCTTTTCTTAATTGTTGGAGCTTTGTGGCTACATCCAATATCAGAAGGCTATGGTTTAAGTTTATTTCTGTTCTTTGTAAAGCCTGAAATTTTCTCGGTTTCTTAAAATATTTATTATTATGAAACCTATATGGAATTTTTAGAAATATTACAAATATGGAGAAAGTCATGTGGCGGCCACATCAGATTTTTTATTATAAATGATGGGAAATGTCCCGTTTTCATCTTGTTGAAATATGGTCATCCCAAGCGTTACGGACAAAGTGACCCAAAAGAATAAGAGTTTACATTATTTGATACCCACGATTTTTGATGGGTAATCACTCTCATCTGCGACGAAATAAAAAGTTGAAATCCCGCTATTAATGCCTCTCACCTCAAACTGGGTATCGCTTCCATCCTCCAAACTTTCTTCGTCTATATCTCCCTCTGCTGGTAATTCTTCACTCGCTCCTTCAGCACTTCCCTCAACCCTCTGGAGAAAATGAGAAAGGAAAAATTTTATTCATACTGAACCAGTTATGTCACTCGTTCAAAACAACAAACAATACAATTTGAAGAGATTTTAAAAAGGGTCAAGTATACTTCATAAATGGAATACACAGAGCTTTCAAGAAATACATGTTATAAGGTCCCCTGAACATGTTTTGACTATTTTCTTGATGATGTCTGCGTGTCTGTCTGTCACCAGAATTCTGTGGCGTCTAACTCGAAAACTATTAATCGGGTCAACATGAAATTTTATATTTGAGATTTTTGTTAAACGCAAAAGAACTGATTAGTTTTTGGTAAATATCGGTCGAACAGAAGTGGGTGTTTACCCTTGTCACTTATCCGTTTTTTTGAAATGTTTGCCTTAATATCTGATGAATGTGAAAAAGTACAGGAATAAAAGTTGTAGGGAATTTCATTTTCTACAACCTTTGTATGAAACATTTTTCCATGTAATGCAATGTTGAAGAGATATTTTAAAAACTATACATTTTAGCTGCCACAACCACACCACCTATTGGCAGTTATTGCAAACACTTTGCATTCCTTTTTATTTTCTTGATTGTTGAAGCTTCGGGGCAATATCCAATATCAGAAGTCTGCGGTTTGAGTTTACTTCCGTCCTTTGCGAAGTCTTTAAATTTTTCTCGCAATTCCTTAAAATAATTATTATCATTTAACCACTCATCTGGGTATGCCGTATATATACGTCATGCTGTTATCTCGGCTGTTTGCTATGGGTATGCCGTAATATTCCGCCATGCAGCTTCTCCCGGCAACTAGCTGCATCATTTTAGTTTACCGCCTCGGCAGTAAATGGGTTTCACTTCTTTATTTGGAAAAGATACACTTCTCGTATTTAGACACTGACTTTTCTTTGAAGGTTGCATTTCCGTTACCCTAATTTTAAAATTAACAACATTAATATGTTATTTATAATATTATTATTTTTTCATTTTTTTAATCACTTAGTAATTGCGTAAATTTTTAATGTCTTTATACCATATTTTAGGAATTCGTGTTCATTAAATATTATTAACAAATTCAATTTTTATTGTAATAATAAATATATATTAACATTTTAATTCATGTCTTGCGGTAAAAATAGTTTAAGGCACAAATTTTAAGAATAAACAACTCGAATACTGAATAATTAACATATTTTTTTAATCGATTTGTGATCTGATTCACCTCAATTGCAATTTAAATGTCCACCTCCGGTTTCGAAATATTAAATACCCAGATGAGTGGTTGAATATATATATATATATATATATATATATGGATGTCAACAAGGTGTTGGGATGAGTTCTCTCTCTGTAGCTGAAGAAGGAGTAGTTCCGAAAGCTTTACGTTTGTGATGTTTCTGTGTTTTTGTGTTATTTTACGTGTGTCGCTTCGACATCCCCGGGGCCTCGCCAACCTGAAGTCGTCTGATTGGTGAGTGCTCACTGGGTTTCCTCATCCCAACACCTTGTTGACATCCATATATTCATTTTACCTTTCCTTTTCCGTAAGTTGTTATATATATATACATATATATATATATATATATATATATATATATATATATATATATATATATATATATATATATATATATACACACACACACGCACTTGTTCAAACACAGTATGGCAGTGGGAGTATTTTAACTTCAAGCCTCAGAACTAGATAGAGAGTTGCACTGAATCATCTTCCTGCTGATCACACAATACAATTCGCAAGTAAAAACCGAATCACGGAAGTTACAAATGCACACGCTAGCTACACAAATAGTCATTTTGTTCTATTCTAATTATTCCCAGATGAGTGGTTAACCCTATTTGGAATTTTTAAGAAATATTACAAGTATGGTGAAAGTCATGTGGCGGCCACATCAAACTTTTCAATATAAACCTCACAGGTCATATAAGAGCATTAAGAGACGTCGCAAAGGAGGATAGCCGTTAGAAGCGGTTTCACCATATAATCAGATAGCAGGGCCCCCGACTGCTTAGTGCAAGAGGCTCCCAAATGTTTACCGCCAGCTGTCCCAAAATTTTAGCGCCAGGGGCCCCGGGAGACGTAAATCCGCCGCTGTAAAAATGGCAAACATTTTAGGCTCTAGGGCAGGGGTGGGCAAACTGCGGCCCGCGGGCCACATGCGGCCCACGAGGGCATTTTATGTGGCCTGCGATGCCATTACGAAAGCAAACCGTAACATAAAATAGAGATAATTTCATATTTGTAGCTTAAAATTAATCCCGGAAAACCTTCTCCAGTGATGTTATGAGAATAACATATTATTTATTATTGATTTTCACTAACAGGATCCCTCGCATTACTTACGATGTGAACCCTAACGTGGCCCGCCGAAGCATTTTCATCTGTTAATTCGGCCCTCCTAAGAATCTGCAACTGTTAATGCGGCCCGCCACGTAAAAAGTTTGCCCACCCCTGATATAAGAGCATGGGAGAGAAAATATGGATTTTTAATTGTTGTTTGCCAAGAGGACCATCTTAGCGCTAGATGCAAACAAAATATAGGATGTTTTGCTTTGAATTCTCTCAAATTTTTATCTCCGAAACTATAACTTCTAGTTATTAAAATTTATTGGTGTATTATGATTTTGAACTTGAAAGTTTATTTATACTTATATATATATATATATATATATATATATATATATATATATATATATATATATATATATATATATATATATATATATATATATATATATATCCGGTGTGGAAGGCAACGGGAAACCACCACACCGTGTATGTATATTCCCTAGTCAAAACCAATTAATTAATTAATTGGTAGGACCTGTCACAAGACAGAACACGAATGAATGAATATATATATATATATATATATATATATATATATATATATATATATATATATATATATATATATATATATATATATATAACTTGTTCATGAACTGCATTTCAGAGCCTTTTACAATGAGCATAATAATGCTATCAAATTCAAACACATACGTCCACATCCTCAGTAGGATTGAAACCCATTTGGAGCCAGACACCCCAACCTCCCTTCCACCAAGGAATGCGAAAAAACTTATACTCGTTCTTCATTAAATGGCATCCATCAAGGAGCAATAAAACATTATAATTTTCTCTCCCTAGCTCTTTATATGATCTGAAATATATACAGTGGAACCTATGCTTCTCGGTGTATATTTATTCGCATAACGCGAAATGGTTAACACGAAATATCGGTTAACCCGAAAATAATTTTTGGTCCTAATAAAATAAATCCACGGAAATTCTTCGGATAACACGAAATGGCAGTTGAAACATGGTTTTCCCATTGTCTCTCAACCGCCGTTTTCCTAAAACCCCCAACACGCCTAGATTTCCCATCAATGTACCAATACGGAAAATCCTACCACCTCACCTACCCATCCTACTACGCCTTTCTCCGTCATTGACCGTAGTCATTAGTAGAGCAACGACTCCCAACTATGCACTTCTGATCTCGTGGCAACTCGCATTCACCCGTGGAGAGGGCCCCCACCAAGAGTATCCTTTATTCCGGGCATCGTCGCCGCAGTAAACACATTCCTGGAACTGCCATCCGTGGACGATAGAAACGGGTTTGCAAAATCGGCCTCTTATCGTCGTTATTATTGGCGGGTTTCTCCCAATGCCTACCTGTCATAACTCTGCAGATCACTATAAATAACATTCTTGAAATCTTATACCTTCATTTGATTGTGAATTTATGAGTGAAACCATTGCCGTATTTCAAACAAACCAGTGTACGAAATCTTTTCTATCCATCGAGATAATTTTATGTTTTAATTTTATATTTTTATTAAAATTAAATAATCCATATTAAAATGGTCAATCAAGTCCGTAAGCAAAACGCTCTGCCGCTAAAAGTGAAAATGCAGCTCCTTGAAGCGATTGATGCTGGCGATAGATCCAAAGAGTTCGGAATTCCAAATTAATCTTTGTCGACAATTATTAAAAATCGCGAAAAATTTACATCTGTTTGCGAGAGAAGCAAGTTTGAACCAGAACGGAAGCGTCTACACACGGCAAAGCACGAAGATTTAGTCGCTGCTCATCTGGTTTAAGCAGGCAAGGGCACAGAATGCTCCCATTTCTGACCCTTGTTATCCCCGACATAATTTTATGCTTCGAAAATAAAAAATTCGCCTTTTGAAAAACATTTAGCATGAAAATCGGTTGCCACGAAATTCTTTTAACACGAAATGTTCTTTCGGTCCCATGCATTCCGTGTTAACCAATTTCCACTGTAGATTTTAAAAAAATATTTGGCTAGAGGAATACATCTATCAAAAAAAGCTTGCAAGACTACCTAATTACGACGCGTAGTTTCTGAGATAAAAATTCAATGGCTGCCCGCTCTTTCAATACCTCTATGTATGCATTTCCCACAAAGAACACCTCTGAAATCTCCATACATTACATTTACGGAGTATAATTTTCCTTATTGCTCACTTTTGCAAAGGACAACTAATAACAACTTATGAAAGAAAGGAATAAAATATTCACTTGTGAGACGAGGCTCCCATTCAATTCCTCCCGAGTTGGCTGAATCGGTCGATGAGTCTCCTGTAAGGAACAATGAAAATATTATATACTAGTAGAAGGTGCTTGCATACTGCAAGCATTTAATTTCACCTTGAAAAAAACATTAATTTTTCAGAGATATTATTTGATCATGAGAAATATTTCTTTAATTCTAAAGATTTCTCCTAAGCAGACCCATCTGTAGCACCTTAGGCACCATTTTCTCATACGGTTCGAGGACATATATAGGCATCTTCCGTTGTTGAATAAATATAGCAGTATAAAAGGTAGTAATTTATATGTATTATATTATATGTATTATGTATTTATATATCTTCTTGCGATTTTTTTCTGAGGAACTTTGATGTTTAATTAGAAGATTCCCTAAAATAAAAATGGAAACGAGAAATAAAAAAATCACAAGAAGATAAAACATTTATAAAGTCATAATTCTTCGAACTTTTGGACCTCCCCTTGTGTGTGTGTGTATGTATATATATATATATATAACAGCTTACGGAAAAGGAAAGGTAAAATGGATATATGGATGTCAACAAGGTGTTGGGATCAGGAAACCCAGTGAACACTCACCAATCAGACGACTTCAGGTTGGCGAGGCCCCGGGGATGTCGGAGCGACACACGTAAAAGAACACCAAAACACAGAAACATCACAAACGTAGAAGCTTTCGGAATTATTCCCTTATCAGCTACAGAGAGAGAACTGATGGCGGTGACGCTGGGTGGAGGCATGGGGGTGGAAGGGTAGTGCGGAAAGGTCGAGGATTGGAGGATACGGAGGGGGTTGGGGATTGGTAGGGGGTTGGGAGAAGACAGGAAGGGAGTGAAAAGCTATCGAAGGTTGAGGCCAGGGGGAATGAAGGAGTTTAGGAGATGGATATGCGAAATCTCCCACTGACGGAGTTGGGGAGCCGAAGCATCGTCGGGGAGAGCGCGAATGACTCTCACTGTGAAGCAGTTGTTAAACTTTAAATTTATTCAATCAATACTTGGTAGTTCATGAGTTGGCGGTTCTGGAATCGCTGCCAATATTGGACTGAAATTACTCCTTTAACAATTGGCTCTTAAAACAATTATTAAAAACGAAAGTCATAGAGAATAAAATTATCTATAATTTAGGTTATTAAATACCATTGCATTAATGAAGAATTACAGGAGATATCTGACAGTAATGGAAAAATGACAAAAATAAACATCCACTTCCTGGCAACCGATTTCAGCTAAAATCTAATCAGTTCTTGACTATCTAATACAAATGCTAAATATAAAATTTTACGCTGATCGGCTAATTAGTTTTTGAGTTAAGAGTGCCCAAAATTCTGGTCACAGACATCAACGAGAAAACAGTCGAAACGTGTTCAGGGGACCTTAAATCATGTATTTCTCAAATCTCAAATTCGATTTTTTTATCATGGAAACAATACTCTCCCTCTCTAAAATTACGCTCACCTCCTCCTGGTCGCTCCCATCCCCCAGGATGACCTCCGGTTTGAAAAACTCACGGTCGTACGTCGATTTGGACTCTCTGCATCTGTCCCTGAACATTTTGAACTCTGCCAACTTGTTGAAGCATGCGTAACAGACAAACGGTGGATATCCATCCTCTCTGTTAACCTATAAAGGAAGAGATCCAATGCATTACATCAGCTTCCATGCTCTCGGGCGCAGATCAGGACATTTTAACACACTAGGCAAGAGGTTTAAATCAGGGGTACTTCCTAACTTCGAGGAGAAATAGCATAGGGGTCTGATAGGATCACCTTGCCCGGATAAGGGTTAATTGATCTATTTTGTCATTCAGTAAAATAAAAGAGCAATTACAGCATTATTACTGTTATATATTTTTATATATTATATATATATATATATATATATATATATATATATATATATATATATATATATAAATATATATATATATATATATATATATATATATATATATATATACTCACACATTACTCTTTCGCTGAAGAAGGGCATAGGCCCGATAACCTTGCGTGTTTATTTGTGTTTTCACATGTTTGTGTGTTTTACGTGTCTCTTTGATGCCCTCAGCAGCCTGCCAACTTGGTAAGTGTCCGCTGGGCTTCCCTCAACATTTTGTTGCCACCCTAATCACTACCTTTTCTTTTCCTTAAGCAAATATATATATATATATATATATAAAATATACATACACACACACACACAGACACACACATGGTCTCCCAATAGGAAAGGTATATATTCTGGGAGGTGATAGTATCGGCCATTTTAAGAGAAAAGTTCGTATAGACAAGTGTCCTATTCCAAACAGTTTCCGAGATAGAGCTATTTGAATGTACAGTTGCAAAAAATTATTGATAAGAAAGAGATATTACGTACTGTTGCTAATATTTATTGTTCAAGTGAAAAATTTGTCACAGTTTATAATAAATTTTCGAAAATTTCACCAACAACATTAATACACTTGTCAACTCGAGTGAGAACATGGCGTCCCGCTCGTCTGAGTTCATCTTGACGTTCCTTTAAGTGGGCAATAGCACCCATTACGCAATCGAGCAGTTCGGCTCGTGTGTCCACTTTTCTTGTGTACACATTAATGTTGACGATGAAATTATCAAAAATTATACGGTATGGAAATACAGAAAAATCAAAGGTCATTCGAATATCAGGCAAAGAAGAGAATCTGAACATAAGTATTGGAGGAAAGCCTTTAGAACAAGTTTTAGACTATAAATACCTTGGATGAATCATAACAAGAGAAGCAAAATGTACGGATGAGATCGGGACTAGAATAGGAAAAGCAAAAGCTGCTTTCAGAAGAAAGAAACACCTACTTACGGGGAATATAAGGTAATATATCCGCAAGAAGTTCATAAAATGGTATGCATGAAGTATAGCTTTGTACGGGGCGGAAATATGGGCGCTAAGGAAAAATGGCATGAAATACTTGGAAAGCTTTGAAATGTGGACTTGGAGGAGAATGCTGAAGATAAAATAGACAGGATGAAAATGATGAGGTGCTATGGAGAGTAGGAGAGAAGTGAATGACTATACAGACTAATGGAAAGAGGAAGACAAACTGGGTCGGACATTACCTGAGGAAAGAGAGAGAGTATGATTAAAGACGTGTTAGAAGGAAAACTAGACGGAAAAAGGGAAAGAGGTAGGAAAAGGTTTCAGCTGATAAGACGATTTGAAAGGGAAAGAGAGTTATCAAGATATGAAGAGTACAGCGGAAAATAGGAGTGTATGAAGAACCAGGTTTAACCATGAATAATCACGGACCTGTCTACGGGCAGACTACCTATGATATTGATGGTATTTGTTCATTGGCATTTTAGTATTTAATTCAGTCTACTGCTAAGTTGAAATTTGGTTCAAACTTATCCCACCACCAAAAGAGGCAAGAAATAAACTAGATCCTCCGTATCATGTTAAAAATGGAAGTTGGAGACTACTGTGTATAGAATGGAATTCTAATCCCTCAGCATGACGACTACAACAATGAAAGAGGTTGATCAACCAAAAATACACACAAACATAAACATGACCTGAGCTGCCCTCTCTTCATAAATATTAACACTAGTATGCCGGCCCTAATAATAATAACACAGACTCCGGAGCTGGGTCCCATAGGACCCAACCATTTTATGTATCAAATATTTAGTTTAAAAAAATAAAACACATAATAAATGCTTTATAAACATTTTATTATCAAACCTAAGGAGTTCCACTATGGATAACATGTTATTCAAAATTAAAATAATGGGTTAATGTAAATAATGCCATACAGTTCAAATTCAATCATTAAAATATGGAACTTAGCAATAATATTTGGAAACAGCGAAAGCAAAATCATAAAAGTAATAACATTGGAACAAACAATTATAACAATGATGTTCTAAATCATCTGATTCAATGACACACCTTTCACGTGCTATTTCGATGTCTCTTTCCGAATGACAGAGCTGTGTCGACTGTGACACAGGCGGTAATAAACATTCGATACAAAGTAAGTTTCTTACAATGCTGCTTGAAAATATCATAAAAAAATCTGATGTGGCCACCACATGACTTTCTTCAGATCTGTAATATTTCTAAAAATTCCAAATAGGTTACATAATAATAATAATAATAAATATTTTAAGGAACTGCGGGAAAATTTTCAGACATTACAAAGAACAAAAATAAACTCAAACCATAGCCTTCCGATATTGGATATAGCCACAAAGCTCCAACAATTAAGAAAAGAAAAAGGAACGTTACTAAGACGTAACTAAGCGTCAATTGTTAACAATAATCTTCGGTAGGTGGCGTGGTAGTGGCTGCTAAAAATATAAGATACCTCTTAAACAATGCATTATATGGAAAAATGTATCAAATAAATGTTGTAGAAAATGAAATTTCCTACAACTTTTATTCCAGTACATTTTCACATTCATCAAATATTAAAGCAAATATTTCAAAATAACGAATAGGTGACAAGAGTAAACACCCACTTCCGGTTGACTGATTTTTACCAAAAACTAATCAGATCTTCTAACTTTTATAAAAATGTTAAATATAAAATTTTGCATTGACCTGATTAATAGTTTTTGAGTTAGAGCGCCCACAAAAATCTATCACATACAGACAGACTGACTGACAGACACACAGACATCATCGAGAAAATACTCAGGGGACCTTAAAACATATATTTCCGTTGAAATCTCGAATTCGATTTTTTTCATGAAAACAATACTTTCTCCATACTTCGTATGTGGAGAAAGTAAAAATAGAATCACCACTCTTTTCCTCAGAGAATAGCATAAATCCCGCTCCGATTTTACAATTCTATTATATGATAATAATAATAATTTATTAAACACACACAGGAAAGGCCCCAATTACATGCATTATAATAAAAACATGAATAAAACATAGATAATAAATATAAAACAATCACAAATACACAAGAAAAATTGTACATATATTAAGATGACACGGTTGCGTATAATTTGCTTTTAAGAGAAGACAACGAGTCAAAAAATAAATCAATATTATTGGCCCTACTCAGGACCTCGTTCGCAAATCTCATCATTCGGGACGGGTTCAAATCCTCAACCATCCACCCTCCCGAAAGAATCTCGAAAGAACATGGTATGTCTGGATCGTCAAGCAGGAACATTGAAATTAATCAGGCTAAGCAGGTCAGGAGAGCCTATAGCCCCCGTCGATACATTACGGAGGAAAATCACATCAGCGTCTGCTCGCCTCGTCTCAAGCGGGACCAACTTGAATCTCTTACATAAAATGGGATAATCATTCTTATTAAAACTGGGATGATTATTTTTCGAGCAAAGCCATTTAATGAAACGCATTTGCACATTCTCAATTGCAAGGATATGAGCGGTATGATGAGGATTCTAAACCACGCTGCTAAATTCTAAAATAGGCCGCACGATGGAAGAATAAGATGCTACAATAGTTTCCTTAGAAAAACTACAAAAAGAATTACACTTTAAAAAACCTGGGAGACGTCAAGCCCTAGAGCAGAGAGACCTAATGTGAGTTTTGAAATTTAACCGTGAGTCAATAATTACAACAAGGACAGTGATGATATTGACACATTCAAATGGAATAAATACCCTCAATCGAACTTGGTTCCATTTTTCTTCAACGTGAAAGAAATGACTCTACACTTAGACAGATTGGGAAATAGGTATTTGAATGCGCAAGAAAAAATTACCCTGCGCGATGGATTTTAGATTTTCCATGTACATCAAACGGGAAGGATGGTTCCTGGAATCGAACCCGGGACTTTCATTCATCGCAACAAAAACTATCCTCTGGAGCTCGACCCCAATAGCGAGGGATTTCCACAAAGTGTCACGAAAATTGGTCCATTGGTTCAAAAGTTAATACGGGGTACGGACAGACGGACACAACAACGAAACTGTAAGCCTATTTCCATTCTGGAAAAAAGGCCAAATATGTATTTAGAAAATGCACAAGAATAATATGACACTCGGAAGACACGGTTGTGCCCACGACAGAGATCGTCCAGACAGAACATGAAGTTAGGAAAATAATCATCATAAAATTTCTTCTCAAGAAAGTTAGTGTGAGATTTAACGTTCTTAAAAAAAAACACCATTAATAATTTTCATGCGATAAAAAAATCCACTTCTTTAAAAGGTTGGAGTTATCTTTTAATTGTTTTTGAGAAAATGGTTGGCTGGATTCAAAAGGTTGAGAACTGCTGCCCAACTGTATTCTTTGCTTTTTTGATAGTAAAGAAATTAAGTAACATTGTGCAGAAATTGTCCCACCCAATCTATTTACTTAAACTTATCAAATCACTTGTATTCACCAACTCCAAAAAATCAAATACTAATATAATGCAATGGTAATAAAATTCAAGTTGAAATAACACACAATAAAAAATGTCCACAACTACTTTGGGCCTAATACATAACATAATTCGTTAACTAAATAAACACCCAATACTTTGAACTAGACAAAAACTACAATGCTGTTATACAGTGCTTTACTTAAGCCATTACTTTCCGGTACGCAGTATCGGCAGTTAAAATTTCGACTTTTACGTACCAGTAGTTTTAAAATTAATTTCCATTAATTGCAATACGTGCTGCGTTTTCCCTCTATCTGCTGTTACGGAGAGTACCGGCACTTATTTTTATCCAAGTAGAGCACTGCTGTTACAAAAATTATATACAGATTGTCTCATAGTCTGGCTCCATTAGAATAATAGACAAATCTTAAATTTAAATAAACACATTCCCAGAGTCGTTTTCTGCATTTCAAGAAAGAAAATACCATAATGGCTGATTATATCAATTTATTTCATGAAATATTTAGACTACATTAGAAATGTGTTTAACTTGAACAATATTTTGTCTATTTTCCTTATGGTCCCATGCTCGTTGGAGAAGCTGTACATTAGTGCAGTTACTAAATAATTCAAGTATAAACAACTTACGTCAAATTCACAAATATTTTCAATTCAAAACTGCAAAGGTGTCTTTATGATTCCGGCTATATACAAATTTAGATAGTATGTCAACAAGACGTACAGACAGCGGCAAAACAACAAATAGAAACCTAAGACCGCTTTAAATATACTTTTACTTTAATCATCACAACAAATTGATTTGTTAAATCACAGCTACGTAGCTGTTACGCCTTTGCGATAGTTTCCACAGCATTTAGAGTTATCCATCACATTATCCAAAACAATTGGGGCATTTTTCGACATCCTAAAAACTAATGACTACACTCACTTCAAATAGAAGTAAATCCGAGATTACGTCTGCCACAACATAACCCGTTAGAATGTTCAGATCGAAAATGTGAATTAAACTCCTATTCCTGCAGAGACAAAGCCTGCATAAATTTAATCTGTTGAAAAAATCCATTGTTTACATGTCTGTGAAGTTATGACGTTATATACGATATATAGCGTAACGATATGTTCGATCGTCGGCGATACCAACATCAGGTATGAAACTTCACAAGAAGTAATTTATTGAAAATTGTGGGAAACATACGGGATTAAAATTCGAAAAAAGTATAAATAATATGATATATACCGTAATTTATCATAGTATATAATTTAATAGACATAATATGATCTAAAAAGCTAATAAATGATACATTAAACTTTGAAACACATTCCTAATCAATCAACAGCAACTGATTATAAAGCAATTAAAGAATTTTTGCTATTATAGTAATAGCAGATAATACACAACTGAAAATTTTCAATCCATTCATGTGCGTAAATATTGCCTTACAGTGGTCATTTTTTTAAATGTCAACATATCGGTAGATTAACATAACCTAAAGAATTATGGGTACCTTGGTATTATCGGAACCTGGCTTCCGCAGTGCCACAAGGGCCAAGATATGGAACTACGAGGCGGTGAAAGTGGCGGGATTTGGAATATGCCACGAATTGCCAGTCGGCGATGAAGCTTGCGTTCTATTATTACGATTGGTAACCCGAGGGGGAAACACAGTGAATGTGAGGAGGAACAGAAACACTTCAACCAAGTTACCCAACCCGGTAGGGCCGAGTACAACGTTCTTTCACATTCAAATTTCGCTTCCTTGGTCGAGCCGAGTTCCAATAGAGTACTGTTCCGCATAATTCCAAATCTCGCCGCTCCCAATAATACTACCAAATTACGCAATTTACTTATGTTGTTTTAGTAGTAATTTGGCGTATATTTCTACTACCAACCTTTCCTACAACGTTTTAACATTTTTTTAAAATCGCTTATGTATTCTGTTTGTTAAAAAATCAGAAATGTTCCCAATTGTTTCTGATTACTAGATGCAACTTTCTGATTACAATATATATACACACACACTATACTATGGTTTCCTTGGTTTGAGTCTGAGGTTATATAATGCTCTACCTGAAAAAGTCAGACTGAAACCAACCAATCAATGTATTAATATTGTTAAGGAATGGTTGTTATGTAATCCCCTGTATTCTGTTGATTAGTTTCTCTTATGGCACCATGGCATTGGCATATAAATTGCAACGATGTAGGTATCTATTTACTTTTGACAATGTACGATATTTCACATGTCTTCAACTGAATAAATATCTATCTATGCAACTTTAAAACAACCAATATTGGTAGCAGAACGGATGTGGCGCTTTTAGTGGCGAAATATAGAACTACTTGGTAACAATTGTATAACAACGGCGGCAAATTACAAAACAGACGAAATTGAACATGAGATAAATAAGTTGCCTTGCTTTTTTAAATAATAATAATCCAACTCCTAGACCAGGAACCCAACCTTAGGCAAACGGAATAGATACTGAAATAAACAAGAACTACAGTAAATAAGTTTAATTTCTTTTCTCCACTACGATGAAGAAATGTACAGTACACGTTTATATTTCTTACTTACAGCGTTTCAAGGTGAAAATAAACGGATAACCTACGACAAAGGATGAACGTTAATGTAAAAATTTAGATAATTTTCGTTTTTTTCATTAATTACAACTAATTAGAAATAATTCGGCAAATAAAAAATTAAATATATATATATATATAAGATAATAGTTTTAATTTTTCCAAAAATTACAGATTTTCTAAATTCTCTGGCAATCGGCTAGCGTCCAAATTTTCCGATTGTAAGTTTCAGATCGCCCTTTTAAAGCAATAACTATAATCATCATTAAGACAATAGCTTATATCTTACACTATAATTTATGTAAAAATTATGATATTTTGTGTGTTAGGAATATGGTTTCAATATCTGTGCCTTTTATTATGTATCTGGATAAATAAATTAATTTCAAATTATCACCTCATCATATGTATATGTCGTTGACTGAAATCAAATGGATTATAATGCAGTCTAATCATTAAATCTATGCTCTTGAAGTATGGAAAATCAATTCCCATTGAAAGGCATTGAAGTCGTTGGTATGGTAGTCAATATTTTTATTTTCTCCATAGGTAGTATAGGGGAAAGTATTGTTTTCATGAAATAATCGATTTCAAGATTTCAACGGAAATACGTTTTGATGTACCCTGAACACGTTTTGACAATTTTCTCGATGATTTATGTGTGTGTGTGTCAGTATGTATGTGACAGTTTTTTGTGGGTGCTTTAACTCAAAAACTAATAATCAAGTCAACGTGAAATTTCATATTTAATATTTTTTATGAAAGTCACAAGAAATGATTAGTTTTTGGTAAAAATCGGTCAACGGGAAGTGGGTGTTTACTCTTGTCACTTATCCGTTATTTTGAAATATTTGCTTTAGTATTTGATAAATGTAAAAATGTACCAGAATAAAAGTTGTAGGAAATTTAATTTTCTACAACCATCGTTTGAAACATTTACCCATATAATTCATTGTTTAAGAGATATTTTATATTTTTAGCTGCCACCTACCGACGACTATTGTAAACAATTGACGCTTAGTTACAACTTAGTTATCTATATCCAATATCAGAAGGTTATGGTTTGAGTTTATTTCTGTTCTTTGCAAAGTCTAAAATTTTCTCGCAGTTTCATATTATATTTATTATTATCTATCCTATTTGGAATTTTTAGAAATATTTCAGATATGGAGAAAGCCATTTGTTGGCCACATCAGATTTTTTAAATTTGATTAACATGTAATCGCATGGAATAAGATGTGTTGACCTTTTAGTCTTTAACGTTTTTAAATGTCTCGGAATGGAGATGCCATCGCGGAATTTGCACTGTTTTACCCAGAAAAGAATATAGATTCTTATTCTTATTGTTTATTAACTTATCTAATTCAAATTTTAAGTTTGTATTAGAATATATTCCTGATTTTTTTTCAAAAGGAGGTTACCAAGGCTACTGGCATTGTTGTCCTTTGTGTTTTCATTGCATTTGAATTTAGTTTACACTTAAAAACACACAAGAAGAACAACAATTGATTGTGAATTTACATGAAACCTCAACCTTTTGAGACTTAGTAGCTTAGACTTTGAGACTTGATGTGATATAAGGAACTATCAAAATATTTGTCATATAAGCTATAAGGTTCACATCGAAAAAAATTTCAGTCTCATAACATTCACGCAAATATAGATATTAATTCCGTGGAAGTGGTTATAAAAATTAATTTACATATAAAATCACTTTTTCGTAAATGAATCGTAAAAACTCCGTGCATCAATTGTTCGGGTCTCAGCTAGTAAAAGGTATTTTTTTGATCTCTAGTTTACCCATTTTCAAAGTACAATAAAATCCCGGTTATTCGCGTCAATTACGAGTTGGATAGGCACGAACAATTGAAGTGCGTTCAAGGGATATCGTTGTTTTAAAATGCTCCATCACAGGAAACGGACATATTTTTTTATACACTGTATACTTTCCTAACTTGAAAGTATTTTTTAGAGGTTTAAATTGAAAGAACAGCTTCAAATTATTTATCAGGTTCCTACGGAAAAATCCATGGTCGAATGCATTCACCTCCAGCAGGAGATCTGACCCCTGCATGTTGCAGTACCCTGGATAGACACACGCGTTGCAAATTGCCTACATCGCAATGCTGCAGGGGGCAAACAAGGTTTTCTTATGCCGTTACGCCCGATTATTTTTCCCATCATTAAATTAAAAATAATAAAAATTATTTCAAGAAACGGCGAGAAAATTTTAGACTTTACAAAGAACAGAAATAAAGTAAAACCATAGCCTTCTGATATCGTCTTCAAACCTTCGTCAGCAGCCAACTCCAACGCATTATCCTCAATAGCTTTCGTTTGTGTCCATCGATCTTGTCTTCTTTGTGAAGCAAGAAGACATCCTTCCCTGCATGGAGGTGTCAAGATCATTTATGATGGAAAATATATCAGACAAATAAGGTTATCCAATACGCATCTCTGAATAACTGGCTCCCATCTGGTTTTCTGTCTTGAAAAAACAAGGCTATCTCGTTTCGTAATTCAAAAACTCTTGACGAAACTTTTCCTCTCGATAACAAACGCACTTCGGCATGCGACAGGAACTGTTTATGATCAGCTCCCATTCCATCACATAATGCAGAGAAGAGTCTCGATTTTAAAGAATTCGCCTTTACATTGTTAACAGTCTTCGCGACTTTGTGGAGCACACTATTCAGTTCTGGTGACAGTTTTTTCGCCGCAGGTGCTTCCCGGTGAATTTTTAGCGGCCGCATTGTTGCACTTTTTCAAGATTTTCGTTTTTTCTAGTCGGTTTTGCACAGAATCCTACCCAAGAAAAAAATTTCCAATCCCTATCTCATCTGTGCCTAAACAATACTATCCTCCTATCATTATATATAGACGTTCCTTACAGAGGAGGAGGATATAACACGCTAGTAAAAGGCGCTTTCATTCTGCAAGCATATCATCTCACCTTGAAAATACATTAATTTTTCAGAGAGATTTTCATCATGAGAAATATTTCTTTAATTCAAAAGATTTCTCCTCTGGACAGGTTTTTGTTTTTTCATTATGGAACAATAATGGAGTAAAACAATCGCTAATTTTTGCAATTTTAGGAATACCATACGTTTTCCACACTGGGTTAATAATGCCACACATTTCTGCCAAATTTTAAATTTGTAGCACAGTAAGAAGTGAAATAACATTCATCTAACTGTTTAAATTTAAATAATTTTGAACGGCCGCAATAAGAATATTATAACTACTCTGAGATGTTTATTTGTTTACAAAGACTAAACTTTATATAACTTGAATATTTCAGCTCACTAACTAGCCCGGTAGCACCTAAACAGTTATCAATTTGCTTAAATTTTAGGAATTTTTTACTGCCAAACAAATTAAAATATCAAAATTTGTATAATCCTTATTTCGTTTTTTACAAATTCTACCTCTAAAAAAAATTTCAGCACCGCAGCTCATTCGGAAATACATAAACCTTGAAAGTTTATTTAAACAGTTGCGATTTTTTAGCGGCCGCATTGTTGCACTTTTTCAGGATTTTCGTTTTTTCTAGTCGGTTTTGCATAAAATCCTTTAAAATTTGGCTAAATTGTGTAGCATTAGTACCACATAATGGAGAAAGTGTAAAAAATTTTAAATTGCAACATTTGGGGATTGTTTTAAACTATTATTTTTACATTTGGGGAAAACGAAAATCGCTGCGGAGGTGAAATCTTTAGAATTAAAAGAATATTTGTAATGATGAAATGTCTGTCTGTAAAATGAATGTTTTTTCAAGGTGAGATGAAATGCTTGCAGTATGCAAGCACCTTCTACTAGTATATATATAATGATATGTATGTTATATCCTCCTCTTTAAGGAACGTCTATATATAATGATAGGAGGATACTAATGTTTAGGCACTTCCAGATGAGCTGGAGATTCCAAAATTTTTTCTTAGGTAGGATTTTGTGCAAAACCAACTAAAAAAACGAACATCTTGAAAAAGTGCAACAATGCGGCCGCTCAAAATTCGCAATTGTTTAAACATATTTTCAAGGTTTATGTATTTCCGCATGTGCTACGGAATTGAAATTTTTTTATAAGTAGACCTCTTAAAAAAAACGAAATAGGGATTATACAAATTTTGATATTTTAATTTGTTTGGCGGTTAAAAATCTTAAAGTTTAAACAAATAGATAACTGTATAGGTACTACGAGATAATCTAGGAAGCTGAAATTTTCAAATTATTTACAAAGTGGTAATTTTGCACAAATAAACATTTCAATTTTACCATATATGAATTGCGGCGGTCGTTAAAAATTATTTAAATTCAAACAATTAGAAAAATATTATTTTATTTCTAGAACTGCTACAACTTTAAAATTTGGCTGAAACGTATAGCATTAGTACCCCATAATGAAGATAGTGTAAATTTTTTAAAATTGCAACATTTGGGGATTGTTTTAACAATCCCGAAACTTATAGAAGTGAAATAATATTTTTCTAATTGTTTAAATTTCAAACATTTTTAACCGCCGCCACAATATATTTATGGAGATATTCAAATGTTTATTTGTGCAAATGCACTACTCTGTAAATAACTTGAAAATGTCAGCTTCCTAGCTCATCCCCTATTTCGTTTTTTTTACAATTACTACTTCTAAAACAATTTCAGCTCCGTATCACATTTGAAAATACGTAAACCTTGAAAATTTGTTTATACAATTGCGAATTTTTAGCGACCGCATTGTTGCAGTTTTTCATGATTTTCGTTTTTTCTAGTCGGTTTTGCACAAAATCCCCCCTAAGAAAAAAATTTCGAATCTCCAGCTCATCTGGATGTGCCTAAACATTAGTATCCTCCTCCTCTGTAAGAAACGTCGATATGTAATGATAGGAGGATACTAATGTTTAGGCACTTCCAGATGAGCTGGAGATTCGAAATATTTTTACAACGGAGGAGCCTCATGGCGCCAAGTAGACTGTGGTAGACCTCGCTCGAAAATCGATTTCTGTCCTCTCCCTCCACTATTAATCCCTCTCCCTCCCTTTCTCTCTCTCTCTCCCTCCCTCTCCCTCCCTCCCTCACTATTTCAGTCTTCCTTCAGATGAGGAAGAGCTAAAGCGTAAGGCGGACATCCTCCGAGACCAGAAACATCGCAGCCTTTCGAATATCACCCTTAAGCGATCGTCATCTGTCTTGCGTCTCCCTTAGTTGACGTTTCTGGGAAGATGAGGACGCTTTTGTTCCTTATACTCGCCGTCGGAAAGTCGAACATCTTATACGCTTGTCGAAATGTGTTTGTTTGTTACTCGCTCCGTAACGTGGTATGCAGGGGAATGTTATGTTTTCGCGAAAAGAGAAAATGATTTCGAGGTTTCGGCGGATGTTATCTCAGTTTTTGAGGTCCCCTGGACGCGTTTTGACTATTTTCTCGACGATGTCTGTGTGTGTGTGTGATGGTACTTTTTGTGGGTGCTCTAACTCAAATACTATTAATCAGGTCAACGCGAAATTTTGTAGTTAACATTTTTATGAAAGTCAGAAAAAATGATTATATTTTGGTAAAAATCGGTCAGCCGGAAGTGGGTGTTTACTCCTGTCACTTATCCGTTTCAACTCTTGCCGAAGTTTTTAATGTTTTCGACATTCATGACCACGTAATATGATGCAGTTTCTTCCACTGGAAATCAATTCGAGTGAAATAAGTACATTTCAAAAATTATTCTAACGATTGTTTATGATTATTTGATAAAAAAATACAGTCGCCCAAATTTGTCGATGAAGGTTGCGGAACAAATTTGTTTATTGGGGTAAAAGACGGGAAGACAAGAAATATTGCATACCATCAAGCATTACAATAAAAATTAACCTGGTTTAATTACTTGGTTTTGTTCCCAAATCTTACTCATTATTTTTGTCTTGACTTAAAGACCCGAGCGATAGCAGGTAATTTCAACTAGTATATGTATATATATATATATATATATATATATATATATACACATATATATATTTATATATATATATATACACATATATATATATATATCGCCAACCCTATTCAATATATATGGAGAAAGTCTAATGCAAGAAGCTTTAGAAGGCACAGGGGATTTCAAAATTGGAGGAAGGATTATAAGAACAGTAAAATACGCAGATGATCAAGTACTTCTAGCAAGAAAGGAAGAGGAGCTACAAAAAATGATAAATAGACTAGTGATAACAGGTAGAAAATACGGTATGGAAATAAATACAGAAAAATCCAAGGTCATTCGAATATCGGGTAAAGAAGAGAATCTGAACATAACTATTGGGGGAAAGCCATTAGAACAAGTTTCAGAATATAAATACCTGGGAAGTATCATAACACGAGAGGCAAAATGTACGGATGAGATCAAAACTAGAATAGGAAAAGCAAAAGCGGCTTTCAGGAGAAAGAAACAACTACTTACAGGGAATATAAGGGAAGATATCCGCAAGAAGTTGATAAAATGCTACGTATGGAGTATAGCATTGTATGGGGCAGAAACATGGACGCTAAGGAAAAATGACATCAAATACTTGGAAAGCTTTGAAATGTGGACTTGGAGGAGAATGCTGAAGATAAAATGGACAGATAGGATGAAAAACGATGAAGTGCTACGAAGAATAGGAGAGAAGCGAATGATTATACAGACTATTAGAAAGAGGAAGGCTAACTGGGTTGGACATTACCTGAGGAGAGAGAGTATGATTAAAGACGTGTTAGAAGGAAAACTAGATGGGAAAAGGGAAAGAGGCAGGAAAAGGTTTCAGCTAATAGACGATTTGAAAGGGAAAGAAAGTTATAAAGATATGAAGAGGACAGCGGAAAATAGGAGTATATGGAGAACCAGGTTTAACCATGAATAATCACGGACCTGTCTACGGACAGACTACCTATGATGATATATATATATATATATATATATATATATATATATATATATATATACTCTTTCTTCTTCGCTGACTAAGGGCATGTGCTCGAAAAGCTTACATTATTTGTGTGCGTGATTTTATGTTAGATTACGTGTGTCTCTTTGGCGCCCCCAGCAGCCTGCCAACTTGGTCCTCAAATTGGTAAGTGTTCACTGGGCTTCCTTCAACACCTTGTTGCCACCCTCATCACTACCTTTCCTTTTCCTTAAGTTAATTTATATATACATATAATATTATGCATACTGCATAATATTATTTTGACAATTTTTGCTCCGCATTAATAATTAGACGAGACAAACTGAAAACTTTCATTGTGACATGAATGTTACGGACAGGTGGACAGATGCTTGCGAAGTTATATATCTGCTTGCTGTAGAATTTTAATGTGACAATTTTCGTTCTCCGCAGGATAATAGATGAGTTGAAGAGATGCATTGTGGATGCTGCGCTTGCTCGCGAAGGCGCAACCCCTGCCGAGATTTATGGAGGAACAATAAATGCCATGAAGAAACACGGCCCATGCGCCAAATACTACAATCCTAATGGAGCCGGGACGTCAACAAATCCTCTAACCCAGGCTATGATATGCGTAGCTCTCCTGTTCTTCTCTTTATCATTCAATTGATGGGTCAAAAGGCAATTATCAGGATTTTTTTGTCCTCTCTGGCTAAGGTGACCACATTGGTTTGTGAGAAACTAGGACAGTAGCAGAATGAACTGGGACATTTGCTATTTTCCAAAAAGGGAACAAAACTAGAAAATTTTTAACGCTATTTTTTATTAACAAAAAATTAGTAAAAATATAAATTATTACCAAAATAAAACAAAATTAATATTCTTAAAAAATGGATTTAATTCTTCTTAAGAAAATAATATCTCCTTGGCGAACCTATCTATCAATAATAAAAAGGCTACTTCTGTCCCTTTGTGGCTCCCTCTGTCACGCTATAAAAATGCGAATAACTCGATAATGGAACGAGATTCATTTTTTATATTTGACAGGAATGATCGACTCACATATTGTAAAATGATGACGGAAAGAAATCTCGAAAAAAGTCCTAGGTTCGACTCCGAGGTAGGCATTTCCATTTCCCATATGACAATACGTAAAAAAGGATTTTAGACTTGCAGGATTTTATCCAATTTGAGATTTAAATTAGAAAGAGTTAACCTATGATCATTTTAAAGAAACAACTATGACGTTTCTTGTTCTGTTGATCTTTCCCCGCCTACAGTTCGAAATTCCTCATGTCAAATCCACATATTTTGCAGAAATCTTGCCATTTTAAAGCGATGTTGCCATGCCAACCCATTACATTGTTAAACCTCGAAATCCTATTGTTACTTCAATCCTTATGGGTGAAAGCGTGCCTTGAATGCTCTTACATTTAGTACGAGAGAGAAATTCTTTCCATAGCAACCAATGTAAACAACATTAGTTCCGTTATTTACGAACATTAATCATTCGCATATTAAAATTAGGTACTTGGAATCATCGTAAGAGTTCGAAACTTGAAAAAACAAATGCCTAAAAGAACGAAAGTGTGTTTTCTTTCCATCCTCAAAAACTATTAATCGTGTCAACTAAATTAACGCATTGGTTCAACCGTCTATGCCCAAGCACAGTAACAATCGTCTCCATGTCAACAATCCGATACAATGCGATCAAAGGTAAAAAAAATGATACGTTTTGGAGGAAATTCAAGAAAATACGATCAATTATCAAAATTTCGCGATAAGAATTATAATCTAAATCCTCTTCCCCTTATAACAGTAAAGAACCTTAATATATATATATATATTAAAGAAAACATCCCTGCGTGGTGGATTTGAAACTTCCTATGCGAAACAAAAAGGGGAAAAAACGTTCCTGGAATCGAACCCGGGACTTCAATCTTCGCCAAATAAAATAACCCCGGAGGTGGGCCCTGGCAGCACCATCCTCATACCAAGTTTCGTGATAATCGGTCCATTGGCGCAAAAGTTGTTAGTAAACGTACATACACACACGCAGACAGAGGGGACCATTTCACAAGGCTATGCTTCCAAAGGAAAGTAACACGAGAGATCAATAAATGGAACCAAAAAATACAAACTTAACAGGTTTGGGGGGTTGCTGCACTCACCCAACCGTTCGATCGCTAATAAAAAGGGCAGGTCTCCGAGAGATTAAACCCACGCCAGGGACCCGAAAATCGCGCCGTTGCCAGAGGCGACAGGGACCCACTGGACAAACAAGAAAAAATCACGCACCGAGAGGAAAAGGGAAGAAAGTAGAATAATACGAGGGTTTACGGGTAAATAAACCGCGCCATCGAACGGTTCAATTCTTCCATATCGGGTATCTCCAATCTTTCAGCACCCAAGATTATTATTTATTTAATTATTTAATCATAATACACGGGTAGTAAATCACCCATTTACAAAGATATATGAAACATATAATAGCACAAATAAAATAAATATAGTAAGATGTTACATTAAATCAAATATATATATATATATTCATTGAAGTTGTAGTCACAAAACAGTAATAAACTTATTGCATTTTATATAAAATATGACCACCAAAGCACACAAATATTACCTAAATTCATGAATTGCCTTGATTTGTTTTACAGTAGTTTCAAAAATGTCTATAGAACTATAAGATAAAAATAAGATTACCTAAACGTTGAAGACGGTTTATTGGTGAGTGGTACTAACTTTAATTTGTAAATTCACCGGGGATCGACCCGGGAGCGTATATACCTGTTGTCTACGTGCGCCATGACGCGAGAAGTAGTGGTAAGTGGGGGGTAAGAAGTCCCCGCAAATCTTTTTAGTAAAGTGTGCTCGGTAGCATAATGAGACGCGACTGTCTCATTTTACATTATTCTCTCGTAATTCGCAAAGTACTCGGAATAGAAGAACGATACGATACCTCTTAGGTAGGGATACGAAAAAAAGTATCGATGCTTTACTCATATCGGTAATTTCCTTTCGATACCAAGTACTTTTCTACTCGATTCTTTTCTTTCGATTTTCTAGTGATATCGGTACTTTCGCTCCGATACTTTTGTGGCATCGATACTTTTAATTCGATACATCATATGATTACGGTATCGATACTTTCGTTTCGATATCGTATCCCTAATTACAAGCATCTCCTCTCACTCCCCACGAATTGAACCACGCTCTATCTTCTCTCTCAGGTTGTCAAAGGATACGATTATTGTGCATAATTTCTTAATTTATTTGCTTTATTCTCCTGTATTATAATTGCTCTGTAATCAACCTGGCATATCTTACCCTACAATCCCTCTCGCCCCTCCCTCACTTATATGGATATAAATGTTTGTACATATGTTTGTATTTATGAATGATTTTTTTTCTCTCTTTCTCAAATTATTGTTGTTTTTTTCCTCTTTCTCTGAACTAATTAGGAATTTTTCGCGGTTTTTCACACCTCTCTTCTCTTCGTAGGTGTTTTCCGCAGTGGTAATTTTTCTGTGTTAAAAAATAACTGATACACAGTTTTTCTCGACCAACAAAACTAACATTCTTTGGTAATGCTCTGTCATCTACTAACAAATGTATTAACTCGTAATTAATATGTATTCTGTTGAAATCTGCATGCAATTTATTTCTCTTGTTTCGTAAATATTGCAATTACTTATATGATGAAAGGGTTAAATGTAAGAAGGGACTACATAGTCTCGATTCCGCCCTAATAATGTCGTTTGTCTGTCTGTCTGTCTCTCTCCGTCTCTCACTCAGGTTGCGTCGGCTGCCTGTCAGCTGCGTTGTCAGACAGGAAGTCCGCTAATTCGCTCAGTTCTCCGGGAAGAGGGCACACCACTCGCGAAAGTCTGTTGGTTAAATCGCACAATGGCAGCGTTCTCTTCCGGGCTAATGTCTGTTGCCTATAAAAGTAGAGACTCTGTACGTACGCACAAAGCCGAAGTAATCGCGTTTGCAGAAGTACGGGCGTTTGATTGAGTTCGAACATCAAAACTTCTGACGAACACGAAAAACCGAGGAGGAACTCGATAAACTGTCAGAGGGTTGAATGCTGCATCCCCCCACTTTCGACGAGTTCACTCAGTGTTCAGTTTATCAAACTAAAGTCTCACTCCAGAGTTTACAGCACAACTTAAGAGTCAAAAATAATCGCAAAAGTTCAAGAGTACACTAACACAGTATTATTACAAAGTTACAAATCAACAAGAAAATTTTTTTGCCAACAGGGCAAAATTGAAAATTGACAGCGACCATTAGATGAGAACAACTAGCGATGAGGGTGACAAGCCTGGCATTGACCGACAGTTATGAAATTACAAGAGAGACTAAATAAGTGGACGACTGGTAAATAGATTATGCTTGCCTCACATTGTTCAAGTAGAGCCCCAATATATTCACAGTATAAAAAAATATGGTAGTACATGGATAGAGAAATATTTTACGGTATCCTAGCCCAATTTGGGCTAGTGTACGATAACCGCGGTAACCATTACCAACAAACATGAAAATGACATGGCAAGTAAAAACATAATTTTGTGCCATGCTGACATACATAGATGTCTGGAGACCATTTATGACGCCTGAAAAGGCCTCGTAGATATCAATTTATTTTGCCAGGTTTGCATCTAGGGGGCTGGTTGCGATTATAAGAATCACCGGGCGATGAGGGCGCTAATTCTCTATGCCGGAACATTAACAAGGATCATAATTCTTACAAATTGGAGTCGCAGTCAGCAGGACGGGAAAAGAGTTAGGTCCAAGTGGAAAATGAAAATGGAAAAACGGAACGCAACCCAAGGACACTCCTCATGCAAACTCACAAAATAAATTAATTCTGAACATTTGAATACAATGGGTGATTAATTGACCGAAAAGCCAAAAAATTTCAAACTGTTATTTGAAACCAACATAAATGATATGTGGTAAGTGAGGATGACAAATATTACCTCATGGGCACAAAATATTTCATAAATTTCTTTAACACTGATACGAGATAATTGAGAATAAGAAATTATTGACTGCTGGCAGTAAAATATTTCTTAACTTGGCTAACATTTTCTATACAGCAATAATTTGGGTTGTCTGGGTTCCTTAGAAATAGAGTTACAGGAGTGATTATCCTGTCGACCACGATGGGTCCTTCCCATATGGGAGAAATTTTGGCCGACACTTTATTAACTTTGGAAACTTTAGGCACAGATCTAAACACAACCTTTAACCTGGTGAAAAGGCTTGTGGAGAATGTCTAGGATTATGTTTGCTAGCAACATGCTGTTGTGATTTGGCAAAATTACTTAGCACCTTGTTTCAATGTTCCTGCCCTGAAGCTGAATTAGAATCAGCTGATGCCAACTCGTTTGGCA
This sequence comes from Tanypteryx hageni, assembly GCA_028673005.1. NCBI lineage: Eukaryota > Metazoa > Arthropoda > Insecta > Odonata > Petaluridae > Tanypteryx > Tanypteryx hageni. Next base: position 18,530,511 of record CM054119.1, on the reverse strand, counting down.
AATCCCATTGAAGTGACAATGGGTGTGGCAGCTCACGACCCAAGAATACCTTAGCAGGTGAAACACCTGTATGAGAGTGTTTTGTAGAGTTAAAAGCAAACGTCAGCAAAGGTAGGAACGCATCCCAATTATTATGGGCATCACGTACAAAGCAGATAAGGCATACTTTAAATTTGTGTACACTTTCTGCATGGTTGGGCCTGGGATAATAGGGGGCATTATGGATATGTTTAATCCCTAGGCTAAAACACACGTCATGAAATAATTTAGATTTGAAAGAGGAAGCATTATCTGCGACAATAGATTTGGGAATCCCAAATTTAGAAAAGATCAGCTTTGTTAAAATATAAACTACAGCTTAACTTGTTGAATTTCTAACTGGTCGAATAATTACAGATTTGCTAAAGACATCAATCACGGCTGAAGCATAAGCGTGACCATTTTTAACTTATTTATTTAATTAAAACTTAAACTTACATTTACCGAGCTTGGCGTTGAATGTGCAAAATTACCAGTAAATTCACACATTTTCCGATTGCATACCTTTACCGTAACATGCACATGGATAAACCTGAAGAGGTCAGATTGGCAACTTTCGTTTTCCGAATATGAAAATCATTAAGCGTCACTGTTAAAAAATATAAAAAAAATTTTCTTCTGGACTAGGTCTCGTTGGTTAATTTATTTTACATACATTTAAAGTAAAGTGACCGGATTTCAGATCTGCCAAGGCGAAACAAATCGGTTTACCGCTGGGATGTAGGCGATTTACGGTGACCGACTTGAGTTCAGATGCCAATTTCGACCAATTGAGTCGTCTTACGGAGTTCAACACAAATCCACAAACAGTGGAAATAATGGTTGTCTGTAATCAGTCGGCCTCCACTGTTATTTTAAAAATTACTCAAGAAAAATCCTTCTGCAATAAGAGGTCTAAAAATAAAAATATTTTTATGCATATAAAGTAACTAGCAAACCATTCTTCCAGTGCTTATAACACTTCTAATATAATGTGATTTTTCTTAAGCAACACCGGGAAAAATATTTCCGTTTACATAAGTTAAATAATTTATTTAATTTATTAAACGATTTTTTTTAAGAATATCCATTATGTTTTGTCAAGAATTTCTATTTTATTTTGCAAATAATTTGTATTTATTATAATTTTTTGTTGATAACAAATAGAGTTAAAAGATATCCTAGTTTTCTGGTCAACGTGAAAAATAGCAAATGTGCCAGTTTATTCCACTGTTGTCCCAGTGTCTCACGGAACAATATGATCACTCAGGCCAGTCAGGACAAATAATCCAGACGGTCGTTGCGGAGGCTAAATATTTAGAATTTAAAGAATATTTGTAATGATGAAATGTCTGTCTGAAAAATGAATGTTTTTTCAAGGTGAGGTGAAATGCTTGTATGTATGCAAGCACCAACTACTAGTATATATATATATATATATATATATATATATATATATATATATATATATATCGCTGATTAAGGGCATATGCCCAAAAAGCTTACGTGTTTTTTGTGTGCTTGTTTTCTGCTTTCTTTGTCTCTTCGACGGCCCCAGCAGCCTGCCAACTTGGTACTGAACTTGCTAAGTGTCCGCTGGGCTTCCTTCTACAACTTGGTGTCTCCCTCATCTTCTATCTTTTCTTTTCCTTAAGTTTTTATATATATATATATATATATATATATATATATATATATATATATATATATATATAAATGGTTACGGAAGAAGAATGGTAAATGGGATAAATGAATGGCAACAAGTTGTTTGGGATAAAGAAGCAAAATGAGCACCCACTAATAAGATGGCTTCATGTTGGCGAGCTGCTGGGGGTGTCGAAGTGACACACGTAAAACAAACACAAAAAACACGGGAGCTTTCGGGGGTGATCCATTCATCAGCACAGGAAAGAGACAACTGATCATTTTGTGTTTGTTTTACGTGTGTAACATCGACACCCCGGGCAGCTCGCCGACCTGAAGTCATCTTATTGGTGAGTGATCACTGGGCTACCTTATCTCAACAACTTGTGGCCATCTACATATCTGTGTGTGTGTGTGTGTATAGTGAAACTTCCTTAACTCAAATTTTCCATAACTCGATGTGAATTAATTTTACCGGGCAAAATCTCTATGGAAAAACGTATTTCCATAAGTTGAATTTCCTATAACTTGAATTATTTGTTTTCCTTGAAGTTCGACTTATGAAAGTTCCACTGTGTGTGTGTGTATATACAAGATGTTGGGATGAGGAAGCCTAGTGAACACTCACCAATCGGTCGACTTCAAGTTGGCGAGGCCCTGGGGATGTCGAAGCGACACACGTAAAAGCAGAGTTTAAAAGATGCTGAAGAAGGAACCATTCCGAAAGCTTCTACGTTATGTTTCTGTGTTGTTTTTACTGTAGTTTTACGTGTGTCGCTTCGACATCCCCAGGGCTTTGCCAACTTGAAGTCGACTGATTGGCTTCCTCATCCCAACATCTTGTTGCCATCCATATATACCTTTTACCTTTCCTTTTCCGTAAGCTGTTATATATATATATATATATATATATATATATATATATATATATATATATATATATAAGCCAAAAGCAATGCAGTGTAAAGATTACAGAACTATAAGCCTTCTGTCACACACATCGAAGATCATCACGAGGATTCTTAATAAAAGGCTGGAGAAAAAGGCAGAAGAAATAATAGGGGAAGATCAATTCGGTTTCAGAAAAGGACGAGGAACTAGAGATGCTATAGGAGTAGTTAGAATCATATCAGAAAGGGCAATAGAATACAGTCAAAATATCTGCGCATGTTTCGTAGACTGGCAGAAGGCCTTTGATAGAGTAAATTGGGTCAAGTTGATGAAGATATTAAAGGATATAGGTGTAGACTGGAAAGACAGGAGACTGATTAGGAATCTATATGAGAATCAAGTTGTAAAGGTCAGGTTTGAGAATGTGGACACCTGCGGAATAAATATCGGTAGAGGAGTAAGACAAGGCTGCTGCCTATCGCCAACCCTATTCAATATATATGGAGAAAGTCTAATGCAAGAAGCTTTAGAAGGCACAGGGGATTTCAAAATTGGAGGAAGGATTTTAAGAACAGTAAAATATGCAGATGATCAAGTACTTCTAGCAAGAAAGGAAGAGGAGCTACAAAAAATGATAAATAGACTAGTGATAACAGGTAGAAAATACGGTATGGAAATAAATACAGAAAAATCCAAGGTCATTCGAATATCGGGTAAAGAAGAGAATCTGAACATAACTATTGGGGGAAAGCCATTAGAACAAGTTTCAGAATATAAATACCTTGGAAGTATCATAACACGAGAGGCAAAATGTACGGATGAGATCAAAACTAGAATAGGAAAAGCAAAAGCGGCTTTCAGGAGAAAGAAACAACTACTTACAGGGAATATAAGGGAAGATATCCGCAAGAAGTTGATAAAATGCTACGTATGGAGTATAGCATTGTATGGAGCAGAAACATGGACGCTAAGGAAAAATGACATCAAATACTTGGAAAGCTTTGAAATGTGGACTTGGAGGAGAATGCTGAAGATAAAATGGACAGATAGGACGAAAAACGATGAAGTGCTACGAAGAATAGGAGAGAAGCGAATGATTATACAGACTATTAGAAAGAGGAAGGCTAACTGGGTTGGACATTACCTGAGGAGAGAGAGTATGATTAAAGACGTGTTAGAAGGAAAACTAGATGGGAAAAGGGAAAGAGGCAGGAAAAGGTTTCAGCTGATAGACGATTTGAAAGGGAAAGAGAGTTATCAAGATATGAAGAGGACAGCGCAAAATAGGAGTATATGGAGAACCAGGTTTAACCATGAATAATCACGGACCTGTCTTCGGACAGACTACCTATGATGATGATGATGATGATATATATATATATCTGTCATGCTCATGTCACAGTGAATGTTTTCAGCTCACCTATCAACCTGCAGATAGTGAAAGACCGAGATGCACGAGACGGGTTGCTACCCGTATACTACATCCGCAGGACACTCCATTGTTGTCCCAGCATACGGGATATAAGGAGGGAAGTCATCTGCTCGGAATAGGGGAGTGTGTTGCATGAGTTAGAGATTGAAGTGGCGGTAAGGACGGGAGAGACCTGCACAGAAGGGGGAAGTGAGATGCAAGAGACAGGTCCCTATATGTTGTACTTCCACAGCATATTACATTGTATAGATCAGTCTGTCGCCCTCTCAAGGAGCCGACTCTGACCTGCTCTCCAGTGGAGCCGAAGCATTATCGGAGAGAGCGCGAATTATTCTCACCTTGAAGAAATCATGGAATTTTAGAATGTATTTATTCGCATGAACGGCCACGGACAGCAGTCGTTTAAGAATGACTCTGTTAGGGTGGCCGTTCATGCGGAAGTGGAGGGGATTGCTGGTGAGGCCAATATAAAAAGGTGGACATTGGGTGCATTTTACGGGGTAAATGATATTGCTAGTGGTGTAGTTGGTAGGATAAGTTATGGGGTAGGTGATGTTAACGGTGGGACTGGATAAGGAATTGCATGGTGGGTTTATTGGGCATGTAAGGCATTGTGCTCTACTGAAGGGGTGAGATCCGGCAGGATGCAGTGGAATGGGTAATGGGGGTTCTTTTTCCATGAAATGTTTGCAAGATTATGGGGTGGGGAGGATCATTGGTAAAGGAATTAGAACCTGTTGGGGGGAAAGCTGTGAGGATAGGGTGAGTGGCTTTTACAATATTCCTCAATATCGTGGATGCCGGGGAAAATAAGGTGGTTTAGAGTGAGTTGGGGGGTTGGAATCGGTGATGGCGTGGGTAGCGGTGTGAATGCCAGGGGTGGTGGGAGAAACTGTCCACCGGATTTGGGCCCAGATCAGATCTGGCAAGTATCCGCACTGAAGAAACGGATGTTCAAGGGTGGAGCAATACTCTGACAGCGAGTCTCGTTCCGAGCATATACTCCGCCCTTGGAAGCCTAGGGCGTAGAGAATTAAGGTTTTGGCATGGAGGGGATGGCAGCTGTCGAGTTGGAGGTACTGAAGGCGGTTGGAGGGCTTTAGATGCATGCTGGTGAAGATTCCGTTTCCCCAGATGAAGGAATCGACATCCAGGAAAGTGATGTTGGCGGCAGGGGAGTGGTGGGTGAAAGAGAGCGTGAAGTGGGAAAAGAGCCTTTGCAGGAAGGATTGTAGGGAGTCAGGTCCACGCAAGTTGGTGAGCTGAGTGTGGGTGTCAAAGTGACACACATAAAAACGCACAGATGTTTTCAGGTGTGATCCATTCATCAACACAGGAGAGAGACAAGGCAACTTGTGGAAGTGACACTGGATGGAAGCATGGGTCTGGAAGGGTAGTGCGGAAAGGTCGGGGATTGGAGGATGCGAAAGGGAACGACCGAAAAGTAGTGAAATTCTAGAAAAGGTTGAGGTCAGGAGGAGAGATGTAGTTCAGAGTTTATATATTTAATTTTCCAAGAGTGCGCATGCGTCACACTCGTGTGAATATGCACGTTATCAGCCCCTTGCATTATTTGTGTGTGTGTGGACTTACAGGCACTGGGATTCCACAGATTTATATTTATGATTTTGTGACTTTACATTCAGTAACTTTGGCAATGCTGCCGCTAAACATTCCATCAGTTCTTCCTGCGTTTCCGCCATACACTCATGACCGCCTTTCTCGATGAGTACTAAAACAAGAAGAAGAAATTATTGAGTTCGAAATTGGAAAACAATACGAATCAATCAGTTTAATATTATTCAGATAAAGGTAAATGTGACGGCAAAAGACCGAAATATTATTCTCAAATAAGCTGTGCTCAATTCAACGCACATAGTGACGCAAGCAATTGTAATTATATGATTATGTTACATAATGTGAACCGCATGAAAAATATTAAATTATACCTGGAGAAGGAACCAACCCCAAACATCCCACATCAACTCCACTCAGCTAGAACAAAAGGAAGGCAACCAAACACTACCTAATCCAACCCAACCAAACACTGCCTAACATAACACTACCCAATCCAACCCTACTGCAAACAACATAACCTTCTCCAAACAAAACCACCTAACAAAGATAGCCTAACTCAATACAGAACTCGGTCAAAACCTGCCCAAATTAACCCATACGTATCCGGTCTAATCTACATTAAACCCGTACAACTCAACAAAAATATATGCAACTCATCTCACGCGGCAACAAAACTCAACCCAGAGGAATCATCCCAATCGAACCCAACCCAGCCCAAAACAGCCCTATTCAACACAATCCCGACTACACCCAGACCCAGAAGTCCCTATCAAATCCAACGAACAGGTAACAAGAACATGAATATCCGGACGGATTATATGATTCCTACATTTCAACATAATTATTTTAAATGAAATGTGGTGCCGCAATTTCTTTCATCGGTTTTGATAGCTTAAAAATCAACTTGGATGAGTTTCTCTATTCGCGTTCCCAAATTTCATAATTTAGCGTTATAAAATATTACAAATGCATTCATAGGCAAAAATGAACTGGTCATGCATATTCGTGCGATGGATATAACGCGTATATACTAGACTATGCCGAATACGAGTCCAACAATAGTCGTTGCTATAGCAACACACTCGTAATGAGTGATAAAAACAGAAAAACACAAGTGTTTACGCGAAATTCGAACAAGCACTGTCGATAAGTAAAATTGTACGAATCTCCATCCCTTGCCTCAGAGAATATTACAAATCCCGCTCCGATATTACAATTCTAGGATATTTAAATGTGCGAGAAAAAATTACCCTGCACGATGGATTTGAGATTTCCCATGTTAATTTAAACGGGAAGGATATCGTTCCGGGAATCGAACCCGGGACTTTCATTCTTCGCAAACAAAACTATCCTATGGAGCTCGGACCAAGTAGCGCGAGGTTTCCACCGAGTTTCATGACAATCGGTATATTGGCGCAAAAGTTAATAAACCGGACAGAAAGGCAGACACACCGAAGAAACTATAAACCTATTTCTATTTTTGAATACACGCGAAATGAGTATGACAGACAATTTTGAATAATTATAAATGTGGAGAGGGAGGGAGAGAGAGAGAGAGATAGAGAGAAGCTATACCACGTTTCAAATGACTTAGCGACTGGCATTTCGTTCATACTCGGGACCACTCGTATGTCTCCGATGATAGGGAATGGGGGGAAAGGTCTCGCGGCCAAAGACATCTAACTCGGCGTTGCCGTGTCTACTAACTGGAATGCGCCTTGCGGTGGGTTTGTGAGGCAAAGGGAACTCCACAACTTCAGCGGCGCGAGGACTTGGCAACACAGTCGACGTTTCCATGGTAGAGACTTGAGAGAGAGAAACAGTTTTCGTTCTGCGAAGTCCAAACGCTTATTGGTTCCCTCAAGGTCAGGTTTTCGGAAGCTTCTATTCTTTCCCTTTCTCTCTCTCTAAATCTCCAAGTTATTCGAAATGCAGTATATTGTCACGGTAACGAAGCACTCATCTAGGAAGGGATCGCCTCTTTCTATTAGCTACGGATCCCCATCCCTTTGATTGGCTATTGGGTGAAGCATAGCTCATATTATTCTATATGGTCTATAACCTAACAAAACACATCAACCAGAGAACGCCCAACCTCTAAAAAATACGAGTAAAGATACACAAATCAATTCTATCTTACCCAACCCAACCCAACCCAACATCACCCAACCTAACATAAAGCAGCATTACCCAAACTCTACCAAAATCTATCCAGCCCTGCCAAAATATACCCAACCCTAAAAACCCCTAACAAACACAACCCGACCATACTTAACATATCCCAACCATACCAAACCTGCATAGTCCATCTTTGCCCAATCCAACCCAACCCAACTTCACCCAACCTAACATAAAGCAGCAGTACCCAAACTCTACCAAAATCTATCCAGCCCTGCCAAAATATACCCAACCCTAAAAACCCCTAACAAACACAACCCGACCCTACTTAACATATCCCAACCATACCAAACCTGCATAGCCCATCTTTGCCCAACCCTATCCAACTCTCCCTAACCCTGCCAAACACTACAAAACCCTGCAGAACCCTACCCATTATTGTCTAACCCTGCCCAACATTACCCAAACCTACTTAACCCTGCCCAACACAACAAAACTCCATCCAACCCAACCCTGTCTAACCTTACCCAATCCTACCCAAACAAACCCTATATATATTGAGGGTGATTGGCAGTTAAACATACAGAGTATTTCCAGGGAATATTCTTACATTTTACCCGTTCTCCCTCGTTGTCACATAAATATTCAAAACCGCCCTTGGTGCCGTTGGTTACTATGTATAATCCAGACCGTTCTCCTTCATTATAGCAAACCGATATTTCGTTCATAAAATCATCCACGCATTTAATCATTTTTGGCTGCATCCTGTGGAGGAAAAAGGAGAAACAATAAGTAAAAAACAATTTAAAACAATTTCCGAGCAAAGCTTTCCCCCACAGACCTGTCTGCGTGTTTGCTGTTAAATTAAGTATTAAAATGCCAATGAACAAATGATAGTAATAATGCTGCAATCGCTCTTTTGTTTACCGAAATGACAAAATGCATCAATTAATACCTTAAAATATTACGCAAATTATGTGTGGTACCAGGGTCTGTCTGTTCTCGTTGCTACAACGAATGATTAGACCCACCCAGAAATACAGTATGCATCTATATAAATAATGAGCTAATTTTATAATTCTACCATGCCGAGTTTGTAATTCTGTCATCCTGAGAGAGGTAGTTTAATATTTGAGGGGAGAAAGTTTTGGGACAGGTATCCCCATTCCCATAAACACGAAATTTAATTTTTTCGTTTGACTTGTAACTGTAGTATTTCCTTATATACAATGTTTTGCAAGAGCGCATTGTTTTACCATGCCAGAAAACGTGCTATGATTGGCTTGTTGTAAGCTTAACGCTAATTGGCGCGTTGGCGACTGTTTTCAATCGTTTTCCGTACGTAACAAAATGTTTAGCGAGCAAAATTTCGTTCTAAAGAGGTAAATATAAACGGAAGTGACCACTTTTTCTTTTGTAGTACGGAAGTTCGTAGTAAAGAGGTTATGATTAGGGATTTTGTATATAAGTCTGGCGGGACCGCCGTCAATAGTTCGCTATCCGGAGGTTTTCGCTATAAAGGGGTTCGTAAGGTAGAGGTTTTACTGTACAGACAAATCTGTACGTATTATTTCGATTTTTGACCTTGGTTTTAATTTTTCTCCAATCGATTTCTTTGTCTCCGTCTCTCCTCATTTGTCTTTTTCTCACATTCGATTGTCCTGCCATCTTACAGCATGACATTGAACTCAATGGATTGTATTTTTCTCAAGGTCGATTGACCTGCCATCTTACAGAATGACAATGAACTCAATATATTCTCTTTTTCTCGCAGCCGATCGACCTGCCATTGAACTCGTGACCAGCAGCGTTTCAACCAACCAACACTTGTGAATTATTATATAGAGATATTAATTAAAATCCAAGAAAAATAACAATCTTAATCTGAATGATTTATCTCAATAATAATAATAATTTTTATTAATCCAGGGACTAGACAAGCTAGCATCGGACAAGTAAAATTACTAAGACAATACAAAATATACACTAAGTACATAAGGAGAACAATATTAAGATGACAGGAACCCATCTACAGTATAAAAGCAGTTTACAGTAAAAAATTCTTTTCATTAAATTTTAAATGACCTGTGATTACTGTTATTTTTTATTTCCATTGGGAGTTTATTAAATAATTTTGATCCTGCATATGCAGCGCTACCAGCCACAAGGTTTAATCCATGAGCATTAATTCTAAAGTCACAAATTCCTCGGGTGTTATGGTTATGTTATACTGTAAAACTCCGTTATAACGCGCCTCACAAAGCCGCGGATTCGGATACACCGCGGGTCTAGTCATGTCCCCCATAATTATTCCATTTATTTTCTCCATAAACAACTTTGTTTCAAATTTTACGGCGATTTATGACGTAATCCCTATGACCTTGCACGTGATTTGCTAAGGAGATACCGTTCGATGATTCTCTACATCGTCTCAAAATCGTATCATTCGATAAAATCAGTATTTGACCGGCATCTCGTGTGGGCTCGAGAAAAACCCTCCGGTGTTGTAAATACCGCGCCCAGGCTAAGGTAATTAAATACACGTTTCACGAGGCTTTTTGCGGAATGTGTGCTTTCAACTGTTTCTCTTGCTTATACAGCCATGTTCACTTTTTTCGATTTTAGGGTTATGTCCGCCAAAAGGAAAACGTATACAATAAAAGAAAAGTTGAACAAAATCCACAGAGTGCAACGCGATTATTCGAAAGCCAGTTTATTCCAGGAGTTTGGCGTTCCTGAAGAAGCAATTCGTGGTTGGATTAAAGAAGAAGACAAATTACGATTATTATACGTTCTTTGCATCAAGTGCACGAAGCGAACACATATAGGGGAGGGAGCATATATGTACTTTCACGTTTAAAAAATTATTTTCCGGGAAATGACGCCGGTAGCCGATAACGCGGGTGTTCACTCTGTCTCCCGAAACCCGCGTTATAACGGAGTTTTACTGTATCTATTAAAAAATCGAAATTGTGCGATTGTCTCTCTAGTAACTCATCCCACACAATATGACCTAGTCGTAATTCATGCGTGGTTATTTAATTTTTGTCAAGGAATAGAATCCTAATAGCAACTAAAGTAAATAAGACATGCTATAATTACAAATATGTGTTCAATTTTCTTAGGTATGTACGCTTAACCCTTCTTTACCTAACGGTTCGGCACAAACACAATTCCTTAGGCACTCACCTGCAGAATGATTGAATCCTTGCGTCAGAGTCATATTCTTCTATAATACTCGCTCTCGCCCACCTCAGGCACACAGCAGCATTACGTAATGCGGTCTGGAAATGCAAAAATAAAGACAGCATTGACACATTTTTAGCCGCGTCTTCATTAAACCATTATTATAACAGTCAATATCTGTTACTGTGTTTTTCAGGGATGCTACCATTTCTGGAAAGGGTTTTGCAGGACCCTTAAGGGGAATGGCTCGTGAAATTTTAGAATATTTTTGGGGGGAAAAATCAATTTCCAGGTATTCAGGGAAATACACAGTTTAAGGTCTCCTGAACACGTTTTCACCATTTACACGATGGTGACTGTGTGCCTGTGCATGACAGGAAAATAGTGGGCGTTGTAACTCAAAAAGCATTAAGTAGGTGAATATGAAAGTTTGTATGTGAATGTATGTATGACTTCATCATTGAATGGACAATAGTTTATTGGTTTTTGGTTAATACTAGAAGAAGGTGCTTGTATTCTGCAAGCATATCATCTCACCTTGAAAAAACATTCATTTTTCGGATAGGTAATTCATCATTACAAATATTTTTTTAATTCTAAATATTTCACCACCGCAGCGATTTTCGTTTTTCCCTTAGGTAAAAATAATAGATTTAAAAATCCCCAACCTTTGCAATTTTAATAATTTCATACTTTCTCCATCATGGGATACTAATGTTACACGATTTAGGAAAATTTTAAAGTTGTAGCACTTCTAGAAGTGAAATAATATTTTTCTGATTTTTTAAATTTTCAACATTTTTAACGGCCGCCGCAATATGTTTACGGAGAGATACAAATGTCTGTTTGTGCAAATGCGCTACTCTGTAAATAACCTGAAAATTTTAGCTTCCTAGCTCATACCGTAGTACTTAAACAGTTATCAATTTTTTTAAACTTTTAGAATTTTTAACTGCCAAACAAATGAAAATATCGAAAATTCTAAAATCCTCATTTCGTTTTTTACAAATCCTACCTCTAAAAAAATTCCAGCTCCGTAGCACATGCGAAAATACATAGACCTTGAAAATTTGCTTAAACATTTGCGAATTTTTAGCGGCCGCATTGTTAAACTTTTTCATGATTTTCGTTTTTTCCAGTCGGTTTTGCGCAAAATCCTACCTAAGAAAAAAATTTCGAATCTCCAGCTCATCTGGAATTGCCTAAACATTAGTATCCTCCCATTTGTGATATCCTCCTCTGTAAGGAACGTCTATATATAATGATAACCGAAAGTGTGTGTTTACTCTTGTTACTCATCCGCTGCTTTCAAACATTTGCGTTAATACTCGATCAATGTAAAATATTTATGAACACAGGTTTTAGGATATTGAATTTTCTCCAACTTTTGTTCAAAAGGTTTCTCATATAACGCATTTTTAAGAGATATATTTAAAACAATATTTGATAGCTACCAACACCACACCAGCTAGAGGCGACTTTTGTAAACACTTTACACTTAGTTACGCCTTAGTTACGCCTTTTTTTTGCGGTTCACTCACATTTTCTAGTTGGTAAGTCTCAGTTGACGTCACATTCCGAATCGCATGGAAAAATTGGATTGCCAACTTCAATGTCACCCTCTCCATGCCAACTGAGAATTTGCGCGTTAACTACACACAAATTTTCCCTTTGGGGAGTGGCGCCGTAGGTGGCGAGAAATGGAACTACGTGGAGGTTGCGTTTACTGTTTATTAGAAATTATTTTGTTTGGCATTAGAGAGTAAAGTCATGCCGTGCACTGCAAGGTCCAATTCCACCCTCTCCATGCCAACGGAGAATGGGTATACGATGCAGAGCAAACGCCGTAACACTAAAAGCCTATGAGATACACATATGTACACTAAGTAGTTCCATTTCTCGTCACCTACGGCGCCACTCCCCAAAGGGAAAATTTGTGTGTAGTTAACGCGCAAATTCTACTAAACGAGAAAAATTTGTGGGCAGATAACGCTCAAGTAGCAATATTATAATAACAATTAGACACACATTCAACTCAAACAAATTACTAGCCTTAGTGTGGGACATCGTTCAAAGGCGTTAGAGAATATAACCGTGGAATTGTAATGCTTATATCATACCTGAGCGGAAAGCAAAGCTTTGTCTCCACCAGCGTTCCAACATTGCATCATGAGAATATCATTCATGTCGCCTTGAGTTTGGTGATGTTGAGCTCTGCACTGAAGCTCGCCTGCAAGTAATAAGCGTGTTGTGAGGTGATAATTTCATTTACATTTCACACTTCCCATGCATTAGAATATTTTTGATTGCCACAAGTAAAACGAATGGATTTTTCACGTTCAATCCTTCGTCGATAATTCTACATTTCTTTTCACTATGATAATCGCTTACAGGGGTGGTCGTTAATTGGTATGGTCGTTAAAAGGAGTGTTGCTTAATAGAGGTGGTAGTTGATAGGGATGGTCTTTCAGAGGAGCGGTCGTTAAAAGGGATGGACGTTAAGAGGGGTGGTCGTCAAGAAGGACGATCGTTAAGAGGAGTGGTCTTTAATAGTGTGGGCGCGTGTGGTCTGCGAGATCAGATAAACTCAAATTTTTCTGTCATTTCTACAAACATTTTGGTAGTATTCGGTTATGCGCCCACACGCAATTATGTGCTATTGGCTGCAAGATGGTCGTGGCGCTTTGAGTGGCGATAAATTGAACTAACTGTAACCAACGACTAAACCTACGAGATAACAACTAAACAAATAATATGAAGAATAAATAATAATTATAAATTGAATTGAAATTAGTTAGTTTTAAATAAATAATAATTTCGGGGTGTATGGGCAGATTTCGAAGTCGTATTGGACACTGAAGGCGTATTACATGTGTACACTATATAGTACCATTTCTCGCCACTCAGGGCGCCACGTACCCATTATACAGACGTGTGGGCGTATAACCGAAAAGAACCAACGTTTTTTGGTGAACAGAAACTCTTATACAGCTTCCTAACTTTTGATAAGGCAAATTTTACTCCATTCGGTTTGAATTTCTTCAAGGACGTTTTAGCGCAAGGAGACCATGTGTTCTAATTGACCACACACGTCCACTTGTGCAACATTGGAAATTATAAACACTACAAGGGAGATGCCAGTTGAAATTCAACGGGAAAGGTTTTTATGAAATAAAAAATGAACATAAATATGCCTGAACTTTCTTTAGATGGCAAGAAAACAAACTTTCGTTCTTTTTAGGCGTTCGTTGTTTCAAGTTTCAAACTCCTGCCTAATTTTAATATGCAAATGATTAATATTCTAAACTCAAATACAATCCTCGTAAATAACGCAACGAATGTTGTTTACCTTGGTTGCTATGAAAATAATTTCTCTCTCGTACCAACTGTAAGAGCATTCAAAGCACGCTTTCACCCATAATGATTGAAATAACAATAGGATTTCGAGGTTTAACAATGCAATGGGTTGGCATGGCAACATCGCGTTAAAATGCCAAAATTTCTGCAAAACATGTGAATTAAACGTTTAACCTGAGGAATTTCGAACTGTAGGCGGAAATAGATGAACAGAATAAGAAAGGTCATAGTTTTTTCTTTAAAATGGGCTAGATCCGAAGATCGTAGGTTAATTATTTCTAATTTAGATATCAAAAAGAATAAAAGCCTGCAAGTCAAAAAGTGGATTTTTTCGTGTTATCATATGGGAAATGGAAATGCCCACCTTGGAGTCGAACCTGGGACTTTTTTCGAGATTTATTTTCGTCATCGTTTTACAATATGTGAGTCGATCATTCCTGCCAAATATCAAAAATGAATCTTGTTCCATTATCGAGTTATTCGCATTTTTATGACGTGGCAGAGGGAGCCACAAAGGGAAAAAATTCGTCAAGGAAATATTATTTTTTTAAGAAGAATGAAATCTACTCTTACTAGTTCAGGAATGAGATAGAGGTTCCATCTGGCCGCGAACTTTGCCTCTCTTGGAGATGATCCGGTATTAGTAAAAAGAACTCTCATTCCTTTGGGAGTCGATAATTGAATCTTTTACTAGCTGAAACGCCCGGCTTCGCTCGGGAAAGAGTTTTCTTTTAAGTTGCAAACGATTTATATCGTATGTTATTTTTATTGATATGTAACTTTTGATGTCATACTGCGATAAAAATAACGCAATAGATTTTGAAATTTACCTATTTTTGCTGTCGGGTACCCCAAGTTTTGAATTGCCGGTTCAGGGGGTTTGGAGGCGAAGCCCCCCCCAAAAAAAAGACCCTCAGACTTTACCAGACGTTCCCCATTCCCTAATTACGCAAGCGATGTTTACATTAACATTTACTATTTTATGTATTGTATGGTAAAGTTTTACCATTAATATCATTACGCGTTAACGTATTACTTAACTAGTAGTTGGTGCTTGCATACTGCAATCATTTCATCTCACCTTGAAAAAACACTCATTTTTCCGACAGATATTTCATCATTACAAATATTCTTTTAATTCTAAATATTTAACCTCCGCAGCGATTTTCGTTTTTCCCACATGTAAAAATAATAGTTTAAAACAATCCCCAAATGTTGCAATTTTTAACATTTTACACTCTCTCCATTATGGGGTACTAATGCTACACATTATAGCCAAATTTCAAAGTTGTAGCATTTCTAGAAGTATAATAATATTTTTCTAATTGTTTAAATTTAAATAATTTTTAACGGCCGCCGTAATTCATATATGGTAAAATTGAATTGTTTGTTTGTGTAAATTCAATACTCTGTAAATAATTTGAAAATTTCAGTTTCCTAGCTCATCCCGTAGTACCTAAACAGTTATCCATTTGTTTAAACTTTAAGAATTTTTAACTGCCAAACAAATTAAAATATCAAAATTCGTATAATCCCTATTTCATTTTTTTAGAAATTCTACTTATAAAAAAAATTCAACTCCGTAGCACATTCGGAAATACATAAACCATGAATATTTGTTTAAACAATTGCGAATTTTTAGCGGCCGCATTGCTGCACTTTTTCAAAATTTTCGTTTTTTCTGGTCGGTTTTGCACAAAATCCTACCTATGAAAAAAATTTCGAATCTCCAGCTCATCTGGAAGTGCCTAAACATTAGTATCCTCCTGTTATATGTTATATATATGTTATATCCTCCTCTGTAAGAGTCGTCGATATATAATGATATTCACATGGACGGATGCACCGAAACCTATAAAGCAGCAATAAAATTTCGTGGATTATGTCAATACTATTGGCCAAAACGTAAACAATAAACAACAACTTGGTTACCGAACAAACGTAAGTAAATGTGTCGATATATGTTGCGATAGATCTTTCAATGTTAATGGTGAAAAATAAAAATGGTTTAATATTCCTTAAAAATCATTTGACTCAAATTTAAAGTATTCATAGACTATATTTAGGCATGAATCCATTTGTACCCTTTATCTTGGCGTTGGCTATTCTTCCTCTACGGCGTGGATGAAAGATAATTTTGCACATATAAACAAACAAACATACATCCACTTTGTTCTATATATTATGAAGGTGATCCTTTTAATGGAATATCTCAAAAACAAAAAGAGATAGAGATTAGCCGTTGCAAACTATTTTAAAGAATTGTTTACGCTCTATCCAACAGAAAAAACCACAACACTCTAAGTGGATTGATTCTCGAGCAATCGTTCCCGGAAAATTTAGGACCCCGATTCTGGATCCTTAAAATACAAAATCTCGGGGTTTCGGATTTTTCCTGTCAATTGTGAACTAAAAGCTACCAGTGTGACAAATATCAACTATCTAGATCTTCTGGAAGTGGGTTAAACATTTTGGACATATACATCCACTGTTTTATGTGTCTAGATCTACATGATACCCTGCAAGTCACCTTTTTGGTGGATGGCAGGGGGTGCAGTGCACCAAGGGTTCATAGTTTTTCTACGTTATCTTTTCCTATTATGTTCTCTTATCGTCCTAGGGAAAGCGATCCTCTAAATCGCTCCGTTCTACAGCCGATCTCGCGAATCTTATCCTCACTGTCCTGCCTTCCGAGATACGTTGGGCTTCTGATAAGTCCTACTACCTCATTCGCTAGTCCCTCCTACGTAAATTTCACCAGTAGTTTAAACCTAGCCTGCAACCTACGTTCCTCTAACGATGTCCATTTCAGATTTTTTATTAATGATGTTACGCCTTGTTTACTATCGTAATTCCTCTTTACGAATCTAGCTGCCCCGCGCTGAACCTTTTCTATCTCGTTAGTGAGTCCGTTTCCGTAGGAATCCGGTGCAGTTTTCAATCTTATTGCTATGGGATAGGAGAAAGTCAATTATTATTCCCCTATATCCATTTTTAAATGTTTAATATTTTACTGACGTAACAGTTCCTTCTAGAGCTGTACGATTATTTGACACATGCTATAGGCAGACTACAGCAATGCAGAGAAGCATTACTGATTAATTCCGCCGACCATCAAAATCAATAGACTTTGCGCTGCCGTAATTTTAGGTAAGGAATTGATTTAAATCAAAGTTTTAAAATAGTTTTATCTATTTAAATATTATTATGAATGTGTCAATAAAGGATGGAAGAGTGGAGCAAGTAAAACAGTATAGATATTTGGGAAGCATGCTAACTGAAGACTGGAGAAGTGAAAAAGAAATAAGAACAAGAATAGCAATGGCAAAAGAAACATTTAATAGGAAAAAACGGGTACTATGTGGTAAAATGGATTTAAATCTGAAGAAACGTCTTGTGAAGTGCTATGTTTGGAGTGTATTGCTTTATGGGTGTGAAACATGGATGCTAAAGAAAAGAGAGAAAGAAAGACTAGAGGCATTTGAAATGTGGGTGTGGAGGCGGATGGAGAAGGTTAAGTGGACGGATAGGATAAGGAATGAAGCAATACTAACAAGGGTGAATGAGAAGAGAAGATTACTTGAAACAATTCAGAGGAGGAAAAGTAACTGGTTAGGGCATATCTTGAGAGGAGAAGGTTTACTATTGATGGTGTTGGAAGGATCAGTAGAAGGTGAAAGGAAAAGGGGACGTAGAAGAATAAAAATGTTTGATGATCTGAAAGAAAGGGGAGGGTATCAGGAAATGAAAGAAATGGCAAGGAACAGAAATGAGTGGAGACAACGCTGGTGCCAGGGACCTGCCTAGAGGCAGAACACCTCATGATGATGATTTAAATATCATCTTATCTTAAGATTTTTACGTAAAAAGCGTGCCCATTACTTCCCAAACTCTGGGAACGTAACCCTATTCTAAGCCTACTATCCAGAATGGAAATAGGCTTATAGTACTGTCGTTTTGTCTGTCTGTCTGTCCATCCCTCCTATTATCTTATGAACCAATTCACCGATTTTCATGGAACTTGGTGGAGATCTCTTGCTACATGGGCTGAGCTCCCGAGGATAGATTTTGTTGCGAAGACTGAATGTCCCGGGTTCGATTCCGGGAAATATATCCTTCCCATTTGATTTACATGGGAAATCTGAAATCCATCGTGCAGGGTAATGTTCTCTCGCAGGTTAAAATATGCTAGAATTGTAATATCGAAGCGGGATTTGTACTATTCTCTGAGAAAAGGAATGAAGATTTTAATTATTATCGTAGAATTTTGCATATCGAGACTATTTCTTCGAATTTCGCGTAAATACTGGCGATTTTGCAGTTTTTATCACTCATTACGAGAGTGTTGCCACAGCAACGACTATTGTTGGATTCAGATTCGGTATATTCTAATACGCACACCCGTTATTTTTGCCGCGCAAATACGCGTGATCAATTTGATATTCCGTTCGAATGTATTTCTAGTATTTTATAACGCTAAATTATGAAATTCGGGAACACAAAGAGAGCAACACATATCCGCGATGACTTTAAAGCCATTAAAGCCAATATATAAGTATTAAATAAATGATTAAATGGAAAGTGGGCATAATAAGTTCTGTTTGGACCATCTTGTTTCCATAAGTCATTATTAAGGGGGTATATACGAGTCAAACCTTCAAAATTCACGATTTTTTTTAATTTTAGTTTTCGATAGCTGAATCATTTTCCTACAAAATGCTGCAAACCGCACCCAAAAGTAAACAAAATAACGCTGCCAGCAAATATTTATCTCTTAGAATGCGCGGTCGTCTGACTCATCAGGAACTTCGTCACTCGGCAGCTGTCTGCCAAGGGGATTCGTAAAAAAGAGAAGAAGGTATTTGGAGGGCTCAACACGTGACAATCGCGTGTCGAAGGTCACTTTGCGTATTTTGGATCAGTTTCGTGTATGTATTGGCGGTTATAACCAAAATAACAATGAATGAAGTAATGGATGCCCTTTTGCCTGTATATACCGCATTATCTGATGAGGAGCTACTAAAAAATGTATTGGTGGTTATAACCAAAATAACAATGAGTCATTAAACAGTAAGACTTGGAAACTCGCACCGAAACACTAATTTAGTGGCTTAAATACTTTATAGACAGCTGAAAATATCGCTGTTGCAACCCTCAATGACGGTGGAATGTCAATTGCGAAAGTAATGGAGGAATTAAACGTCATTCCTGGCACCCGAATTTTGGGCCAGGATTTCTCAAAAACCGTTATGGATAAAAATCTGAAATATAATACATGTATTCAGCAAACATGTAGAAATGGAGTAGGCTACAGATTTTGAAATATTTAAATTGGTTCTTCTGCAATTCAAATATAATATACGAAATTTTATGAATTTTCCATACAGTATATTTAATTGCAAACAGAAATAGCAGTAATTACTCAATTTTAATGCGCATAGAAGAGGCCATTTGTGTATTCATATAATTTGCAAAACTGTTTTATTTTTTTATTCCGACTATTCGTTACATCACAATCATGGCCCGAAGACGACAATACCGAATCATAGACGCCATCTTGAAACGGCCATTTTTCAGAAAGAATCAACAATAATTTTTTTTTTTGCAAAGAATGGTTTATAAAAATGCATGTCATTAACATACTTCAAAGCATATGGATTGGATTTTTTATTTCCCAACTACATCTTTTCAAAAATAGGCATTATTTTCATGGGTTAACTAATATATACCCCCTTAAATCCAGGCAGCGCGATTTCTCCCAACGCGGCCGCTTCGGGAACGTAAATACCGCGTTGAGTGAGGGTCTACTGTACTGCGAAGACGGAGATTAGCGAGAGAACGTCGGCTGCTACATCTCGCAAGACAAACACCTGAGCAGGCGGCGCAAATAAGATAAATCCAAGCAGAACGTAAAGTAAATGGAGGACGATAAGAGAATAAAGAACATCCAGAAAGAAGACGATGGGGTGAGGGAGAGAGAGATAAAGGGAGAAAGAGGGAGGGAGACGGAGTAAGAGAGGCAGAAGGAGGAGAGATAGATAGAAAATGGTCTTTATTAGGGCGAGGTTGAGATTAGGAAGTCTATTTTTCCAGAGAAGGACAGAGAAGGGGAGAGGGAGAGAGATTAAGGGAGAAATAGGGAGGGAGACGGAGTAAGAGAGGGAGGAGGAGGAGAGATAGATAGAAAATGGAAAAATGGAAACCAGCCTGCATTAGTCCAGGTTTGGACTTCTTGTTTGGAATAACGGAGGAAAGGTGATGTAAGTTATTATCTCTCATTATCTTTCGCGCGAGTCAAATTTTAAAATTTCCTCCCCCAGTATTACGCGCTCTCAAAGATGGATCCATGTGAAGAGAAGAATTAGAAGACTCTAACGAAGAAGTTTCCTGTCCGGAAGGCGAATTAACTTCTTGAAGATGACAACGACTCTTTAGCTGACACCAGTGCTAACTTTGCCACATGAACATCCTCTTAAATTTCTAGAAACAATTCGTTCAAAATAACGCGAATTGCCTCCACAGATGATGAACATAAAAAATCTGACATGGCCACAACGTGACTTTCTCCACGCCTGTAATATTTCTAAGATTTACAAGTAGGTAAAACGATGATAAATGTTGTGAAGGAACTGCGGGAAAAATACATACTACAAAAGAACAGGAATATATTCAAACCATAGCCTTTTGGTATATATATAGCCCCGAAATTCCAACTCCAATTAAGAAAATAATAAGGAGCGTTACCAAGACGTAACTTAGCGTAAATTGTTTACAATTGTCGCCTGTAGGTGGTGTTGTGTTGGCAGCTAAAATATTTAGTTTTAAAAATGCCTCTTCAGTAATGCATCGTATGGGAAAACGTTTCAAACAAAAGTTTTAGAAAATTAAACTTCCTGCAACCTTTATTCCAGTACGCTTTTACACGCATAAAATATTAAAGCAAATATTTCGAAATTACGGATAAGTGACAAGACTAAACAGCCACTTCCGGTAGACCGATTTTTACCGAAAACTACTCAGTTCTTCCGCCTTTTATAAAAATGCAAAATATAAGATTTCGCGTAGATCTGACTAATAGTTTTTGAGTTAGAGCGCGCACAATAAAGCTGTCACATTCACGCACAGACATCATCGGGAAAATGGCGAAAACGTGTTCAGGAGACCACCTCAAAACGTGTATCTAAGTCGATTTTTTCACGAAAACAGTACTTACCCCTATACTACGTATGTGGAGAAAATGAAACCGATAAGCGCACTTCAAAAAATTTTCTACTTACACGCTAAGAGGATTGCGAACCAAAGCTCCCCCTTCATCTTCAGCGAAATCGGTTCGCGTCACTATTAATACTTCGCGAGACAAAACGCGATCCCCGCGAAGTGATTTCCACGTTAGGAGTAGAAGAACACAGCGTCCGAAGTCCTCTCTCGCAGCTCCGTGTGTTAGGGTATCGGCGAAATTGGCAATTGAAACGAACGAGTGAAGCTTTTGGATGTGGAAGAACGCAGAAAGATAGCGAAAGACGAGAGAATGAGCGTTATTTACAGAACGGAGGAGGAGAGAACTTGTCGGATGTTTACGTTACGTCGGCATGGTGATCTGGAAAAGAGGCGTAAGATTTCGACGGAAATACACGTTTTGAGGTCCCCTGAACACGTTATGGCTATTTTCTCGACGATGTGTCTGTGTGTCTGTCTGTATGTGATAGATTTTTGTGGGCGCTCTAACTCAAAAACTATTAATCATATCAACGCAAAATTTTATATTTTACATTTTTATAAAAGTTAGAAGATCTGATTAGTTTTTGGTAAAAATCGGTCGACCGGAAGTGGGTGTTTGCTCTTGTCACTTATCCGTTATTTTGAAATATTTGCTTTAATATTTGATAAATGTAAAACTGTATTGGAATAAAAGTTGTAGGGAATTTTATTTTCTACAACCTTTGTTTGAAACATTTTTCCATATAATGAATTGTTTAAGAGATATTTTTAGCTCCCACCACCACGCCACCTACTATTGTTAACAATTGACGCTTAGTTACGTCTTAGTAACGCTCCTTTTTCTTTTCTTAATTGTCAACCGGAAGTAAATATTGACAACGATCCCGGAGCTAACAACATGTAATTTGCCGTATAAATATGGAGAAAGTCATGAATAAGTGAACTCCTTAAGCCAAAACAAGGTATGGATCAGCCCAATGCATTTCGCCCACGATGTGGGCATCCTTAGTGGCGATCTGACCAGGGTCGCGACACTCAACGTTAGAAAACGAGGACGGCCTAAACCTTACCCCTACAACCCCTCCGTTGCTTCAGTGCGTTTTGTTACGGCCCTCCCATTGGTCGAAGACGTTGCCAGGCAACGAGCTACGTAAGCAGACGCTTCTCCCTCCCCCCCTCCCTCCTCTCCAGCCCCCACTCCTCTGCACCCCCACCCGCTTTTCGTAAGGGCAGCCGATTTACCGTAAATCAAATAGTTTAATTATTCCATAAATTTGGCGCAATGATCCTCCGTCAATTTTTTACAGTTCTGAAAACAATTTATCCATATAAAGTTTGCGTGGGAATTGGTACACACTTTTAAAAGAAAAGAACATATATATTTCTTTACGCGTTTATTGAGAAAAAAAGATGGCAAATCAACTTACAAAATATAACAATAATATTATCGGTCCATTGATCTGTAGAAACAAATATAGGACAAGGTTGGCATAGTATAAACATTAATGGATATCACGTAAGAGCTTCTTTAGGAGCACATCACGAGCAAAAATAATAAATTCTAAACATTATCGATGCAATAAAAGTACATTCAAAAATATTTTAAGCAAGAAGTAATAGATTACAGTTATATCATAATATATACATAAAAAAAATCCAGGAAGTCCTTTACATTATAATACAATACAATAAGTTATACACAGAGCTTTTAAACTTGGGTACATTTATATTCTTAATATGACTAGGAAGTTGATTGTACAATCTTTTGCACATGGCTTTAGGCCCTTGATGAAACATTGATAATTGTTGTTGATTAACATGCAATCCTCAACTACAGGAATAGTTAATAATAATAAGCTATAATACATGCTTTACTCAGATCAAAAAATAAATCAAGAGTTTTATGACCAACATTGATTTTATGATGAATTACACTGAGGAACAAGGTATTTGGTTCTGTAAATAATAGGCGGTTCTGATGTAGTTTGTAAGGCAGATTGTGATTATGTGGGAAGATAATACAAGTTAACCATTGAGTCAACTAACAACGAACATTATACACAGCATGCATAGAGATGATGTATAGAAAGACAAAAGCACAGTAGTCACTAGATTAACAGCGTGTATGGAAAACATCACTAAAATTATTTACCTGGGAGGAGTAAATTCGGAATGGAATCCTTCCGAAGTTTCACGGTGCCGTCAATAAAATTCTCCCGCGAGAAATGCTTCAGGCAAACTCTTCTGTTTTTGCACACATTCATTCGGTCTATGCTTAGTAGCTTAGGAACCCCAATCAGCTTCATCTAAACATCGAATCGCCGATTTGAGTCGGAAGTGGGATGAGGGAACCTGGATTCATCATTTTAAAATATACATTCTCTTGCCGATCTTGCGTATTTCTCACTCAGGCTTTTCTAAATATTAATAAACATCATAATGGGTTCAAATGCCCTCACACTTTTCTGTTTCTCCGATGAGAAACATTAATTTTAAGTTTTATTAATGACAACTGTAATAACGCCACCGTTCGAAATGTGAATGCTCGTTCAAACATCCAAACACATAAAGATTTCATGCATGTACTTATCCGTAGGCGAGAAGGGAATAGATATATTAACCTTTTAAAAAATTAATGTACCTCTATGCAATTTTGATGCCACAACGAGAATCGTTGTTACATCATATTCTTACTATGATGGTTAAAGGTAGGGTTACCATATTCTAATGTCCCAAAATCGGGACATATCTAGTTTTGAAGAGGCTAAAACCGGGACGTTGTTTATAAAAGCTAACTTGTACTAATGGTGTGCAGTTATTTTATTCTTTTATTGTAATTACAAAATAAAGCTATTACTTGCTTTTGTGGCGGTGGGTTTTAGTACCAAACTCTGGAGTACCGAGTTCGAATCTCGTTACCAGTGAAGTACCTGAACCCTTCTTGGCCCGCCGAGTAATTCCTCGGGGGCCCCGGGAAAACTTGAATAATAACGGATGATATCTGTCATCCGGTGCCACGGTTCCGAATGTGTTTAAAG
Organism: Tanypteryx hageni; assembly: GCA_028673005.1. Taxonomy (NCBI): domain Eukaryota; kingdom Metazoa; phylum Arthropoda; class Insecta; order Odonata; family Petaluridae; genus Tanypteryx; species Tanypteryx hageni. Next base: position 18,506,031 of record CM054119.1, on the reverse strand, counting down.
TCATCCTTCACCCACCAATCCTCTACCTCCCACATCACATTCCTGGATGTCGATCTTTACCTTCAAGACAGCCAAATCCGCACCTGTGTCCACATCAAACCCACCAACAGCCTCCAATACCTCCACTTTGATAGCTGCCATCCCCTTCATACCAAAACCTCTATCCCCTATGCCCTTGCTCGTCGAGGATGGAGGCTTTGTTCCGATAGAGCATCCCTTCTAGAGTATTACTCTGTCCTCGAGGATGCTCTTCTCAAACGTGGTTACCCTCCAGTCTTGGTCCGCGAACAGATCCATAGGGCGATGACGCCTACCCACATTGGATCTCATCCTCACACACCCACTATTCCTGCATCTACCCCTCCACTCACTCTTACGACACTTTTCCATCCTGGTATCCACGAAGCTCTCAAAACAATCCTTCATGCTGCCCACCCAATTCTTACCTCTTCCTCCCATCAGTCCCTCTTTATCAACCTTTTTGCCAATCCTCCGCTCCTCTCCTTCCGCCGGCCCCCAAATTTGGGAAATATCTTGTGGAGGAAGGAACTTCCCACTTCTACCACGCTTCTTGCAATAGGCTCCCACCCCTGCGGAAAACCTCGCTGCCTCACTTGCCCTATCCACCTACCATCATCTTCTTTCTCGAGTCCCTCCACCAACATCACCTACCCCATCACCTCTAGAAGCAACTGCACCACCCGTAACGTCATTTACCTCCTTACCTGCACCCTTTGTCCCGCGTTTTACGTAGGCCTCACCAGCAATCCGTTAAACATCCGAATGAACGGTCACCGGAATAGCGTTTCTCTCAGACGCCCCCTCCCAGTTGCATTACACGCTAATACCCATAATGTCCCCTTCAATAGTTGCTACAATGTTAGGATTATTCGCGCTTTACTCTATGGCACTCCTGCCCCCCTTCTCCGACACTGGGAACTAGCACATATCCATCTTCTCGACTCTTTCTCTCCGCCTGGCCTCAACCTCCGCTAACCCTATTAGCCCCCTTACAATGTATCCTTGTTACATTGTAGTTATTCGCACTTTCCCTTACCACACTCCCTCTTTATTGGCTATCCACCCCTCCTACTCCCCACCTCCTCCAATCATCAACCTTCCCACATCACCCTGTCATTCCCCGCCCAGTGTGTCACTTTACGTTACTCTTTCGCTGAAGAAGGGCATAGGCCCGATAAGCTTGCGTGTGTTTTTGTGTTCGTGTGTTTTACGTGTCTCTTCGACGCCCCCAGCAGCCTGCCAGCTTGGTCCTCAACTTGGTAAGTGTCCGCTGGGCTTCCCTCAACACCTTGTTGCCACCCTCATCACTACCTTTTCTTTTCCTTTAGTTAATATATATATATATATATATATATATATATATATATATATATACCCTGCGTGTTACTTAAGTCGATCGTTAAAGTTATAAAGGGCTGTAAACTGGGTGCTTTTTCGAATATAAATAAAGATTTTAGATGTTATTTATAAAGGAATTTCTGAAATTTAACTTGTAAAGAATATGTGGTAAATAAACTAATGGAAACATTGAAACCAGTGTTTAAAGAATAACAGAAATTAATAGCAAAAACTGTCCATTTTTGGGGTCTCACTTGAAAAAATAACAAAACACATATGCACTTGAAGTTATGTTGTATATTTATTTATTGAAAAGTTGAAAATTCATAATCAAAAATTACAAGACGAATTATAAGATAAAGTTCGCGACTCTAACAATTCACGAATCAGTTTAGAAGATATTAGGCTGTCAATTTATTACTGGCTTGAGAGATATCTAAAAACTGCTAGGCGTGAATTGGATGGAGATCAATAAATAGTTGTTGAATGCTAGAATTTCTACAGAGAAGTTTGTACGGAGATTTTATTAATTTAAACAAGTGATCTCCCATAGTAGAATTTAGCCAAGTAAAGAACAAATACTATAACCGCACCTACCTCTCAAATTCACAGCCACACGGAGCGTGCACCGAACTGATAATGAGATGGCGTAAATCAAATAATTGTAGACTGGTGTAAATTTCTGCAGAGAATTTTGAATGGAGATTTAATTAATTTAAACAAGCCGTATCCCGTAGTAGAATTTGGTCTAATAAAGCACAAATACTATAATTGCACCTACCTCTCAAACTCACAGCCACACGGAGCGTGCGCTGTACTGACAATGAGATGGGAAGAGTTTCTCGCTTAGTTCGGCTTTAACGCAGGGATTCAGCCAAGTGACAAACACTCAATAGTCAGTCAAGAGCGTAAATAATGATGTCAAAATACTAACTCGAGTAACCTCCTTTTCCCTACAACTGGGGATGCAACACATAACGAAATTTGCAACACTTCCCAACAACACAACAGACGGTGATTCAAATCCGTGGTAACCGTTAGCGCGCGCAAACAGCAAACGAGCGTAAGCGCCCACTACCTACTTCCCCAACTCCCGTACTTCCCCTCCAGCGCTGTAAGTTTTGTTATATTACCCCCACCCTGGCTCCAGACGGTCCCAGTTTTTGCTATCCGAGTGCCGACCCCGTGAAGTGGTGAAGTTGACTGTGAGGAGATGAAGAGTATAAGCGGTGAGTATGAAACGAAATAAAAAACTGAAGGACGAAAACAATTGTGGCGTCTGCCTTATCCTTGATTGGTGAGCTTGTAAAGGGTCTAATTAAAGTCAGTGTCGTTGTTCATGTGGGTGTCTAAGGTTTAATAAATGTGTAAATTTTCTGAGGGATTTAAAGAGTTGTTCGATGAAGTTATGAGTGTTAAGTCTTTGAGTTGTATACTGTGGCCCGTTTCGAAGATACGATTTGCAACGCTGGATTTATCAAGTCGATTATGTTTATAATGTGCTAAATGTTCTTTTGAAGCGTGTAACCAGTTTCCTTCTGGTTTGACCTATATATTGTTTTGGACAGTGTGAACATTGTATTCTATAAATTCCTGATTTATCTAAGTTTTCTGTTTTGCCTTTTGTGTTGACCAATAGATTCTTCAAATTTTGTGGGTTCGTATAAGCTATTGTAATTTTCTTTTTCTCGAAGATACTATCCAAGCCCTTGTTTATTGGAGGAAAATACGGTAGTTTTATATTATATATTTATTGTCTTTTTTATGTTCTATTTTGTGAGTGGTGGAGTTCAACAATGATTTTTTGTTAGCATGTTTTTGGATCAATTTGTTCATAAGATTGTGGTGGTATCCTAGTTTGGCAGCTGTTTCCTTTATGTATTTTAGTTCTTTCTCGTATCTGTGTTTATTAAGGGGAACATTAACGAGTCTATGGGTTAAGAAGTGGAAAACAGCTGTTTTGTGGTTAATTGGGGGAAAAGAGTTATTAGGGATAAAATTATCTGTGTGTGTTGCTTTTCTAAAAATATCAAACTCTAAGTGCTGTTGGTTTTTTATAATTAATAAATCTAGAAATGGTAAGGGATTATTTTGTTGAACTTCATAAGTGAATTTTATAGAGGGATATATGTCGTTTAGTTGGTTGACGAAGTCACCTAATGGTTGTTGGTTTAGGTCAAAGATAGCGAAGATATCGTCAACGTATCTATACCATATCCTAGGAAAATATTTGAATTTTTCTTTACATATATTTTCAAAAGAGGACATGAATGTGTTGGCAATGAAGGGGGATAAGGGATTTCCCATAGAGGTACCTTGAGTTTGCTGATAGTATTCTTGTCTGAATTGAAAAACATTTTGAGACGTGCAAAGGTTGGTGAGAAGTAAGTATTCATGGATCATTTCGTCAGGAAAGTTTTGGTTTTCTAATCATGTTTTTAAAATTTGAGAGGTCTCTTTCAAAGGTACGCTGGGGAAGAGGCTTTTGACATCAAAAGAGACCATGATTTCTGATTTTAGTAAAGTTAGGTTATTCAATTTATATATTAAGTCAAAGGAATTTTTAACTGAGTGTTCATCTGGAAAAGGTATTTTATTTGAATTCATTGTTTAACCATTTAGCTATATTGTATGTGGGGCTATTTATTCCCGAGGCTATAGGGCTCATGGAATTGTCGTGTTTATGTAGTTTAGAAAGTCCGTACAATTTTGGTATATTAGGGTTTGAAATTTTAAGTTTGAAAATTTGTTTTTTTTAATCTATAATTGTCTTGTAATTTTAATGGTTTCTTTAGTGTTCCGGATCATTGAATTAAGGGGATTTTTGTCTAATTTAGAGTAGGGACCATCATTGAGCATTAGTTGGATATTGGTGAAATATTGTATTTTATCCAAATTACTAATTTATTGCCTTTATCGGCTTCAATGTAGAAGCAGTCTTTTTCTTTAAGTTGTTTAACAGTTTTGGAATATTGTTTAGGATAAGTCTTCCTTAAACTATGAAATATTATCTTTTAATTGTATGGCACAATTTTGTCTGATGTGACTTTTAGAATTTTCATCGAGAAAGTCAATGGATCTCTCAATGTCAGTGACTATGTTATCTGTGGGTGGTTTTTTTTGGGGGGAAAGCAAGTGACAATTCCTCATTAGAAAAAGAAATTTTATACAAAAAACTTTCCTGTTGAATTTCCTGAATCATTTCCCTAGGTTTTTCTAATATTTTCGGTTCTTTAGTTATGTGATCATAAACTTCTTGGCTTGTCATTTGCATATTATGTGTAGCAAATAATATTCCTTTAATAGCTTCAATTTCTTATCGGTTTCTTTTCTTTGACCACTGACTGTTTATCAATGAGAATACATGCTCCGCATTTGCATTATATCCGAATATGCAAAAAAGTAATTATACAATTTTTAATAATTCCGAAGTTTGACCTTGTTTTAAAAAAATCTCCAATACTTCATGTGCAGCTGATAACATCCATTCCTCATTTTATTGTTTTTTATTTCCTTGGATGATTTTAAATTATGAAATTGGCCGAGCAGTACGTACCAACCAACCCCATTCACGGGGTTGGTTGGTAATATTGTAGTGTCTAGGAAAAGGTTTTGTAGCTGCTTCCCATGTGTTTTAATGATTCTATAAATGTGTGAAAAATAATTATACTTTGTGCATGATTTGAAAGATTTTCAAAATATTTCATTCCTAAAAATAGAAAATTATAAAAGTAAAGTGTTCCAGCCAGCCACGGTCTCCTCTGTTTCATCAAATAAGTACCCCTCGTGACTAATTGTAAGTACTACCATTCACAATACACGAAATGGAAAAAAGAAAACTGCTATTCAAATGATCAAAGAATATCCAACATTCAAGAAAGGTAAAAGTAATCACGATGCAATTTTTATTATTTGCAACAGCAATATTTTAGTTGAAATCATGGTTACATCATGGTTAAAACCATCGGATGAATTTAAAAGCTTAGAATGGATCGATTTGATGGGAATTCCTGTTTGGGACAGCATTCAAACCTGCCTAGAATATCATTGTGAGAAGGGAATCACAGTCGATGACTCAAAACTGTTCGGCCAATTTCGTAATTTAAAATCGTACATGGAAATAAAAAAACAAGAGAATGAGGGATGAATGTTATCAGCTGCACATGAGATATTGGAGATTTTCTTAAAACAAGGTCAAACTTTGTAATTATTAATAATTGTACAATTTATTTTTTGCATATTCGGCCATAATTCAAATGTGGAGCGAATATTTTCATTGACAAACAGTCGATGAACAATGGAAAGAACCCAAATACAAATTTAATCCATTAAAAGCATATTATTCACTACACAAAATATGCAAATGACATTCCAAGAATTTTATGAAATTGGTGGAATAAAGTGATCCAAAGATCCTATCCAGGCAGGCATAAGCTGTAAAGTTGGAAATAATTTTGAAACGAGAAAAAAGTCTGCTATGACCGGGAATCGAACCCGGGTCTTCCACTTGCCGGGCGGATATTCTACCATTGAACTGTCGTAGCAGATCATTTTTCGCGTTTCTGAAAGCGGATGTTTTCTTGGTTGGGACCGAACTAGCCAAGCTAGTATCAAACTGCCCCAACGGATGTCCTCGAAGTGGAAGACCCGGGTTCGATTCCCGGTCATAGCAGACTTTTTTCTCGTTTCAAAATTATTTCCAAGAATTTTATGATCACGTAACTAAAGAACCGAAAATATTAGAAAGAATAGGTTCGTCGAGCAAATGTTAACTTTTTTAAAAATTATTAAACGATTTTTTAAAAGAACATCCATTACGTTTTGTCAAGAATTTCTATTTTATTTGGCAAATAATTTGTATTTATTATAATTAAATTTATTATAATTATAATGTAAATCATCAGTTGCACATGCGTGATTTTTAAAAACAATGTCAAACTCCGAAATTATCAAAAATTGTATAATTACTTTTTTGCATATTCGGATATAATGCAAATGCAGAGCTAGTATTTTCATTGATAAACAGTCAATGATCAAAGAAAAGAAACCGATAAAAAAATTGAAGCTATTAAAGGAATATTATTTGCTACACATAATGTGCAAATGACAAGCCACGAAGTTTATGATCACATAACTAAAGAACCGAAAATATTAGAAAAACCCAGGGAAATGACCGTTGAAATTCAATGGGAAAGTATTTTCTGAAATAAAAAATGAACAAATAATTATGCCTGGACTTTCTTTGGACGGCAAGAAAACAAAATTTCATTCTTTTAGGCATTTGTTGTTTCAAGTTTGAAATCCTACGATGATTCCAAGTACCTAATTTTAATATGCGAATGATTAATGTTCTACGTTAAAATGTATTCCCTCTCGTAAATAACGGAACTAATGTTGTTTACATTGGTTGTTATGAAAAGAGTTTCTCTTTTGTACTAAATGTAAGAGCATTCAAAGCAAGCTTTCACCCATAAGGATTGAAATAACAATAGGATTTCAAGGTATATAATGTAATGGGTTGGCATGGCAACATCGCGTTAAAATGCCAAGATTTCTGCAAAACATGTGAATTAAACGTTTAACCTGAGGAATTTCGAACTGTAGGCGGAAATAGATGAACAGAATAAGAAACTTCATAGTTTTTTCTTTAAAATGGGCTAGATCCGAAGATCATAGGTGAATTATTTCTAATTTAGATCTCAAAAAGAATAAAAGCCTGCAAGTCAAAAAGTCGATTTTCACGTGTTATCACATGGGAAATGGAAATGCCTACCTTGGGGGCGAACCTAGGACTTTTTTCGAGATTTCTTTCCATCATCATTTTACAATATGTGAGTCAATCATTCCCGTCAAATATAAAAAATGAATCTCGTTCCATTATCGAGTTATTCGCATTTTTATGACGTGACAGAGGGAGCCACAAAGGGACAAAAGTAGCCTTTTTATTATTGATAGATAGGTTCGCCAAGGAGATATTATTTTCTTAAGAAGAATTAAATCCATTTTTTTAAGAATATTAATTTTGTTTTGTCAAGAATGTCTATTTTATTCTGGTAATAATTTATATATTTACTAATATTTTGTTAATAAAAAATAGTGTTAAAAATTTTCTAGTTTTGTTCCCTTTTTGGAAAATAGCAAATGTCCCAGTTCATTCTGCTACTGTCCTAGTTTCTCACAAACCAATGTGGTCACCTTAGCCAGAGAGGACAAAAAAATCCTGATAATTGCCTTTTGACCCATCAATTGAATGATAAAGAGAAGAACAGGAGAGCTACGCATATCATAGCCTGGGTTAGAGGATTTGTTGACGTCCCGACTCCATTAGGATCGTAGTATTTGGCGCATGGGCCGTGTTTCTTCATGGCATTTATTGTTCCTCCATAAATCTCGGCAGGGGTTGCGCCTTCGCAAGCAAGCGCAGCATCCACAATGCATCTCTTCAACTCATCTATTATCCTGCGGAGAACGAAAATTGTCACATTAACATTATACAGCAAGCAGATTGTCCAAAGTATAACTTCGCAAGCATCTGTCCACCTGTCCGTCACAATGAAAGTTTTCGGTTTGTCTTGTCTAATTATTAATGCGGAGCAAAAATTGTCAAATTAATACTATGCAGTATGCATACCTGGGGACGTCGAAGCGACACACGTAAAAGAACACTAAAAGTTCTCTCTCGGTAGCTGAAGAAGGAAAAACTCCAAAAGCTTCTACATTTGTGATGTTTCTGTGTTGTTTTTGAGTTCTTTTACGTGTGTCGCTTCGACATCCCCGGGGCCTCGCCAACCTGAAGTCGTCCGATTGGTGAGTGTTCACTGGGCTGGGTAATGGAGTTTGCAGTGTCGTTTGAATGATGAGAGTGAGTGCGAATTTTTTATCGTTTAGGGAAGGTCGTTCCATAGTCTACAAGCAGTTACAATGAAGGACTTGTTGAAAATTACTGTTCTGTGATGAGGAATAAGGAGTTTATGGCTCCCTCTGGTATTACGGTTATGTACAGAGTCTATACTTCTAAATTCAGCTGCAAGATAATGCAGATTGTTGGAATTAAGTAATTGGTATACCAAGGAAAGCAAATGTAGGCGTCTACGAGACTCCAAGTTTAGCCAGTTTAGTTTGACGAGTGACTCAGAGATGTAGTCTGATTTCTTCAGATTAGATATATATCTGATGCACGAGTTATGTGTTCTCTGAATTCTTAACGAAAGCTCTTGAGATAAATCTTGGTACGCTATATCGACATAGTCAAAATGCGGAATAACTAATGACGTTACCAGATGCTTTTTTAGAGAAACCGGAGTACTGCTACTTGACTTCTTGAGTGAGTGAAGAGGTGAGTTAACTGTTTTACACACATTTATAACATGTGGGGCCCAAGAGAGGGTTTCATCTATAAGCAAACCAAGATTCTTTACCACTTTACAATAAGGTATAGTTGAATTTGCTATGTTGATCGGGATTCTTTGGGATTGATTAATAGCTGCTAACATCTTAGGTTAACCAATTAAGATTGCCTGTGATTTTTCTGGATTGATACTAAGAAAGTTTTTATTACTCCGGACCTGTAGCGTTTCTAAGTCTTTATTGATATTTTCTAGGGTTTTTGCGAGATAAGAGATGGAAGTGACATTGGATGGGAGCATGGATGTGGAAGGGTAGTGCGGAAAGGTCGGGGATTGGAGGAATTCTAGAAAAGGATGAGGTCAGGGGGAGAGAAGTAGTTCAGAGTTTATATATTTAATTTTCCAAGCGTATGCATGTGTCACGCTCGTGCGAAGATGCACGTTACCAGCTCCTTGCATTATTTGTGAGTGTGGACTTACAGGCACTGGGATTCCACAGATTTATGTTCACGATTTTGTGACTTTCCATCCAGTAACTTTGGCAACGCTGTCATTGAACATTCCAACAGTTTTATCTGCGTTTCCGCGGTACACTCGGGACCACCTTCTTCCATGAACACTAAAAAAAGAAGAAGAATTGAACGAGATCAAACTCGGAAAACAAAGTGAAATCAATATTAATTAATAATAAATAATTGAAATTAATATTATTCAAATAGAGGTCAATGTAACTGCAAAAGACCGATATACGGTGGAATCCCGATTTAAGGTTTCCCCACTTAAGGTTTTCCCGCATTTAAGGTTGTTTTCTTGTGGCCCCGAACAAAGCTCCATATAAATAATGTATTAAAACTACCCGATTTAGTGTTTCTCGATTTTGTTATATTTCCCGCATTTAAGGTACAAAATTCTCGTCTCTAGTCGGACATCGCCTCGATTTAAGGCGCGTTTACGCTATGCGATGCAACAATATGTTATTTACTGAAGTTATAATGCAATAATTCACACTATCCATCAACGACGCAACATAAACCGGCGTTGATACATTAAATGAACTCAATATTTTGCCGTGCAGCGTTTTCCTTAATCCTCCTTTAGTCCTTGAGTCGCCTGTTACGTACGTTACGAAAGTTACGGTGACGTCATTAAGTGAACATGGATTGTTTTGCTAAAATTTGTTGACCGATTCCAATTTTGGTTAAAATCGGACTACATTAACGACCACTTTACATGAAGGCTTACATGTATTTTACAGCGTATTTTCTAAGCATCTCGTTGAATACTCATCTGAGCGAGCGAAAGTTCAATAAAATAATCAAATACACATTTTTCGTCAAACAACTTATCCCGTGAAACGTAAGGTTTCCGATGAATTGAAAGGAAAAATAAATTAGCGATTTTACATTATTTTCCGATTTTCGATGTTCTTTTGTTGATTAAAAAAATTAATTAAATATTTTACAACTCGGGAACCTATGGAGATATTTTATTGAAATTTGGTATTGGGGAGTTTTACTAAAATGTTTCGGCCGATTCCAATTTTGGTTAAAATCGGATTACAATAACGAACACTTTAAATGAAGACCTTCATGTAGCTTACAATGTGCCTGTTTCAACTCGGGAACCGCTGGACGTATTTTGATGAAATTTGGTATTGGGAATTTTACTAAAATTTATCGATCTTAAAGAACGCATTTGGAAACTCTATACTCCGACATGGAGTACACTTTTCCATACTTGTTTATTCCATATAAAAAGCCTGTAACTTGACAGGAAGCTTACCTTTCAATTAATCTGTACTCTTAATATCTGTTTCAGTTAATAGCAATTTGATGTTCATGAAATGCCGTTTAATCTTTGAATTTTAGACTATTCTCGTTTAAGGTATTACTCGATTTAAGGTACAAAAAACTTGTCCCCCCAGGCAAACGTTAAATGGGGATTCCACTGTATTATTCTCGAATAAGCTGTGCTAAATTTAAGGCACAAAACAAAAAACATTCATTTTTCAGACATTTTTTTCATCATTACAAATATTTTTTTAATTCTAAAGATTTCACCTCCGCAGCGATTTTCGTTTTTCCCTTACGTAAAAATAATAGTTTAAAACCGTCCCAAAACTTTGCAATTTTAAGAATTTTATAGTTTCTCCATTATGGTGTACTAATGATAAACATTTCCGCCAAATTTTAAAGTTGTAGCACTTCTAGATGTAAAATAATATTTTTCTAATTGCTTAAATTTTTAACATTTTTAACGGCCGCCGTAATAAAATTTATGGAAATATTCAAATGTTTATTTGTGCAAATGCACTACTCTGTAAATAGCTTGAAAAGTTCGGCTTCCTAGCTCATTCCGTAGTACCTAATCAGTTATCTATTTGTTTAAATTTTAAGAATTTTTAACGGCAACACAAAAAGAAATATCAAAATTTCTATAATCCCTATTTCGTTTTTTTATAAATCCTGCCTCTAAAAATAATTTCAGCTCCGTAGCATATTCGGAAATACCTAAACCTTGAAATTTTGTTTAAACAATTGCAAATTTTTAGCGGCCGCATTGTTCCACTTTTTCAAGATTTTCGTTTCTTTTAGTCGGTCTTGCACAAAATTCTAAGGAAAAAATTTCGACGTTTCTTACAGAGGAGGATACTAATGTCCAGCCCAAACTACAAGAGCTAGAGAGCTGAAAGTTTCAGTTTTTGTAGATATTATAGAGAAACCTACAGATAAAATGAGACTTCTTACCTAAGTGAAATGAGTTCGACTCCAGAAATTCCGAAAGTTGCGTTTTTTTCCCATAAGAAAAGCATTGCGCCATTTTTGAAAATTAATTTTGGGCACTTGCCGGTAAGCTAGAAAAATGAAGTTTTCAGTGTTGCTAGATGCTCGAAATATCTATTAGGAATTATTGTCACTTTTGCTTACAGTGTCTTGGGTTCGACTCCAGATACCCCGGAATATCTCCCATAAGTTAGCATGGGAAACAGTTATCCCAGTGTGTAGACCAATCTAATTAGTTTAGGAAGCTGATATTTTGCAAGATTATAGAATTTTTCTCATAACCAACAATAAAAAAAAAATTTGAAATTGTTAATTTTTAGGGGTTGTTTTAACCCCATTTGAACATTAAAGTTTAATAAATATTATCTTAAAATTATATGCTGTAGATTCGAGTATTTGAAATCATTTTGTAGAAAATTATACATAAAAAAATAAAGTTTTTAAAAAGTTAAAAAATTCGACCGCTAAAAGTTCTCAATTGTTTAAACATATTTTTGAGGTTTATGTATTGACGAATATACTACGAAGCTGAAAATTTTTTTACCGGTAGATTTTGTGAAAAAACTAAATTAAACAATTATTAAAATTTTGATATTTTAATTTCCTTGCCTGTTAAAAATTCTTAAAATTTAAACTAATAGATAAATGTTTAGGTACTTTGGGGCAAGCTAGGAAGCTGAAATTTTAAAGTTAAGTAGAGCTCAGTGCATTTAAACTAACAAACATTTGAAAAGCTCCAACAAAGTGTTATTGCGGCCGCATTAAACTTTTGAAATTTAAACAATTAAATAAATATTATTTCACTTCTAGATGTGCTACAACTTCAAATTTGACAAAAATGTGTGGAATTAACACCTTCCATTGGATAAAGTATAATATTCTTAAAATTGCAAATTTAAGGCATTGTTTTAAACAAATATTGTTCAATAAGGAAAATTGGGTGAAATATTTTGAATTAAAAAAATATTTTAACAATGATATATCTTTCTGAAATATTAATGTTTATCAGGGTCAGATGAAAAGCTTGCAGAATGCAAGCACCAACTACTTGTATGTTATAGCCTCCTCCTCGGTAGGGAACGTCTATATATAATGATACCTATAGAAAAAACCAACCTCAACTGTGTCCCACTTCAACTTCACTCGCCAGGAACATAAGGAAGGCAACCCAACCCAACCCAAGCAAATAATCTAATAAGTAAATAAGTTTCATTGCCCACTTGAGTTGTTTTTCGTCCTAAAAAATTCTCCCGAATCATCCTGGAATTTCCCACTCAGGAGCTGTAAATCTTCCTGGATCAACTGCTGATAAGGCGGTAACCCGATCTATCACCCTCGCGAGCAATCACACGTCTTCACCCTTCCACGTAACAGTAAACATTTGAAAGAATATTTCCAGGTGCGGGTGTGTCGGATAAAGCCCATATTGTCCAACTGACGAGATTACACTAATTGAGGGTGTTTTGCGGCTACACAGATGTTCCCGAGGAAGGTTCTTACATTTGACGCGTTCTCCCTCGTTGGAGCATAAATATTCAAATCCGCCCTTGGTGCTGTTTGTTGCTATATATATTGCAGACCGTTCTCCGTCGTCATAGCAAACTGATATTTCTTTCATAAAATCATCCAGGCATTTAAACAATTTTGGCGGCTCCCTGTGAAACAAAAGGAAAAACAATAGATAATCGTGGCTATTAAATGCTTAAAAGGAGAAACGATGAGTAATCGACAATATAAAAGAATTCTAGAAGGGGAAAAAATGATCACAATTACAAATTTAAGTGTAGAAAAAAAAAACAAATATAAAAAATATTCATATTTAAACAGAACTATTGTTGACTGCAATGAATTACCTGCTGAGCTATTTAAGCTCTTCCTAAAGAGTAAATGTTTTTAAGAACAGATGTAAAGCCGTTTTGTGATTTTTCTATGATTTTGTGATTCTTTTGTGATTTTTTTTTTACTTTCTCCATATACGAAGTATAGAGAAAGTATTGTTTTCATGAAAAAAATCGAATTCGAGATTTCAACGGAAATACATGTTTTAAGGTCCCCTGAACACGTTTTGACTATTTTCTCGATGATGTCTGCGTGTCTGTCTGTCGGTCTGTCTGTGATAGATTTTTGTGGGCGCTCTAACTCAAAAACTATTAATCGGGTAAACGCAAAATTTTATATTTAACATTTTCATAAAAGTTAAAAGAGGTGATTAGTTTTTCGTAAAAATCGGTTGACCGGAGGTGGGTGTTTACTCCTGTCACTTATCCGTTATTTTGAAATATTTGCTCATGTATTTGATAAATGTATAAATGTGCTGGATAAAAAGTTGTAGGAAATTTTATTTTCTACTACATTTGTTTGATAAATTTTTCCATATGATGCATTGTTTAAAAGATATCTTATATTTTTAGCTGCCACCACCACGCCACCTACCGAAGACTATTGCTAACAATTGACGCTTAGTTACGTCTTAGTAACGCTCCTTTTTCTTTTCTTAATTGTCAACCGGAAGTAAATATTGACGACGATCCCAGAGCTAACAACATGTAATTTGCCATATAAATATGGAGAAAGTCATGTGTTGCCCGCAGCGGTTCATTTTTCTAAATTTTCTCAAGAAGGTAATTTCAATGTGGTCTGCATTATTGGCTCTGTAGAAAGCACTGTAAGCGAATCATTTTTTCGGATTTTCTAATCGAGATATTAGATTTCTGATCACACACACACATCATCGAGAAAATGGTCAAAACGCGTTCGGGGGACCTCAAAACGTGTATTTCTGTTGAAATCTCAAAGTCGATTTTTTTCATGAATACAATACTTTCCCCTATACTACGTATGTATGGAGAAAGTAAAAATAGCAGATTAACGCCAAGAATTCCATCGGACACTCCGCATTGTCACAAATAAAACAAAACCTGACCGAAAAGTCAAAAATGAAACGTCACAGCCTCCATAAATACACAACAATTAAAACACTCAAACATAAAGACTGTTTCTTACTTTCTCCACATACGTAGTATAGGGGAAATTACTGTATTCATGAAAAAAATCGACTTCGAGACAATTGACAAGAGTAAACATACACTTTCGGTTGACCGATGTTTACCAAAAACTAACCAGTTCTTTTTCCTTTAACAAAAATGTCAAATATGAGAGTTTGTGTTGGTCTGATTAATAGTTTTTGAGTTAAGCGCACCCACAATATCCCAGTCACAGACACACCCACAGACATCAACGATAAAATACTCAAAATGTGTTCAGGAGACCTTAAATACCTGTATTTCCGTTGAAATCTCAAATTCGATTTCTTTCATGAAAACAATGCCTACTTTCTGTATCCTTCGTATATGGAGAAAGTGAATATCAAAATGGTATGTTTATTTGCCTGCTAATTCATCCCACACAGTATGGCTCAGATGTAATTCATGCATGGTTACTTAATCGGTGACAAGGAATAGAATCCTAATAGTAAATAAAGTAAATAAGATATGATATAAATGTTTATTTGCCTGCTAATTCATCCCACACAATATGGCTCAGATGTAATTCATGCATGGTTACTTAATCGGTGTCAGGAAATAGAATCCTAATAGTAAATAAAGTAAATAAGATATGATATAAATGTTTATTTGCCTGCTAATTCATCCCACACAGTATGGCTCGGATGTAATTCATGCATGGTTACTTAATCGGTGTCAAGGAATAGAATCCTAATAGTAAATAAAGTAAATAAGATATGATATAAATGTTTATCTACCTGCTAATTCATCCCACACATTATGGCTCAGATGTAATTCATGCATGGTTACTTAATCGGTGTCAGGAAATAGAATCCTAATAGTAAATAAAGTAAATAAGATATGATATAAATGTTTATTTGCCTGCTAATTCATCCCACACAGTATGGCTCAGATGTAATTCATGCATGGTTACTTAATCGGTGACAAGGAATAGAATCCTAATAGTAAATAAAGTAAATAAGATATGATATAAATGTTTATTTGCCTGCTAATTCATCCCACACATTATGGCTCAGATGTAATTCATGCATGGTTACTTAATCGGTGTCAGGAAATAGAATCCTAATAGTAAATTAAGTAAATAAGACGTGTTATAATTACGAAAATATGTTTAATTTCCTTACGTATGTACGCTTAACACTTCTGTGCCTTATGGTTCAGCACAAACACAATTCCTTTGGCACTCACCTGCAGAATGATTGAATCCTTTCCTCTGTGTCATTATATTCTCTTGACATACCCTCCCTCGTCCTCCTCATGCACACAGCAGCATTATGTGTTGCGGCCCGGAAATGCATAAAAAAAACGCAGCATTGATAAATTTTTGGCCGCGTCTTTATTGAACCATTACACACACACACACACACACACACACACACACACACACACACACACACACACACACGCACACACACGCACGCACACACACTCATATATATAACAGCTTACGGAAAAGGAAAGGTAAATAGGATATATGGATGTCAACAAGGTGTTGGGATGGGGAAACCCTGTGAACACTCACCAATCAGACGACTTCAGGTTGGCGAGGCCCCGGGGATGTCGAAGCGACACACGTTAAAGAACACTAAAACACAGAAACATCACAAACGTAGAAGCTTTCGGAATTATTCCTTCATCAGCTACAGAGAGAGAACTGATGGCGGTGACACTGGGGGACGTGTGTCGCTTCGACATCCCCCGGGCCTCGCCAACCTGAAGTCGTCTGATTGGTGAGTGTTCACTGGGTTTCCTCATCCCAACACCTTGTTGACATATATATATATATATATATATATATACATATATATATATATATATATATATATATATATATATATATATATATATATGGATGTCAACAAGGTGTTGGGATGAGGAAACCCAGTGAGCACTCACCAATCAGACGACTTCAGGTTGGCGAGGCCCCGGGGATGTCGAAGCGACACACGTAAAATAACACAAAAACACAGAGTTCTCTCTCTGTAGCTGAAGAAGGAGTAGTTCCGAAAGCTTTACGTTTGTGATGTTACTGTGTTTTTGTGTTATTTTACGTGTCACTGGGGGACGTGTGTCGCTTCGACATCCCCGGGGCCTCGCCAACCTGAAGTCGTCTGATTGGTGAGTGCTCACTGGGTTTCCTCATCCCAACACCTTGTTGACATCCATATATTCATTTTACCTTTCCTTTTCCGTAAGTTGTTATATATATATATATATATATATATATATATATATATATATATATATATATATATATATATAAACTTAAAGAAAAGGTAGTGATGCCCAGCGGACACTTACCAAGTTAAGGACCAAGTTGGCAGGCTGCTATATATATAATATGTATATATATATATATTATTAAATCTGTTACTGTGTTTGTCAGGAAATTTCCCGTCTGGGAAGTATTTGGCAGGACCATTAAGGGAAATGGCTCGTGAAATGTTAGAATATTTTCGTGAAAAAATGAATCAATTTCGAGATATTCATGGAAATACACGGTTTAGGGTCTCCTGATCACGTTTTCACCATTTACACGATGATGCCTTTGTATCTGTGTACGACAGGAAAAATGTGGGCGTTCGAACTCAAAAACTATTAAATGGATCAATATTAAATGGAAGAAGAGACTAGGCGAGTAACATTATGAGTTGACGATTTGACTACGACCGTAAACAAAAAGGAATTTAGCAAGAAGAACACAGCGGTAAGTGTTTGCTAGGAATCGAGAGAGGGAGTTTCCCACGGTTGTGCCTTGGTTTTGTCAGTATATTTTGTTGATGGAATAAAGCGATCTGAAGATCCTATGCAGACAGGCAAAAGCTGTAATGTTGGGAATAATTTTGAAACGAGAAAAAAGTCTGATATGACCGGGAATCGAACCCGGGTCTTCCACTTGTTGGGCGTAGATCATACCACTGAACTATCGTAGAAGGTCGATTTTCTCGTTTCTGAACGCGGATGTTTTCTTGGTTGGGACGGAACTAGCCAAGCTAGTATCAAACTGCCCCAACGAATGTCCTCGAAGAGATACACCAAAGAAAACTCCTCCCTCCCAAATGGTGAGATTGCCAAGCAAGAAATTGATGGAATAAAGAGATCTAAAGATCCTATGCAGACAGGCATAAGCTGTAATGTTGGGAATAATTATGAAACGAGAAAACCAAGAAAACATCCGCGTTAAGAAACGAGAAAATTGATCTGCTACGATAGTTCAGTGGTAGAATATCCGCCCGGCCAGTGGAAGACCCGGGTTCGATTCCCGGTCATAGCACACTTTTTCTCCTTTCAAAATTATTCCCAGTATATTTAGTTGTTGATTTGGAAGTAATTTTGGTTCATGCAAAGTCGCGTCAGGCGTACGTATTCCCTAACTGTTTCCGGTGTAATGTTTTGTTCTGTGAGCTATGCTTCTAGAAGTTCTAGAAGTTTCTCCTATGGGGACGCTAGGGTAGAGGGAAACTACGTGAAATGAGATCAGAATTTGGTTTTCTTTGAGGCTTGAATTTTTAAAATGGTTTAAGAAATTGGGAGAAATCCCAGCAACGACTAAACGATAAGAAAAGCCAACGATGTTCGAGAAAAAGTTTTTTGTGATGTGCCAATGATTTCGACTAAACTTCCTCGAGGTTTTTGGTCTATACGCATTTCGGCCGCCAGGCGACCATCTTCAGGGCCTACTGTAGTGACTCGAACTGAGTGTATGGCTGTATTATTGGTCGGACAAGAGTTGATTACTTTTGGTTGAAATCAGTCAACCGGAAATGGATGTTAACTCTTGTCACTTGTC
Source organism: Tanypteryx hageni (assembly GCA_028673005.1). Lineage (NCBI taxonomy): Eukaryota > Metazoa > Arthropoda > Insecta > Odonata > Petaluridae > Tanypteryx > Tanypteryx hageni. Next base: position 18,487,730 of record CM054119.1, on the reverse strand, counting down.
CGTTTGTTTGAAGTATTTGCTTTAACATGTTATCAATGTAAAAAATCTTGAATGCAAGTTGTAGGAAATTGAATTTTCTGCAGCTTTTGTTCCAAACGTTTTCTCGTATAATGAACTGTTTAGGGATATTTTAAAAACCATATTTACAGCTGCCACAACCACACCATCAAGAGGTGGTTTTTGTAAACACTTGAGGTTTAGTTACGTCTTAGTAACGCACCTTTATATTTTCTCAATTGTTGGAGATTCGTGGTTTTATCCAGTATCAGAAGGCTAATGCTTGAGTTTAAGTCTGTTCTCATATAGGTATGTGTTTGGTTAACTGTGTATGCTTATAAGAGAAAAAGGTATATAATTGAAAGTTAACCGTGGTTTAGCGAATGTTTTAACGATGCCGGATGGCATATAACACTTTTTGGGGCATATGGCTTAGTTAGTACTATTTGTGACATCAGGCTGTACGATTGGATGGATTTTAATCAAAATCCTTGGAGCCATTTTTGAGTAAATCAGATTTTGTTTCAAGATAGCCAAGGATCAAGCATCCTTGATTGTTGCGCAATATCGTTCATCACCTCAGAGTGTCTATTATGAATGATATCATCCACAAATATGAGATATAATTTGATTTAGTTTAACCGTCTGGGCGTCTAGGCTGTAGTAAGATTTTGAGCAGATCGCGGCGGATAGCTTAGCGTACATAGTAATGCCACTGAACGCCATGCAGTGATTTTTGGAGATATATGGCTTACGTAGTATTATTCATGACACCAGGCTCTACTATTGGATCGATTTTAATCAAATTCTCTGAAGCCACTTTTGAGTAAATTAACTTTTTCTAAAAATAGCCTAGAACAAACTACCCTTTATTTTTGTGCAATATCATTTTTATCAAGAAAGTGTCTGCAAAAGATGACATATTGCATAAATACTAGATGTTATTCCATTTTTAGCTCGCGTTTGCGTCCTAGAACTGTGAACAGACAGACTGACGACATGGCGAAAACCACTTCTATGGACTCGGGGACACCTAAAACGTGTATTTCCATCAAAATCTTGAAGTTGAATTTTTTCACGATTACAATACTTTCTTAACGTACTACATATATGAGAAAGTAAAAATATAGAGTATAGGGATAAATGTTGCGGTACTTGCGCGTTAACTACCCAAAAATTTTCCCGTTGGGGAGTGGCGCCGTAGGTGGCGAGAAATGGAGGTTGCGTTTACTGTTTATTAGAAATTATTTTGTTTGGCATTAGAGGGTAAAGTCATGCCGTGCCCTACTAGCTCCAATGCCACCCTCTCCATGCCAACGGAGAATGGGTACACGAAGCAGAGCAAACGCCGTAAAACTAAAAGCCTATGAGATACACATATGTACACCACGTAGTTCCATTTCTCGTCACCTACGGCGCCACTACTAAACGAGAAAATTTCGTGGGCAGATAACGCTCAAGTAGCAATATTAAAATAACAATTGGAAATATATTCAACTCAAACAAATTACTAGCCTTAGCGTGGGTCATCTTTCAATGGCGGTTCGAGAATATAACCGTGGAATTGTAATACTTATATCATACCTGAGCGGAAAGGAAAGATTTCTCTCCACCAAGGTTCATGCATTGCGTCCTGAGAATGTCACTCATGTCGCCTTGACTTTGGTGATGTTGAGCTCTGCGCTGAAGAACGCCTGCAAGTAAGAAGCGTGCCTTGAGGTGATAATTTCATTTCCATTTGACACTTCCCATGCATTAGAATATTTTTGATTGCCACAAGTAAAATCCTTGGTCGAAAATTCTGCATTTATTTTCAATATGTCGAAAGGGGTGGACGTTTAGAGGGATGGTCGTTAATTGGGATGGTCGTTAAAAGGAGTGCTGGTTAATAGAGGTGGCAGTTAATAGGTATGGCCTTTTAGAGGAGTGGTCGTTAATAGGGGCGGACGTTGATAGGGATTGTCGTTAAGAGGGGTGGTCGTTAAGAAGAATGATCGTTAAGAGGAGTGGTCTATAATAGGGGTGGTCGCCAACCCTCCAGTGGACGCGCGTGGTCTGTGAGAGCAGATAAACTTAAATTTTGCTGTCATTTCTATAAACTTTCGATAAGGCAAATTTTCCTCCAGTAGCTTGAATTTCCTCAATGCCGAGTTAGCGTGAGGCGGCCATGTGGTCTAATAGACAAGTGTTTCTCAACCTTTATTAATGAAGTGCCCATTTTACTTCCTCATAGAATATTGAGAAGGTATTGTTGTCTTGAAAAAATTCGACTTCAAGATTTTGATGGAAATACACGTTTTATGTGTCTCGGAGTCCATAAAAGTGGTTTTCGCCGTGCCGTCTGTCTGTTCGCCGTTCTAGGGCGGTCAACCGATTTTTACGAAAACTAATCAGATCTTTACTCTCTTTGGGAAGGACTTAAATATCTCAGCAGGTAACTCATTCCAGTCAACAATAGTTCTGTTTAAATATGAATATTTTTTTATATTTGTTTTGTTTTCTGCACTTAAATTTGTAATTGTGATCATTTTTCCCTTTCTGGAGCGGGGGAAGGAAGCATTACACACAAATTGTTTTATATTGTTGATTACTCATCGTCCCTCGCTTTAAGCATTTAATATTCACGATTATCTATTGTTTTTCCTTTTGCTTCACAGGGAGCCGCCAAAATTTTTTAAATGCCTGGATGATTTTATGAAAGAAATATCAGTTTGCTATGACGCCGGAGAACGGTCTGCAATATATATAGCAACAAACAGCACCAAGGGCGGATTTGAATATTTATGCTCCAACGAGGGAGAACGCGTCAAATGTAAGAACCTTCCTCGGGAACATCTGCGTAGCCGCAAAACGCCCTCAATTAGTGTAATCTCGTCAGTCGGACAATATGGGCTTTATCCGACACACCCGCACCTGGAAATATTCTTTCAAATGTTTACTGTTACGTGGGAGGGTGAAGACGTGTGATTGCTCGCGAGGGTGATAGATCGGGTTACCGCCTTATCAGCAGTTGATCCAGGAAGATTTACAGCTCCTGAGTGGGAAATTCCAGGATGATTCGGGAGAATTTTTTTAGGACGAAAAACAACTCAAGTGGGCAATGAAACTTATTTACTTATTAGATTATTTGGTTGGGTTGTCTTCCTTATGTTACTATTTGACAGAAATGTGTAGAATCAGCATCCCATAATGGCGAAAGCGTAAAATTCTTAAGTATTGCAAAGTTTGGTGATTGATTAATCTATTATTTTTACGTAAGGGAAAAACGAAAATCGCTGCGGAGGTGAAATATTTAGAATTAAAAAAATATTTGTAACGATGAAATATCTGTCTGAAAAATGAATGTTTTTTCGAGGTGAGATGATATGCCTGCAGAACTCTAGTATTTTTATAGGCATTTTCACGCGCTTCCTTGTTTATATGTGATACGATATCAGGATTCCACGAACACTCGTGAGAAGCGTAAAGCTCCGCGAACATCGCGTTTTCTGCTTCCGAGAAGAGGGCCATTGTTTGCGCGTGCGCAAGACGTCACTTCCCGAACGTTGCTCTTTCCAGCTACTAACCAACGCGTTGGTTAAGTTCCTGGAACCATCGAAACGTATTCGAGCACGAATTCGAAGCACTCGGATTCGAGGAATTCGCTGTTTACACTCGTTAGTAATCACATTGAAGTGGACTTCGAATGAGAGGTAGAAATTAATGTTAATCTAGCTTAACCCTTAGCTCCCAAAAAGGAAATAATTGTGGTTCGTCGCAGCCATGCTTCAATTAAATTTGAATGACAGTTGACGGATGAAAGTGGACGGGCAAAGATTTTTGAATTTGCCTAATATGCCAATTGTTTATGACGACCGAATACAAGGCGATTAATTTCCCATGGCGGTGAATTTTCCTTGACCCATATTACAGGTATGGAGAATGTCATTTGGTGGTCTCATCAGATTTTCGTAGATATTCCTCCGAATTTCAATACCTTCCCTTATACTACGAATATGGAGAAAGTAGAAATGGTGTGTTAAATATTAAAATCTGATGTGGCCACCGCATGACTTTCTCCATATCTGTAATATTTCTAAAAATTCCAAATAGGTTAGATAATAATAAATATTTTAAGAAACTGCGAGAAACTTTTGTGCTGCTAAGAACAGAAATAAACTCAAACCATAGCCTTCTAATATTGGAGATAGCCACAAACCTCCAACATATATAGTCGTCGGTAGGTGGCGTGGTGGTGGCAGCAAAAAATATAAGATATCTCTTAATCAATGCATTATATGGAAAAACGTTTCCAACAAAGGTTGTAGAAAATTAAATTTCCCACAACTTTTGCTCCAATATATTTTTGCATTTATCAAATATTAAAGCAAATATTTCAAAATAACGGATAAGTGACAAGAGTAAACACCCACTTCCGTTTGACCGATATTTACCAAACACTAATCCGTTCTTACGAATATTATAAAAATGATAAATATAAAATTCCGCATTGACCTGATTAATAGATTTTGAGTTAGAGCACCCAAAAAAAGCTGTCACATAAACACACACACAGACATCATCGAGAAAATGGTCAAAACGTGTTCAGCCGAACTAAAAATGCTCCTTTTTCTTTTCTTAAATTCAACCGGAAGTAAATATTGACGACGATCCCACAGAGCTAACAACATGTAATATGCCATATAAATATGGAGAAAGTCAGGTGTTGCCCACATCAGTTTATTTTTAATGATGTTTTTAGCTATAATAGCTATATATATATATACCCCTAAAAACATACAATTGGATTTGCATTTTTAAGACTAAATAAATTATTATTAAAAAATAATTGGTCGGCTATTTTCTTTCTTTATTTGTGTTACTGTTTACATATATTGCCAATTTAAATGATTATGTTTACTTCCGGTTGACAATTAAGAAAAGAAAACGGAGCGTTACTAAGACGTAACTAAGCGTCAATTGCTAACAATAGTCTTCGGTAGGTGGCGTTGTTGTGGCAGCTAAAAATATAAGATATCTCTTAAACAATGCATTATATGGAAAAAATGTGTAAAACAAAGGTTGTAGAAAATGAAATTCCTTACAACTTTTATTCTGATACATTTTTACATTTATCAAATAATAAAGCAAATATTTCAAAATAACGGATAAATGACAAGAGTAAACACCCACTTCCGGTCGACCGATTTTTACTAAAAACTAATCAATGCTTTTGACTTTTATAAAAAAATTAAATATAAAATTTCGCATTGACCTGATTAATAGTATTTGAGTTATAGCGCCCACAAAAGCTATCACATGCACAAACTCACAGACATCAACGAGAAAATGGTCAAAACGTGTATTTCTATACTACATATATGGAGAAAGTAAAAATGCAAAACGATTCTTATTCCCGGGATATTTGAAAATCTAATTCCCGTTTCGCTGTAAGTAAACGTATAGCCGGGAATCCAAAACCGTAGTAAAAACGCCTTCGATGGGAGCTGAGAACGTGTATTTCCGCTGAAATCTCGAAATAGATCTTTTTCACGTAAACAATACTTTCCCCCGTTGCGTCGTATATGGAGAAATTGAAAGCGAAACGCGACTTTGTTAAAAAAAACGGATTTTCTACTTCTGATTTTGGATATAGCCACAAAGCTCCAACAATTAAGAAAAGAAAAAGGAGCGTTACTAAGTCGTAACTAAGCGTGAATTGTTGACAACAGTCGTCGGTAGGTGGCGTCGTGGTGGCAGCGAAAAATATAAGATATCTTTTAAACAATGCATTATCTGGGAAAATGTTTCAAACAAAGGTTGTAGAAAATTAAATTACCTACAACATTTATTCCAGTTCATTTTTACATTTCTCAAATATTAAGGCAAATATTTCAAAATAACGGATAAGTGACAAGAGCAAACATCCATTTCTACTTACACGACAGGAGTATAGCGAACCACGCCGTGCCCTTCATCTCCAACGAAACCGGTTTGAGTCACGATAAGAAGGACGCGAGACAAAACACTATCGCCGCGAAGTGATTTCGACGTCCGTAGTGGAGGAACACGCGAGACAAAACACTATCGCCGCGAAGTGATTTCGACGTCGGGAGTGGAGGAACACGCGAGACAAAACACTATCGCCGCGAAGTGATTTCGACGTCCGTAGTGGAGGAACACGCGAGACAAAACACTATCGCCGCGAAGTGATTTCGACGTCGGGAGTGGAGGAACACGCGAGACAAAACACTATCGCCGCGAAGTGATTTCGACGTCGGGAGACAAAACACTATCGCCGCGAATTGATTTCGACGTCGGGAGTGGAAGAACACGAGTGTTGGAAGTGCAATTCTCTCCCGTAGCTCCGTGCGAACAGTCGAGTGTGTATGGTCCTTAGAGGCAATTGATGCCGACGAGGAAAAGGCGAAGCTTTGGAATCGGAAGGACGCCGGAAGACAGCGACAGGTGGGAGAATGAGTTATTTATAGACGGGATAGGTTAAGGGAAAAAAATAAGGAAGGGAAAAACATATATACCTGCAATTTTTAAGTCGGAAGTTTTCGTTTCGTCAGCTGTGATTAAAAAGTGATCGGTGACATTTAATATAAACGATTTCATTATTACTCTCTACATATACGAAGCATAGAGAAAGTATTGTTTTGATGAAAAAATCGAATTCGAGATTTCAACGGAAATACATGTTTTGAGGTCCCCTGAACACGTTATGGCTATTTTCTCGACGATGTGTCTGTGTCTGTCTGTATGTGATAGATTTTTGTGGGCGCTCCAACTCAAAAACTACTAATCAGGTCAACGAGAAATTTTATATTTAACATTTTTATAAAAGTTAGAATATCTGATTAGTTTTTGGTAAAAATCGGTCTACCGGAAGTGGGTGTTTACTCTAGTCACTTAAAGGAGCGTTACTAAGACTGATTAATAGTTTTTGAGTTAGAGCGCCCACAAGAATATCTATCACGTACAGACAGACAGACATAATCGAGAAAATAGTCAAAACGTGTTCAGGGGACCTTAAAACATGTATTTCCGTTGAAATCTCGAATTCGATTTTTTCCCTGAAAACGATACTTTCTCTATACTTCGTACATGGAGAAAGTATTGTATTGTATTGGGCTGAAAAATATAAAAATGAAATAAAAGAGTACAAAACAAATATTTTCATGATTTCTTTTTATTCTGCTCAAAATAGTTAGCAATGTAATTCCTCCTGAATATATTTCCTCTTCCTGTAGGTACTTCGCTATCCTCATATTCGTCATTTTCTTCCAAGTTTTCATCTTCACTGTCATCATCGCTGCTTTCCGATTCTGTCAAAGAAAATTAACAATGTTTTTATTGCAGGTAACAGGGACAGGTTAATTGTAATTTATAATTATGTTGCAGTCTGTTAGTAATATAACTCCCTCTCAGGCCATAAGTAAAATTATAGAGAAATACATATATAGCTAAATCGTGGCTTTTTATCAGAGAATGACGTAGTGAGCAATAAAAAATATAATTGTTGCACAGATTTATCAAACTTTGAACTATGTAATGGATGAGGTTGGGTGGTAAAATGTGTCCAAGGATAAAACTAGGAAATAATGTAAGATTGCTAACCTTCCATTCTGAACTATATCCGCAAGTTATGGAGTACAGCCATTGCCACTATCATGGCTTTAGGGGTTTTCAGGTTCCCTGTGAGGCCTCTGTACAATGATCGAAATGCCATTTTCCAAACACCAAATAGCCTCTCAAATGTGTTTCTGGTTTGAACGTGGGCTGCATTGTATGCTTCCTCTGCTGCTGACTGTAATGATCATTGGTATAAATTACTCGTTAACATACAGTAAGCTCAATATATATGTCCATATAATGACTATTTTAGGTTTACCTGAGGATTCCGCATAGATGTGAGTAAATATGGACGACAAGCATAACCACTGCCACCCAACAGGAGTCCTTTGTAGTTGCCACTTTCAAATTTCTTTTTCAAATTCGACTCGTTAAATATTCTTGAGTCGTGTGTGCTGCCTCTCCATCATGCCACAATATTTTTTATCTTCAAATTGGCTGCTGCAACCACCTATTTCATGATAATTTAAGTTACATTTTAATGGTCTGTTTCAATGAATGAAAAATCAAGTAAATGTACATATACCTACGTCTTACAATGATACTTACTTGCACTTTTATGCTGAAGAAATTCTTCCTGTTGATGAATGCTTGAGCATTTGGCTTTCGAGAACCTATACCAACGCCTAAAAAGTCTATCGGAGTGTTTCCTGACGCTGCAAAACAAATTAAACTATGAAGAAAATGGTGTAAGCAACCACGAAAAATATACCTTAGCTTCTGCAATTACGACAAAGTACAAAAATAAACAATAAGATGAAGAATGCGGTAAACTAACAATACGATAAATAAATTAATAAGAACGAAACTAAACTGACCTACTCTGAATCCACTAACCAAAAATGAGACACTACTACAGAATTACCCTAAACTACCTTAATTACCTATGGAATACGTACTGATATATTCAAAACAAACGGTCACCTAAAAAGCACGGCAACACTTCGAAAACTGGAGAGGAGAACTCACTAGTGACACTCTTAAACACCGGCGTAGTATGTTTAGCGAGCGAGTGACTAAGGGTTACCAAGGTAGTAGATTACTAAGCTTAATCACCCTTAGTAGTGCGCTATGAATACGGCATACGGACCAGCGCGCTACTAAGAGTGTTTAGTAGGCCTTAGTAGCTCGCTAACGATTCTATGAATACGGCCCTCAGAGTATACAATTTTTTAACTAATTTAACAACATCTTTAATGTTTTATTTAAAAAAAAATTGGCTATTGTGGACTCACCAAATATGTTGATTTTCTGTGTGAACAACAATGCTGTTGATCGCCAAGGGAACATCTCAATAAAAATGCAAAATTTTGACAAATTTTCGAATATGTTAGTTCAATGTGAGCGAATTTGATTTGAAAACAAAAATCAATGATAAGAATAAGAATCTTCGTTTAATTTCCTTTAAAATGGTTCTTATCCGAAGATCGTGGATCAATTACTTCTAATTTAATTTTGCAAAAGAAAATAAGTCTGAAAGTGGTTATATTTAAGATCCCTCTTATGGGAAATCCCACATAGCGTTCCAACCAACAAACTAACCAACAGATTAAGGTTTTTATTAATAGTTAAATAATACATACAGGCTGCACGAAGCTTAAGTGCTGTTGCCCTGGAAATCGTGTTGGTTAATTTACGAGTTTAGATCTATGTATGTGGTGATTTTTTAACACTTTTATGAATCAAGCACCAAAAACTCATCGAGTATAAAGCTACATTCACACTATATACATATATATATAACAAATACAATTATGAGACTTGTCCTAGATTTATGTGCGGTTTAGAATATACAAATCTAATACATGTACATTAATACCTTGATATACGAAGTTCACATATTGAAACATCGTATATCGAATAACATGACTACAATGAGGTGTGTTCCCAATCTTAATAACTTCGCATCTTATAGCGTAAACCTTTTGTTAATTGGAAAATCGCATATAGCGTTCCAACCAACAGATTAAGGCTTTTATTAATAGTTGAATTGTAAATGTTTAGTCATTGTTCTCATTATTGTGCAATTTTCTATTTATCGTTTTTATTACAATGCACGTGAATGGGGTTATGCCTGTGTGCATTTAATAAATTATTATTATATAAAAACAAGTTACACAACCAGTTCCGGTGAATAATTGTCATATTTTCGTATTCTTGATTTTGTTTGATTGTGGACTTCATCTGTTAACTACATTGTTTTAATTTCTTTACCTGTTTTGGGACTGAAAATAGAAATTTATATTTTCGCTGAACATCACGTTCTTCCATCTGTGCAAACTAGATGGTGGTTGGGATGATCTTCGAAGCACTTTTGTTTTTTCAGAACTATTATAGCTACAAAAAGGGAATTTGATCAAAATCAGCCAAGCCGTTACTTAGAAAATTGAATTGTTATTAAATTAGACTAATAAACTTATAATATAGTTACTTTTTGAAAGGTTTGGAATAAATGGCATAGTTTAAAAACACCAGTTTAAGTAATTGGATGGAATTTGATCAAAATCTTTGGTGCCGTTTTTGAGAAAATCGAAATGTTGTTGAAATCATCATGATAGCCACGAGTGCGAGTTTTTACTCGATTTCGTCCCACATTTTAGTTCTTAGAGATTTGGAAAGGCATACAGACAGACTGACCTACTGACGTTTGCATTAAATGAATATCTTCAAAAGGAAACGTATTGTCAAAATAAGCCATCTTTTTATTAATACTTACAGTGTATGGGCTAATTAAGTACACAATAGAAAAACCTGACATTTTTAAAAATCAGAATAAAAAACTAACTCACACAGAAAGGGTTAAAGGACAACAAATTCTTCAAGTGTAACATATATATTGAGTGTTCACTGGGTTTCCTCATCCCAACACCTTGTTGACATCCATATATCCATTTTACCTTTCCTTTTCCGTAATCTGTTTATATATATATATATATATATATATATATATATATATATATATATATATATATATATATAACAGCTTACGGAAAAGGAAAGGTAATATATATATATATATTACCCGCCCAGTGTGTCACTTTACGTTACTCTTTCGCTGAAGAAGGGCATAGGCCCGATAAGCTTGCGTGTGTTTTTGTGTTCGTGTGTTTTACGTGTCTCTTCGACGCCCCCAGCAGCCTACCAGCTTGGTCCTCAACTTGGTAAGTGTCCGCTGGGCTTCCCTCAACACCTTGTTGCCACCCTCATCACTACCTTTTCTTTTCCTTTAGTTAATATATATATATATATATATATATATATATATATATATATATATATATATATATATATATTACTCCATTAATGCAATATCAATAAATGGTTTAATATTTGTTAATTTTCATGTTATTTAGCGTAACCAAGTTGTGGTTGTTTGAATTGTTTTAGATATTGTCAAAATACACGAGTAATGATTAAACGGAATATTTTGGTGCTGTTAAGATAAACAGAAACTTAAGAACATTAAGCATTTTACATACAGTAACGTCCCGCTATACGTCGGAGATGCATTTATGAAAACTGAGACTTACAACGAAACAACGCATAGCAAAACCTATTTTCCCGTAAGAACAATGATAAAAGTCGGGGTTACATTCCTTTGCGGATATTTTGTGACGCATTTGTGTCCCAAATAGTACATATCGACACAGCACATTAGACATGCTTTGTTAAAACAAAGAAATGCAAGTAGTTCTGTTAAGAACTTAGCAACCTACTTTCCTTTCAATACAGTTCTAATATATAAGAATTCAAGACCAAGAAAAACAGAAAACAAGGTTCTCGCACCAAAGATTCAGTAAGAATTACACAAGAAGAAGCGCCGTTGGTACGTTTACCGACAACAATATGCGGCAGTCATATTTTGCAGCGATTCCAATAGGTATGAATCGACCCAAGGGTCGATTGTTACCTCGATAGCTATGAATCGCAAAACGGCTGGAATGTACACTTGGCTCTGCTCCAGCCGAGTTCGGCAATAATAATCACCAAGGCAACAAATCGAAAAAAATGGCTTTCAACGTGACGAAACGAAAGTTTTTCAGAGTAATTCAAACAAATAGGATCGAAAATCAGAATCGTGCAATAAGAATCTTCACTTTTTTCCCCTCAGAACAGTACAAATCCCACTCCGATATCATGATTCTAAAATGTTTAAGCATGCGAAAGTAAAACTCTCTGCGCAACGGATGTCATTGTTAAACGCCGAGATTGTATTGTTGTCTGAATTCTTATATGTACTATATGTTTAAGGAAATCGGGCTTTGAATGCTTAAATACAGTGGAACGCGTCCTTTTTACATGGAGGGCCTCATCCCTGGTTGGCAATTCTTTGGTGGGTCGGATAATAATTTAAATCGGAAGTTGCCCATTTATTCTGAGGTACCATATAATTGAAAATCAAAGCTTAACTAAGGTTTATAAGATTAAGATTTCAGTATTAAAAGTTACTATAATATAATTTTTATAAAAATGTATTAATTTGTGTTAAATTTTTCGGATTAATCTTTCGTGGTTGGCAATTCTTTGGTGGGCCGGATAATAATTTAAATCGGAAGTTGCCTATTTATTCTGAGGTACCATATAATTGAAAATCAAAGCTTAACTAAGGTTTATAAGATTAAGATTTCAGAATTAAAAGTTACTATAATATAATTTTTATAAAAATGTATTAATTTGTGTTAAATTTTTCGGATTAATCTTTCGTCACAGCTTCGTGGGCTGCAGAAAAACCTGTCGTGGGCCATAGGTTGGGCACCACAGGTTTAATACGAGAGAGAGAGAGGAAGAAAGAAAGGAAAGAGTGAGGGAGTAAGAGACAAAATTTAATGTTGCGTAGATTAAAAATAGCTTTGGGCATATAAGAATTGTATAGCGTAACGTATTTCTTTGTCTTACAATTTCTATTTGCCCAAAACTATTTTTACTCTCTCGAACACTCGGTTATGTGAATTTTATATTTATTGCTTATTTTTTAATGCATATAAAAAGTTCAAATAAACTTATTATTTAATTCACGCACACCCATCATATTTGATGGGCAATTATTGCTAGCATTATATGTTTATTATTAATTTATTAATACTGTAATGATTGAAAATTAGTCATTTAATCCATTAGCATTATGGGCGCACAAACGGCTTTTATAATCACGTAAACGATGAAAAAGGTATATGTTTATTATTAATTTATTAATACTGTAATGATTGAAAATTAGTCATTTAATCCATTAGCATTATGGGCGCACAAACGGCTTTTATAATCACCTAAACGATGAAAAAGGTACACCGATAAAAATTCGCTTAACAGAGAAAGGCTTTTGAACAAAGAGCATGGCACTAAATCCCATTACATTTCTTTCCAAGGTGGAAAATTGTTTATGTATGCACAGTCAGGACAAAGCAATCCTGTCGCTCGCCGGTTGACCCATCATTGCAACGATAAAGAAAAGAACATGACAGCTACACATATCACAGCCTGCATTAAAGGATTTGTTGACGTCCCGGTTCCATTTGGATCATGGTATTTGGCACAGGGACCAGAATTCTTCACAGCCTTTAATAATCCTCTCAAGAGGTCGGCCGGGGTTGAATTTTCGCACGTGCGTGCAATGTCCACCAAGCATGTTTCCGTCTCGTCTAACAACCTGTGTCAAGCAAAAATCATCACATTAATATTACAAAGTATGCGTGGTATCTTAATTTGTAATTGTTTATTCGTTTGGTTGCTTGTTTGTCTGCAATACAAACCTACAACTTTGAAGCTATCGTCACGAAAATTCATATAGGTATACAAGTAGTTGGTGCTTGCATTCTGCAAGCATTTCATCTCACCTTGAAAAACATTAATTTTTCAGAGATATATTTCATTATTAGAAATGCTTTTTAATTAAAAATGCTCACACCTACACCTATTGTCATTCTTTCCTTATGGAAAAATATTGGCGTTAAACAATCCCTAAATTTTGCAATTTTAAGAATATTCTTCTGTATCTATTTTTGCCAAATTTTAAAGTTAAATAAATAAATAAATAAATATATATATATATATATATATATATATATATATATATATATATATATATATATATAGCTATTTGTGACTCACTCACTCACTGACTGACTCTTAGGTACTTCTAGAAGGGCTAGAAATCTGAAATTTGGCATGTAGATAAGTCGAGTGACGTAACCAACAAAAACATCGAAAATCACAAAAAAGTTCGTATTCAAGGGGTCTTTTTAACCCCAATGTTCCATTTCAATATCCCCATAAGAAAAGCGTGGGATTTAGTATAAGGCTATCTGAAAATGCATTTTTAAATTACTTGAAATTGGGATACGAAATTGGTAAAAGAACAGTTGTCCATCTGAATGAATGGAGTTCTTCATTTTTGAAGGCAGAATTTAAATACGGACCGAATTAGCGTAAATAATCAGAAAAAAGTGGGAATTTTTCCTCTTTCACAACAATGGAAATCTTTGAACACTATGGCAACGATCTCAGTGCTTTTAAAGGGATCTGATATTATTCGCTATGATTGCAGTGATTTAATGCTTTTAATGGAAATTAATGCCGTCATAAGTCGGAACAAACTTCCATAACTCGAATCTAAATGGAAAGTAAAAATTATCCAAGTATTAGAAAAATCAAGTTATGGAAATATATTTTTAATATTTGTATATATGTATACAGTGTAGCTTCTATAACTCAAATCTCGTGGGAAAGCAGAAATTATTTGAGTCATAGAAAATTCGAGTTACGGAAATATATAGTTTCATTTTTCTTTAATCGAATTAACTTCAAGTTTATTCCCATATAAGTTATCTTATCACGCATATTATGAAATAATCATCACCAATATTTTCTTCCGATAATATGTAAGATTTTACTGTATCCAAAACACTAATTGCATCACGCACAATGATTGAGGGTATCATAGATAATTGCAATACTCGCATACTACTGAAAGCACAAACACGACGATTAAATTTGGGTTATCGACTGTAGGAAGGAGCGAATAGGTTTGTTTTTCTCCATGGCTATATAAGGGATCACAATAGGAGAAGCAACCCTATTAGCAGTGACAATAAAACATGAAAAGCATTTTAATGTTGTTTCGTGGTTTTTGGAGGAATTTTAACTCTTTTCAATTGTTAAATTTAATGGTTGTGGTTGAAATATTTTTTATCCAAATACATGTTAATGATTATGACATAATGATAATATTAACTGCCATAGCAAAGACTCCAATGTCTTTCAATGGGAATTGATTTTCCATACTTTAAGAGCATTGATTTAATGCTTATACAGCATTATAATCCATTTGATTTCGGTCAACGGTGTATGCATATGATGACGTGATAATTTTAAATTAATTTGCTTATCCAGATACGAAACCATTTATTTATTTATTTGAAAAAGTCCAAAAACAGCACAAGGCCAATTACATTGGACACATGACAACGAAGTAACAAGAATGAAACAAAAAATAAAACTATCAAACAAAATAACTAAAACTCTAGCAATGAATACGCAGAAGACATACATAGTACATCACTCACAGGAAATCAGGGTAAGGAGCGAATAGAAAGTCAAACAAATCGGGAGAAAGGGGAAGGAAAATAGGCAACCAAACAGATCAAATATTCGGTTTAAATTGGAAGTTAGTAGACTTAGTGAAGGGGTCATAGTCAGGGAAGCGCTTCAGCAAACTATTACAAAGATCGGGAAGGCGATAGAGATTGAGAGGCGAGGGGTAGGGCAGTGAAAAAGATCATTCAAGCGAGTAGAAGGCGAAGCAGTGCGCCAAATTGGGGAGCAGTAATCAAGAATGGGGAGAACGCAGCTAAAGAAAAAGGTACGAAGAGCGGAAATGTCAGTTATTTCTGTATAACGATAAATTAAACCTACTAACGACATAGCACCGGAGGAAATACTTTTAATATGATCTTGGAAAAGAAGTTTCGAGTCGAAGATTACTCCCAAGTCCCTTTGGTTGGTGACAGAGGGGATTACTTGACTAGAGAGTATGTATGGATAGTTAAGAGGAGATCTGCGGAGTGTGTATGACAGTACAGTGGATTTAGACGGGTTAACCATGATCCTAACATACAAAATATCCTAATTTTTACATATATTTCAGTGTAACAGTGTCTTAATGTTTATTATAGTTATTGCTTAAAAAGGGCACTCTGAACCACGAAACTTGAAATCGGAAAACTCGGATGGGAAGCCGATTGCCCGAGAATTTAAAAATTCTGGATACATGACATAATTTTGCAGAAAATGAAAATTACCGTCTTATATATTATTATGCCATTGATTTTCAACTATGACTTAAACATAGGATGGCGTCATTATACTGACAAATGAAATTTAGTGAAATGTCGAAAGTATTTCAATGTTGCGTTTCGTAATTTTTCGAGAAATTTTAACTTTTCAATTGTTAAATATAACGGTGACACACCTATTTCATGATTTTTTATCTAAATACATGCTAAAGGCATGGATGTTGATTCCATAATCTTAAAAGAAAATACCCTAATTTTTCCATAAATTTAGTGTATAGGGTATTGTCTTAATGGTGATTATTCATATTGCTCGTGCAGGATGATCCAAGACACCAAACTTGAAATGCAAAAATGTGGATAAGACCCAATTGCCTGAGAAATTGGAAATTACGGATAGTTGCCTTAATTATGCAGGAAATTATAAATATTTTGCTGAAAATCGTGGAATTTATTATCTAATACATGTAGGCTCCACGTGGCTGAAGTGCTGTTGCCCTGGAGATCAGGTTGGGTTATTTATGAGTTTAGATCTTGGTGTATGGTGATATTTTTTAAGTGCTTAAGTATGCAAGCACCGAAAACTCATATATATATATATATATATATATATATATATATATATATATATATATATATATATATATATATATATATATAATGGATGGCAACAAGGTGTATTTTTCTAATTGTTTAAATTTAAATAATTTTTAACGGCCGCAATAAGAACTTCATGCATACATTGAATTGTTTATTCGTTAGTATATACTAAATTCTAAATAACTTTAAAATTTCAGCTCTCTATCTTGCCGCGTAGTATCTAAACATTTACCTAATTGTTTAAACTTTAAGAATTTTTAACGGCTACACAAATTAAAATATCAAAGTTTGTATAATCCCTATGTTTTTACAAATCCTACCTCTAAAAATAATTTCAGCTCATTAGCACATTCGGAAATACATAAACATTGAAAATTTGTTTAAACAATTGCAAATTGGAAGTGCCTAAACATTAGTAGCACCTTCTACTAGTATCATTATATAGACGTTCCTTACAGAGGAGGATGTAACATACTAGTCGAATGTGCTTGCATACTGCAAGCATTTCATCTCACCTTGAAAAAACATCAATTTTTAGAGAGATATTTCATCATGAGAAATATTTCTTTAATTCAAAAGATTTCTCCTCTGGACCGGTTTTCGTTTTTCGTTATGGAACAATAATGGAGTAAAAAAATTGCTAATTTTTGCAATTTTATGATTATTATACGTTTTCCACATTGGGTTAATAATACCTCACATTTATGCCAAATTTTAAATTTATAGCACATTTAGAAGTGAAATAAAATTTATCTAATTGTTTAAATTTAAATAATTTCTAACGGCCGTAGTAAGAATTTTATAGATACAGTGAAATGTTTATTCGTTTAAATGGACTAAAATCTAGTTAACTTAAAAATTTCGGCTCTCTATCTTGCCGCGTAGTATCTAAACATTTACCTATTTGTTTATACTTTAAGAATTTTTAACCGCCAAACAAATCAAAATATCAAAATTTGTATAATCCCTATTTCGTTTTTTTTAATTATTTCTATCTCTAAAAAAATTTCAGCTCCATAAACATTAGTATCCTCCTCCTCCTCATCCTCTGTAAGAAACATCTATATATAATGATAGGAGGATACTAATGTTTAGGCACTTCCAGATGAGCTGGAGATTCGAAATTTTTTTCTTAGGTAGGATTTTGTGCAAAACCGACTAGAAAAGACGAAAATCTTGAAAAAGACCAACAATGCGGCCTCTAAATATTCGCAATTGTTTAAACAAATTTTCAAGGTTTATGTATTTCCGAATGTGATATTTTTATTTGTGTTTCCGTTAAAAATTCTTCAATTTTAAAGAAATAGATAACTGCTTAGGTACTATGGGATGAGCTAGGAAGGTGAAATTTTCAAGTTATTTACAGAGTAGTGCATTAGCACAAATAAACATTTGAATCTCTCCATAAATATATTGCGGCGTCCGTTAAAAATGTTTAAATTTTAAACAATTAGAAAAATATTTCACTTCTAAAAGTGCTAGAACTTTAAAATATGGCAGAAATGTGGAGCATTAGTACCCCATAATGGAGAATGTATAAAATTCTTAAAATTTGAAAGTTTGGGTATTGTTTTAATCTATTATCTTTACATAAGGGATAAACGAAAATCACTGCAGAGGTGAAATCTTTAGAATTAAAAAAATATTTCTCATGATGAAATATCTCACTGAGAAATGAATGTTTTTTCAAGGTGAGATGATATGCTTGCAGATTGCAAGCACCTTTTACTAGTGTGTGTGTGTGTATATATATATATATATATATATACACACACACTAGATAGTTTATCCAGCAGGCAACATAGGCTATATGGCAGTAAAAACATTGGGGGGAGATGTTAAATTATAAGCACATTGTATATTATGCTACAGTAGAAGTATGCACCATCAGATGGTGGTGCATCAACTATGTTTGTGTCATCAGACTATGCCGCCTGAGCTGCACTTGGCGGTGATTTGAATGGTCCCTGAAAAATTACACAGTATACATACATACATACATACATATATATATATATATATATATATATATATATATATATATATATATATAAAATTTCTCAAGTTATACATCTGCCATGTTCATGTCATCAGCTCATTGAATAAGAGGTTGGAGCGAGTATGTGTGTGAACTTACCAGCACTTGGATTCCTCAGAATTATATTGACGGCTTTCAGATTCTCCATTCAGTAATTTCATAAGTGATTGCAGTAAACAGACAATTATTTCTTTCTGCTTTTGCACAAGGCACTCAGGACCACCTTTTTCGATGAACACTAAGACGAGAAGAAGAAATTAACGAGTTCAAAGTTTGATAGCAAAGTGAACCAATCAGTTTAATATTATTCAAATAAATGCAAATGTAACTGAAAAAGACTGAAATATTACTCTCAAATTAGCTGTGCTAAATTTAAGGTGCATAGCGACACCAGTAATTGTAATTATATGACAATAATATTTCATAATGTGAATCACGTGAAAAAATATTTGATTATAGCAAAAAACCAACACCAACTACGACTCATCTAGAACTTTAAAAGGGCAACCAAACACTACCCAACCCAACCCAATGCAACTCCACCGTAAACAACATAATGTAAAATAAAGAGACTTCTTGTAACTCCACATAAATTTTTTGAAACGACCTAGGTTCCATTGCAATGCAAAATCGTCAGGTGAAATAAATTCAAAGCCGGCGGCAATTCATAGTAATAGGTACAATGGGTGGGTGGGGGAGGGTGAGTTGGGGGAGAATAAATAAAGGAGTTGCGGAGAGAGGAAAGGAGTGTACATATGTTTGTGGGAACGGGAGGGGGAGAAAACGGTTGAGCTTAGTCATGTCCAGTAAGTTGGATAATGAGAGGACAATGAGGATAATTACTATGAATTGCTGCTAGCTTTGAATTTATTCAACTGACGATGTTGCATTGCGACGAAACCTGGGTCGTTTGAAATAACTTTATATGGAATTACAACGTCTCTTTATTTCACATTATGAAGAAATTCCACCAAGTGACGCCTTAAACCATTAACTATGTAAACAACATAACCATCTCCAAGCAAAACAACCTAACAAAGACCACCTAATTCAAGATAAAGGTATCCAACCCTTCCCTGTCAAAACCTGCCAAAATTAACCCAAACGTGAATCTACCTCACACCTATACAACTCAACAAAAACATGCAACATTATTAACAACAAAAAACCCACCCAGTCCAACCCAACCTAATCCAACCCAATCCAACCCAACCCAATCCAACCCAATCCAACCCAATCCAATCCAACTCAATCCAAACCGTAAACAGCCCAACACTATACAAACCAATCCTAAACAACACAACCATACCCGAAATGACCACACAGTACCTAAATAAACCCAACCCTGCCTAAACCAACCTAAATGTATTGTAACAAGTAGGTGTGTACATGGGTTACCCATGGTACAGAAGTGCTTTTCGTCAAATTCACCATAGTATAACCATATATTAATGTATTTGCTTTGAAATCAGAAAATTATTTTTCCTTATATTATGGTAGCCTGGTTTTTTATCCATTCTAAACATATTTATTTCATTTTCCCTATCTATGCTCGTCCAACAACCAAAATTTCTTTGAAATCCGTTCATCCAATACTTTTCAAATTCATAGTTAACCTTGATATTGTGCTAGCCCTGTCTAGTCCACCCGGTTGAAATATGCTATTTTAGTTATTTATATGAAGATTATATATACCATATTTGGTTAAAATCTAAGGGTCAATTCTCTAGGAAAATGTGCAAAAGAAATAATATTTAACCTTTTATTATGGTAGCCCTGCTCTTTAGCTCCTCTTTAAACATATTGATTTCATTATACTATGTTGTACAAATCTTATATGCAAAATTTAGTTGAAAAACGTTCAGTTAATTCCTTCCATAACTACTGAAAGAGTTTAATTTGTAATTGTGGCACCCCTGTTTGGCTGATTCAGTTTAAATATATTAATATGTATTTATATATATGTTATATTATAAGTATTAAATTTGGTTAAAATTTATACGGGCATTTTAACACAAATACATGTAAAAAAATTATTATTACTTTTATTATGGCAGCCTTGCTTTCCATGTCAGCACTAACCATATTGATTTTGTTTTTCCATCTTGCACACATCCATTATACTAAATTTTTCTGAAATCGGTTTGGCCGATTCCTTCCAAATTCATAATTACTGAAAAGTTACACTTTGCGATTGTTGCAGAGTTCATCAGGTCCAAATATGCCATTTTGTTCATTAATTTATGTGAATATTCTATGTACCGAATTTGGTTGAAATGGGTTCAGCCAATTCTTCCCTGATATATGCATACGGACGGACGGACATCATGAAGATAGTAATGCTTTTCAGCAATGACGGAAAGAACTAATAAAACCAATCACACCCTACCCAAACAATTAGAAGTATAAAGAATAAACTATCCCAAGCCAACCATCTAGTACCCAGTGCAACTGTGCAGAAACCAACTTTAAATGGCCTGCCAACCCAACCAACCCATACCGACTGCAATCATACTATACTAATCTTTACCCAAAACTATCCGTCCAGGCCAAAAACTAATAAAAATGCCTAACTCAAATATATCAATGCTACCCAACCCAACCCAACACAACCCTACCAAACCCAACCCTACCAAAACCCAACCCTACCAAACCCAACCCAATCCAACCCTACCAAACCTAAATCAACAACCCAACACAACCAAAACCAACCTTTCCAAAATCTACCAAACCCAACCCAACCAAAAGCTACCCTACCATAACCTGCCCAGCAGAAAATACTAAATCCAAAATAAACATACAGCCAAAACATACACAAACAAATTCTGTCCAACACAACACCCAAACACAACAAAAACATACCCAACACAACTTGACCCAACCCTACCAAACTCGACAAAACCCTAACCAACCCAACACAACCCAACCTTACCAAACTCGACAAAACCCTAACCAACCCAACCCAACCCAACACTAACCAACCCAATACTACCCAACTCAACCTACCAAACTCAACCGACAGAACCCTGCCAAAGCCTACCCAAAACAACCCAGCCCAACCCAACCCAGAACAGCTCTGCTTAACACAACCTAACCCAGAGCAGTTCTGTTCAACCCTACCCAGCCCTGCTCAGCTGCAGCTGGTTTTATTTCGTGGGTGTGTTTTATATTACAACTGCCAATGTTTTTAGTTAAAAACGTGTTTGCAAGAAGAGTATTTTGGTTACAACAAATCTGGGATGCTTCCCTCTTTCATAAGAAAAGACTATTTGTCATTTGGCACTGTGACACAGTTGGACGTGTGGTGTGCGCTACCCCGTGGCAAATAGTGTGGGTGTCCCGAGGTTTACAACTATACCAGGTACATCCCTTGGTGGATGAAGTGCCCATTTATTTTTCAGAAGGGCTTGCGGCCTTAGTGGGCATGTTGCATGCGCAACAACAGGCCCCAGCACATGCTGAACTTAATGTTTATGTGAATAATTTGTCTGTAATGTATGCCTTAACCAGGGGAACTGGTGGATTGTTTAACTATATTATGTTTGTACAACTGTATTTACTAATAATAAAGAATACGTCACAAGCAGTGACCTGGAGGTACGTCTCGACCGAGGCCAATCGTCCGTCCTGCCTATTAATGCACCTATGGCCAGCGATTGGCTCGCTGGTGTCAGGGTGGCATATAGGTGAGATGAAGTCTAGGACGGAGGGTGAGTCAGATTGAGAAAGCCGAGGTTTGGGGCGTGCCGTCAGCCCTGCCCAACCCAACCCTGCGTAACTATACACAACCCAGCCCAACCATACCCAACCCATCCCAACCATACCCAACCCAGCTGAACCATACCCAACCCTGCCCAACCATACCTAACCATACCCAACCCAACCTAACCCAGCCCAACTATACCCAACCCAACCCTCTCCAACCATACTCAATCCTGCCCACCATACCCAATGCTGCTCAACCATACCCAACCCTATCCAACCCAACCCAACCCTGCCCAACCATATGCAACCCTGCCCAACCATACCCAACACTACCCAACCCTATTCAACCCTGCCCAATCTTACCTTTAATTTTACACAATGGGCATCTTTGCTAAGATTGTCCCGCTAATGAGCAGAATATACTAATTTAGGGTATTTAGCAGTTACACATATGTTACCAAGGCAGATTCTTACATTTTATGCGTTCTCCATTGTGGTAGCATAAATATTCAAAACCGCTTTTGGTGCCGTTTGTCAGTATATATAATGCCGACATATCTTCTTCATTGGAGCAACGGGATAGCTCTTTCGAATAATCCTTGATGCATTTTAACATTGTATGCTGCTCCCTGTGCAACAAAAGGAAAAACAATAAATAATCTTGAATATAAAATGCTTAATTCTGTAACTTAGTATGTACAGTTTTTCTCCCACGTCTCCGTGTTTGTTGGTATTCCACCTCAGTGGCATATAATCCAGAGGCATATATTTACCTATAGTATTAACAAATCTATATAAATTATGAGCTAAGTTCATAATTCTACTGCATAGAGTTTGTAATTCTGTCACTCTGAGAGGTAGCAACATATTTGAAGGAGAGTGACTAGGAAAGAGATTTTGTCTCCAGATCTGTGGTTTGTTGAGAATACTGTATGCATGACTGGCAGCATATTATCATATGCATCTGTGTCTACACTATAAAGATTAGTTATGTTCATGATTGTGGTAAGTTTGTAATTCTGTCATGCTGAGATATAGCTTTATATTTGAGGGGAGGGACATTTTGTCCCCAGGTACTAGTTGGGACCACCACAGGTATCGCAAGATTTGGGGGCGTCCATCTCTATATAATAATAATCACAAGTGTTGGTTGGTTGGATCATTGTATACTACGAGTTAAATGTCGTGCTTTAAGGTGGCAGTTTGATTGACTATGAGAAAAAGACAATCAATTGAGTTCATAGTCATGCTGTAAGATGGCAGGTCAATCCGAAATATTTATCTACACATAAAAAATAGCAAAATTGTATGTTTATCTGTCCACTAATTCCTCCAATACTATACGATCGACTGAAATTCGTACATGTTACCTAATTTCGAAGAAACTGGTGTAAATATGATGTGCTGTATTTATGAAAGTATGTTCAATTTCCTTAAGTGTGTGTTCACTTAACTTAATGCTTCTGTTGCTCCCGATGGTTCAGGACAAAGTCAATTCCTTTTGCACTCACCTGCAAAATGCATGGATCATTGTGTCCCTGTCACCCTCCCCTTTTGCCAAATTCTCCTTCACCCTCTGCAAGCATTGTTCATAATTCGTCTTTGCGGTCTGGTAATGGAGCAAAAGAAAAATACAGCGTTAACGAAATATTCCCATTATTATAGTAGTCTATATTTGTAACGGTTTCTGTCTGGAATATTACCTTATCTGGGAAGGATTATTCGGAACCGTTAGTGCAATGGCTCGCGAATATTTAGGAGGATTTTTACTTTCTCCGTATGTTAATTTGTTTGGCAGTTAAAAATTCTTCAAGTTTAAACAATAAGGTAAATGTTTAGATACTACGCGGCAAGATAGAGAGCTGAAATTTTAAAGTTATTTAGAGTTTAGTATATACAAACGAATAAATAATTCAATGTATGCATGAAATTGTTATTTCGGCTGTTAAAAATTATTTGAATTTAAACAATTAGAAAAATATTATTGCATTTCTAGAAGTGCTAAATTTTAAAGATTGGCAGAAATGTGTGGCATTATTAACCCAACGTGGGAAAAGTATAATTTTTCTAATATTGCAAAAATTGGCGATTGTTTTACTCCATTATTGTTCCATAATGAAAAAACAAAAACCTGTCCAGAGGAGAAATCTTTAGAATTAAAGAAATATTTCTCATGATGAAATATCATTCTGAAAAATTAATGCTTTTTCAAGGTGAGATGAAATGTTTGCAGTATGCAAGCACCTTCTGCTAGTGTTATATATATATATATATATATATATTAACTAAAGGAAAAGAAAAGGTAGTGATGAGGGTGGCAACAAGGTGTTGAGGGAAGTCCAGCGGACACTTACCAAGTTGAGGACCAAGCTGGCAGGCTGCTGGGAGCATCGAAGACACGTGAAACACACGAACACAAAAAAACATGCAAGCTTATTGGGCCTATGCCCTTCTTCAGCGAAAGAGTATCTGCATATATACATATATATATATATATATATATATATATGAGTTTTTCGTGCTTGCATACAAGTACTGTTTTCGTGAAAATATTCTATTTCAACAGAAACACATCTTATCACGTTATCACATCAATTGATGCCCGAGTCCCTTGCCCTTCCTATCGGGATATTATGGAGGAAAGCCAGCGTAAGGCATTCCTTTTTCCTCTCCAGTGATAAGTTAGCACTCGAACTTCGTCTGGATTGTTGCCATGTTGAATTTGAACTCTCCATTTCTTTTCGGCATTTTTTAAATGCGTGGATTTTGCAACCAATTTGAAGCACAATTGATGTATTTTTATATACTTATATTGGCTTTGTGTGCCTCAGTCATTGTGGGCAATACTCTTCATTAAAAATTTGAGAGTTAACTATTTTTTCTTATTTTATTTTGGTTAGTAATTTGTCTATAAGACTACAGACAAGTTGTTTTGTTATTACTTTCGCCATATACTAAGTATAGAGAAAGTATTGTTTTCATGAAAAAAATCGAACTCGAGATTTCATCGGAAATACACGTTTTGAGGTCCCCTGAACACGTTTTGACTATTTTCTCGATGATGTCAGTCTGTGTGTGATAGATTTTTGTGGGTGCTCGAACTCAAAAACTATTAATCAGGTCAACGCGAAATTTTATATTTAACATTTTTATAAAAGTCACAAGAAATGATTAGTTTTTGGCAAAAATCGGTCGACCGGAAGTGGATGTTTACTCTCGTCACCTATCCGTTATTTTGAAATATTTGCTTTAATATTCGATAAATGCAAAAATGTATTTGAATAAAAGTTGTGGGAAATTTAATTTTCTACAACATTTGTTTGAAACATTTTTCCATATAATGCATTGTTTTAGAGAGATGTTATATGGCAGCTAAAAATATAAGATACCTCTTAAAAAATTCATTATATGGAAAAATGTTTCAAACAAATGTTGCAGTAAATAAAATTTCCTACAACTTTTATTTTAGTATATTATAACGTTTATCAAATATTAAAGCAAATATTTCAAAATAACAGATAAGTGACGAGAGTAAACACCCACTTCCGGTCGACTGATTTTTAGCAAAAACTTATCATATCTTTTAACTTTTATGAAAATGTTAAATATAAAATTTTGCGTTGCGTTGATTAATAGTTTTTGAGTTAGAGCGCCCACAAAAAAAGCAATCACATACAGACATCGTCGAGAAAATGGTCAAAACGTGTTCAGGGGACCTAAAAACGTGTATTTCCGTCTCCAATTCGATTTCTTTCATGGAAACAATACTTTCTCTATGCTTCGTGTATGGAGAAAGTAGACATGAGTAGGCAGAAACCGATCTTTAGTGCATGCTTCAAGTTCTCTAAATGTTGTTCCAACCGACCGGAGTAATGCAAAATGCAACATTGAGAAGGGCGCTTTTATACATTGTGTCAATGTTTAATGTGAGACTCGCAAACGTATCTTACATGGCGGCAAGAGAAGTACTGTATCAATGCCGCTAATAAGCAATTGAAAAGTTTCGTTGATCTCGAACAATTTTGGCATGTATTATATACTAGTAGAAGGTGCTTGCATACTGCAAGCATTTCATCTCACCTTGAAAAATCATTCATTTTTCAGAGAGATATTTCATCGTGAGAAATATTTCTTTAATTCTATAGATTTCTCCTCTGGACAGGTTTTCGTTTCTTCATTATGGAACAATAATGGAGTCAAACTATCGCTAATTTTTGGAATTTTAGGAATATTATAATTTTCCCACGTTGAGTCAATAATTCCACACATTTCTGCCAAATTTTAAATTTATAATACAATTAGAAGTGAAATAACATTTATCTAATTGTTTAAATTAAAATAATTTTTAACGGTCAAAATAACAGTTATATGGATAAATTGAAATGTTTAATCGTTTACGCACACTAACCTCTAAATAATTTAAAAAATTCAGCTCCCTAACTCGCGGCGTAGTGTCTAAGCATCTACCTATTTGTTTAAACATTAAGAATTTTTAACTGCCAAACAAAAATAAAAATATCAAAATTTCTATAATCCCTTTTTCGTTATTTTATAAATCCTACCTCTAAAAAAGTTTCAGCTTCGTAGCACATTTGGAAATACATAAACCTTGAAAATTTGTTTGAACAATTGCGAATTTTTAGCGGCCGCATTGTTGCACTTTTTCAAGATTTTCGTTTTTTCTAGTCGGTTTTTCACAAAATCCCACCCAAGGAAAAAAATTATAATCTCCAGCTCATCTGGAAGTGCCTATCCTCCTATATGTTATCATATCATTATATATAGACGTTTCTTACAGAGGAGGAGGAGGAGATAACATATAACATATAGGAGGATACTAATGCAAGCACCTTCTACTAGTAAATTATGATGTTATATCCTCCTTCTCCTCTGTAAGAAACGTCTATATATAATGATATCGGAAAATTACGGCATTATAAAAGTGAAATGTCAAATATAGTTCATATTTTCGAAGTCAACATGATCGGTCGCTGGCCGCATAAAAAATCATGCATGCGGCCCTCGGCTTATGCACCGCTGGTTTATATCATACCTGAGCGAAAGCGTAAGCGTCCTCCCCGCCAGCGTTTATGCACTTTGTTCTGAGAATGCTGTCAATTTCCCCGAGAGCCAGCTGATCCCTGGCTCTGCACTGAAGCACGCCTGCAAGAAAGGAAGGTGTCGTGAGGTGAGATTTCAAAATGGTGAACTTACCCATAACGCAATTCCCGCGCGTTTTTTCATGATAATCACAAGTAAAACGAATAGATCTTTTACGTTCGGTCCTTCGTCGCATATATACATGCATATCTTTTCGCTCTGTTAATAGGGGGTGGTCGTAAGTAGAGGCGGTCGTTAATAGAGGTGGTCGAGAAGAGGGATGGTCGTTAATGGGGGTGGTCGTAAGTAGAGGCGGTCGTTAATAGGGGTGGTCGAGAAGAGGGATGGTCGTTAATGGGGGTGGTCGTAAGTAGAGGCGGTCGTTAATAGGGGTGGTCGTTAAGAGGAACGGTCGTTAAGAGGGGTGGTGGTTAATTCTCTCTTCCTCTCTTTCCTTCCACCTCCCCTCTCTCATTACGTACTGTCTCAATCCCTATTTATCTCTTTCCTCCCTTTTCTAATTCTATGCCTCCCTTACTCCATTTACTACCTTCCATTCTATATCCCTTCCTTACTATCTCCCTCCATATCTCCCTCTCTCCCATCCTATCTCTCTCCCTTTCTCCCTCCCTTCCTCTCTCTCGCCCTTCCTATCTCTCGCCCTTCCTATCTCCCTCCCTTTCTCTCTCCCTCCCTCTCTTTTCTCCTACCTCCCCCTCTCTCATTCCCTCCTCTGCTAATCCATAGCTTTATCTCTTTCCTCCCATCCTATTCTGATTCTATACCTCTTATTCTCTATGTATTTTCAATTCCATATCCTTCCTTCCTCTCTCCCTCCCTTCCTCTCTCCCTCCATCTCTCCCTCCCTCCCTCTCTCCCTCCCTATCTTCCTCCTTCCCTATCTCCCTCCATCTCACTCTTCCTCCCTCCCTCTCTCTCTCTCTCCCTCTCTTTCCCTTCCTCTCTCCCTCCCTTCCTTTGTCTCCCTCCTTTCTACCTCCCTCTGTCTCCCTCCCTTCCTCTGTCTTCCTCCTTTCCTCTCTCCCTCCCTCTCGCGGTCTCTCTCCCCCTCCCTCTCTATTTCCTTCCCTCTCTCCCTCCCTCCCTCTCTACCTCCTTCCCTCTCTCCCTTCCTCTCTCCCTCCCTTCCTCTCTCCCTCCCTTCCTCTCTCCCTCCCTTCCTCTCTCCCTCCCTTCCTCTCTCCCTCCCTTCCTCTCTCCCTCCCTTCCTGTCTCCCTCCCTTCCTCTCTCCCTCCCTTCCTCTCTCCCTCCCTTCCTCTCTCCCTCCCTTCCTCTCTCCCTCCCTTCCTCTCTCCCTCCCTTCCTCTCTCCCTCCCTTCCTCTCTCCCTCCCTTCCTATCTCCCTCCCTTCCTATCTCCCTCCCTTCCACTTTTTTCCCTTCCTCTCCCTTTAAGGGTTAAATGTAAGAATGGACCTTCTGGTCTAAATTTCGCCCGAATAAAGACGATTATCTATCTATCTATCTATCCCTTCCTCTCTCCCTTCCTCTGTCTCCCTCCCTCTGCCTCCCTCCCTCTCGCGGTCCCTCTCTCCCTCCCTCTCTCTCCTCTCGCGAAAACCCTAAAAAGTATCAATAAGGACTTAAAAAATCTAGAGGCCTGGAGTAATAAAAACTTTCTTAGTATTAATCCAGAAAAATCACAGGCTATCTTAATCGGTTACCCTAAGATATTAGCCGCAATTAATCAATCCCAAAGAATACCGACCAACAAAGCAAATTCAACGATACCCTATTGTAAAGTAGTAAAGAATCTTGGATTGCTCATAGATGAAACCCTCTCTTGGGCCCCACATGTTAGATATGTGTGTAGAACAGTAAACTCATATCTTCACTCACTTAGGAAGTTAAGTAGTAGTACTCCAGTGTCTCTGAAAAAGCATCTGGTAACTTCACTCATTATTCCGCATTTTGACTATGTCGATATAGCGTACCAAGATTTATCTCAAGAGTTGTCGTTAAAGATTCAGAGAACTCATAACGCGTGCATTAGATATATTTTTAACCTGAAGAAATCAGACCATATTTCAGATTCACTCGCCAAACTAAACTGGCTAAATTTGGAGTCCCGAAGACGCCTCCACTTGCTTTCATCTACATCTACATCTACATTATACCCTGCAAGTCACCTTTTTGGTGGATGGCAGGGGGTGCAGTGCACCAAGGGTCCATAGTTTTCCTAAGTTATATTTTTCTATTATGGTCTCTTATCGTCCTAGGGAAAAACGATCCTCTATATCGCTCCGTTCTACAGTCGATCTCGCGAATCTTATCCTCACTGTCCTGCCTTCCGAGATACGTCGGGCTTCTGATAAGTCCTACTACCTCATTCGCTAGTCCTTCCGACATAAATTTTTCCAGTAGTTTAATTCTAGCCTGCAGCCTACGTTCCTCTAACGATGTCCATTTCAGATTTTCTATTAATGATGTTACGCTTTGTTTACTATCGTAATTCCTCTTTACAAATCTAGCTGCCCTGCGCTGAACCTTTTCTAACTCGTTAGTGAGTCCCTTTTCGTAAGGATCCCACACAGCTGAAGCATATTCGACCTGCGGTCGAACCAAGGATAAATAACATATTTCTTTCACTTTTTCGGAGCTATTTCGAACTATTCTCCCTATAAAGGCCAGCTTTTTGGGTGTCCCACGAGAGATCACGATGGATCGTGACTCCGAGGTATTTAATCGAGTCTGAAACTGGGATCTCTACTCCGTCCAACGAATAATTATTATTCAACGAGATACTCTTGGTTCTCCAGAAGTTGATGACACAGCTTTTCTTTTGGTTTATCTCTAACTGCCATTCCTTACACCATGCAGAAATAGCTTCTAGGTCATTTTGGAGATACTGGTGGTCTTCCGGATTGCTTATTTCTCTATAGATGACGGTGTCGTCCGCGAAAAGCCTAATTTTACTTCTGACTACTGAGCTGATATCGTTTATATAAATTAGAAATAATAACGGACCAATTACACTACCCTGTGGAACGCCAGAGACAACCTCCACTAAGTTCGAAGATTTTCCATCTATAACAACCATCTGCTTCCTATGATTTAAAAATTCACGGATCCAACTAACGATTTTAGAATTAACGCCTAAGGTTTCTAATTTCGTTATTAACTTCCTGTGAGGTACCTTATCAAAGGCTTTCCTAAAATCTAAGAAGATGGCATCGACCTGCTTATTCTTTTCTCCGCTTCTCAGTAAACAATTAACAAAAAGACCGAGCTGAGTATCACATGACCTACCTTTCCTGAAGCCGTGTTGACAATCATCTAACAATAAATTACTATCAAGAAATCGCATTATGTTGCTAACGAGTATATGCACGAGAATCTTACACGATATCGAAGTTAAAGAAATCGGTCTGTAATTTTCTGGGTTCTCCTTGTCGCCGCCCTTATGAATTGGGGTAACGTGCGCTAACCTCCAGTCGCTAGGGACCTCTGCGCGAGAAATGGATTTCTCGAAGATTATCAGAAGAAAAGGTGCTATTTCTTCAGCTAATTCTTTTAAAACGCGAGCAGGAATTTCTTCGGGGCCAGTGGCTTTGTTATGTCTGATGGAACTTAATTGCTTTGCTATTCCCGCCTCAGAAAATACTATATCGTCCATCAGGTCCCCCCTTATTACGGGTGCATAATGTACGCAGTGGTCGCTGACGGCTGTGAATGCTTTTACAAAATGACCGTTTAACAGGTTGGCTTTCTCTACGCTATCATGAATAACGGCACCCGAGTCATTACGCAGGGAAGGTATTGTAGGGCCTCTACCTTGGACCTCTCTCACTCTCTTTACTATATCAATTACTTTCTTCTAACAATCCACATTACCTTGCAACGGAATTCAGGAGTATAGACACTGTATATAACCGTAATACCAGAGGGGGCCATAAACTCCTTATTCCTCAACACAGAACGGTAATATTCAACAAGTCCTTCATTGCAACTGCTTGCAGACTATGGAACGAACTTCCCCAAACAATAAAAAACTTGCACTCGCCCTCATCATTCAAACGACACTGCTATCTATCTCTCTTATCCTTTCAAAGGAACAGTTAAACACACTTAATGCTTCAATATTTCTCAATCTTGATTTTGACAAAACTATACTCATTGTGCATGATTTATACTTTTTTATTTTATTCATTTATTTATTTTTCTCCTCTATTTTTTGTTTAGTCATAACAGTGTTATTATCTATTCGTTTTGTCATTTTTCATAGGTTCATTCCATCAATGATGTATTCGTATTGTGCCAAATTTTTCCTGATGCATAGCTTTAAGTTTTTCATGTATTCATCTTTTGTTCTAAATATTCAGTTATTAATGTCTTTAGTGAATCTCAGTAGATTTCGCAGGTTTTTCACACCCCCCTTCTTGTGTGGGTGTTTTCCTGCTGTGGGTTTTTTGCATGGATTTCATTATTTCAGCATTCCTTATTTTTTCCCACAAAATTACATATTTTCTTTTCCAATTCTTGTATTTTTATTGTCACTTGTATTTACATAAAGTGCTATGTATTATTATATATGTTTCATGACGAGGGGTCAGGTGGAAGATGGGACTTCTTAGTCTCAATCTCGCACAAAAATAAAGACCTTATCAATCAATCAATCAATCCCTCTCTATTTCCTTTCCTCTCTCTCTCTCTCTCTCTCTCTCTCTCTCTCTCCCATCCCTCTCTCCCTCCCTCTCTCGCCCTAATAAAGACATCTATCTATCCCTTCCTCTTTCCCTCCCTTCCTCTGTCTCCCTCCCTCCCACTGTCTTCCTCCTTTTCTCTCTCCCTCCCTCCCTCTCGCTGTCCCTCTCTCCCTCCCTTCCTCTCTCTTCCATTCTCTCCCTCCCTTCCTCTCTCTTTCATTCTCTCCCTCCCTCTCTTTTCTCCCACCTCTCCCCTCTCTCATTACGTGCTGTCCCAATCCATAGCTCTCCCTCTTTATCTCTTTCCTCCCCTCCTTTTCCGATTCTATACCTCCCTTACTCTCTATCTACCTTCCATTCTATATCCCTCCCTTCCTATCTCCCTCCCCACATCCTTCTCTCTCCTACTCCACATTTGTATAGTCGTTGAGATAAAAGAATCCAAACTAAATCCCAGTCCCATTAAGATTATGTATTTTCGCGAAATATACTACGATTACTGCCTGGATTATACCCAGTATCCCCAGTTTTGAGCCTTTTAATTCACGAAAATCACAAGTTAGGTGCAATGTTTCGCATAACTGCTAATAACTTACGAGATATATATCGTAGCTTGTTTAAATTTTCGGGATATATTTCATTAATATAAAGTTATTTTTATTGATATTTCCAACCTAGATGGTTTAAGTTTTCCATTTCCACTCCCTTTTCCTGGTCGTATTCCAAAAAGCATACATCTTTACATAGTGGCAAATCACAGTTCCGACACTTTCATGATGTTTGAATACCCTTACCGGAAGGGGCTCGCTCGTCTTTTGTTACTGCTGCAGATTGCGAACACTCTTTTGTTTCCTTTAATTTTTAAAAGTTTGTGTAAATTTCGTGGTGGAGGCACAGTAATTGGTGAGCTTCTTTTACGGCCCAAGCACTTACGGGAGGAGAAATAACATTTATCTAATTGTTTAAATTTAAATAATTTTTAACAGCCGCAACAAGAATTTCATAGATAAATTGAAATGTTTATTCGTTTTAATAAACAAAACTCTAAATAACCTTTAATTTTCAGCTCACTAACTTGCACCGTAGTATCTAAACATTAACCTATTTGTTTAAATTTTAAAAAATTTTAATGGGCAAACAAATGAAAATATCAAAATTTGTATAATCCTTATTTAGTTTTTTTTTACAAATCCTACCTCCAGAAAAAATTTCAGCTCCGTAGCACATTCGGAAAGGCATAAACTTTGAAAATTTGTTTAAACAAATGCGAATTTTTAGCGTCCGCATTGTTGCACTTTTTCGAGATTTTCGTTTTTTCCAGTCGGTTTTGCACAAAATCCTACCTAAGAAAAAAATTTCGAATCTCCAGCTCATCTGGAAGTGCGTAAACATTAGTATCCTCCTATATGTTATCTGTTATATCCTCCTCTGTAAGAAACGTATATTATAATGATATATATCGTAGCTTGTTTAAATTTTCAGGATATATTTCATTAATATAAAGTTATTTTTATTGATATTTCCAACCTAGATGGTTTAAGTTTTCCACTTCCACTCCCTTTTCCTGGTCGTATTCCAAAAAGCAACTCGTATATATTACACGTATGCGGGTGGTGGTGTGGTCGGCAAGGCAAAATCCTGTTTAAAATATGCGATTTAAATGTTTAATATGAGAGATTTCGAACGGTATGCGGATAAAGACGAATTGAATGAGAAACTTCATTAATTTTCCTAAAACATGGTTCAAATTCGAAGATCGTACGCGAATTATTTATAATTTTAATTTTCAAAAGAATAAAAGCCTGCACTTTAAAAAAAAATCTCTTTTTACGTGTTATTTTACGGGAAGTGGAAATCGCCCGCTGGAGTCGAACCCGGGTCTTTTCCCCATATACGAAGTATAGAGAAAGTATTGATTTTATCAAAAATAATCGAAATCAAGATTTCCACGGAAATACATGTTATAAGGTCCCCTCAACACGTTTTGACTATTTTCTCGATGATGTAGTCTGTACGTGATAGATTTTTGTGGGCGCTCTAACTCAAAAACTATTAATCAGGTCAACGCGAAATTTTATGTTTAACATCTTTATAAAAGTTAAAAGATCTGATTAATTTTTGGTAAATATCGGTGGACCGGAAGTGGGTGTTTACTCTTGTCACTTATCCGTTATTTTGAATTATTTGCTTTAATATTTGATAAATGTAAAAATGTATGGGAATAAACGTTGTAGGAAAGTTTATTTTCTACAATCTTTGTTTGAAACATTTTTCCATATAATGCATTGTTGAAGAGATATCTTATATTTTTCGCTGCCGCCACCACGCCACCTACCGAACACTATCGTTAACAATTGACGCTTAGTTACGTCTTAGCAACGCTCCTTTTTCTTTTCTTAATTGTCAACCGGGAGTAAATATTGACGATCCCAGAGCTAACAACATGTAATTTGCCATATAAATATGGAGAAAGTCATGTGTTGCCCACATTTCATAGTTATTTTCGTCGTTTAATTTCTAAAATCTAAATTAAACATTCCTGCGAAAATTCGACTTAATTGCTGTGGGTTGGCTGTGTTTGTACCGGTTTATACTGTTCGTGAATAGTTCGTACGTGTGACGCTCGTGAGAATGAGGGAAGAGATCCTAATCGAATTTGTGAGGAACCATATATTTCTGTATGACAATAAGCAAGGGGATTTATAAGAATGCGGCCAAGATAGCAAGTCCCATCTCCTCTATCAAGTTGTGGCCTACTTCTAAGCATTTCCCTAACTTCTACTCTGACTGTTCTATCCTGCTTTCCAGTCGAACGATACAAAACGCCTCAAAATTTCAATTCGGGTTTGTACAATTTTTCTTTGTAACCTACGTCGCATTATTTACGCGGGATGCGTCTTATGATAACAATAAAATATAAGAACAACCAAATAATACCAACAGGCCGGTATAATAACAATAATAAAAGTAATTGTAACACACTTCGCTTAGTTCCCTCGCAACCTACTCCAAGAACGCTGTTTCGTTGAACGGTCGATAGTTGGCGATACTACTCCCGTCGTTCCTAAAAGACCCCCCTCCTAATTACGTAAATACACGTTCTTGAGGTCCCCCGAACACGTTTTTCCAATCTTCTCGATGGTGTTTGTCAGTGTGTGTGTGTGATAGCTTTTTTGTGGGTGATCTTAACTCAAAAACTATTAATCACGTCAACGCGAAATTTTATATTTAACATTTTTATAAAAGTCAGAGGAACTGATCGGTTTTCGGTAACAATCTGTCGACCGGAAGTGGGTGTTTACTCTTGTCACTTATCCGTTATTTTGAAATATTTGCTTTAATATTTGATAAATGTAAAAATGTATAGGGATAAAAGTTTTAGGAAATTCAATTTTCTACAACATTTGTTTGAAACATTTTTTCCATATAACGCATTGTTTAAGAGATATCCTATATTTTTAGCTGCCACCACCACGCCACCTGCCGAAGACTATTGTTAGCAATTGACGCTTAGTTACGTCTTAGTAACGCTCCCTTTTCTTTTCTCAATTGTCAACCGGAAGTAAATATTGACGACGATACCAGAGTTAACAACATGTAATTTGCCATATAAATGTGGAGAATGTCAGTTTATCCTTCCTGCAATTCTGTAGCATGGTTCTATGTTCGTACTCTGAGATTGTTTAGTGAACCCATCATCCTTTTCCGCTCAAGTAGATTCTTTTCTTCGAAACGTTCATACATGTATTCGGCTGTACATCGTATTGGCGTCGCGGTAATTTTCTCATAGAATTGTCGCGATTTCTTGAATTTAGGAGGCGCGATGGAACGAAAAAAATTTACTCGCGATTTATTCCGAAAAGTTATCTATTCCGGGTTGCTGGGACGAAGCCAACGACGACAAGTTTAAGAGGGCGATAAAAATCAGAGGAGTCTTATTTTTAGGATGGCTTCCAAAGGAAATAAAGCCTTATGAAACGGTCCTGTCGGCGTGTGAGTCCCATACTGGCAAGGTTTTGGACCGATTTTCGTGATACTTGGTATGAGGTTCGTGCTGCCAGGGGGCTCACCTCCGGGCTGTATTTTATTTCGCGAAGATTGAAGTCACGGGTTCGATTCCGGGAAGGTTTATTCCCCATTTGTTTTACATGGAAAGTCTCAAATCCATCGTGCAGAGATATTTTCTTTAACAGATTTAAATGTCTTACCGTTGTGATATCGGAGCGAGGTTTGCACTGTTATGAGGGGAAAATAATGCAGATTCTAATTCTTATCACCAAATTTTGATAATTGATCGTATTTTCTTGAATTTCTACTAAAAATAACATTTTTGTGTTTTGATCGCATTTTATCGGAATGTCGCCATGGAGACGATTGTTACTTAATTCGGCTCGACCACAGACGAATGAACAAGTGGGTTGTTTTCTTTTACACTAGACTACTCTTCAGCAGTGGACAGTTGATCCACGCATATCAGTGTATAACCAGTAACATTTATTAAATTCGTTTATTTAAAAAATTCTAATGTGGCCACCACATGACTTTCTCCCCCAAAATTCCAAATAGGTTACATAATAATAAATATTTTAAGAAAATGCGAGAAAATTTTGGTTTACAAAGAACAGAAATAAACTCAAACCATAGCCTTCTGATATTGGATATAGCCACAAAGCTCCAACAATTAAGAAAAGAAAAAAGAGCGTTACTAAGACGTAACTAAGAGTCAATTGTTAACAATAGTCGTCGGTAGGTGGCGTGGCGGTGGCAACTAAAAATATAAGATATCTCTTAAACAATGCATTATATGGAAAAATGTATCAAACAAAGGTTGTAGAAAATAAACTTTCCTACAACTTTTATTCCAGTACATTTTTACATTTATCAAATATTAAAGCAAATATTTCAAAATAACGGATAAGTGACGAGAGTAAACACCCACTTCCGGTCGACCGATTTTTACCAAAAACTAATCAGATCTTTCAACTTTTATAAAAATGTCAAATATAAAATTTCGCGTTGACCAGATTAATAGTTTTTGAGTTAGAGCGCCCACAAAAATCTATCATATACAGACAGACACACAGACATCGCCGAGAAAATAGTCAAAACGTGTTCAGGGGACCTTAAAACATGTATTTCCGTTGAAATCTCGAATTCGATTTTTTTCATCGGAACAATACTTTCTCTATACTTCGTATATGGAGGAAGTACAAATTCCAGATTGGCCAAATGGCGATAAATATATTAAGGAACTTCGAAAAATGTTTGAAGCCTTCATAAAGAACAGAATTAAACCCATACTTGACCTTCTGATATTGGATATAGCCATTAAGATCCAACATTTAAGAAGAAAATGGGGCGTCACGAAGACGTAACTAAGCGTCGTTTTCACCAAGGTGGCCTTCAGGTTGAGTGGCGGCAAAAAAATACAGTTGTTAAAATATCTCTTAAGCAACTAACTACGCGTCGATTGTTAACAATAGTCGTCGGTAGGTGGCGTGGTGGTGGCAGCTAAAAATATAAGATATCTCTCAAACAATGCATTATATGGGAAAATGTTTCAAACAAAGGTTGTAGAAAATAATATTTCCTACGACTTTTATTCCAATACATTTTTACATTTATCAAATATTAAAGCAAATATTTCAAAATAACGGATAAGTGACAGGAGTAAACACCCACTTCCGTTCGACCGATTTTGACCAAAAACTTATCGATTCTATTGCCTGCAATTAAAATGTCAAATGTACAATTTCGCGTTGATGTGATTAATAGTTTTTGATTCAGAGCACTCACAAAATTTTAGACTTGACAAAGAACAGAAATCAACTCATACCATAGCTTTCTGATATTGGATACTAGTAGAAGGTGCTTGCATACTGCAAGAATTTCATCTCACCTTGAAAAAACCTTAATTTTTTAGAGAGATATTTCATCATGGGAAATATTTCTTTAATTCAAAAGATTTCTCCTAGAGACCGGTTTTCGTTTTTTCCTTATGGAACAATAATAGAGTAAAACAATTGCTATTTTTTGCAGTTTTATGAATATTATACGTTTTCCACATTGGGTTAATAATGCCACACATTTTATGCCAAGTTTTAAATTTGCAGCACATTTAGAAGTGAAATAACATTTATCCAATTGTTTAAATTTAAATAATTTTTGAACGGCCGCAATAATAGAAAAAATGAAATTTTTATTCGTTTAAATTGAGCCGACCGAACTAAACCTTGGTGTTGATACACCCCCTGCCACACACCCTTGCGGTGGCTTGCAGGGTAAACCGTAGATTAAGTATTACCATGACGGCGTGTTTCGAGGCCACCTTGGGGCGACGAAAACCGTCTTTAAGGTATCAAGAAACTTTTTCTGGAAGGGGTCACGGGGTGACGTCGGTAGATATGTGGGAGAATGCTACGATTGCCAGCTGGCTAAACCTGCCTGCAATCGAAAGGTAGTCATGCATTCGGCTGGGTTTGCGACCCGTCCGTGGGAGAAAATTTTCATAGACCACGTCGGAAAAATTACGAGGTCAAGAAATGGAAACATTGCCATACTGGTCGTTGCTGACGCATTCGCTAAGTTTGTAGTTATCATTCTAGTGAAAATAATAGACGGCGAAACTACCGTCGCGGTCGGAAGGTCTTCGCTCATTTCGGGATCCCGGAAAGTATCGTCTCAGATAATGCATCCTTGTTTGGGTCAAGGTAATTTAAGGATTTCTGTTTTTCCTTGGGAAGGAAACACATAAGACTGGCCCCAGAAGCATCCGCAGCCGTCTCACGCCGAAAGGTTTTAAAAGGAACCTCAAATTTGCGCTCACCATCACGAAGACAGAACTAAATGGGATGAGAACATTCACATTTTGAACGTCGCGTTCAACTCCGCGTTCCGCGAATCGATTGGATGTACACCCGCCAGCATATTTCTGGGAAGAGGGATTAATTCTCCTTTGGAGGTACAGTGGGAGTTGAAGGATGGGTGGGTCAACGAGGATAGGAGGACCAGCACGGAGGGGCGGTGGAGAGAGGCGTTTCGGAGACTTGGGGCAGCGAACAGGCGAGTGGCGACCAGGTACAACAAGGGGAGGACGCATCACGATATTACGGTGGGTGACCAGGTCGCAGTTCGCACCCATCCTCTGAGCTCTGCTGTGAATAAGGAATCCGCCGGGACGAGGAGGGACGGCCGACATCCGAAGATGGTATGTATGTATGTATGCCCAGTCAATTCGCCTCTCTTACAGCACAAATGGGTATCTCAGAGGTAGTGCAATGAATAACCGGGGAGAGAGGAGGGAAACCCGGCATTTGCCTGCTCTTACGAAGAACACCGGGGGGGCCAACAGCTTAACGTCCCTTCCGAAGGACGGAACAGCTGAATTTGCGCGGTCTCCTCAAACCACGCAAACAGGGGGCCGGGTGACCTTGAGAAAAATCCTACTCGCGCACGATTCGTACCCGATGACTTTTTCAAGCATCGGGCGAGTAGCAGCCAGCGTCCTGACCACTACACCACCGGCACCCCTTACCGAAGATGGTCGGAGGAGTACGGGTTAGCTGTATCCGCTGGACGAGTCGAATGACACCCGGTGCTACTTCGGACAACGGCAGAAGCAGACAGCCCTTCTTGTCTTTTCCTTGGCGGCGGAATTGTGGACGGAGAGGAGGAGGATGAGCTGTATTTGACTCGGACTGCGACGGAGGCGTCGAGTTGTGGAGGGGCGGCGGGGGCTACGGAGGCACCAAGAGAGGGCTTTCTTGTTCCATTCTGTAGACTCACCTCGCCCACGGGCAGAATAAATTCATCATTTCTGAAACAGACTTTTAAATTCTGCCAGCCTGGCTCAAAATAGGCTAATCTTGAAGCGACTCGAAATTTTCAGCTCTCCAACTCGCCCCGTCGTATCTAAACATTTACCCATTTGTTTGAATTTTAAGAATTTTTAACTGCCAAACTAATTAAAATATCAAAATCTGCATAATCCCTATTTCGTTTTTTTTACGTTTCCTACCTATAAATAAAATTTCACCTCCGTAGCACATTCGGAAATACATAAACCTTGAAAATTTGATTAAACAATTGAGAATTTTTAGCGGCCGCATTGTTGCACTTTTTGAAGATTTTCGTCTTTTCTAGTCGGTTTTGCACAAAATCCTACCAATGAGAAAGATTTCGAATCTCCAGCTCATCTGGAAGTGCCTAAACATTAATATCCTCCTATACATGTATTATATCCTCTGTAAGAAACGTCGATATATAATGATAGCCACAAATCTCCAACAATTAAGAAAAGAAAAAGAAGCGTTACTAAGACGTAACTAAGCGTCAATTGTTAACAATAGTCGTCGGTAGGTGGCGTGGCGGTGGCAACTAAAAATATAAGATATCTCTTAAACAATGCATTATATGGAAAAATGTATCAAACAAAGGTTGTAGAAAATAAACTTTCCTACAACTTTTATTCCAATACATTTTTACATTTATCAAATATTAAAGCAAATATTTCAAAATAACGGATAAGTGACAAGAGTAAACACCCACTTCCGGTCGACCGATTTTTACCAAAAACTAATCAGATCTTTCAACTTTTATAAAAATGTCAAATATAAAATTTTGCGTAGTCCTGATTAATAGTTTTTGAGTTAGAGCGCCCACAAAAGGAACTGCCACACACACAGACAGTCGAGAAAATAGTCAAAACGCGTCCAGGGGACCTCAAAAACTGAGATAACATCCGCCGAAACCTCGAAATCATTCTCTCTTTTCGCGAAAACATAACGTTCCCCTGCATACCACGTTACGGAGCGAGTAACAAACAAACACATTTCGACAAGCGTATAAGTTGTTCGACTTACCGACGGCGAGTATAAGGAACGAAAGCGTCCTCATCTTCCCAGAAACGTCAACTAAGGGAGACGCAGGACAGATGACGATCGATTAAGGGTGATATTCGAAAGGCTGCGATGTTTCTGGTCTCGGAGGATGAGCGCCTTACTCTTTCGCTCTTCCTCATCTGAAGGAAGACTGAAATAGGGAGGGAGGGAGGGAGAGAGAGAAAAAGGGAGGGAGAGGGATTAATAGTGGAGGGAGAGGACAGAAATCGATTTTTGGGTGAGGTCTACCACAGACTACTTGGCGCCATGAGTCACACCCGTCAACAATGAATGAATGACGCGTTGCTTCTAAGGTTTCCAGGTTACAGTTTAGAGAGATGATGCGCAGGGGTCGTTATATCCGATTTGCTGGCCATAGACTCTATGCTTGCCCCTTGGTGCGTTCTTAAGAAATAAAGCAATTTGACGTGGATGCGTTGCATGGGGGGGGGGGGGGATGTTTCAAACAAAGTTTTTACAATATCAAATTTCCCACAACTTTTATTCCAATACTTTTTTGCATTTATCGAATATTAAAGCGAATGTTAAAAAAATCTAATGAGGCCACCGCGTGATTTTCCCAACGCCAGAAATATTTCTAATAATTCCAAACAGATTAAGCAATGAGGAACTGGGACAAAAATTTTTAAAGACTTGACAAAGGACAGAAGTAAACTCAAACCGTAGCCTTCTGATGTTGGATTATAGCCAAGGAAGATCCAACAATTAAGAAAAGAAAAAGGAGCGTTACTAACAAAAGACGTAACTAGGCGTGAAGTGTTATTAATAGTCGCCGGTAGATGGCGTGGTGGTGGCAGCAAAAACGTTAGTTTTTAAAATATCTCTTAAACAGTGCGTTATATGGGAAAATGTTTCGAACAAACGTCGTAGAAAATTAAATTTCCTAAAACTTTTATTCTTACACATTTTCACATTCATCCAATATTAAAGCAAATATTTCAAAATCTAATGTGCCCATATCCATAATATATATAATATATTATATATATAATAATATCCGTAATATTTCTAAAAATTTCAAGTAGCTTTAACGGTAATAAATATTTTGAGGAACTGCGAGGAAAATTTAGACTTTACAAAGAATGGAAATAAACTCAAACTGTAGCCTTCTGATATTGGATATAGCCAGGAATCTGCAACAATTAAGAAAATATAAAGGAGCGTTACTAAGACGTAACTAAGCGTCAAGTGTTTATAATAGTCGCCGGTAGGTGGTGTGGCGGTGGAAGATAGAACGAGTTTTAAAAATATCTCTTAAACAATGTATTATAT
The DNA here is from genome assembly GCA_028673005.1 of Tanypteryx hageni. Lineage (NCBI taxonomy): Eukaryota > Metazoa > Arthropoda > Insecta > Odonata > Petaluridae > Tanypteryx > Tanypteryx hageni. The sequence continues at coordinate 18,445,549 of CM054119.1, read as the reverse complement.
GAGAAAATGTTTCGAACAAAAGTTTTAGAAAATTACAATTCGTACGATATTCATTCTTATACTTTTTTACATTTACATCAAATATTAAAGCAAATGATAAAAAAACTGACCTATGATCATCCGATTTGAACTAATTTAAGGAAGCATTGATATAGTTTCATATTCTATCGTTGAAAGATCGTAGATTACAGGCGAGACTTAAGCTTATAGATAAATATAGGTCGGAGATATTCGTAAATGAAATGAAGGATATTTATTATTCGACAACCATCGTATATCGGACGGAGGGATAATGACTACAAGATTCGCGAAATAGATAGTAGGACGGAGAGGTATAAGAGTCCTTTTTCCCTAGGACAATACGTGACCACAATAGATAACTGAATAATAATTAGTTAGGAACTTGGTGCGCGGCACCCCCTGCCATCCACCGTCAAGGTGACTTGCAGGGTAATATGTAGATGTAGATGCACGGTATTTGGAATATATATGTTACGGTAAAGGTACGTAATTGGGAAATGCGTACATTTACCACCAAACTCGGTAAATGTAAGTTTAAGTTTCCAGAAATACGTATTATCCGTACATTCCCTGTAAATGTGCACTTTTACCGATGTGCCTTGGTAAATGTGGAAATAAGTAAGAATGAGCAATGCTACACTTTAATAATTATGTTAATTTATAACAAAAATCATCGAGGGTTCGGCTCCACTGGTATTATATTCTAAGATGAAGGCTTCCCAACCCGAGGGGGGAACGCAGTGAACGTGAAGAGGAACAAAAAACACTTCGACTAACTTACCCAACCCGGTGGGGCCGGGTAAAATTTCCCTTCGTGTTCAAATTTAGTTTAGTTGTGCACATTTACCACGAAATTTACACATTTATCGGACAACGCACAGTTACCGTACTTCTAAACTGCAACAGACGTTCGCGACGCCGCCAAGTTGTGGCCTGTGTTGCGACGTTTATCCACATTGACCAGTGTCTCTAGGTAAATGTGCACATTTCCCCAATCCAATCGGTAAAAGTACGTTATGCTTACATTTACCGAACTTGGGGGTAAATGTGCACGTTAACCGGGAAATGTACACATTTACCGGACTTCGCGCATTTACCGTGACATATAGCTAAGGAAAATAAGACACTAATCTACATTATACCCTGCAAGTCACCTTTTTGGTGGATGGCAGGAGAGGTATACTCCATGTCGGAGTATACAGAGTTTCCAAATGCGTTCCTTGAGATCGACAAATTTTATTAAAACTCTCCTGTATCAACGTTCATCAAGATAGGTCAATTGGTTCCCGAGTTGAAACGCACGTTGTGAAATACATGTAGGTCTTCATGTAAAGTGGTCGTAATTATCGTCCGATTGTAACCAAAATTGAAATCGTTCGACTAATATTAGTATAGCTAGTATTAGTATAGTATTTCACATACCTCCATCATGGTTGCCATTTCACTGGAAACGAGAGAGCGAAATTTCCATCCTATCTCGTAAAATGTTAGTGATATCGAAAATCTTTTCAAACAAAAGTTGTAGAGCTGGCCAAATAGAATATATTGTGTCCAATACGTTTCTATAATAGGTGTCCCCGTTTTCGCGAAAATCTGCGAGGAATGTCGAAATTATCCTTGAACTTAGAAATATTCATGAATGGATGCTTAATAGGCTCCTTACTTTGAATAGCAGATATCATTCAGACCAGAGGCGGGAAAACCACGGCTCCAGGGCCACATGTGGTCCGCCATGCCATTATGAAAGCGAACCGTAATACAAAATAGAGAAAATTTCATATTTGAAACTTAAAATTATGGCCGGAATCCCTTTTCCAGCGATGTGGGAATAAGATACTATTTATTATTGTTTTTCACTAACAGGATCCCTCGCATCATTATATATAGACGTTCCTTACAGATCAGGATATAAATAACGTAAACATATAGGAGGATACTAATGTTTAGGCACTTCCAGATTAGCTGGAGATTCGAATTTTTTTTCTTAGGTAGTATTTTGTGCAAAACCGACTAGAAAAGACGAAAATCTTGAAAAAGTGCAACAATGCGGCCGCTAATAATTCGCAATTGTTTAAACAAAATGTCAAGGTTTATGTATTTTCGAATATTCTACGGAGCTGAAATTTTTTTTCGAGGTAGGATTTGTAAAAAAAACGAAATAGGGATTATAGAAATTTTGATATTTTAATTTGTTTGGCAGTTAAAAATTCTTAAAGTTTAAACAAATAGATAACTGTTTAGGTACTACGGGATGAGATAGGAAGCCGAAATTTTCAAGTTATTTACAGAGTAGCGCATTTGCACAAATAAACATTTGAATCTCTCCGTAAATATATTGCGGCGGCCGTTAAAAAGTTTTAAAATTTAAACAAATAGATAAATATTATTTCACTTCTGTATAAGCTACAACGTTAAAATTTGGCATAAAGGCGTGGAATATGTGCATCGCAATGAAAGAGTAATAATATCGTTAAAATTACAAATTTCAGGTATTGTTTCAATCAAATATTTTTGCATGAGGGAAGAATGAAAATTGGCGTGGAAATGAAATCATTTCAATCAAAGAAATATCTTCCTGAAAAATTAAGGTTTATCGGGGTGAAATGAAACGCTTGCAGAATGCAAGCACCAACCACTTGTTATCTCATATTACTTCTGATGCGAACCCTAACGTGGCCCGTCGAAGAATTGTCATCTGTTTATGCGGCCCGCCTAAGAAACTGCAACTGTCAAGGCGAATTTTTGTCTGAAAAGGGCATAGGCGTAACGGAGGGGGGGGGGCTAAGGGCCATGTGAACCCCCCCCTAAGGGTTCCTCGAGGGGCCCCGAAGGTCCCGACTTACAGAACACCGGGCACCTGTACTGTATGCCTCATGATGTAGGGTTCTTATAACCATGATCGATCCAGCGAATGGCATTTGCATGTGCAGTGTCGTGATGCAAAATTTAAAAACCTCGAACGATTTGAAGGTGAAACAACATTATTCGGATTTGACGAGGCCTGTAACTTTTTCTCCGCTCGTCTACAGTCTTCTGCACATGTCGACAATGTTCCATTAAAAAATTTTCCCGCCGCTTCGTGCCACCTCGCAAAATTATAATAAATCTGCCTCCGGACGCGGTTAAAGCGTGCCAGATCACCCGGAAAGTTGGCAAAAAGTCCGATTATCATCCGATTTACGTAAGCATTCACGTCTGGTGATTTTAGGGGTCGTGTATTTCAAATAGGATGCGAAAAATGGGAAATTCAAAATGTCCGAACCAAATATTCAAAAGAAATTGTAACACCAATGCAGAAAATACTTATAGCTATAGTATCCGTTTTCACGCAAATCAGACGACATTTTTTAGAAGAAGTCTGCCGTATTGGATACACCATTTTGAATTTCATACCGTTGTTGATATTATATTTGAAATCGGCGACCCCTAAAAATGCCAGGTGCATATAAGTTAACTTATTCTCGCGGAGAAATTCCATAAAAAAAGGTCCGCCATATTGGTTCCACCATATGGAATTTCCTACTTTCTATATTTAAATTCGAAATAAGCGAATTCTATAACCCTCAGATGCGAATTTTTTTATGGAAATCGGAAGAAATTCCAGAAAAAATTCCGCCATATTGGTTCAGCCTTTTTGAATTTCCTACTTTTCATATTTAAATTCGAAATAAGCGAATTCTATAGCTCTCAGATGCGAATTTTCATGGAAATCTGACGAAATTCCAGAAAAAATTCCGCCATACTGGTTCAGCCTTTTTGAATTTCCTACTTTTCACATTTAAATTCGAAATAAGCGAATTCTATAACTCACAGATGCGAATTTTTCTATGGAAATCGGACGAAATTCCAGAAAAAATTCCGCCATATTGGTTCAGCCATTTTGAATTTCGTACTTTTCATATCATATTCGAAATGAGGGACCCATAAAACTGCCACATATGAATTTTCATGCAAATTGGATGAAAATTGGATTTTTGACCGACTTTTCGGGCGATCTGGCACACTGTGGAGGGGGGGAGGGAGATGGACGGGGGGTGGGGGGGGTCGCAGCAGGGCTTGGGGGCGCCAAAAGTCTGTCTCGGACCCCCCTGGAAAAAACCGATGCTGCGCAAATGGACAAGGGGAAGTTTACGACTTCATCCCGGAATTACGGGGGTAAAATGGTTTTCCCGTTTCCTGGGAAATCCCGGTATATCATAAAAGAGAATTTTACTATCTACCCTTGATCGTCCTTTGCGGTTCCCAAAGGGACCTCTGATTGCAACACTCTCTTTGCTTCCTAGTTGCTTAGTTTCGCTTCTAACGCAATAATAAGGAAGAAATTTATGTAGAGCGCTCACTAATGCTTGAATACTCGTGGGAATATATACTACAGTACTACAATTTTACGTTTTTAGCATTCCCACTTACAATTCACCTGATTCGTTTTCCATATCCTCCGATGAAAAAACTATATTAGTGTATTCCATGTTCACCACATGACTTTCTCCGTATCTGTAATATTTCTAAAAATTCCAAATAGGTTACATAATAATGAATATTTTACGAAATTGCGAGAGAATTTAAGACTTTGCAAGGAACAGAAATAAACTCAAACCATAGCCTTCTAATATTGGATATAGCCACTAAGCTGCAACAATTAAGAAAAGAAAAAGGAGCGTTACTAAGCGTCAATTGTTAACAATAGTCGTCGGTAGGTTGCGTGGTGGTGGCAGATAAAAATATAAGATATCTCTTAAACAACGCATTATATGGAAAATTGTTTCAAACAAAGGTCGAAGAAAATTAAATTTCCTACAACTTTTATTCCAGTGCATTTTTACATTTATCAAATATTAAACCAAATGTTTCGAAATAACGGATAAGTGACAAGAGTAAACACCCACTTCCGGTAGACCGATTTTTACCGAAAACTAAACAGCGGTTCTGACTTTTATAAAAATGTTAAAAACAAAATTTCGCGTTGACCTGATCAATAGTTTTTGAGTTAGAGCGCCCACGAAAACGCTGTTACATACGGCGAGAAAATGGTCAAAACGTGTTCAGGTAAAATGATAATAAATATTTTAAGGAACTGCGAAAAAAAATAAAGACCTAACAAACAAAAGAGGGATAAACTCAAACTGAAATTGGATACAGCCAGGGAGATCCAACAATTAAGAAAAGAAAAAAGAGCGTTACTAAGACGTAACTAAGCGTCTCTCCTATAAGCGTCTACATCTACATGTTACCCTGCAATTCACTTAATTGGTGGGTGGCAGGGGGTGCAATGCACCATAACCTACCTAAAGATTGTCTATAGCGTCCAGTGTTTGTAAAAGCTGAGTCCACGTAGCCTCGGTGGTAGCAGCAGGGAAAATATAATTTTAAAAATATCCCTTAAACAATGCATTATTACATTTAACTGTTCCGTAGAAAATTCGTAGAAAAATAAATTTCCCGCAACTTTCATTCTAGTAAATGCTTTACATTTTAAATATTTTAAGGAACTGCGGTAAAAATTTAAAGACTTCAAGGAACAGATACAAAATCAGACCGTAGCCTTCTGGTATTGGATGTTGAAGCTCCAAGTAGTAAGAAAATGAAAAGGAGATTAAAGTGTTTACAATAGTCGCCGGTAGGTGGTGGGGATTGATAGTGGAGGGAGAAGACATTTATAGATTTCTGAGCGAGGTCTACCACAGTCTTCTTGGCGCCATGAGCCTCCTCCTTAGACAATGAATGACGCGGAACAATGAAGGTTTCCAGATTTCAGTTTCGACAAGACATGCGTTACAATGGTCTCTACTATACATCTACATGATACCCTGCAAGTCACCTTTTTTTCCTATTATGTTCTCTTATCGTCTTAGGGATATATATATATATATATATATATATATATATATATATATATATATATATACACACTAGTAATCAGTGTTTGCATACTGGAAGCATTGGGAGCCGCCTGGAGTCGAACCGAGGACACCTACGTAATATGTCTCATATTATCCGAAGGCCTACTCATGACATCTACAAACCCTGAAAATTTCAGCGCAATATTCCTCTTAGTATTGTCTGCGCACCCAAATATGTTTTCCCTTTGCTTTTAAATGTCACGGTCTGAGAGTGACGTCATGACACTAAAGGTACTTTTCAATTCCTGGCACTATGCTCTCTCGTTCAGTCTTATTAACACGTAAAATAAATTCCCGAAGAAAAAGCATCGTCTCGTAGTCATGACAGAAATATTGGGCCATTGTTATGAATTGCATAAAATCCCGTTTTTATGCAGTAAAAATCAAATAATTGGACTAATTTGGAACGGATTCGCGTTCTACTTTCAAGAAAAGTAATCTTCGTTCTTTTTCCCCTCTTCTAATTCAGGTCCGGAGTTTGTACCTCAATTAAAAGAAATTTTAAAATGCTGTTATAAAAAGGCTTGTACGGATTTAAATGGTTTTCCAATGGGACTTGAAAATGGACGTTTTTGGGTGTAAAACATATGAGGAAATCATGGTGAATTTTTCTCGGGTTTCCAACCGGGTTGTCTCGGAGATTTCTTCCGACGTTTCGGCGACTAGCTCTGTTGAAAATGGACGTTTTTGGGTGTAAAACATATGAGGAAATCTTGGAATTTTCGACCATCACCAAAGTTCCCTCCAAATTTCAGCTCTGTACAATATCTAGAAGTACCTTAGGTTTGGTATCGTTATATGTAATATATATCCTCCGTATGAAGCAGCTATTTATTATATATATTTTTACGTGTCTCTTCGACGCCCCCAGCAGCCTGCCAGCTTGGTCCTCAACTTGGTGAGTGTCCGCTGGGCTTCCCTCAACACCTTGTTGCCACCCTCATCACTACCTTTTCTTTTCCTTTAGTTAATATATATATATATATATATATATATATATATATATAACAACTTACGGAAAAGGAAAGGTAAAATGAATATATGGATGTCAACAAGGTGTTGGGATGAGGAAACCCAGTGAGCACTCACCAATCAGACGACTTCAGGTTGGCGAGGCCCCGGGGATGTCGAAGCGACACACGTAAAATAACACAAAAACACAGAAACATCACAAACGTAAAGCTTTCGGAACTACTCCTTCTTCAGCTACAGAGAGAGAACTCATCCCAACACCTTGTTGACATCCATATATATATATATATATATATATATATATATATATATATATATACACACACACACACAAAAGTAGTTGGTGCTTGCATTCTGCAAGCATTTCATCTGACCATGATAAACATTAATACTTCAGAGAGAGAGAGAACATATTAGAAATATTTTTTTAATTCAAAATATTTGCAATTTTAAGAGTATTATACTTTATCCAATGTAAGCTACTAATTCTAAACATTTTTGTCAAATTTGAAGTTGTAGCACATCTTGAAATAATATTTATTTAATTTTTTAAATTTTTAAAGTTTAATACGGCCGCAATAACACTTTGTTGGAGCTTTTCAAATGTTTGTTAGTTTCAATGCCCTGAGCACTACCTAACTTTAAAATTTCAGTTTCCTAGCTTGCCCCCAAGTACCTAAACATTTATCTATTAGTTTAAACTTTAAGAATTTTTAACAGCCAAAGAAATGAAAATATCAAAATTTCTATAATTTTTTTATCACGTTTTTTTACAAATTCTACCAGTAAAAAAAATTTCAGCTTCATAGCACATTCGGTAATACATAAACCTCAAAAATATATTTAAACAATTGCGAATTTTTAGCGGTCGAATTTTTGAACTTTTTCAAAGTTTCCCTTATTCTATGTATAATTTGCTACAAAATGATTTCAAAAACTCAAACCTAGAGCATATAGTTTCCAAGATAAAAATTATCAAACTTTAATGTTCAATTGGAGTTAAAACAACCCCTTAAAATTAACAATTTTGAAATTTTCGATTTTTATAGTTGGTTATAAGAAAAATTCTATAATGCTGCAAAATTTCAGCTTCCTAAACTTATTAGATTAGTCTACACACTGGAATGCGTTTTCCCATGCTAACTTATGGGAGATATTCCGGGGTCTCTGGAGTCGAACCCAAGGCACTGTAAGCAAAAGTGACAATAATTCCTAATAGATATTGCGGCCATCTAGCAACACTGAAAATTTCATTTATCTAGCTTACCGGCAAGTGCCCTTAATAAATTTACAAAAATGGCGCAATGCTTTTCTTATGGGAAAAAACGTAACTTTCAGGATTTCTGGAGTCGAACTCATGTCGCTTAGGTGAGAAGTCTCATTTTATCTGTAGGTTTCTCCATCATATCTACAAAAACTGAAATATTCAGCTCTCTAGCTCTTGTAGTTTGGGCTGGACATTAGTATCCTCCTGTTATATGTTATGTGCTATATATATCCTGCTCTGTAAGAAACGTCGATATATGATGATATCCTCCGTATGAAGCAGCTATTATATATATATATATATATATATATATATATATATATATATATATATATATATATATATATATATATATTAATATATAATGTGTGGCATTGCGACGCCACCTATTTTGAGTTGATCCCCGGGTACTAAGGTGGACCTATAATAGGCGTCACCGGAAATTAATCCATTAATATTCGGCAATCGCTAACGGCGTCAGATCGCGTTAGACGCATATTTGCCCATTGTATTTTGTCAATTGCCCATTGTAATTGTTCATTTGCCATTGTAATTGCTCATTTGCCCCTTGTAATCGTTCATTTACCATTGCAATTGTTTAACTGCCAATTGTAATTGTTCATTTGCCATTGTAATTGCGTATCTGCCCATTGTAATTGATAATTTACCATTGTAATTGCGTATCTGCCCATTGTAATTGTTCATTTGCCATTGTAATTGCGTATCTGCCCATTGTAATTGATCATTTGCCATTGTAATTGCGTATCTGCCCATTGTAATTGTTCATTTACCATTGCAATCGATTATCTGCCCATTGTAATTGTTCATTTACTATTGCAATTGTTTATCTGCCAATTGTAATTGTTCATTTGCCATTGTAATTGTTCATTTGCCATTGTAATTGCTTATTTGCCCATTGTAATTGTTCATTTAAAGTTGCAATTGTTTATCTGCCCATTGTAATTGTTCATTTACCATTGCAATTGCGTATCTGCCCATTGTAATTGTTCATTTGCCATTGTAATTGCGTATCTGCCCATTGTAATTGTTCATTTGCCATTGTAATTGTTCATTTGCCATTGTAATTGCTTATTTGCCCATTGTAATTGTTCATTTAAAGTTGCAATTGTTTATCTGCCCATTGTAATTGTTCATTTGCCATTGTAATTGCTTATTTGCCCATTGTAATTGTTCATTTGCCATTGTAATTGCTTATCTGACCTTTGTAATTGTTCATTTACCATTGCAATTGTTTATCTGCCCATTGTAATTGCGTATCTGCCCATTGTAATTGTTCATTTGCCATTGTAATTGCGTATCTGCCCATTGTAATTGTTCATTTACCATTGTAATTGCTTATTTGCCCATTGTAATTGTTCATTTGCCATTGTAATTGCTTATCTGCCCATTGTAATTGTTCATTTACCATTGCAATCGTTTATCTGCCCATTGTAATTGTTCATTTGCCATTGTAATTGCGTATCTGCCCATTGTAATTGTTCATTTGCCATTGTAATTGCTTATTTGCCCATTGTGATTGTTCATTTGCCATTGTAATTGCTTATTTGCCCATTGTAATTGTTCATTTGCCATTGTAATTGCTTATTTGCCCATTGTAATTGTTCATTTAAAGTTGCACTTGTTTATCTGCCCATTGTAATTGTTCATTTGTCATTGTAATTGCGTATCTGCCCATTGTAATTGCTCATTTGCCATTGTAATTGCTTATTTGCCCATTGTAATTGTTCATTTGCCATTGTAATTGCTTATCTGCCCTTTGTAATTGTTCATTTGCCATTGTAATTGCGTATCTGCCCATTGTAATTGTTCATTTGCCATTGTAATTGCTTATTTGCCCATTGTAATTGTTCATTTGCCATTGTAATTGCGTATCTGCCCATTGTAATTGTTCATTTGCCATTGTAATTGCTTATTTGCCCATTGCAATTGTTCATTTACCTTTGCAATTGTTTATCTGTCCATTTTAATTGTTCATTTGCCATTGTAATTGCGTATCTGCCCATTGTAATTGTTCATTTGCCATTGTAATTGCTTATCTGCCCTTTGTAATTGTTCATTTACCATTGCAATTGTTTATCTGTCCATTTTAATTGTTCATTTGCCATTGTAATTGCTTATCTGCCCTTTGTAATTGTTCATTTACCATTGCAATTGTTTATCTGCCCATTGTAATTGCGTATCTGCCCATTGTAATTGTTCATTTGTCATTGTAATTGCGTATCTGCCCATTGTAATTGCTCATTTGCCATTGTAATTGCTTATTTGCCCATTGTAATTGTTCATTTGCCATTGTAATTGCTTATCTGCCCTTTGTAATTGTTCATTTACTATTGCAATTGTTTATCTGCCCATTTTAATTGCTCATTTGCCATTGTAATTGCTTATTTGCCCATTGTAATTGTTCATTTGCCATTGTAATTGCGTATCTGCCCATTGTAATTGTTCATTTGCCATTGTAATTGCTTATTTGCCCATTGTGATTGTTCATTTGCCATTGTAATTGCGTATCTGCCCATTGTAATTGTTCATTTGCCATTGTAATTGCGTATCTGCCCATTGTAATTGTTCATTTGCCATTGTAATTGCGTATCTGCCCATTGTAATTGTTCATTTACCATTGTAATTGCTTATTTGCCCATTGTAATTGTTCATTTGCCATTGTAATTGCTTATTTTCCCATTGTGATTGTTCATTTACCATTGCAATCGTTTATCTGCCCATTGTAATTGTTCATTTGCCATTGTAATTGCGTATCTGCCCATTGTAATTGTTCATTTGCCATTGTAATTGCTTATTTGCCCATTGTAATTGTTCATTTGCCATTGTAATTGCTTATTTGCCCATTGTAATTGTTCATTTACCATTGCAATTGTTTATCTGCCCATTGTAATTGTTCATTGGCCATATATATATATATATATATATATATATATATATATATATATATATATATATATATATATATATATATATATATATATATTTGTATTACAAGTATGAAATTTTGTTAAAATTGATGCGGAAAGTTCTGCACAAATATTCCTTCTATTGTGGCAGCCCTGCTTTCAATATCTACACCATAAATAGTTCTTTTTTCTTTTTTACGTTGAGCGCCTCCTCCCTACAAAATTTTGTTGAAATCGGACTCCCAATTCCTTCCAAATTCATAATTGTCGAAAAGTTTTTAAATTTGCAATTGTGGCACCCTTGCTGAGTGGATCCGGTCGAAATACGCCATCTTGGTCATTAATTTCTGCGAGTATTCTATGTACTGAATTTGGTTGAAATCGGTTCAGCCAATTCTTCTCTGATATATGCGTACGGATGGACATCACGAAGATATTAGTGCTTTTCAGCAATGACGAAAATCACTAAAAACGGATAAGTAAATACATACATTTTAGATTTGACAAAGAACGGAAATAAACTCAAACCATAGCCTTCTAATATTGGATATAGCCACAAAGCTCGAGCAATTAAGAAAAGAAACAGAAGCGTTACTAAGATGTAACTAAGCATAAATTGCTAACAACAGTCACCGGTAGGTGGCGTGGTGGCGGCAGCTAAAAATATAAGATATCTCTTAAACAATACATTTTATGGAAAAATGTTTCAAACAAAGGTTTTATAAAATAAAATTTCCTACAACTTTTATTCCAGTACATTTTTACATTTATCAAATATTAAGGCAAATATTTCAAAATGACAGATAAGTGACAAGAGTAAACACCCACTTCCGGTTGACTGACGTTTGCCAAAACCTAACCAACTCTTATCCCTTGAAGAAAAATGTCAAATATAGATTTTCGCGTCCATCTGATGGACAGTTTTCGAGTTAGAGCGCCCACAATATTCCTATCGCCCGGACATTCATCGAGAAAATGGTCAAAACGTGTTCAGGGGACCTCAAAAACGTGTATTTCCGTTCAAATCTCGAAGTCGATTTTTTTCGCGTAAACTTTCACTTGGCGCGGCTCCCCTGAATGCCATGCGGCCATTTATGAACTGCAAACCATAAAACTGAGAAACGTAATCGCAAATTTCTTCGTTTTACGTGACTATTAATGACTTTATCACATCGTATGTTTCCTAAAATTTCCCGATAAAAATTTATTTTAATCGTAAAAAAACTTATTTTTCGACATTTCGCCTTGCGTCCGAAATAATTTCGAGGAACGCCGTATGCCGCGCATGGAGAACATATGAGCGAAACGCACCCCAGAAAAAAACTCGATTTTCCGCTTACCATCTCCGAGGATCACCATCTGAAGGTTTCCCGCGCATCTTCAGCGAAACCGGTTGGCGACACGGCGCGTGACAAAACACGATCGGTGCGCTACGCCATTGAATCGTTATGTTGACGACAGAACCGTCTTACTTAGCGACAGATGTAAACAAAACATGCGATGTTTTTTTGTTTCTGGAGTTTCTCGAATTTTTATCTCAAAAACTCGTAATTGTGTGTTTTCGCGGACCTTACGGTAATAAATGCTGTGCTCTATCTGAATAATTTTTTTTATCTATACCTTAAGGATCTTATAAGAGAGAAACAAGGATTTTTCGTTGTTGTTCTGCCGAGAGAAACGTCTTAGCGACAGGTGTAAACAAAACATGCGATGTTTTGCTCGGTATTTTCTCTAATTTTTGTCTCCGAAGCTCTTAACTCGTAATTGTGTGGTCTTGGGGCACTTCATTGTTGTGAATGAAGTCCTCTGTCCGAATGAAATGTTCTAATCTATACCTTACAGATCATATGAGACAGTGGTGAGAAATATTTAGTACTAGATTTATCCGGCTAGTGCTGTTTAAATGAAATATGGAACGTATTTTATTACTAAAATTTAAATACTTTATTTAAAACTTTTCCTGTCGATTTTTGAAATACATATTATTTCATTCCAATGCTTCTATATGGACAATATAAAATACGTAAACAGTCAACGAAAATGGATTGAAAAAAACGTTGAATTCAAATTTAAATAAAATAATCATTATATATATAGACGTTCCTTACAGAGGAGGATATAACTAACATGAACATGGAGGAGGATACTAATGTTTAGGCACTTCCAGTTGAGCTGGAGATTCGAAATTTTTTCCTAGGTAGAGGGTTTTGTGCAAACCCGACTAGAAAAAACGAAAATCTTGAAATAGTGCAACAATGCGGCCGCTAAAAATTCGCAAGTGTTTAAACAATTTTTCAAGGTTTATGTATTTCCGAATGTGCTACGGAGCTGAAATTTTTTTTATATACAAATTTTGATATTTTATTTTGTTTGGCAGTTAAAAATTCTTAAAATTTAAACAAATACATAACTCTTTAAGTACTACGGAATGAGCTAGGAAGCTGAAATTTTCAAGTTATTAACAGAGTAGTGCATTTGCACAAATAAACATTTGAATCTCTCCATAAATATGTTGCGGCGGCCGTTACATTTTTTTTAAATTTAAACAATTAGAAAAATATTATTTCGCTTCTAGAAGTGCTACAATTTTAAAATCTGGCGGAAATGTGTAGCATTAGTACACCATAATGGAAAAAGTATAAAATTCTTAAAATTGCAAAGTTTGGGGATTGTTTTAATCTATTATTTTTACATAAGGGAAAAACAAAAATCGCTGCAGAGGTGAAATCTTTAAAATTAAAAAAATATTTTTAATGATGAAATATCTCTCTGAAAAATGAATGTTTTTTGCAGAATGCAAGCACCTTCCACTAGTATACTATATTGTAGCACCACTTTTAAGCACGATTGACTAAATAAGAATATTTATTAAGTAACTAAATAAATAAACCTAAACAACATTGTCATTTGACTTTAACAATGTAATTGTCGTCAAGGTATTTATCTTTAAAATAACGCAAATTTAGTCCAAATCAATGGGAATGAACGCGAAATGCGAGCGATTTCGAGTCAAAGAGGAAAAAAGACGATAATAATAAGAAACTATGATCATTCTTCTTAAATACTGCGCAGGTGCGAAGTCATTATGTCAATTTGTCGAATTTATATAAACAAATGAATGAAAGCCTGCACTTATAAAAGTCAATTTTTACGTGTTATCGTACGGGGAATAGAAGAATGCCAATAACTTTTTTATGGGATAACTGTCGGGAATTTAAACTATTCTACGGCCTTTCTTTTGGTGCCCCCAATACTCGCGTCAAGTTTCGTTACCACACCTTCGAAGGTACGGATTTGTATAGCATAACATACATACATCCAAACATTTGAAATTATAGCATAGATTTAAACATTCAAACATTCCTGCGAAATTTCAACCTTCCACCTAGTCGGAAAGTTTGTTGAAAACGCCTTCAAATTGATTAGGTCAGCGTCACATTACGGACAACGGCTATTATTATAGTAAATGGTTATATATATATATATATATATATATATATATATATATATATATATATATATATATATATATATATATATATATTTGTATTACAAGTATGAAATTTTGTTAAAATTGATGCGGAAAGTTCAGCACAAATATTCCTTCTATTGTGGCAGCCCTGCTTTCAATATCTACACCATAAATAGTTCTTTTTTCTTTTTTATGTTGAGCGCCTCCTCTCTACAAAATTTTGTTGAAATCCTGACTCCCAATTCCTTCCAAATTCATAATTGTCGAAAAGTTTTTAAATTTGCAATTGTGGCACCCTTGCTGAGTGGATCCGGTCGAAATACGCCATCTTGGTCATTAATTTCTGCGAGTATTCTATGTACTGAATTTGGTTGAAATCGGTTCAGCCAATTCTTCCCTGATATATGCGTACGGATGGACATCACGAAGATAATAGTGCTTTTCAGCAATGACGAAAATCACTAAAAACGGATAAGTAAATACATACATTTTAGATTTGACAAAGAACGGAAATAAACTCAAACCATAGCCTTCTAATATTGGATATAGCCACAAAGCTCGAGCAATTAAGAAAAGAAACAGAAGCGTTACTAAGATGTAACTAAGCATAAATTGCTAACAACAGTCACCGGTAGGTGGCGTGGTGGCGGCAGCTAAAAATATAAGATATCTCTTAAACAATACATTTTATGGAAAAATGTTTCAAACAAAGGTTTTATAAAATAAAATTTCCTACAACTTTTATTCCAGTACATTTTTACATTTATCAAATATTAAGGCAAATATTTCAAAATGACAGATAAGTGACAAGAGTAAACACCCACTTCCGGTTGACTGACGTTTGCCAAAACCTAACCAACTCTTATCCCTTGAAGAAAAATGTCAAATATAGATTTTCGCGTCCATCTGATGGACAGTTTTCGAGTTAGAGCGCCCACAATATTCCTATCGCCCGGACATTCATCGAGAAAATGGTCAAAACGTGTTCAGGGGACCTCAAAAACGTGTATTTCCGTTCAAATTTCGAAGTCGATTTTTTTCGCGTAAACTTTCACTTGGCGCGGCTCCCCTGAATGCCATGCGGCCATTTATGAACTGCAAACCATAAAACTGAGAAACGTAATCGCAAATTTCTTCGTTTTACGTGACTATTAATGACTTTATCACATCGTATATTTCCTAAAATTTCCCGATAAAAATTTATTTTAATCGTAAAAAAACTTATTTTTCGACATTTCGCCTTGCGTCCGAAATAATTTCGAGGAACGCCGTATGCCGCGCATGGAGAACATATGAGCGAAACGCACCCCAGAAAAAAAACTCGATTTTCCGCTTACCATCTCCGAGGATCCCCATCTGAAGGTTTCCCGCGCATCTTCAGCGAAACCGGTTGGCGACACGGCGCGTGACAAAACACGATCGGTGCGCTACGCCATTGAATCGTTATGTTGCCGACAGAACCGTCTTACTTAGCGACAGATGTAAACAAAACATGCGATGTTTTTTTGTTTCTGGAGTTTCTCGAATTTTTATCTCAAAAACTCGTAATTGTGTGTTTTCGCGGACCTTATGGTAATAAATGCTGTGCTCTATCTGAATAAATTTTTTTATCTATACCTTAAGGATCTTATAAGAGAGAAACAAGGATTTTTCGTTGTTGTTTTGCCGAGAGAAACGTCTTAGCGACAGGTGTAAACAAAACGTGCGATGTTTTGCTCGGTATTTTCTCTAATTTTTGTCTCCGAAGCTCTTAACTCGTAATTGTGTGGTCTTGGGGCACTTCATTGTTGTGAATGAAGTCCTCTGTCCGAATGAAATGTTTTAATCTATACCTTACAGATCATATAAGACAGTGGTGAGAAATATTTGGTACTAGATTTATCCGGCTTCTCAGGGCTAGTGCTGTTTAAATGAAATATGGAACGTATTTTATTACTAAAATTTAAATACTTTATTTAAAACTTTTCCTGTCGATTTTTGAAATACATATTATTTCATTCCAATGCTTTTATATGGACAATATAAAATACGTAAACAGTCAACGAAAATGGATTGAAAAAAACGTTGAATTCAAATTTAAATAAAATAATCATTATATATATAGACGTTCCTTACAGAGGAGGATATAACTAACATGAACATGGAGGAGGATACTAATGTTTAGGCACTTCCAGTTGAGCTGGAGATTCGAAATTTTTTCCTAGGTAGAGGGTTTTGTGCAAACCCGACTAGAAAAAACGAAAATCTTGAGAAAGTGCAACAATGCGGCCGCTAAAAATTCGCAAGTGTTTAAACAATTTTTCAAGGTTTATGTATTTCCGAATGTGCCACGGAGCTGAAATTTTTTTTATATACAAATTTTGATATTTTATTTTGTTTGGCAGTTAAAAATTCTTAAAATTTAAACAAATACATAACTCTTTAAGTACTACGGAATGAGCTAGGAAGCTGAAATTTTCAAGTTATTTACAGAGTAGTGCATTTGCACAAATAAACATTTGAATCTCTCCATAAATATGTTGCGGCGGCCGTTAAAAATTTTTTAAATTTAAACAATTAGAAAAATATTATTTCGCTTCTAGAAGTGCTACAATTTTAAAATCTGGCGAAAATGTGTAGCATTAGTACCCCATATTGGAAAAAGTATAAAATTCTTAAAATTGCAAAGTTTGGGGATTGTTTTAGTCAATTGTTTTTACATAAGGAAAAAACGAAAATCGCTGCGGAGGTGAAATCTTTAGAATTAAAAAAATATTTTTAATGATGAAATATCTCTCTGAAAAATGAATGTTTTTTTCAAGGCGAGATGATATGCTCGCAGAATGCAAGCACCTTCCACTAGTATACTATATTGTTGCACCACTTTTAAGCACGATTGACTAAATAAGAATATTTATTAAGTAACTAAATAAATAAACCTAAACAACATTAAGTCATTTGACTTTAACAATGTAATTGTCGTCAAGGTATCTATCTTTAAAATAACGCAAATTTAGTCCAAATCAATGGGAATGAACGCGAAATGCGAGCGATTTCGAGTCAAAGAGGAAAAAAGACGATAATAATAAGAAACTATGATCATTCTTCTTAAATACTGCGCAGGCGCGAAGTCATTATGTCAATTTGTCGAATTTATATAAACAAATGAATGAAAGCCTGCACTTATAAAAGTCAATTTTTACGTGTTATCGTACGGGGAATAGAAGAATGCCAATAACTTTTTTTATGGGATATCTGTCGGGAATTTAAACTATTCTACGGCCTTTCTTTTGGTGCCCCCAATACTCGCGTCAAGTTTCGTTACCACACCTTCGAAGGTACGGATTTGTATAACATAACATACATACATCCAAACATTTGAAATTATAGCATAGATTTAATTGTTGTTTGACGGATGCCATACACCGAGATACGAGTATATGTTTATTAAAGTAATTGCGTAAAGTGGAAGTTCTGATTTACGGACGCAGCTAAAAAAATCTGACGTGGCCATCACATGCCTTTCTCCATATCCGTAATATTTCTATAAATTCCAATTAGGTTAGATAATAATAAACATTTTAATAACTGCGAGAAAATTTTAAACTTTACAAAGAACAGAAATAAACCATAGCCTTCTGATATTGGATATAGCCACAAAGATCCCACAATTGCGAAAAGAAAAAGGAACGTTACTAAGACGTAACTAAGCGTCAATTGTTAACAATAGTCTTCGGTAGGTGGCGTGGTGTAGGCAGCTAAAAATATAGGATATCTCTTAAACAATGCCTTATATGGAAAAATGTTTCAAACAAAGGTTGTAGAAAATTAAATGTCCTACAACATTTATTCCAGTACATTTTTACATTTATCAAATATTTAAGCAAATATTTCAAAATAACGGATAAGTGACAAGAGTAAACACCCACTTCCGTTAAACCGATTTTTACCAAAAAGTAATCAGTTCTTCTGACTTTTATAAAAATGTTAAATATAAAATTTCTCGTTGACCTGATTAATAATTTTTTAGTTAGAGCGCTCACAAAAATCTATCACATACAGACAGACGGACATCATCGAGAAAATAGTCAAAACGTGCTCAGGGGACCTTAAAACATGTATTTCCGTCGAAATCTCGAATTCGATTTTTTTCAGGAGAACAATACTTTCTCTATACTTCGTATATTGAGAAAGTAAAAATTGATTACAAAATTAAAAATTCTGTGCATCACGTAATGAAGAGGATAGAGAGGGTTACCGAGGGTTATATCGATTATCAAAAACTGGAGAAGTTGGGCATGCTGCCCTACAAACCATATCATTTTGTCAGTATAATTTAGGAACACCCTGTATTAAGGACCACTCGTGCCTAATTTAATTAAAAATCCCTCCAGCGGTTTAGGACGCGAAAGTTAGGACGGCCGCGCGGACAGGCGGTTCCCCATGAGGGCGTTCCCCGTTACTCCCGCCTCTGGTAAAGAACTCCTTCAAAGCGAAACGCTCCTCCGGGGGAAAAAAACTGATTTTCTACTTACACGTTAGGAGTATAGCGAACCACGTTGTCCCCCTCATCTCCAACGGAACCGGTTAGAATCACGATAAGAAGGACGCGCGACAAAACACTATCGCCGACTCTCCCGTATCTCCGCGCGAACAGTCGAGTGTGTTACGGTATGTTCCTTATAGGCGATTGATGCCGACGAGGAAAAGGCGAAGAAGCTTTGGAATCAGGAGGACGCTGGAAGACAGCGGCGGTCGGGAGAATGAGAGTTATTTATAGACGGGAAGGGGCAAAAAGTGAAGGTCTTCCCGGAATTCTTAAGGCGCATGTGTGCGCGTTCCGTCGGCATGGAACAGTGGGCCAGTGGGTAAGAGGCGTAACCGCATAACATTGTATCCGCTTAGGCGAAAGATTCTCTCCCCAGGGCCCCCCAAACGGCCTCCAGCGCGCATGCGCCCCGAGGACAATGTGTCCATGCTGTTTTGGTCAATCTTATAGTTAGATAATCGTCTTTATTCGGGCGAAATTTAGACCATAAGGTCCATTCTTACATTTAACCCTTCGTCAATATAGTAAATATAAGAAATGGTTAAGTAATATATTACAATACGCATTACATAAACAGTATATACCTAAGGGAGGTAGAGAGAGGGAGGGAGGTAGAGAGAGTGGGAGGTAGAGAGAGTGGGAGGTAGAGAGAGTGGGAGGTAGAGAGAGAGATGAGGAGATAGATAGATAGATAATCGTCTTTATTCGGGCGAAATTTAGACCATAAGGTCCATTCTTACATTTAACCCTTCGTCAATATAATAAATACAGGAAAAAGAATAAAATAAGGTATAACAAAATACATTATATAAACATTATGTACCTAAATCATGCAAAGTAAAATGATAAAATTGAATACAGGTTTGTGTTTGTGGGGAAAACCTAGGTAAAAACAGGCATGTCCTCCCTAGTAAAACCCACACAGGAAAACACCCACCTAGAAGGGGGTTGTGAAAAACCTGCGAAAACCCTTGATAGTGTACATATGATAATATAATAATACAACATTAAATAGAAAGGAGTATGTACAGTGGGAGAGTTCGTATGTACAGTGGAAGAGTTCGTATGTACAGCGTAATTATATACCGCCATAAAAAAGTACACGTAAAGGTAATAACGTAATGTAAACAAGAAATATACAAGTATACAGAATGAGATGAAATATATACAATGAATGAATATAGAGAATGTTGTTGGGGCATGCATATTACAAGAAAGCAGGAAATGATATAACATACGTAAATAATATAATACAATACAAAATAAATAAAAACAATAGGAAATAAATAAAAACAACACACAAAAATATAAACAATAGAAAAAATATAAACAACAATACAAAAAATATATAAAAACAATACAAAAGTATATTAAAAAATACGGCATGGGCTCCCCTAACTTTGGTTTGCGGGCCACATGTAGGGACACGTCCTCCTTTATATAGGACGTCCGGGCGGGATCTTAACACCTGTCCGGAATTTGAATATTTCCTTCCATTGCACTTTAAAAAAAGTTATTTACGTCAATTTTTGGGAAATACGAAACCTGTCTTCGGACAGCGGCATGATGACGATGATCGCAGTGTGTGATTTTAACGTTTTATCCCTAATTATATCGCGAGGTGTTAAATATCGTTTTTGACGCTTTACTCTTTCATTTTGCTTTAAATTTTTAAACGAGTCGTTCCGCAAACCGCGGTAATAATAAAATGTGTCATATTATTATTCTATAATAATCAATTTAACTTTTATTTCCAAGTTAATTAATAAACCTAGGTTTAGGGTTTATATTTTTGTATATATTATTCGAGACATGCATAAAAAGTTGTATATTCCTATATATATATTATTTACATATTTAGTCTGCGTAGTCAGAATTATTATGTTTCGGATAACAAGACATAATAGCGCACGAAATTATAAATATTGCTGCATTTTGTTTTTATGCGTGAATGTTTAAGTAATAAAAACATTTGCGTTCGAAAATTAACTTTAATAATATTTAATTATATTTCCTTTACTGATATAACACCATAGTACAATTTTTTGTGTCAAAAAGATGAATTTTAAAAGTCCGGGTTTTGTCCGGATTTTCGTGATCTTGTTGTCCGGGAAGTGAGATTAAAAACCCTAGTCACGTGTAGCCCGCGAGCCCATTTAATGTGGCCCTAGAGCAGGGGTGGGCAAACTTTTTACGTGGCGGGCCGCATTAACAGTTGCAGCTTCTTAGGCGGGCCGAATTAACAGATGAAAATGCTTCGGCGGGCCACGTTAGGGTTCACATCGTAAGTAATGTGGGGAAATGCGAGGGATCCTGTTAGGGAAAATCAATAATAAATAATATGTTATCCCCTTAACATCACTGGAGAAGGTTTTCCGGGATTAATTTAAACTACAAATATGAAATTATCTGTATTTTATATTGCGGTTAACTTTCATAATGGCATCGCGGGCCACATAAAATGCCCTCGGGGGCCGCAGTTTGCCCACCCCTGCCCTAGAGCCTAAAATGTTTGCCATTTTTACAGCGGCAGATTTGCGTCTCCCGGGGCCACCGGCGCTAAAAATTTTGGTACCCCTGGCGGTAAACATTTGGGAGCCTCTGGCACTAAGCAGTCGGGGGCCCTGCTATCTGATCATATAGTGAAACCGCTTCTAAAGTCTATCCTGTTTTGTGGCACCTCATAATTAATTGTTTTTCTATTGAATCGTAGACAGGCTCCACTGATTTCTAAATTGAGACATTTAATATTTTTGTGATTATATATATACGAACATTTTTTTCGGGGCCCCTTACTTCACGGGGCCCCTGGCGCGCGCCATATGCGACCCCTCCTAAACCCGCCGCTGCATTTTTAGGTTGGTTTCCATGGAAACGGCCTTATGAAATGGTCCTGTGTCTGTGTGTGTAGTATCAACTTTTTCATCAATGGACCGAATTTTATGAAACTTGGTGTGAGGCCCGTGCTGCCAAGGGCCCACCTCCAGACTATATATTATATATATATATATATATATATATATATATATATATATATATATATATATATATATATATATCATTATATATCGACGTTCCTTACAGAGGAGGAGGAGGATATAACATATAGGAGAATACTAATGTTTAGGTACTTCCGGATGAGCTGGAGATTCGAAATTTTTTTCTTAGGTAGGATCTTGAAAAAGTGCAACAATACGGGCGCTAAAAATTCGCAATTGTTTAAACAAATTTTTAAGATTTATGTATTTCCGAATGCGCTACGGAGCTAAAATTTTTTTAGAGGTAGGAAATGTAAAAAAAAACGAAATACGGATTATACAAATATTGATATTTTTATTTGTTTAGCAGTTACAAATTCCTAAATTTTAAACAAATAAGTAAATGTTTAGATACTGCTGGGCGAGGTAGAGACCAGAAATTTTTAAGTTATTTAGAGTTTACTCAATACAAACGAATAAACATTTCAATGTATCCATGAAATTCTTATTGCGGCTGTTAAAAATTATTTAAATTTAAACAATTAGATAAATGTTATTTCGCTTCTAAATGTGCTACAAATTAAAAATTTGGAAGACATGTGTGGCATTATTAACCCACTGTGGAAAGTATAATATTTCTAAAATTGCAAAAATTAGCGATTGTTTCACTCCATTGGTGTTCCATAAGGAAAAAAATGAATATCGGTCCTGAGGAGAAATCTTTTGAATTAAAAAAATATTTCCCATGATGAAATATCTCTCTGAAAAATTAATGTTTTTTCAAAGTTAGATGAAATGCTTGCAGTATGCAAGCACCTTCTACTAGTATATATATATATATATATATATATATATATATATATATATATATATATATATATATATACATATATACAGGGTGTCCCCAGAAGTCCGGCCTCATAGGACAACTTTGTTATTTAGCAGAATATCTAAAAATATTAAGAGATCAAAGTTATTTCCAATAAGCTATTTTTCGGGAGAAATATTGATTTTTTTCGTCTAGGGCCTTCCGTTCGACCGCTACTCACTTGGCTCATCAATGGTTAAGTGACTCTGTCCCAGAAGTCTGCCCACATAGGGCAACTTTGTTATTTTGCAGAATATCTAAAAATAATAAGAGATCAAAGTTGTTTGCGATAGGCTATTTTTCGGGAGAAATGTTGATTTTGTTTGTCTAAGCAGGATAAGAAGCCTTGAAGAACTTCGGGAGAACATCCGTGCAGCATTCGCAGAAATTACTCCGCAAACAATGCTACGTGTATGGAGAAGCTTGAGGGAACGAATCAGAATGAGTGTACGCCAGCATGGATACCAATTTGAAAATTTATTGTAAATGTGCACTATACGCTGCTGCGTGAGTTTTTGGAGTTTTTATTCATTTTTGTTGCAACTCCTATGCACATAGCCGGCTCCTAGCTCCTTTATGTGGACGTAGGAATTTCCGCCGGGTCACTTAACCATTGATGAGCCAAGAGAGTAGCGATCGAACGGAAGGCCCTAGACAATAAAAATAAACATTTTTCCCGAAAAATAGCCTATTGCGAACAACTTTGATCTCTAATTATTTTTAGATATTCTGCAAAATAACAAAGTTGTCTTACGTGACCGGACTTGAGGAACAGAGTCACTTAACCATTGAGGAGCCAAGAAAGTAGCGATCGAACGGAAGGCCCTAGACAATAAAAATCAACATTTTTCCCGAAAAATAACCTATTGCGAAACACTTTCATCTCTTATTATTTTTAGATATTCTACAAAATAACAAAGTTGTCTTACGTGGCCGGCCTTGAGGAACAGAATCACTTAACCATTGATGAGCCAAGAAAGTAGCGGTCGAACGGAAGGCCCTAGACAATAAATATCAACATTTTTCCCGAAAAATAGCCTATTGCGACCAACTTTGATCTCTAATTATTTTGAGATATTCTGCAAAATAACAAAGTTGTCTTACGTCCCCGGTCTTGAGGAACAGTCACTTAACCACCGACCGCTCGTCTGTGAGGTGGATGCGACTGTTGTAATCGCTGCGTCCTAGTGCCTTCAAATGTCTATAGACGTGGTATAGTTTGTAGTGTTTTTCATAATGATCAGTTGAGTGGCGGCAGTCATCCAAGTCTCACAGAAGACATTATTTTTATCGTTGTTTTTGACTTTCATGTAAGTTTTTAGCTACAATAGCTATATCACATACTAGTAGAAGGTGCTTGCATTCTGCAAGCATTTCATCTCACCTTGAAAAAACATCATTTTTCAGACAGATATTTCATCATGAGAAATATATTTTTAATTCCAAAGATTTTCGTTTTTCCCTTATGTAAGTATAATAGATTAAAACAATCCCCAAACTTTGCAATTTTAAAATTTTTAATATTTCTTCATTATTGGGTACTTATGCTACACATTTCTGCCAAATTTTGAAGTTGTAGCATTTCTAGAAGTGAAATCATATTTTTCCAATTGTTTAAATTTTAAACATTTTAAACGGCCGCCGCAATATATTTACGGAGAGGTTCGAATGTTTATTTGTGCAAATGCACTACTCTGTAAATAACATGAAAATTTCAGCTTCCTAGCTCATCCCGTAGTACCTAAACAATTATCTATTTGTTTAAATTTTTAAGAATTTTTAACTGCCAAACAAATTAAAATATCAAAATCCCCATAGTGCCTTTTACGTTTTTTTGCATATCCTACCACTAAAAACAATTTCAGCTCCGTAGCACATTCGGAAATACGTAAACCTTGAAAATTTGTTTAAACAATTGCGAATTTTTAGCGGCCGCATTGTAAGACTTTTCAAGATTTTCGTTTTTTCTAGCCGGTTTTGCACGAAATCCTACCTAAGAAAAAAATTTCGAATCTCCAGCTCATATGGAAGTGCCTAAACATTAGTATCCTCCTATATGTTATTTGTTAGTTATATCCTCCTCTGTAAGGAACGTCTATATATATATAATGATACCCTCTTACCTTGCTTTGTCACCGAGATGTGTGGGTGAGAAGATGAAGTAGTCGTTGAGACGAGGCGTCTGCGTTATCGTGAACAAACTCAAGTGTCTCTAGTTAAGGGGTTAATCAACTACGAAGAGGTGGTTATAAAAATTCGCCTTTCATATCCTCGGCCCTTCGTAAATTAATCGAAAATACTCATCAGGAAGGGTTTGGATCTCAGCTAGTAATAATTCTTCTCGGGTGACGTCACTGAGACGTGAGAAGATGGTGATTCAGTCACTCTCGGTCTCGTAAATCGTATTACGTCATTCGTAATCGATTCCCGAATGCCACAGCGACTGTGCTTGGAAGAGATGAGGAAAATTGGTGTAAAAGTCGCAGCATCATAAGGAAAACTGAGCAGAGAGCGGTTAGCACTAAAGCAGTGATTAAGAGTTAAACACTCGTGACTTGTATATTATTAATTTTCTCATATATGAAGTACAGAGAAATTATTGTATTCCTGAAAAAAATCGAATTAGAGATTTCAACATCATTATTATATCGACGTTTTTTACAGAGGAGGAGGATACTAATGTTTGGGCACTTCCAGACGGGCTGGAGATTCGAAATCTTTTTCATTGGTAGGATTTTGTGCAAAACCGGCTAGAAAAAACGAAAATCTTGAAATAGTGCAACAGTGCGGCCGCTAAAAATTCGCAATTGTTTTAACAAAATTTCAAGGTTTATGTATTTGCAAATGTGCTACGGAGTTGAAATTTTTTTTGTGAGTAGAATTCTTAAATAAACGAAATAGGGATTATACAAATTTTGATATTTTAATTTGTTTGGCAGTTAAAAATTCTTAAAGTTTAAACAAATGGATAACTGTTTAGGTACTACGGGATGAGCTAGGAAGCTGAAATTTTCAAGATATGTACAGAGTAGTGCATTTGAACAAATGAAAATTTGAATCTCTCCATAAACATATTGCGGCGGCCGTTAAAAATGTTTAAAATTTAAACAATCGGGAAAATATTATTTCCCTTCTAGAAGTACTACAACTTTAAAATTTGGCAGAAATGTGTAGCATTGGTACCCCATAATGGAGAAAGTATAAAATTCTTCAAATTTCAAAGTTTTGGGATTGTTTTAAAGTATTATTTTTACATAAGGGAAAAACGAAAATCGCTCCGGAGGTGAAATATTTAGAATTAAAAAAAATATTTGTAATGATGAAATATGAAAAATGAATGTTTTTTTATGTTGAGATGATATGCTTGCAGAATGCAAGCACCAACTACTAGTAAACACACGTTTTAAGGTCCCCAGAACACGTTTAGACTATTTTCTCGATAATGTCTGTGACCGGAATTTTGCGGGCTGTCTAACTCTTAACACTATTAATCCGATCTCCATAAAATTCCATATTTAGCATTTGTATTAGACAGTGAAGAACGGCTTAGATTTTAGCTGAATTCAGTCGACCGGAAGTGGGTGTTTACTCCTGTCTCTTCTCCGTTTTTACTTTCTCCATATACAAAGTAAAGAGCTATTGTTTTCATGAAAAAAATGAAATTCGAGATTTCAATGGTAATATATGTTTTAAGGTCCCCTGTACATGTTCTGACTAGTTTCGCGATGATGTCTGTCTGTCTGTATGTGATAGATTTTTGTGGGCTCTCTTAACTCAAAAACTATTTAATCAAGTCATCGCAAAATTTTATATTTAACATTTTTATAAAAGTTAGAAGATCTGATTAGTTTTTGGTAAAAATCGGTCGACCGGAAGTGGGTGTTTACTCTCGTCACTTATCCGTTATTTTGAAATATTTGCTTTAATATTTGATAAATGTAAAAATGTACCAGAATAAAAGTTGTAGGAAATTTCATTTTTTACAACCTCTGTTTGATGCACTTTTCCATATAATGCATTGTTTAAGAGATATCTTATATTTTTAGCTGCCGCCACCCCGCCACCTACCGACGACTATTGTTAACAATTGACGCTTAGTTACGTCTTAGTAACGCTCCTTTTTCTTTTCTTAATTGTCAACGGGAAGTAAATATTGACAACGATCCCAGAGCTAACAACATGTAATTTGCCATATAAATATGGAGAATGTCACGTGTTGCCCACATCAGCTTATTTGTTGAAATATTTGCTTTAATATATGATGAATGCTAAAAAGCGCTTGAATAAATGTTGTAGGAAATTTAATTTTCTAAAACTTTTGTTCGAAAAATTTTCCTAAATGATGTATTGTTTAAGAGATATTTTTAAAACTTATTTTTTAGCTGCCACCACCATACCACCTACCGGCGACTATTGTAAACACTTTACGCTTAGTTACGCCTTAGTAACGCTCTTTTTAATTTTCTATATTGTTGGAGCTTTGTGGTTATATACAGTATCAGATGGTTACGTTATGAGTATTTCTGTTCTTTGTAGTCCAAAATTTTCTCTCAGTTCCTTAAAATGTTTATTGTCATTTAATGTATTTGGAATTTTTAGAAATATTACAGCTATGGAGAAAATCAGATTTTTTTAGCCAACTTTCCAGAATGGAAATAGGCTTATAGTTTTATAGATGTGTCTGTTTGTCTGTCCGCCCCCCCTATTAACCTTTGAACCAATAGACCGATTTTCGTGATACTTGGTGGAAATCTCTCGCTACTAAGGTCTAACTCCCGAGGATAGTTCTGGTTGCCAAGATTCTAAGTCCCGGGGTCGATTCCGGGAACTATATCCTTCCCATTTGATTTACGTGGGAAATCTGAAATCCATCGTGCAGGGTAATTTTCTCTCGCACATTAAAATATCTCAGAATTGTAATATCGGAGCGGGATTTGTACCATTCTCTTAGGCAAGGAATAGAAATTCAAATTCTTATCGTTGGATTTTGCTTATCGATCACATTTGTTCGAATTTAAGTTAAATACTTGCGTTTTTCAGTTTTTATCACTCATTATGAGTGTTGCCATAGCAACGACTATTGTTGGATTCGGTTATTGTATAGTCTGTTATATACACGCGTTGTTTTGCCACAATTATACGCGTTTAATTCTACCGTTCTTGTTTATAATATTTTATAACGCTAAATTATGAAATTTGGGATCACAAAGAGCAACTAAACCGAAGGTTCATTTAAAGTTTCTAAACCCAACGTAAGTATTAGATAAATAATTACGTGGAAAGTGGCCATTATAAATACTGCCTGTATCGCCTTGTTTCTACGTGCTATAACGCATAAACTTCTTGAAACAGAATTGTGTAAAAAAAATTCGTGTAATCTGGCGTGGTTATTCCGAAAATTTCACTTAAATCCTATCATAAGGTAAAAAGGATATAAATGTTTGTAATGAACTACATCAATATCGGAAATTTAAAATAAATACCCCTCCAGTCGTACTGTAGAGTGGCGTTTAACTCTAGCCAGGGGTTGTAAAGGTCGCACAATTTGTTAAAATATTTATCTTTCAGTCCATAAGCATTTGCTCAGAATCTTGATTTGAATAATTTTTCAGGAACCAACTGCCATACACCGATATCTCACAAAACAATTCTTTTGCTGCGTAATCACAAATGGACCCGTATCACGCAGCGGAGTATTTGAAAGGAATGATTATTATATAAACGTCCTGCCCTCCTTCAAAAAACCATCATTCTTTATGTTTGAATTATTCAACTGTTTTCCACAATGCGGCTTGTGCGCAAGAGAGTGAGATAGACTTATATAAATGTATTTCTTCGTCGTAAATTAGTAGAAAGAGGGGCAATGCCGAACATCAGCGGGTTCCAAATATTACAAATCAATTACAATTCATAAACAACTCCTACTGGACATACAGTTACCATTAATAAAAGCTAGTAAACTCATTTTTAGAGATCTTGTGTGCGTGTATTCGAATGCTTGCGTGTGTTTTCGTCTGTTAGGTCCCTGTCGTTGTCGGAAGGCACATAAACCTACAGGCCACTGTGTGCGATACTAGGTCCCTGGCGTGGTTTAATCTCCCGTAAACCTAATGTTATTTCCCCTTTCCTTTCCCCCTTTTTCCCTTTACCTCTTGGCGTGTATGTGTGCGTGTGTTTGTGGTTGCTTAGTAGGTCCCTGTCGCGGTCGTACCGACTCACAAACCTTCTTAGCAACGGTGTGATTTTTTGGGTCCCTGGCGCAGAGTAATTCCTCGCAAACCCGGTCCGGTTTCCTTTCCACCTTTAAGATTAGTGCTTGTGCGATTGAGTGAATGAATGTTTGAGTGACATCAGGTCCCTGGTGTGGAGTAACAACAGGTCCCTGGAGTGGAGTAACAACCCCTAAACCTGGAAGTTTGTAATTTTTATTGCCTTTTGCCTTTTCCTGCCTTTCCCCCCCCTTTTTTCATTGTGTCTCTCTAATTTTGAATTTTGCGGTCAAGGAGTTAATTCTATTTAACATTAATAAAAGCGCCTTAAGACAAAACATGGACGCAAACGATGGGTCCTTAGCCAATTGAGGGCTAGAATTTGGCTCCTCCTCAAGATTAGGATGGTTAAGCCGACAGAAAATATATGAGAAATCTTTAGCGCCCCACAGTTTGGAAAGCACTGCCGTACGTTGTCGTTCAAAGGGTGACCAGATAAATGCGCACAAGAAAAATTCCACCGTCTTTTTTCTTTGTCCTACAAAGTGAACAGTCAAGACTTTTGGTTTTTTATCAACAAACAACTAATTCAGACATATGTCAGTGATTTAGTTCTTTGTCAAGGTTTTGAATATAATTTTCATTACTGTAGCCAATCTCCGCAAGTATTTCAGTTTGTCTTCCACCTGCTCGTATTCCTGCGCAGAAGTGGCAACCAAGTCATGCAGTGCATCATATCTTCTCTTTTTCACCTCTAGACGACCTGCCTGTGCATTAGCCAGTGTCGATCTATGGCAAGCCAGGCCCCTCTGCAGTCCATCAAACAGAAACCACACGCTGGGATGACTGCAGTGGAATAGGGAATTAAGCGCATTGTGAAATCCCTCACAGCAGTTTGTAGTTTTAGGCGACCGTTCAAGAGCTGCATCATGATGATTCCATATTCTTATTGGAAACAGGGAATCTCTACCTACTGCACCCTCATTGTATGTGGAAAAGAAATACGTGAGCACCGCATTATAGCTATCTTCGTCTGGAAATGGGGCGGCAAGCTCATCAAAGACACTCCTCACATCATGGACTGGGACAGAGGTTAATGCAGAAAGGGACTTCAGCTTGAGTTTTATATTTATATCAGTTTCAAATTCAGTCTTCAAGCCAACATTGCTGAGTTTCCTGATGAGACTCTGATACAGATGGATTGACCTCAGCGTGTGGAAAGCTCACTGCATTCACGCAAGCCTTCTCAAAATCTACTAAAACCTTTTGAGGCACCAGATTTGGAACCAACAGCTTCACGATTTCAAACATTCTATTATAAGTATCCAAGTTCTTTTTCTGTAACAAAATGTAAAACATACATGGCGGTTATTGGTTACCCATCTTGGCATGCCACGTATACAGTTGGTAAAACATGTTTGGAGCTTGATCAAAGGTGCCATCTCCATAGATTGTATCTTTTTTCGATATAACCAAGAGTTCTTTATCACCTAAAACCAGTATTGTGAATGTGAGAATTTTTCTGTGCTTATTTTTCCATGTGAGCATTTTTCCGGGTGAGCATTTTTCCGGGTGAGCATTTTTCCGGGTGAGCATTTTTCCGGGTGAGCATTTTTCCGGGTGAGCATTCCTCTGTGTGAGCATTCCTCCGTGTGAGCATTTATCCCTGCGAGAATTTTTCCGTGTGGGTATTTTTCATGTGAGCATTTATGACGGTGGGGTTTTTTCTGTGCGGAATTTTCGTGTGGGCTTTTTTCGTGAGGGCTTTTGTCATGAAACCCGTTCAAAGATACCAGCTGGCACTGGAAAAAGGTGGTCGGTGGAGGACCCTAGCGGTAGCGATTACAATCACTCCCTCAGTACAGAAAGACGACTTGATCGAATGCGTTGTAGTTAAAGTAAGCGCTGTGTTTCCCCCCCCCCAATTTTGTTGTTTTCCAATCTCTTTGATATCTGTATAAAACTCAACCTGCCTGCCTGGCTGGGAGTCTGCCGTTTCCTTCAAATATTTCTCGCTTAATATCTTCGGATCTACCAAGTTTAACGAGATGAAATTTTCACAATCGTTAATCTCCCATGAGGTGGTCCCTGGAAAAATCAAACATCCCGGAAAAAGTCACGGATTCGACTCCGGGAGACGATTATATTTTCCCATAAGTTTACACGGGATTTTCGATTTTTCAAGGTGCAAGGTTTATTTCCTTCATTCATTAAAATATGTAAATATGGACCGAATTTCTCCATTTTTGTTTTATTCGAGGGTTAAAACTATTAAATATCTTATTCATGCTATGTTTAGATGTTATACGGAGGAATTTGTCAGAAATACGCATTTCTCTTCGAAATTTTATGGATTTTTCATGAATACAGGTTTCCCTCCCTTTTACGCGGGTTCGCTTTACGCGAATTCGCTATTACGCGACAAACTTATTGCCGCCGGAATTTCTTTTCATGCGTCTTTGATTCGCTCTCGGCCAGTGCAGTACAAATGGAAGAAAGTTCTCCGCTACACCACAAGGCGACCATTCGGCCCCTCATTGTCTCTTCTGCTGCGCGAATTAGTACCTCAGTAAAAGAGATGAGAGTGGATATTGTAGAGTGGAGATGAGACGGAGATTTCGTGTGATACTGCTCGAGAAGTTCTGTCATTCATTTTTCAGACAGATATTTCATCGTTACAAATATTTTTTTAATTCTAAATATTTCACCTCCGCAGCGATTTTCGTTTTTCCCTTACGTAAAAATAATAGATTAATCAATCACCAAACTTTGCAATATTTAAGAATTTTACGCTTTCGCCATTATGGGATACTGATTCTACACATTTCTGTCAAATAGTAACATAAGGAAGGCAACCCAACCCAACCAAATAATCTAATAAGTAAAGAAGTTTCATTGCCCACTTGAGTTATACGAAGTATAGAGAAAGTATTGTTTTCATGAAAAAAACCGAATTCGAGATTTCAACGGAAATGCATGTTTTAAGGTCCCCTGAACACGTTTTGACTATTTTCTCGATGATGTCTGTGTGTCAGTCTGTCGGTTTGTCTGTGTGTGATAGATTTTTGTGGGCGCTCTAACTCAAAAACCATTAATCGGGTAAACGCAAAATTTTATATTTAACATTTTCATAAAAGTTAAAAGAGGTGATTAGTTTTTCGTAAAAATCGGTTGACCGGAGGTGGGTGTTTACTCCTGTCACTTATCCGTTATTTTGAAATATTTGCTTTAATATTTGATAAATGTCAAAATGTATTGGAATAAAAGTTGTAGTAAATTTAATTTTCTACAAACTTTGTTTGAAACATTTTTCCATATAATGCATTGTTGAAGAGATATCTTATATTTTTCGCTGCCGCCACCACGCCACCTACATTGGAAAGGAATACCTTGTCGCATAGACTGCAAGGGTACTTAAGTTCCTCAGTGTGTAAGCATGTGAATGTCTAAGCTGCGTTTCCATTTATATTGCTTTTGACACACATTGCATGAATAGGCCTTCAATTTTGAATGTGAAGTCTGATGCGAGGACAAACCCCCTTTATAACGGAATGCCTTGTCACATAGATTACACACATATGGACATTCCTTCGTGTGTAACCTCATGTGGACAACTAGGTTGTATTTAGCTTTATATGTCTTCTGACACACGTCGCAAACGTACGGCTTTGACTCTGAATGCAAAATCTGATGCACCAACAACCTTTTTTTGGAATAGAAAGCCTTGTCACACAGACTGCATGGATACTGAGGTTCTCCCACGTGGGTCATCATGTGAATATTTAAGCTTTGTTTCCATTTATATTGATTTTGACACACATCGCAAATGAACGGCTTCAACTTTGAGTGTGAGATCTGATGCTGAGACAACCTATCCTTGGAATAAAATGACTTGTTGCATAGACTACATGGATACTGATGTTCTCCCGTGTGGGTTCTCATATGGACAACTGAGTATTGTTTCGATTGATAACTATTTTGACACACATCGCAAATGAACGGCTTTAACTTTGTGTGCATAATCTGATGAACCAACAACCTTTTTCTGGTATAGTATGCCTTGTCACACTGACTGCATGGATACAACGTCTGCACAAAGAAAAAAGAGCTAATTTCGGTCAAGTACAATGCATCACTCTCTTAGGAAAAACGCATAAACTCTAAGGAATACCACGGAGAACTGAACATTTTTAGCAGAAAAGGTTCCAAAAACATGTCATTCCAGCTACTGAAGGGTCGGGGGTCACCAAAGGCAAAAAGAATGGAACTCGGTCATCCTGCGGAATTTACAGCAACCGATGTGAGTACTGCATGGTCCACATGGTTCTGGGAAACCTCAGCAGGAAATAACCTTGACCCTCTATGTCTCGAGATGCCCATGAAACATCCCACCATTGAACCAACAGATATTATCACAAAGATGCATCTATCCAAAGCCTTAAGAGCAGGTATTCTAAAGAAAACCATTAGCCTATGTCTTATTCGGAGTTAAAATGTGAGGCTTTCAAAATAACACTCATAATAAAGGAAAAAGAAAAACCCTTCTTTTGCTCCCACTGTTTATGCAAAGCAAAAAAATGGAATGAAATAAATAATAGTTTTCAGTTTCAGAATTTTTTTTTTCGGTTCAACTACAGATAAAAAACGTTTTTTTTTGTTTTTGTTCGGTTCCAGTTCTATGCCGTCTTTTACCCAAAAATAGTGTGCCTTATACCCTGCTGGTACATTTAAGTATCAAAATTTTAAAATGTTCTATGGAAGATGTTATTAAATTTTTCCTAACAATAAATAGCAAGACTAAAATCTATTATTTCTAACTTTAGCCAGAAGATGGTGCAGTTTAATTTTATTCGAGTTTATAATCAGAAATAACATTTCTTAATAGTCATGCATGATAATTGATCGCCATTATGTCAAAAGGCATGTGTTCAAATTTCTCTTTAAAAACCTTTGATTGTTGGACAGGTATACATAGATATTGTTTATAAATCAATGTATAATGAAATTATCTATTGTTCAGTACTGAAATACTTATCCTAGTATTATTTTATAATTAGTTTTACATTAAAAACTAATCAATATTTTTTTGTTTGTATAGAATTTCTGGCTAATCAATCTCTTAGATTATAATAACTCCTTAAATACCAGACACACTCGAAAGGGAGGAGGGAAACATGGTGCGGGCATTAGCCAGCTCTTTAGGAAGAGCACCAAGGGGGCCAACTGCTTAAAATCCCTTCCGATGGACAGAGAGCTGACTTGCACACCTTCCTCAAAGGACACAAGTAGGGGAAGAGACGATTCTTAGTTGAAAAATCCGAACTACCTCACATTTGAACATGGAATCACTTCATGGAAGGCAAACACTCGAACCATTCCGTAGCCACCACCCTCAATAAACATGTTGTATAAAAAATACTGTGAACAAATGTTTAAAAAAGCATGATTTTATTTTCACCATAAACCATCACAAAATAACAGCAAGTATAGCACAATACAAAGTATGCAAATGTATAAAAAAAAACCCTTTCACACGTGGGATAAAAAATAAGATATGTTGTTACTTCCACCTGGCATGATAAATTAATGCAATGGGTGGGTTTATTTTTAGAAATGTATTCCAAAATACTACAGAGACCTCTGGTGGAAACCTTTTCAATTATCTCTGACGGTCCCGCATTTTTAAAAAAATTTCGGTTAGGTACCGGTTTTGCTCCAGCAACCACCATTGAACTGGTTCGAACCAGTTTTTTTCACTCCGACTTTGAATTTTAACGGAGAAAATTTCAAGAAGATTCCTAAATAATCTTTATTGTTTGATGTTATTTTTTATTTAAACTAAATACATCTTAATTATCGCAAGTTGCAAGCGTCCCCTCCTACCATGTAACGAACAGTAAAACATTGTATGAATTCCCTTCCTACATTTTTCGTTACTCGATTTTATACGACTCCGTAGCATGTATAAAAGCAATTAAAATTTTTTTAGGCTATTTTCCGGAATGGAAATAGATAATGAGACGAAACTGTCTCATTTTACATTATTCTCTCGTAATACTAAAAGTACTTGAAAATAGTTAAACGATACGATACCCTCGGTGACACTGCTGCTGCCAACCACAAATCAAATAGCATACAATGGATAAATGTCACAAAATGTACTAACAATTATATTGCAGTGACATAATACAAAGCACAAATATAGTACAATACTTAGTAGAAATGTCCACTTGAGGAATCACAAATGATATGGAAAAGGGTTCGATCGCAGATAACCTTTCCGCAGGTGCGTTCGCTCCGCTGTCTTCGCTCTCTCTCTTCGTCCTATCTCGCTCTCCCCCTCTCCTTCACTGCCTCTGCTCATGGCGATGTTGTCGGCTCGGAACTGATTCAGTTTGCAGAGAAGTGCCGGTAGATTGCGCTGCACTCGCGAACGCTAATTGGTTCTACCTTTGATCTACTAGTGTCCTCTTCCGGGCTAATGTCTGTTGCTATAAAAGAAGGCTACCCACGAAAATGGGGAACTCGAAAAACTGTCAAAAGTAGGAAAATGGTGCTTCCCCCCTCACTTTCGATGAGTTCACTCACTGTTTAGTTCAGCAAACAAAGTCACACACCAGAGTTTACCGACGCACCAGCTTGAAGCACAGCATAAGAATCCGAAAATAATCACAAAAGTTTCAAGGTACATAAACACAATATTATTATTACAAAATTACAAAATTAATGAGAAAGTATTATTTGTTAACAGGGCAAAATTGAAAATTAATAGCAACCATTAGATGAGAACGAGAAAAAAAAGGAATGCCAACCCTGGCATTGTCCGACCGTTAAGAAAATGCAAGAGAGAGTTAATAATTGGAGGACTAGATAGATTAGACTTGCCTCACATTGTATAAGTAAAGTGCCAAGTAATTCACAGTATATAAAAAAATCACTGTGAAAGGTAGTACATAGATACATATTACATAGATAAACATTTTAAAGTATCCTAGCTCAATTGGGGCTGGAGTACACTAACCGTGGTAAATAGTACCAACGGATATAACATGGCAAGGTTATTAAAATAATTCTGTGCCATGAGACATAAATAGATGTCTGGATCCATCTATCATGTCTGAAAATTGACTGCACCGAGCAGTATTGTGGCAATTGGCCAAGTAGATATCAATTTATTTTACCAGATTTGCACCTGGGGGCTGATTGCGATTATTATAAATCAAAGGGTGATGAGGTTGCTAATTCTCTACGCCGGAACATTATAATAATGATTCATAGGAATCAGTGACTCTGTCAACAGGACAGGAAAAAAAAAACACCTCCATGTGGAAATGAAAAACAAGACCCAAAATGCAATCACCCAAGGATACTCTCTTGCATGTATAACTAAACAAGCTCACATGACAAAGTAATTCTGAACATTAAAATACAATGGGTGATTCATTTTTCAAAGCCACAAAATCAAACTGTTATCTGATAGCCACATAAAGTTTCTTAAATTGATTAACAATAGTATGTGGTAATTGAGAATGACCAATATAACCTTTGGTCAACCAAAGCATTACATAATAGAAATAACATTAACACGTGATATTAAAAATAATCAATTATTTCATACCAGAAGAAAAATATTTCTTAACTTGACTAACATTTGCTATTCGAAAATAATTTGGGTTGTCTGGCTTCCTTAAAGACAGGGTTACAGGAGTGATTATCCTGTCGGCCACGAAGGGTCCTTCCCATAGAGGGGAAATTTTGGCAGACATTTTATTAAGTTTGGAAACTTTCGGCACAGCTCTGAACACAACCTGTTCACCTGGTGAAAAGGCTTGTGGAGAATGTCTAGCATTATGTTTGCTAGCAACATGCTGTTGTGATTTGGCCAAATTACTTAGCACCTTGTTTCAAAGTTGCTGCCCTGAAGCTGAATTACAATCAGCTGATGCCAATTCATTTGGCAAATCCCATTGAAGTGACAATGGGTGTGGAAGCTCATGACCCAAAAATACCTTAGCAGGTGAAACACCTGTTGAAGAGTGTTTAGCAGAGTTAAAGGCAAAAGTCAGCGCGGACAAATGCATCCCATTTATCATGGGCATCACGTGTGAAAGCAGATAAGGCATACTTCAGATTTCTATTAACTCTTTCTGCATGGTTGGGCCTGGGATAATAGGGGGCAGTATAAATATGTTTAATCCCTGGGCTAAAACACATGTCATAAAATAATTTGGATTTGAAAGAGGAAGCGTTATCTGAAACAATATATTTGGGAACCCCAAATTTAGAAAATACAAGCCTGGTTAGGATATCAACAACAGCTTTACTTGTTGAGTTTCTAACCGGTTGAATAATTACAAATTTACTAAAACCATCAATTATGATTAAGGCATAAGCATGACCAAATTTACTCTTAGGCAATGGACCGACAAAATCAATAAATATTCTTTCCCAGGGATAAGTCGAGAATTTAGCTGAATGACGACCAGGAGGTAAACAATTTCTGGGTTTAGTTATTTGACAATCATGACAGCTTTTAACTTTTTTGAAATATCTGCTCTCATATCCAACCACCAAAATTCACGGGAGATTTTATCACAAGTCTTTGCACTGCCTAGATGACCACCAATAGGAGAAGAATGAAAATATTGGAAGATCATCTCTCTTAAAGCAAGAGGAATTACAACTCGAGGCTTCTTAGATCCCAGGGAATGGTGACGCAATAAGTCGCCTTGCAAAGAATAATTCGGAATGGTTTTCCCTGATCTGATTTGCTCTATTATTTTGCACAAGTCTCTGTTCGAAGCCTGATGATGGCGAATATTAGTGAAGGACAATGGAACATGTTGCAATAGACAGGAAATTTCAACGGGGGTTGGATCAGAATGGTGATCCAAGATTCTAACCCGTGACAAGCAATCAGCAGCCCTATTTTTAGAAGCAGACACATGGTGAATGGTGAAACAAAAACAAGACAGTTCGCCATTGGAAAGAGTTCGAACACAAAAACTTCTGGCGAACACGAAAAACTGTCAAAAGTAGGAAAATGCTGCAGTATATAGTTTTGTAGTTGCGTCTATCTGTCCATCCCCCCTATCATCATTATTATTTAATGTTATCCTTTATTAAAACCAAATACATCTTAATTATCTCAAGTCAAGAAGACAAATAGATATCCACACGTAACATCACGCAAGCGTCCCCTCCTACCATGTAACGAACAGAAAAACATTGTATGAATTCCCTTCCTACATTTTTCGTTACTCGATTTTATACGACTCCGTAGCATGTATAAAAGCAATTAAAATATTTTTAGGCTATTTTCCAGAATGGAAATAGGTTCATAGTTTTGTCGTTGTGTCTGTCTATCTGTCCATCCCCCCTAATAACTTTTGAACTAATAGACCAATTTTCATGAAACTCGGTGGAAATCTCTTACTACATGGGCCGACTGAAGTCCCAGGTTCGATTCTAGTAACTATCCTTCCCATTTGATTTACATGGGAAATCTGAAATCCATCGTGCAGGTTATTTTTTCTTGCACATTAAAATATCTTACAATTGTAATATTGGAGCGAGTTTTATACTATTCTGTGAGGAAATGAATGAAGTTTCTAATTTTAATCGTAGAATTTTCCTTATCGATTGTATTTCTTAGAATTTCGCATAAACTCGGGGGATTGTGCCATTTTTATCACTCATTATAAATTGCTGTCATAGCAAGCACTATTTTTGGACTCAGATTCAGTATATTCTAGTATGTACATGCGTTATTTTTGCCACACAAACACGCGTGATCAATTTAAAATTCCATTTGAATATATTTGTAGTATTTTATAATGCTAAATTATGAAATCTTGGAACATAATGAGCTACATATCCACGATAACTTTCAAGCAATTAAAGCCAATATAAGTATTGAATAAATGATTAAATGGAAAGTAGGCATCATTAGTTCCGTATGGATCATTCTGTTTAGTCTTTAATTTTATGTGAAACCGTTACTCTTTCAAAAGTCAGAATACCTCAAAACTAGGACTGTGGAACGATCCTTCCTGAATAAGTTATAGAGAAAAATCCCACCATTGAACCAACAGGTATTATCAGAAAGATGCATCTATCCAAAGCCTTAACAGAGGGTATTCTCAAGAAAACCATTAGCCTTTGACTTATTCGGAGTTGAAAAGTGAGGTTTTCAAAATAACACTCATACTAAAGGAAAAGGAAAAACCCTTCTTTCGCTCCCAGTTTATGCAAATGAAAAAAATGGAATGAAATAAACAATAGTTTTGGTTTCGGGTTCAGAAAATTATTTTTTCGGTTCAAGTTCGGTTTCACTGCAGCTAAAATAAGGTTTTTTTTGTTTTGCTTCAGTTCCAGTTTGATGCCGTCTTATAACAAAAAAAGGGTGCCTCATACCCTGGTGGTACATTTAAGTACCAAAATGTTCTATGGAAGATGTTATTAAATTTTTCATAACAAAAAATATATTATTTCAAACTTTAGCAACAAGATGGTGCATTTTAATTTTATTTTAGTTTATAATTAGAAATAATATTTCTTAATAGCCATGCATGCTAATTGATCGCCATTATGTGAAAAGGCATGTGTTCAAATTTCTCTTTAAAAACCTTTGATTGTTGGACAGGTATACATAGATATTGTTTATAAATCAATGTACAATAAAATTATCTATTGTTCAGTACTGAAATACTTATCCTAGTATTATTTCATAATTAATTTTTCTTAAAAAAACTAATCAACATTTTCTGTTTGTATGGAATTTCTGGCTAATCAATCTCTTAGATTATAATAACTCCTTAAACACCAGACACACTCGAAAGGGAGGAGGGAAACATGGTGCGGGCATTAGCCAGCTCTTTAGGAAGAGCACCAAGGGGGCCAACTGCTTAAAATCCCTTCCGATGGACAGAGAGCTGACTTGCACACCTTCCTCAAAGGACACAAGTAGGGGAAGGGACGATTCTGAGTTGAAAAATCCGACCTCCCTCACATTTGAACATGGAATCACTGCATGGAAGGCAAACACTCGAACCATTCCGTAGCCACCACCCTCAATAAACATGTTGTTTAGAAAAGCATGATCTTATTTTCACCATATTCCGTCACCCAAAGCATAACAGAAGTTAATCATAAATAACAGCAAGTATAGCACAATACATAGTACAAAGGTATAAAAAAAATCCTTTCACACGAGCAATCAAAAATGCTCAAATTCACTTGCACTTCAAATTCTTGAAATATGTCCGCAGGTGCACGGAAGGGTACTGCTTGTTTGTGAAGATCTTCTAAGACAGGTCATACGGGTACGGAGTCCACTTGGAACGCAAATGTGAAATGTAATGCATGGTCAACCATTTCTTCATACAGAACGCTTTGTTACACAGATCACTTGAATATGGAGGTTCTCCCGTATGACTCATCATGTGTATGGCTAATCTATATTTTGCCTGATATCTCTTTTTACACACCGCACAACCGAACACCTCTAACTTTGAGTGAGAAATCTGATGCACTGACATTTCCTTGAAATAGAACGCCTTGTCACACTGACTACATGGATACTGACGTTCTCCTGTCTGTGAAGTGAACAACTAAGTTATACTTTGCTCGATATCTCTTTTGACACACGTCGCAAACTAAGAGCTTCAAGTTGGAGTGTGTAATCTGATGTGAGGAGAAACATACATTGGAAAGGAATACCTTGTCGCATAGACCGCATGGATACTTAAGTTCCTCCGTGTGAGCGCATGTGCATGTCTAAGCTGCCTTTCCATTTATATTGCTTTTGACATACGTTGCATGAATAGGGCTTCAATTTTGAATGTGAATTCTGATGCGAGGACAAACGTTTCTTGGAAATGAAAGTCTTGTCGCACAGATTGCAGGGATACTGACATTCTCCCGTGTGTGAACTTTTGTGAACAACTAAGCTGTATTTATATTTAAATATCTTCTGACACACATCGCAAACAAACGGCTTCATCTTTGAGTGCCTAATCTGATGCGAGGACAAATATTTTTTGGAAATAAAGGTCTTGTCGCAAAAATTGCATGGATATGGACGTTCCCCCGTGTGTTTCCTCATGTGGATGGATAAGTAGTATTTTGTTTGATATCTCTTGTGACAAACCTCACAAACAAATGGCTTCAACTTCGAGTGCGAAATCTGATGCGAGGTCAAACCCCCTTTATAATGGAATGACTTGTCACATAGATTACACACATATGGACGTTCCAACGTGTGTAACCTCATGTGGACAGCTAGGTTGTATTTAGCTTTATGTGTCTTCTGACACACGTCACAAATGTATAGCTTTGACTCTGAATGAAAAATCTGATGGGCCAACAACCTTTCTTTGGAATTGTACGCCTTGTCACAGAGAGTACATGAATATGGACGTACCTCTGAGTGTGACCTCATGTGGATAACTAGGCTGTATTTTGCTCCATATCCTTTGTCACACACGTCACAAATGAACGGCTTCAATTTTGAGTGCGTAATCTGATGCCGAGACAACCTCTCCTTGGAATAAAATGCCTTGTTGCACAGAGTACATGGATACTGATGTTCTACCGTGTGTGACCTCATATGTACAACTAAGCTGTTTTTTGCTTGATAACTCTTTTGACAAACATTGCAAACGAATGTCTTTCGGCCCAAGTGGAGCTTCATGTGCAACCTCAGTGAGTATGCTTTAATGAACTTTTTCCCACAAATGTGGCACAAGTGCGGCTTGTGTACCTCGTGGGTCTGAAGGTGTCTTGCCAGATGGGATCTACTT
Organism: Tanypteryx hageni; assembly: GCA_028673005.1. Lineage (NCBI taxonomy): Eukaryota > Metazoa > Arthropoda > Insecta > Odonata > Petaluridae > Tanypteryx > Tanypteryx hageni. The sequence continues at coordinate 18,403,604 of CM054119.1, read as the reverse complement.
GCCCACTTCTCTCCGCAGACTTCGCAGGCATACCTCCACCTGCATGTCTTCAGGCAATCATCACGCTCCGAGTCCTTCCCTTCCTTGCCTCGCACCACCACTCCGACACTCATCTGTTTGCTATCCCCTATTTCGACATTACTTGAGCCAGGCATGGTCTTCTGCATCATCGACTGAACTTCCTCTCGGGATTTGATGTTCCCATTGTGAGCCTAGCAAGAGTGAAAACAGTAATGGTGGTTTACAAAAATGTTTTGGCATATGATAAGCAGTCATAATTTATTAAGACATACACTCCAAAAAATACTTTCATAAAAACAAAACAAGATGCAAAATTATACTACATAAATGGAATTCAAGGAGATTTTGAAATTGTTCTTTATGAGAAATATGTATGAAACAGTATTGAAATTTATATCTCTGAAACTATATGTTTGTGGCATACTCCAATAGGGGTAATACTAACGCCCTGTAAGCAAATTCATTAGCCGTACTCGTACTCTTCTTTAAGCTCCTCATTACAAAGTGTAAGTTAATGTGCCCCTTTGTTACTATTTTATCTATCTTTTCCCCTGCCTAAACATTCAGTCAGCTTAACTCCTAAATATTTGCAGTGATTAGTGCGAGACAGTAATAATAAATACTCTCTATACTGGGGATTTGACTTCTTTGTGAATGATAGATATTTACATTTCGTTATATTCATTTTATTTCATCCACTCAACCACCACCTCCAAATCATTTCGCAAGTATTTTTTATCAACAGCATTCTTTATTTTCCTGGAAATAATGCAGTCCTCTGCAAATCTAATCTCGGATTTAACATTTTAATGTATATCATTACTAATAACAATGATGAAACGAGACTATTGATAGATAACTGAAATTATGTGAAATAAAAAAGTGGACACTAACAATGATTTTAGAATAAAATACAAACAACGCCCACACAAACAAAAAAGAGCTAATTTCGATAATGTACAATGCAGCACTCTCTTAGGAAAAGCGTCCAAATCTAAGGAATACCACAGAGAACTGAACAATTTTTTCATAAAAGGTTCCAAACACTGGCCATTCCGGCTACTGAAGGGTCGGGGGTCACCAAAGACCAAAAGAATGGAACTCGTTCATCCTGCGGAATTTACAGAGACCCATGTTAGTACCGCATGGTTAACAGAGATCTGGGAAACCTCAGGAGGAGGTAACCTTGACCCTCTATGCTCGAGATGCCCCTGAAAAATCCCACCATTGAACCAACAGATATTATCACAAAGATGCATCTATCCAAAGCCTTAAGAGCAGGTATTGTAAAGAAAACCATTAGCCTTTGACTTATTCGGAGTTGAAAAGTGAGGTTTTCAAAATAACACTCATAATAAAAGAAAAGGAAAAACCCTTCTTTCGCTCCCACTGTTTATGAAAAGCAAAAAAATTAAATGAAATAAATAATAGTTTTCGGTTTCAGAAATTTTTTTTTCGGTTCAACTACAGATAAAAAACGTTTTTTTTGTTTTTGTTCGATGCCGTCTCTTACCCAAAAATAGTGTGCCTTATACCCTGGTGGCACATTTAAGTACCAAAACTTTAAAATGTTCTCTGGAAAATTTTATTAAATTTTTCCTAACAATAAATGGCAACACTGAAATCAACTATTTCTAACTTAAGCCAGAAGATGGTGCAATTTAATTTTATTTGAGTTTATAATCAGAAATAATACTTCTTAATAGTCATGCATGCTAATTGATCGCCATTATGTGAAAAGGCATGTGTTCAAATTTCTCTTTAAAAACCTTTGATTGTTGGACAGGTATACATAGATATTGTTTATAAATCAATGTATAATGAAATTATCTATTGTTCAGTACTGAAATACTTATCCTAGTATTATTTTATAATTAATTTTTCTTAAAAAAACTAATCAACATTTTCTGTTTGTATGGAATTTCTAGTTAATCAATCTCTTAGATTATAATAACTCCTTAAACACCAGACACACTCGAAAGGGAGGAGGGAAACATGGTGCGGGCATTAGCCAGCTCTTTAGGAAGAGCACCAAGGGGGCCAACTGCTTAAAATCCCTTCCGATGGACAGAGAGCCGACTTGCACACCTTCCTCAAAGGACACAAGTAGGGGAAGGGACGATTCTGAGTTGAACAATCCGACCTCCCTCACATTTGAACATGGAATCACTTCATGGAAGGCCAACACTCTAACCATTCCGTAGCCACCACCCTCAATAATCATGTTGTATAAAAAATAATGCAAACAATTGTTTAAAAAAGCATGATCTTATTTCCACCATAATCCATCACCCAGAGCATAACAGAAGTTAATCATAAATAACAGCAAGTATAGCACAATACACAGTACAAAGGTATAAAAAAAAATCCTTTCACACGAGCGATCAAAAACGCACAAATTCACTTTCGCTTCAAATTCTTGCAATATTTCTGCTCATACACGGAATGCTACTGCTTGTTTGTGAAGCTCCTCTTAGACACGTCATATGAGTATGATTTCGACTTGGAACGCAAACAATTTCATGGTACAGAACGCTTTGTTGCACAGATTACATGGATATGGAGGTTCCCCCGTGTGACTCATCATGCGGATGGCTAATGTGTGTTTCACTTGATATCTCTTGTGACACACTGCACAACCGAATGGCTTCAACTTTGAGTATGTAGTCTGATGTGAGGAGAAACATTGGAAAGGAATACATTGTCGCATGGACTGCATGTAGGGTGACCATATTTTTTTTAGAGAAACTAGGACATTCCCATTTTTAAAAAGAGGACAAAACTAGGACATTTTAAACTTTTTTATTAACAAAAAATTATAAACGTTATATGATTTATTGATAAAATAGAAATTTCTTCTGATAAAATAAAACAAACATTCTTTTAAAAATACATTTAATACTTTTAAAAAATTAATATTTTCTAAGATTTTTGGCTCTTTAGTTATTTGATCTTAAAATTCTTGGCATTTCTTTTTCATATTATGTGTAGTAAACAATAAGCCTTTATTTACTTCAAACTGTAACAGGTTTCTTCCCTTTTGTTCATTGAATGTTCATCAATGAAGACCAAATATAGAAGGAATAAATACTATAATTTTTAATAATTCAGAACTTAATTCCAAAGTTTGACAAAAAAACACATTCCTTATGCAGTAGTTCATCAATTTCTTATTTTTTCCATGAATTTTATACCATGAAATTAACTGAACAGCCTTGAAGAATGGATAGGGTGACTATATATTTTTTATGAAAACTACGATAGCAGAGGAAGAAATTAATTTTAGGAAGAATACAAAAATAGGACTATAAATTTTTTTATTGCAAAAGATAAAAAACAGAAAATAGTGGCAAAATAAAATACATCTTGTTGACATAATAATTAAATAGGTATTCTTTTAAAAAAACATTTAATAATTCATTGAAATTAATATTTACTTGAAGATGAAATTTCTTCTAAAACTTTTGGTTCATTAATTATGTGGTTGTAAAATTCTTCACATGTCATTTGCATATTATATTTAGTAAATAATATTCCTTTAACAGCTTCAATTTTTAATTGGTTTCTTTCCTTTGTCCACTGACTATTTATCAATGAAAATACACGTTCAACATTTGCATTGTGGCCATATACACAGAAGATGAATTGTACAATTTTTAGTAACTCTGAAGTTAATTCAGAAGTTTTACATTGTTTAAAAAACATCACCCATTTCTCATTTGCAATTAATGTATTCCATTTCTCATTTTCTTGTTGTGTTTCCAAGAATAACTTTAAATTACGCCATTGATCAAACAGTTTTACATCATCGACTGTGACTCCCTTCTCACAAAGATATTCTAAGCAGGAATGAACATTGTCCCAAGAAGGAATTTCTGCCAAATCGATCCATTCTAAGATTTGAAACTCATCTAATGGTTTTAACCATGATTCAATATATTTTAAAGTACGGCCATACAAATTCTCGATTTGAACTTTAAACTGTGTGACTTCATTTTCCTTACCATTTTCTGTTGCAATTTTTAGTATTGAGCACACTTTTAACGGAAGAAATTTATTGGTTTTCCTCTCCTTGAGCAAATGAAAAACAGTCTTAAGGATTTTCCGCACTTAAATTATTGAAATACAGTCTCTTTCAATACGTTTTATATTTTCTTGAAAGACTGACATGAATGAATGAGTGAATGAAAGGTATGCCTCATTCATGTCATCTTCAAAAAATGTTTGCAATGTTGCTGGTGAATCTCCCAGCGACAGAAAATAGGATTTAAACCCTTCATAAAGTTCTAAAATGCGATTTATGGCTGGAAAGAGAGATAACCATCGCGTTTTGGTATAGTATAAAGGTTGCTTATACTCTGTCTCTACAAAATTGCAAAAGTCCTTTAGTGATTCAACTCTCACAGTATAAATAGAGAAATGATTTTAGATTACACTAACCAGCATTTCTATATTGACTGGTAGCCCATCAAAACTATGATGCACAGTATTATTTAAAACGTGTGCTGGACAACCAATTCCAATTAATTTATCATTAAGTTTTTCTTTTAGTTTAGAATACACATTATTTCTTCCAGCTCTTTTGACACCACTGAAGTTAGTATTACAGTTATCACCAGAAAAGGAGATACATTTAGTTATAATGTTCTTTTTGGTTAAAACATCACATATCATATTTGCAATTGTGTGTGATTGCTCATTGGGTTGATTAATTATATCTAATAATTTACATTTAGTTCCACCGTTTTGATAGTCAAAGTACTGAATTAAAATTGGGAATATTTTCATTGAACCATGATTGCTAGCATCTGTTGAAATGCTTATATATGGTATGTTCTTTAAATCATTCATTACAAGATCAATTGTATGTGGTCCAAAAATATTATTTATGATTGCCTCAGCCGTAGTCCTGCCACACAACATTTTTTGACAAATATGTGAATCAGGAAACATTCTTTTCATTAGCAGAATCCAACAATCCAGAGAGCGGTATGATTGGTGATGCATTACTGTATGATATGCTGCCATGCCTTCAGAAGCTCTGATGAGTTTAACATCCTTGTTAGGTACAATAAATTTTTCCAAAACATTTGATGAAGCCGATGCACATCTGGTGTTACGCTTACGTTTTTCAATGTTCAGATGTTCTTTCAAATCAAGTTTTCCTTTATTTGCAACAGAAATAACACTATTGCAAATGATACAGATTTCATCATGTTTATTTTTACCTTTCTTGAATGAAGGATGTTCTTGAAGCATTTCATTAGTTACTATGCACTTCCTTTTTCCCATTTCGGCTATTCTGAAGGGTACTTATTTAAGAAAGTAAGAATAATTGCATGAAAATTTTCCTATCTGAAAAGTGATAAACGATAAATTATATTATAGTAATTTTATTTGTAAATAAAATTGTAAGTTAATGTAGTTTACAGATAATTTCCACTTCAGGTATGTAATATACTTAGCATATTTTAGAAAAGTAATGTATTTATTACTGATTATACAAATTATTTTACACCCATATCTATGTTTATTTACATTATTTCAACACACTTAATGGGCGGACAGTGCATTCTATTGAAAAACAATAGCAACTACTTGCCTGGGATACTAGTGGTGATGGACCAAAAAGTGCTGAACATGCACATCACCAGATACAAGCATAAAACGATTATTCCATGTTTTTGCAGCAATTCTGCATACCATACATTGCTTTCTTTTGAAAAACAGTAGCAACTACTTGCCAGGGACAAAAACATAAAACGATACTTTGATATTATCGATGTTTTTGCTGCGATAGTGCGTACTGTGGTACTTTTCTGTTATAGCCACCGTAACTTCTGCGCTATCTATTGGCGGCCGCGTAAGCTATAATGCTCTCCATTGACATAGGTATGACAGCACGTGTGGTCTGTGATATTTATTGAAAACCCGACGATAGCGCAGCAGTCACGGTGGATATAACAGAAAAGTACCCGTACTGTATGTACCATAATTTGTTTGGGTATCACTCACATTCTTATAAGTGATGCTTACATGAATACAGAGGGTGTAAAAATTTAAAGTGAATGTAAATCTCGAGTTGTAAATAGAAAAACTAGGACAAACGAGGACAAATTTTAAAAACCCGCGAGGACGTCCGAGGACACCTTAAAAAAGAGGACATGTCCTCGGAAACCCGGACGTATGGTCACCCTAACTGCATGGATACTTAAGTTCCTCTGTGCATTCTATTCTATTCCGAGGAATAGAATAGAATGCCATGTTGCATAGATTACACACCTATGGATGTTCCTCCATGTGTGACTGCATGTGGACAACTAATCTGTATTTAGCGTTATGTGTCTTGTGACATATATCGCAAACGTACGGCATTGACTCTGAAAGCAAAATCTGATGCACCAACAACCTTTTTTTTGCAATAGTACGCCTTGTCACACAGACTTCATGGATACTGAGGTTCTCTGGTGTGGGTTCTCATATGAATATTTAAGGTGTGCTTCCATTTATATCTGTTTTGACACACATCACAAACGAATGGCTTCAGTTTCGAATGTGAAATTTGATGCTGAGACAACATAACCTTGGAATAAAATGTCTTGTTGCATAGACAACACAAATACTGAGGTTCTCCTGTGTGGGTTCTCATATGGACAGCTAAGTATTGTTTCGATTGATAACTATTTTGACACACATCGCAAATGAACCTTTCTTTGGAATAGTACGCCTTGTCACAGAGAGTACATGGATATGGACGTTCCTCCGTGTGCGACCTCATGTGGACAACTAGGCTGCTATTAGCTTTATATGTTTTCTGACATATATTGCAAACATACGGCTTTGACTCTGAATGAAAAATCTGATGCACCAACAACCTTTTTTTGGAATAGAAAGCCTTGTCACACAGACTGCATGGATATTGAGGTTCTCCCATGTGGGTCATCATGTGAATATTTAAGCTTTGTTTCCATTTATATTGATTTTGACACACATTGCATGGATATGGCTTCAACTTTGAGTGTGAGATCTGATGCTGAGACAACCTATCCATGGAATAAAATGACTTGTTGCATAGACTACATGGATACTGATGTTCTCCCGTGTGGGTTCTCATATGGACAACTAAGTATTGTTTCGATTGATAACTATTTTGACACACATCGCAAATGAACCTTTCTTTGGAATAGTACGCCTTGTCACAGAGAGTACATGGATATGGACGTTCCTCCATGTGCGACCTCATGTGGACAACTAGGCTGCTATTAGCTTTATATGTTTTCTGACATATATTGCAAACATACGGCTTTGACTCTGAATGAAAAATCTGATGCACTAACAACCTTTTTTTGGAATAGAAAGCCTTGTCACACAGACTGCATGGATACTGAGGTTCTCCCACGTGGGTCATCATGTGAATATTTAAGCTTTGTTTCCATTTATATTGATTTTGACACACATTGCATGGATATGGCTTCAACTTTGAGTGTGAGATCTGATGCTGAGACAACCTATCCTTGGAATAAAATGACTTGTTGCATAGACTACATGTATACTGATGTTCTCCCGTGTGGGTTCTCATATGGACAACTAAGTATTGTTTCGATTGATAACTATTTTGACACACATTGCAAATGAACTGCTTAACCTTTGAGTGTGTAATCTGATGCTGAGACAACCTCTCCTTGGAATAAAATGCCTTGTTGCATAGACTACATGTATACTGATTTTCTCCCGTGTGGGTTCTCATATGGACAACGAAGTTATGTTTTGATAGATAACTCTTTTGACACACATCACAAACAAAAGGCTTTTGGCCCAAATGGAACTTCACGTGAAACCTTAGTGAGGATGCATGCATGTACTGTTTCCCACAAATCTGGCACCTGTGCGGCTTGTGTGCCTCGTGGGTCCGAAGGTGGCTTGCCAGATGGGATCTACTAGCACACTTCTCTCCGCAGACTTTGCAGTGATTCTTCCGCCTGCATGTCTTCCGGCAATCATCCTGCTCCGAGTCCTTCCCTTCCTTGCCTCGCACCACCAATCCGACACTAATCTGTTTGCTATCCCCTATTTCGACATTACTTGAGCCAGGCATGGTCTTCTGCATTGGCGACTGAACTTCCTCTCGGGATTTGATGCTCCCATTGTGAGCCTAGCAAGAGTGAAAACAGTAATGGTGGTTTTCAAAAATGTTTCCGCCAATGGTGAGCTGTCAAAATTTATTATGACATACACTACAAAACATACTTTCATCCAAACAAAACAAGCTGCAAAATTATACTACATAAATGGAATTCAAGGAGATTTTGAAATTGTTCTTTATGAGAAATATGTATGACACAGTATTGATAGATTGGGCGATTCTCAAAATTTATATCTCTGAAACTATAAGTTTGTGGCATACTCCAATAGGGGTAATACTAACGCCCTGTAAGCAACTTCTTTAGCCATACTCTTCTTTAAGCTCCTCATTACAAAGTCTAAGTTAATGTGCCCCTTTGTTACTATTTTATCTATCTTTTCCCCAGCCTAAACATTCAGTCAGCTTAACTCCTAAATATTTGCAGTGATTAGTGTGAGACACTAATTCTCCTGAATATAATACTCTATATACTGGGGATTTGACTTCTTTGTGAATGATAGATATTTACATTTCGTTATATTCATTTTATTTCATCCACTCAACCACCACCTCCAAATCATTTTGCAAGTATTTTTTATGAACATCACTCTTTATTTTTCTGTAAATAATGCACTCGTCTGCAGATAATGTAATCTCGGATTTAACATTAATCATTAATAATTATAATAATGACAATCAGTGAAGAAACGAGATTATTGAGAGACAATCTCAAATTATGTGAAATAATAATAGTTCTGTGGCCACTAACAATGATTTTAAAATAAAATACGAACAACGTCTGCACAAAGAAAAAAGAGCTAATTTCGGTCAAGTACAATGCATCACTCTCTTAGGAAAAACGCATAAACTCTAAGGAATACCACGGAGAACTGAACATTTTTAGCAGAAAAGGTTCCAAAAACATGTCATTCCAGCTACTGAAGGGTCGGGGGTCACCAAAGGCAAAAAGAATGTTTCCGCCAATGGTGAGCTGTCAACATTTTTTATGTCATGCTCTCCAAGAAACACTTTCATCCAAACAAAACAAGATGGAAAATTATACTCCATAAATGGAATTCAAGGATATTTTAAAATTGTTATTTAAGAGAAATGTATGAAACAGTATTGAAAGATTGGGCAATTCTCAAAATTTACACCTTCGAAACTATTAGTCATAATTATGTGGTCTCCCAGACTTATTTTCTAATAAATGAAGTTCTACATCCAAATAATTTTTTTAAAGCAATACCCCACAGATCATAAATACGGGGATTTTTAATTATTGTATGACAATAAAACTGTCTTAGCAACTGATATAAACGAAATATATGATGTTTTCCTCAGGATATTCTTGAATTTATATCTCGAAAATAATAACTATAATTATAACTAACGTTGTCCTATATCCAAATAATTTATACCTTACAGAACATATAAGAGCACGGGAGAGATATATATGGTTTTTGATTGTCTTGACGGATGCGGTATAACAAGACGAGCTTATTCAACTATTTTTTAAATTGGAAGTTTTAAAGGAAGGATGTAGTTCAAAATTATAATTGGGTGATGAATTTCAATAAGGATCACTCCTACGTAATTTAATCAAAATCCAGCCAGCAGTTTAGGAGAAGAAGGTTACAATGTATGGACAGACGAATGAGACATGCCCATAAGGTGCTCAGTTAATACAACTTCGCTGGTAAAGAACGCCTGAAAAATTACCATATTTACCTGAACCTAAGACCAGGATATTTCCGAATTTCAGATTGCAAGAATCGAGGGTAATCTTAAATTCGAATATTAACTCTTCAATCTTCCAATGCAGTTCGCATGCTTTTGCAACGCAGTTAACAAACGGTTCTAACACTTTTTCAAAATTTAACCCACAAAACCCCGAGTATTTCCCAGTAATTCAATTTCTTCTTAACAACTTTTATATCTACTTCAATTGATATATGTTCATGCATGTTTATCTCTCTATACTCTAAAATCGTAGTGGCCAACATGCAAAACGCTCACTCGGATGTAAAAATCCGAAGACTGACATAAAACTCTTAGGTACTTCTGAAATTTGGCCTGCACGTAGGTCGAGTGGCACAACTGAAGAGAAAAATCGAAAGTCACAAAAAAGTTAATATTTAAGGGGTCTTTTTGAACCCCAATGTTCCATTTCAATACCCCATAAGAAAAGCATGGGATTCAGTGCCAGGTTTTCGGAAAATGCATTTTTAAATTGCTTAAAATTGAGATGCAAATTCGGGAAAAGAACAGTTGTCTAGCTGAAAGATCCGAGTTCTTAATTTATTACGGCAGAATTCAAATGGGTGCCAAATTAGCGTAAATATCTGCTTTAAATCGGAAAGTGTGAATTTTTACTCTTTTCAACAATGAAAATATAGAATGACAACATTGGCAGAGTAGCAAAGCGGGGACAATGCATTACAACTCACGCCTTGTGTTCTTTCTCCGCACATAAATTTAGTTCAAGCTCGCTTACAAAAACCGCTAAGTAGGCATAACAAAATTTTTTTCGTATGTAATTTATGGGGTCGCTTACTAAGGGTGGGTTCACAAAACTCGAAGCTTATGTTACCCGGGGTGGGCCTGCAGTGGCAGATTTAAGGGGGGTCGCACATGGCTTGTGCCCCGTGAAGTAAGGGGCCCCGTGAAGTAAAGTGCCCATGAAGTAAGGGGCCCCATGAAGTAAGGGGCCCTGAAAAAATGTTCGTGTATATAATCTCAGAAATATATAATGTTTCATTTTAAAAATCAGTTCAATCTCTCTATGATTCCACAGAAAAACGATCGTTGAGAGGTGCCACAAAGGAGGATAGCCATTAGGAGCGGTTCCACTATATATTTAGATTGTAGGGTCCCCGACTGCTTAGCGCCAGGGGCCCCAAAATGTTTAGCAACAGGGGCCCAAAAATGTTTAGCAACAGGGGCCCAAAAATGTTTAGCGACAGGGGCCCAAAAATGTTTAGCGACAGGAGCTCCAAAATGTTTAGCGACAGGGGCCCAAAAATGTCTAGCGACAGGGGCCCCAAAATGTCTAGCGACAGGGGCCCCATGAGGCATAAATCCGCCACTGTGTGCTTGTAATATAAAATATGATAACATTCTTAAAACAAACATATTTGCTTATCGTATGTAGTTATATATTTTCACAGCAAAGTTAATTTGGTTGGTGGAAAGTCGTAGTTTAACAGGTTCGCTAAAATGGCTCCTCAGCCTCTCAAAGTCTGAAGACCACTGCGCTAACGTATTGCAAAAATGACCACGGCAGATATGGACCCGGACGAAAAGCCGACAGTCAAAGGACCGACAATCAAAGAGCCGAATACAATCGAGCAGAAAATAAGGGCCCACAACAGCAATTTGCAGAAATAACGCACTTACCCAATTGTAAGCCGATCTTGATTGTAAGCCAACCCCAGTTTATCAGTGCTAAAGACAATGTGAATTACTAGTTGCCTATAACAAATCAACAATCCTCCTGCATGGCATATAGAAGGATCATTGAATAAGTAAAAAGACAAATAATAATGACTGTAGAATGCTTTATAAAAATCTGGTGTGGCCACCGCATGACTTTCTCCACATCTGTAATACTTCTTAAAATTCCAAATAGGTTATGTGATAGAAAATATTTTAAGAAACGGAGGAAATTTTAGAGTTTACAATGAACAGAAATAAACCCAAACAGTTTTCTGATATTGGATATATCCACAAAGCTGCAACAATTAATAAGACGTAACTAAGTGTCAATTGTTAACAATAGTCGCCGGTAGGTGCCTTGGTGGTGGCAGCTAAAAATATAAGATATCTCTTAAGTAATGTATTAAATTGGAAAATGTTTCATACAAAGGTTGTAGAAAATTAAATTTTCTACAACTTTTATTCCAGTACATTTTTAAATTTATCAAATATTAAAGCAAATATATCAAAATAGCTGATAAGTGAAAAGACTTCTGGTTGACCGATGCTTACCAAAAACTAATCAGTTCTTGTGACTTTCATAAAAATGTTAAACGAAATTTTTCATTGACTTGTGTAATAGTTTGTGAGTTAAGCGCCCACAAAAAAAAACTGTTACATACACGGACATCATGGAGAAAATAGTCAGAACGTGTTCAGGGGACCTTAAAACACGTATTTCCATTGAAATCTCGAAATCGATTTTTTCATGAAAACAATACTTTCCCCTATACTACTTATGAAGAAAGTAAAAATGTATTGAAATTAAAAATATGGCCCTATTAATATATTACTCGAGATTCCCTCATTCAAAGTCAAAAGGAGTGTTAGATAAATTTAAATTCACCCAGAAAGTGAAGCGCTTGAAGTTTATTACATTCGAATACTACTGAATATCATTACAGAGGAGGAGGATAAAACATACTAGTAGAAGGTGCTTGCATTCTGCAAGCATATCATCTCACCTAGAGAAAATTCATTTATCAGAGAGATTTCTTTTAATCATAAAATTTCTCCTCTGGAACGATTTTTCTTTTTCCTTATGGAACGATAATGGAGTAAAACAATCACTAATTTTTTCAACAATGCGGCCGCTAATACTTCGCAATTGTTTAAACATATTTTTGAGGTTTATGTATTACTGAATGTGCTACGGAGCTGAAATTTTTTTTAGAGGTAGTGTTTGTAAAAAAAAACAAAATAGGGATTATAGAAATTTTGATATTTTAATTTGTTTGGCAGTTAAAAATTCTTCAAGTTTAAACAAATAGGTATATGTTTAGATACTACGGGGTGAGTTAGAAAGCTGAAAGTTTTAAGTTATTTAGAGTTTAATCTATAAAAACGAATAAATATTTCAATATATTCATGAAATTGCGGCCGTTAAAAGTGATTTAAATTTTAACATTTTAAATATTATTACATTTCTAGAAGTGCTATAAATTTAAAATTTGTAAGAAATGTGTGGCATTATTAACCCAATGTGGGAAAAGTATAATATTAGTAAAATTGCAAAAATTAGTGATTGTTTCACTCCATTATTGTTCCATAAAGAAAAAACAAAAATCGGTCCAGAGGAGAAATCTTATGAATTAAAGAAATATTTCTCATGATGAAATATCTCTGAAAAATTAATGTTTTTTCAAGGTGAGATGAAATGCTTGCAGTATGCAAGCACATTCTAATAGTATTCAATAAAGTCGTTGGAATTGAAGCACTCACTTCCCTCTTCCTCGCAGGTCTCTCCTCCCCTTACTCCCCCTTCAACCTCATTCACGCAACACACTCCCCTATTCTGAGCAGCTCACTTCCCTGCTTACCTCGCCAACCACCTTGCACCGGCACAAATGTAGGCTCCCACTGATGCACACCTTGGCACTCCGCACCTCCGCAGATTTTCAACCCATTCATACTTGTACATGCAGAGGCACGTTTTATGATAGGGGAGGGTTTGCGGCACTGCCTAGGCAGTGCAAACGGCACGAGTCACGTGGTGACGGAAGGAAGCAAGTCCTGCCAAATGTTAACGAAACTCTTTGAGGACTGTGTGCATGCGTGCAAGACCCACTCACACAAAGGCACAGCGAAGCACGCCCTTGCACAGTAACAAAGAATATTGTCTCTGTGCAAATCGCTGCTGAGAAGTTGCAGAGGCGTGCCACGCTCCAGCTTTAGTGGTAGCGGGTTCATTTAATAACATGGAAAGAATATTTTGTGCCATGCCGCGGCGTGCACCAGTGGGAGACGCCCTTAACAATGTAGCAACAATGAAGTGCACTACCCTCCTTTCTCCTCTACCAAAGTGTCCTGGGATAACAATGCATCGAGACATCATACCGGAATCTTTTGCCTTTGGCAAATTATATATAGATTTTATACTATAAAAATTTCAAAATAAACAGTAAATGCAACCTCCTCATAGTTCCATTTCTCATCACCTATGGCACCAGTCCCTATGGGAAAATTTGTGGGTAGTTAAAGACCAAGTACCAGAACTATAAGTTTATTTCGGCAACAGGGCAATTGTATTCAGTGGATTCCCTTTGGTACTTTCGGCACTTCATCATTTTGCCCCTATAATATTGTAAGCCCATCGAGCTTGTCGGACATGATACTTGTTGACCCTTTGCTCACTTTGGCTCTTCGGCATACTTCGGCCCTTCGACCATGACCTGTTCTGGCTAAACCTACCAGATATGGCGTGGTAGTAAAAGGGTTAAAAAGATGATCCAAACAGAACTTATGATGCCTACTTTTCATTTAATTTATTTAATACTTACATATATTGGCTTTGATAGCTTTAACATCACCGCAGATATGTTGCTCTTTGAGTTCCAAAATTTCATAATTTAGTGTTATAAAATATTACAAACACATTCGAACAGAATAATAAATTAATCAAGCATATTTGTGCGGCAAAAATAACACGTGTATACATTAGAATATACCGAATACGAGTCCGACAATAGTTGTTGCTATGGCAACACTCTCATAATGAGTGATAAAAACTGCAAAATTGCCAGTATTTATGCAAAATTCTAAAAAATTCAATCAATAAGGAAAATTCTACGATAAAAATTAGAAACTTCATTAATTTCCTCAGAGTATATTACAAAACTCACTCTTGATGTTACATTTCTAAGATATTTTAATGTACAAGAGAATATTACCCTGCATGATGGATTTCAGATTTCCCACGTAAATCAAATGGGAAGGATAGTTAGTGGAATCGAACCGAGGACTTCGATCTTCGCAACAGAAACTATCCTCGAGAGATCAGCTCCAGTAGCAGGAGATTTCCATCAAGTTTCATGAAAATTGGTCTATTGGTTCAAAAGTTAATAAGGTGGATGGACAGACAGACAGATGGACAGACAGATGGACAGACAGACATATGGACAGACAGCCACAGCCACAATGACAAAACTGTAATGGGTGAACGGAGACATACAATCTCCATCTTGCTTCCGTTCTTCCTTACCTTAATTTTCATTCCCTTTCCTTCTGGTATACACTGATGGCAGTCACATGTCCTTTTTCGATAGTTCCTTAAGCTATACCTGGTCTTGCAGGATCTTGATTCACTTCCACTGCTAGACTGAATCCTCACATGATGATCCTACCAATAATGAAACAAGTGTTATGAAAATGGGAGCTACACTTACACAGTATGAGAAAGTGTTTCATTTCTTGAGGTTAATTTAGAATAGTTCACTTAAAATCTTTTATACATAATTACTCAATGTCTGTCCGTCCATGCATCCACCCTTTTATCTGTTGAACAGTTGTCATAGAAAAATGCTGTGCATGCCAGTTTGTTCCTGCGAACAACGTTTATTTCCTTCATACATAAAATACATAAATATGTACTGAATATTTCAGTTTTGTACTTTATTTGATGGTTAAAACTTTAATATATCTTCTTCTTGCAATGTTTAGATGTTGCACGGAAGAGTTTCTCAGAAACACGCACTTCTTTATTAAATTCTATGGTTTTTCGTTTTTCGAAATTATAGTTGCAGCAACGTCAAACTTAATAGATTCCAACATTAATAACTGTAGATTATTATTATTCAGTAAACTGTGTGTGGGCTGCGGGGATTTTTGACGAGTGGCCAAAAGAAAAAAATCTTTTCCTTATTTAAATAATGGAACGTTACCTTTTTCGCAAGGGAGAAGCAATTAAAATTGCACATGTGCGTTAATTATAAAAACAAACATGAAATTCAAACAAAAACTATCCTCGGGAGCTCAGCTCCAGTAGCAAGAGATTTCCATCAAGTTTCATGAAAATTGATCTATTGGTTCAAAAGTTAATAGGGAGGATGGAGAGACAGACAGACAGACAGACAGACAAACATGAAATTCATATGTCAGTTGTCTAATTTTATAACTAGCATTGGCCTATTATTACTTTTAAACATGCAGATTTCCGACTGACTTCGCAAACGTTCTCTGATCGATTTTTTTTACCAAAAACTAATCAACTCTTTTGACTTCCATGAAAATGTTAAATATCATTAATAGTTTTTGAGTTAGAGTGCCCACAAAAATCTATCACATACAGACAGAGACAGACAGACATCATCGAAAAAACAGTCAAAATGTGTTCAGGTGACCTTGAAACATGTATTTCCATTGAAATCTCGAATTCGATTTTTTTCATAAAAACAATGCTTTCCCTATACTTTGTATATGGAGAAAGTAAAAACAAGAGTATGGCTTATATGCAGTGGCAGCATATATACAAGTAAATAGGGTATATGGTAGCTCAATCAATCAATGCTGGGAATGGCAGAGCACCCAAATAATTATGGAAGTTACCAGGTGTTTAACAAGACATAGAAACTGAAACTGTTTGCTTTCTTACCTCATCAACAGATACTTCCTCAGATACAATTTTAGTTAAACTCGAACTCAAACCATCTTCTATTCCATTTACAGTCTCATTATCTGCATTTTCACCTTCTGATATGCTTCCATCCATGAGAACATCCTGAAAAGCAAATATCATGAGCTAAGTTGAATCAATAGAGATGAAACCAGTTAATACAAATGAAAGGAGGGAGGGAGAATGAGAGAGAGAGAGAGGTGGAGAATGTAAGGGAGAAGGAGAAGAATGGAAGTGAGAGTTGGAGAAAATGGGAGGTAGAGCATGGGAGAGAGGTAGAATGGGAGAGGAGAAAGTGGGAGTGAGGAAGAGAGAGAATGGGAAGGAAGAAGAGAGAGAATGAGAGTGAGAGGAGAAAATGGGAGGGAGGGAGAGCACAGGAGGGAGGGAGGGCATGGGAAGAAGGGAGGTCATGGGAGGGGGAGCACGGGAGGGAGGGAGAGCACGGGAGGGAGGGAGAGCACGGGAGGGAGGGAGGGCACGGGAGGGAGGGCACAGGAGGGAGGAGAATGGAAAGGAGAGGGAGAAGAGGAAAATGGGATGGAGAGGTGGAGAAAATGGGAGGGGGAGAGAGGGAGAATGAGAGGGGAGAGAGAGAATGGGAGTGAGAGAAGAAAATGGGAGGGAGGGAGGGCACGGGATGGAGAGTACGGGATGAAGAGCACGGGAGGGAGGGAGAGGATGGGAGGGAGAGAACGGGAGAGAGAGCACCGGAGAAAGAGTACAGGATGGAGGGTGGGAGAGCACGGAAGCGAGAGCACGGAAGCGAGAGCACAGGAGGGAGGATTTCTTGTATAGATAACGCACAGGATATCTCTAAAAAATACGGTACATCTATTATAACTAGTGCAAAATCCTGTATATATGTTGAGAAGGGTTATATCATTTGTTATCTTTTATATATATTCACTCAATGTCTGTACATCCGTCCCCCATTTTATACCTTCAACAGTTTGTCATAGAGAAATGCTGTCAACACCATTTTGTTTCTGCCAACTAGGAGTAACCGGGAAAACTATTCCTTAAAATACATAAATATGGGCGGAATTGGTTTTTGCTTTATTCGACAGCTAAAACAAAAAATATACCTTAGATGCAAAAATGGATAGGGAAAAGCGGGAATGGCAGAGCACCCAAATAATTACGGAAGTTACCAGGTGTTTAACAAGACATAGGAACTGAAACTGTTTTCTTTCTTACCTCATCAACAGATACTTCCTCAGGTACGATTTTAGTTAAACTCGAACTCAAACCATCTTCTATTCCATTTACAGTCTCATTATCTGCATTTTCACCTTCTGATATGCTTCCAGCCATGAGAACATCCTGAAAAGCAAATATCATGAGATAAGGTCAATCAATAGAGATGAAACCAGTTAATACAAATGAAAGGAGGGAGGGAGAATGAGAGAGAGAGAGAGGTGGAGAATGTAAGGGAGAAGGAGAAGAATGGAAGTGAGAGTGGGAGAAAATGGGAGGGAGAGCATGGGAGAGAGGTAGAATGGGAGAGGAGAGGGGAATGGGAGGGAGAGAGGAGAATGGGAGGGAGAGTAGGAAAATGGGAGGGAGAGAGGAGAATGGGAGGGAGAGAGGAGAATGGGATGGAGAGAGCATGGGAGAGAGAGGAGAATGGGAGGGAGAGGGGAATGGGAGGGAGAGGAGTATGGGAGGGGGAGTAGGAAAATGAGAGGGAGAGAAGAATGTGAGGGAGGAGAATGGGAGGGAGAGAGAATGGGAGGGTGAGAGGGAATGGGATGGAAAGAGAATGGGAGGGAGAGAGGAGAATGGAAGGGAGAGGAGAATGGGAGGGAGAGGAGAATGGGAGTGAGAAGAATGGGAAGGGGAGAAGAGAAGGAATGAGAGGGAGAGAAGAGAATGAGAAGGAGAGGAGAATTGGAGTGAATGAGGAGATTGAGAGGGAATGAGGAGAATGGGAGGGAGAATGAGAATGTGAGGGAGAATGAGAATGGGAGGGAGAATGAGAATGGGAGGGAGAATGAGAATGGGAGGGAGAATGAGAATGGGAGGGAGAATGAGAATGGGAGGGAGAATGAGAATGGGAGGGAGAATGAGAATGGGAGGGAGAATGAGAATGGGAGGGAGAATGAGAATGGGAGGGAGAATGAGAATGGGAGGGAGAATGAGAATGTGAGGGAGAATGAGAATGGGAGGGAGAATGAGAATGGGAGGGAGAATGAGAATGGGAGGGAGAATGAGAATGGGAGGGAGAATGAGAATGGGAGGGAGAATGAGAATGGGAGGGAGAATGAGAATGTGAGGGAGAATGAGAATGGGAGGGAGAATGAGAATGGGAGGGAGAATGAGAATGGGAGGGAGAGAATGAGAACAGGAGGGAGAGAGGGAGGAGATTGCAAGATAGGGAGATGGGATGAAGAGAGGTAAGAGTAGCAGAGGAAGAAAGAGCAACTGGGAAATAATTATAGCATGCAAAACACACAAATTCTACAGCGTTATAAACAAACTGCTGAGTTTATCAAGAACAAATCTTCAAATGAATATTATTAATTTTTTTCCATTAAACTGAAATGAAACCCATGATAACATTACCTGATCACTTGGAACGACACATTCTTCCTCCAATTCCTCCTTCACAGAACTCAAGTGGATCTGAAATGAGAAATAAAAATTTTCACATCAGGGAAAGTTAGGACAAGTATGGAAGTGTGTACACCTTGTCAGAGTATGCAGAGTTTCCAAATGCGTTCTTTGAGATATACGAATTTTAGTAAAAATCCTCGCTAGCAAATTTCATCAAAATACGTCCTGCAGTTCCCGAGTTGAAACAGATATGTTGTAAGCTACATGTAGGCCTTCATATAATGTGATCGTAATTTTTGTCCGATTTTAACCAAATCCGTTGACAAATTTTACTAAACCTCCCCAATACCTAATTTCATCAAAATACGTCCTGTTGTTCCCGAGTTTTAACATACGGACCGACAGATACGATATCCACTATATGCATTCACTTTGTCCTCTCCATGCAATGACTGCATAAAAATCTAATGCGTCAAGCACATGCCTCTCTTCATACATACAGAGTAATGAATAATATTATAATATGTTTCTGCGCTCATTACCTCCAAATCAAAATTATACAGCATATTTTTGTCTGAGAATATTAATTTTCAAATAACACTTGGATAAAAAGAAACAGAACATTTAGGATCAAACCCAGGAACATTATGTGCTCATCCATACCTTTTCTTATCAACAATTTTCTAATGAAACCTATTAACACCTTGCATAGCAGATGTTAATCCTCATATTAATGAGACGAACTGTCTCATTCACATTACTCTCCCGTAATTCACAAGGTACTTTAACAGAAACGATCCGACCCATTTAAATAACACCGGTACTGACTCAAGACAATTGAATATAACACAATGGTAATGTGACAGGCAAAATGCTTACAAATACTTAAAATAATTTATTACCTTTTCGCAAATTGCACTCGCGTGCTCCACATTAACGCTCATCAAAATTTCTGGTGTAATTTACGAAGTCCACTGCGCAGCGTCTCTGAACATTTATAATACACAAGACGTCAGTATTTGCAGTTGCTTGATGGTTCTGTGTACACTTGTCGATGTTTTTGTAGGTCAAAATATAGAGTGAACTTTGTTTAAATTATATTTTCCCTTGAAATAAAAAGACCATGAGTGATAACTGGTGGTCAGAGGAGAACAAACCTTAACTCTCGAGGTTAAATTAGAGGTTTTACGGCGACTAAAAGCTGGAGAGTACCAATATTTGTTTGTTTTTTGTTTATTGCTCCCTTTTCGATTGTTCAGTTTTTAAAATGTAATACCTTACCCTAATACTTCCTTTATTTGGTCTCATTCCATGTTCCTTTATTTATCAAGCACATGTGATAATTCTTTTATGGATCGATATTTCTATATTTCTATTTTGATAATTTCAATATATGATTTTTTCTTTGTCTTATTGGTTGCCTTCTCTTAATTGAACAGTATCTTCAGTCATGATGCTTACATTATTACACTAGTAGAAGGTGCTTGCATACTGCAAGCATTTCATCTCACCTTGAAAAAATATTAATTTTTCAGAGAGATATTTCATCATGGGAAATATTTCTTTAATTCATAAGATTTCTCCTCTGGACCGATTTTTGTTTTTTTCCTTATGGAACAATAATGGAGTAAAGCAATCACTAATTTATGCAATTTTAGGAAAATTATAAATTTTCCACAAACAATAGCTGAAAAATTAGGGATCTTGAGTTTAAAGCACCCAATAGCTGGCTATAAAGTTTTCGAGGTCATCACAACATCGTATGGAGCAGTGTATGCAGACAGTCAAATGATGTTGACACAGACATTGTAACCAGCTGGAAATCAAAAGTTCAAGACTTAATTAAAAACTATCATCCGAGAGATATCTATAATGGTGAAGAAATGGAGTTATTTTTCCGTGCGATACTGACGAAAATTTTGTCTCTCAAAGGAGAAAAATGTAATGGTGGTAAATGCTCCAAAGAGAGAATTACTGTTTTCGTTCGCGGAAACTTAGCAGGAGATGTTTTAAGAATTTAAACACTGGAAAACTACCTGTAATCTGGTGACATAACTCCAAAGCTTGGAACACGGCTAAAATAATGGAGGAATCATTGTTGTCAATCAGAAAAAGAAAGCAAAAGGACGAAAAGTAATTCTTTTCTTGGACAATGCCTCGTTATCCAAATCTACATCTCTCTAACGTGTAACTTGCGTGGTTACCAGCAAACGCCGCAAGCATCACTCAGCCCATGAATCAGGGAGTTATTTATTGCCTGAAAGTTCATTACAGAAAAATTTTGATGCAGTCCCTTTTAACGGCTGTTGAGCCTGCCGATAAAGTGAGTGAAGTGGCTAAATCTTTAACCATAAATTGGTTAGCCAGAGCAACAAAAAGTGAATGTGTAACAAAATGCTTCCGTAAAGCTGGATTTGTTTTCCAAGAAGAGGAAGACATTATCAATGACAATAGCGATGTACACATGCATGGAGTGTGATGTTGCAAGGGTGACAGACATTGTGAACATTGATGAATACTTAGTGACCACTTCCTCTAACTTGGACATTAATTTTAAAGAAAGAGAAAAGGAATGCAGTGAGGATCAAAAACGATGTTGAACTCTTTAGTTTAATAAACGATTGTAAAAATCATGCAGAGAAAATACATTTGCATGAAAAAGCAGTCTTTTATAAGCGATTATTTTGTTTGAATGTCTTTTATAAAAATTATACCGGCCTCGGTGGTGGCAGGGTAACGTCCTCGCCTGCCAATCCGAAGGTCGCGGGTTCGAATCCCGCCTAGGTGGGTTTTTCTTCACCTAGGGCATGGATGTTTGTGATAGTCCTTGTTATTATGTTAATGAGCCCCTTGTAAAAGGCCGATTACGGCTGTTTAGGGGCCGCATGGAAATAAATAAATAACTTTTGAAAATTCAAATTCATTTTTAGAATTTTATAACTATGTAACTTTAATCACTGTACACAATACTGTTACCATAACCAAACCTGTATGGATTCAGCAAAGACGATTATGTATGTACATCTGAAAATTTTGACGTGGGAATAAATACATGGTCTTATAATATTTTCTTAATTTATTCATTCAAATGTCAATTTATAAAGTTTATGTGTATGTATAAACTGATTAAAAAGTTGATTTCGCTTACTGCATACATTATTCAGTTTCCAGTACTTAAAACCTGTATATGACATAAACCTGCCTATAACGGAAAATTTTTACGGCACCATGCGATTCCGCTATAGGCAGGTTTCACTGTATTTTATTTAATTTCAATTTGAATTTAACGTTTTTTTTTTCAACACATTGCTGATGAGTATTTACGTATTTTATTTTGTATGGTTTAAAGTGCGATTAATAAATTTATTAATTAGTTTATATACAGTTAACCTTAATATTAGAAAATAGGAAAATAGTAGATAATTTGTATTTGAAAAACCAATATGAAAAGATTTAAAGTATATAAATTTTAGTAATAAAATAGGTTCTATATTTCATTTAAACAGCAACCCGTGCAAAGATGGGTCAATCTTCTAGTCGTATATAAAGTGTATCAGTAGTTCAGAAACGAGTCGGTGCATGCAGACGAAGGCCAGCTGCCAAGAGCGAACGGCGAGTGCTTGCGGCATAGTGGACAAAGGACTTCATGCATCATTTCCCGAGCGTAAGCTTATGCAGGCTCGCAGTGTGGCAGCAACGTAATGTAAATCTGAGCAATAATCTCGACTCACCTACCTTCGTTCGTGCTCCCAACTATATAAATAGGAGTTGTAATACTGCTATTATTGCCTCTCACCTCAAACTGGGAGTCGCTCCCTTCCTGTGAACATTCTTCCACATCTCCTGCTGGTTTTTCTTCAGTTAGTTCTTCGGTACTCATTTCAACCCTCTAGAGAAAACGACAAAACAAATATTGTATTCACACTCAACAACCTATCGCACTCGTCCAAAATAACAAACTATCCACTTGGAAGAGGCTATAAAAAGCTCTAAAAATCAAATAGTATTTTTCTTATTAATTCAAACGAAACGGTAAAAAAACATGGGAGAAAGTTTTTATCCACCCAATTGCAAGTATAACAAACTACCGTATATACCCACATATAATGCGCTTTTTTTTATATTTCAGTTAAAAATTAGGATGCGTGTTATGCAAGGGTCCATAATCTTCCCATTTTCATTTGATCCCATATTTCCACAATTTCGGCACATTAATTACTGCCCGGGTATCCTCATAATTATATTGGTGATTTTTACAAAAAGTAAGATAGATAATAGTTAAAATTTATTAACTAATTCTATAAACATACATTAATTAGATATGAAAAGAATGAATTCAGTATTTATTCATTTTAAAAGACAAGAAATTCTTTGTCACTGGACCATTCTTCTTCGATGTTGTTATCAGAATTTTAAGAATACATCAACCTCTCAATTTACGCGGATTTGATTAGCATGTTTTTGGAATAACGAGGTTATTATTTTAGCACCTTTTTTTTAGTTTATGCTGATCTATTTTTGGAATAACGCAGTTTGAGCCGCGCGCCACAGTGCCAGTGTGGGCCGACAGCATTTTAAGAACCGAAAATATTATGTATTTCTTGAACTATTATTGATAAAACGTTCAAATAAAAAGCATTATTTAATCATTTGAGAAATAACGGGATTACGTCTTTTATAGTAAAGGAAAACAAAATAATGTAAATGTGGTGTAATTCTATAATACAACAATGATGAATTAAATGACAAAAATATTAGTGATAATTTTTATGAGAAATTTTTCTCGGGTTACTGCCCGGGTAATGTCGTTGTTCAGGACCAACGTTTCGGCGTCTGATTTCGACGACATCTTCAGGGTTACCGATGCCGATGTGAGTTTTAGTCCCGGTTTATATACTGTCAGTATCAGTAACCCGAGAAAAATTTCTCATATTCATTTGCCGGGAAAACTTCAAATCTTTCTTCGATAATTTTTATAGTTCATTTATTCATGCATTACAATACCAATTTCATTCTTCATTACACTTAGAAATACCGACTTATGTTGTATTATTCAAAACAGGAAAATACACACAGATTGACTCGCATATTCGGTAAATGTGAATTACATGAAAATAAGAGGCAAGTAAAGGAAATTTCATGACAAGATAAAAATTGAGGTACCCTCAATACCTGAAACAACAGAAAATACTCTCTACAATGTAGTACATAAAGCAATAAATTCTCTTCAAACACAACCGTCGGTACAATTTACACCTTTATATGGAATTGATACTGCATTTAAATTTTTAAGTTGTGCTGTAAATAACATGAACGAAGCTGAAATTAAAAAAATCCTGCAAAAATGCTGCTAGTATGCATAAAAACTATGTGGAAGTTAATTGAATAAATTCGCAGTTTGAAACAGAGGTTGATTCACACTTAACAACAAGGCAAAGACATGGGACGACAACGAAACGACAGCCTCGGATTGTTAGCAAGAAATCCAATGCACCCATCCACACTAGGACAGCAACAACACGACACACCAGACATGACAGCAACAATGCTCGACAAGAATCCTCGGCCAGTCGCCTCGTGCCTTTGCCAAGTCGTTGCCGTCCTAGTATGGAAGGGTGCATTGGTTTTCTCGCTAACAGACGAACAGAGACCGGGGTAGTTGTCGTGTCATTGCCAGCCCGTGTCGTTATGTGTGAATACCCTACCTTCCTGTTGTCGTATCACTGCCATCTTTGCCGTGTCATTAAGTTTGAATCAACCTTAATGCGCAAAAATTACTCAGAAAGAAATTTTAGGATTTCTTCATGAATACAAACTTTTAAGTTCATTTCCCAGTGTGGAAAGTTTACTGCGAGTTTTTCTGACATTCGCCCCAATCAATTTGAACTGGAGAGTGTTCTTTTATTAAACTGAAATTGATCAAAAATTACTACAGTCATCAATGAACCAAGAGAGACTTCCTGGTTTGGCCATCTTATATAATGAATACGACATTGCAAAAAAACATCGACTTCAATGGCACAATCAATGTGTTTGCTGCAAATAAAGTTCGAAAAATAAAGCATTAAAGAAATGGTTATTTATTTTTAGTTAAATACCCTTTTAAAAATGCAAACTTATAACTTTATTAGATCATTTTGGGGAGGCGAAACCTCCTCTGTGCAGGGCACCAAAAGTGATCAATGTGGCCAGGGCTTGACAAATTATGCCAAGTCCTACTCGCCAGATGAAAAATTGTATTCGCCACCCCCAAAAAATGTGATTTTTTAAAATGTCATTAACCGGTCGTATCTGGTCGCCAGCTGGTAATATCAACTCGCCACCGGCGAGCAGGTAACCGTATTTGTCAAGCCCTGAATATGGCCCTGCATAAAGGCTATTATATTTTTTATATTTTGTAGAGAATGCCTAATAATACTTCAGCGTAAAAGATTAAAATATTTACCTGTGCGATGAGATTTGCGTCCAATTCATCCTTTAGCTGGATTGGCCGATGAGTGACCTAGAAGAAATTACCAAAATATTAGATACACCAGCAGAGCAATAAAGCAATGCCCTGATATGCACGACCCCGGCATATGCGGATTCATTATTACAAGATGCACTTGATAAAACATTTATCTTTTATATTTAAAAAAATTAAAGAAAAACTTGTAAAAAATATCATCATCATGCTGCTGTCTGAAGACAGGTTCCAGCTGAATCGCTGCCTCCATTTCTCTCTCTCCCTGGAAGCCTCTTTTATACCTCTATAAGTATTATATCCCTGCTTTATATTCTCTAATATTCCTATTCTTTTTCTCCCTCTTCCTCGTCTCCCACTAATTTTTCCTTCTAAGGTCATCCTTTGTAAACACCGTCTTCTCAATATGTGCCCTATCCAATTTACTTTTCTTTTCCTGATTGTTTTTATTAACATCCTTTCTTCTCCCACCATTTCTAATACTTCTTCATTTCTCTTCCTCTCTGTCCATTTCACTTTCATCATTCTCCTCCATACCCACATCTCAAAACTTTCTAAATATTTTTCCTTTCTCCTTAACCGTCCACGTCTCTGCACCATAAAGAGCTATGCTCCATATGCAGCATTTTGCTAATTTCTTCCTTGTTTCTAAATTTATTTTCTTGCTTGTGAGAAGATCCTTCTTCTCGTTAAATGCTGCTTTTGCCATTGCAATCCTACTTCTGATGTCCTGTGTACTAATTCCATCCTGCGCTAAAATACTGCCAAGATATTTGAAACTACATACTTGTTCCAATTTTTTGCCATTTACCATTATATTTAATTCTTTATGTTCCTTTGAAACCACCATGACTTTCGTTTTTTCTGTATTGATCTTCATTCCATATTGTTGGCCAACCTCCACTAGTCTGTCTGTCATCCTCTGAAGCTCTTTCTCGTCTTCTGCTATTAAAAAATATAAAATACGAAAATACTAAAATATATATACACGTAAGGAATTAAATGTATTTTTGTGATTATAGCAGGTCTTATTTACTTCGGTAACAATAAGATTGTTTACGTTGACAAACATTAGGTAGCTGATGTGACGATTTTTTCCCTTACTGCCGCACTTACACGATAGCACTTAATGAATCGCAAAGTATGAACATGCACGTTCGAATAACGCCTCAATCGTATATCGCCGGGAATAATGGCCTCGCCCCCAGTATGCCACGCCCCAGGATGACACGCCCTGTGCTTTATATACCGCTGAAAGCCTCTCCTTTCGGCATCACATGATCTATGCTCTCTCGTGCTGAGGCCTAGAGAAAAGAGAGCTCGCGTGTCGACGAGAACACACAGCGGAAGCCCTGATTCATGAGTTGTTCCACCTTTCCATGATATCGCCGACTTCGTTGTTCGAGTGGACAGTGATATACCAAGCAGCTGAAGACATTAATCTGTGTTGGAGTGGACTATGATACTCCAGGCAGCTTGAAGACATTATCGTAATTATATCTGGTGTAATATAACAGATTCTGACCAAAAGACAAGTTTCCGTCTCAAATTGTCTATCATATGGTTAACTTTGTATTAGCTTATTGCATTAATTATGTAAAATTCTGTTATAATGAAAATAGTGTATGGTTCTAATTTAATAACCCTCTTTGCATATATCATATCAATTGGAGTTGGTTGCATCGAAAATTATGGTTCCCTGCACTATGCACGAATTTTTCAAGTTCGAATTATGGCATTCTTGTTTGATTTTCTTGATAATGGCCACTCCTATGATAAAAATGTATTGGAAAAGAAATACTGTACTATTTCGATAAGTTTCATTTGAAAAATATGTATTTCGATATGACTAAAACTTGAGCTACGACAGAAAGTTTTTTGTCACCAGTAAAGTGGTACCCCTGATTGGCTTACGAGATTCATTTATGTGATATTCTTATTGTCTTCGACTGTAAGTCCTTAATATCAAATTTTATGAAAATCGGTTTGGTAGAAGCCGAGAACGAACACCCGGACGGACAGACAAACCAAAGCCAATAAGAACTTGAGCTTGGAGCGAAATGCACCCTAAAAAATGATAGATAAAAACGTCAAAAAAACTGGACTCACCAAATCCTGGACATTGTCATCTCCCAAAATGGTCCCAGTTTGGAAATAATCGCGGTCGTAAGTAAATTTGGACTCTCTGCATCTTTCCTTGAAGGTCTTAAAGTCCGCCAACTTGTTGGAGCACTCAAAACACACAAATGGTGGATATCCATCCTCGCGGTTCACCTATAAAAAAAAACAATATCGCATTTTTGATTTCTTTAACAATAAAAGCCATCTGTTACGCTAACATTGAAATAAATCCGTTGCAAATAGGATGGACATCCTTTCCCATGATTTGCATATTTATTTATTTAATTATTTAATAAGTTCAAAAACAGCACTCAGGCCTATTACATTGAACATTACAACCAATAAATAATAAATGCATATAAAAATATATATAAAACAGTCAAATAAAACAATAAGGATTTCAATGGAAAACATCAGTATGAGGATCTTGCATCAGAGTTTGGTTATATAAGTTTGGGAGGCGGAAAATTAAGGAGCGTTTTGTGGTTGAGAGCCGAGGAGTGCGGCAGTGAAATAAATCATGTAATCTGGTACTTCTAGAGGGAATACGGAGGGGGTAACTGGAGAGAAGTTCGGGAGTTCTATATTTTCCATTTACAATGTTACGGAAAAACTTTAGGTCAATTGCCTGTCTACGATCGGTCAAAGGTAGTAAACCAAGAGTGTGGAGAATGTGGGAAGAGGACGCATTACGAAGAGAAGGAACTCGCTGGCGGATAATGTGATGGAAGAAATTTAGGGGCCTTTCGAGGTGATTAAGATTTGATTGGGAAGCTGAGGACCAAATGGGTGAGCAATATTCTAAGATTGGGAGAACACAACTAACAAAGAATGTGCGTAGAGAGAAAACATCCGTAATTTCGGCGAAACGATAGATGAGGAGATAAGGATCAAACTTGGCAATTAATTCCAACATACCGAGATAACTTCCGTTGGGTTTAGATCCAACTACTTCATCGAATCCACGAAATGGCTAACCACATTCTGCGAGAAAAATGATTGTATATATAATCTCAGCAGAGGCAGGGCTCGACAAATCCCAGTCGGGAAATCACGATAGTAATATAATACTAGCGTAATTGCCCATCAAATATGATGGGATTATGATAAAAGTATTCCAAATATACAGTCAAACTCTGCTATAACGAGCGCCACGGGACCGTTTAGTTTTGCTCGTTATAGCCGTTAAACTTAATATCCGTGAAGGCAAAAGCATGCATGCGTATGGTGAAATAAGACATAAGAAGTAAAAGTGAATATATAAACAGAAAGGTTATTTAGTAAATTTATGAAAAAACCTAAAAATGAGAATAAACTAGAAAATTTAAAGTAAATATACGTACATATAAAATTTACTCACAGCTGCATCCTTAATCACTACCCAAGTCGCACTTCCTCATTTTCTTGTTCGTTGTTAGGTTGTTCTCTAGTTCATATAAAATCGCTTCTTTGTTTTTCCATAAGGTTGAAACCGTAGACAATGATAAATTAAATTTTTTTACACACTTCAACATTATTTTACCACGTTCTAATTCTCGAATAATATCAACCTTTTCGCAAATAGACAAACACTTCCTTTTATGTACGGACATGTTACTCGTTCAAGGGCAAAATCTCAACTGATTTTTGTGATCAATGCTACGAACTTTCTTTGCAAACTGTGAGCATACTAATTCCAGGAAGAGTTAATGAGGAGACGGATTAAACTTTGGATTTCCCATCTTTACGTGGGAAAGGGTGTTGGGTGCATTCGGCTGAGCGACGGGGGTGGGCGCCATTGTACATGCCCTCAGCCCCTTACCCCCTTCCAAACACAACCTCCTGGCTGTAAAAGAGCTGGGGGTTGGGAGGAGAGGACAAAGGACCTCCGCGAGTGCCACTGTACCTGCAAGTTGGGAATTCTTGGTTTGGACGAAGGGATTATTTTTTAACAACAACCGCGGTCTTTAACCTCCCCGATGGATAGGGTGTACTCAAGAACACAAGTTTACATATTTTGGGTCACTATGAGGATTTAAGGGGGTGACCGCCACCGCGTTTGAGACAGTGAGAAGTGGTCAAAGTTTGCTCGATATATCCGTGAAGCGTGCTCGTTATATACGTGAAATATTTGTATGTAAATGCTCATAAACCTATCTTGGAGGTAGCATTTGCTCACTATAGCCGTGAACTCGTTACAACCGTGCTCGTTATAAACGAGTTTGACTGTATATGATTTCAATATGAAAAATCAGTAAGATATGCTATAATCTGGTTTGGCTTTCATGCACAATCTAATCATTGTTTTCGAAAGTTATCTTTGTTTTAGTTACACTGTTTAAGTAATTATTGTAGAGAGGTCAATTGATTTTTCAAATATTTGCTGAAAATAAGAGGAAAATCAAAATAATAAGATATCACACATAAAGAAGTAGCTGAAATTTAATTGAGATATTTGAGCAAATTATAAGTTGTTTAAAATGTATAGAATTTAACTTAATAAATGAATTATTTAACTCGAAAAAAACGGATAAAATGTGAACAAACTGTCAACTTACCATCAAGTAAAATTGTATAGTAACTTACTTACTATTAACTAAATACTTACATGAACTGCAATGAGTTTAACTATATTTTAAGACAGCACTTTTCTTTTAACTGTATTAGTTTCGAAGATTTTCCATAAAAATCACTTTAGTTGAGGAAATTTAAATAAAAGTCATAAAATATTATTATTTCAATCCTATTTGAAATTAAGTTTGAAATATTTGCTATATTATCAGTTAAAGAAATCCATTGCAAATTACGTGACCTATATTTAGTTTTATGAATTCCCACCATTTGGCAAAGATGCATGATTCAACAGTATAACATTTTTAATAATCAATTATAATATAATATTGTTATTTTTGTACTGCAGCTCCTTTTGAATGCTATACAAATGCTACGCCCTCTTCCTCTTCCTCAATTTCTGCTCATTCCCATTCTCTTTTCCTTCCTCCCTCTAATTAATTAATAGATTAAGTAAATAAGTTATACCCATGAATAAAAGTCTGACCCATGTTAAAATACTAAATAGGTGCATTTACTATGAGGCAAAGAATAGAATTCAACAATTAGGACAACAGTGGCCCAATATAGGTAAATAAAATGCAATAAAAATCATATTAAAACAATTTTTGGAGATTTACGAATGAGATTTAAATTCTCCTCTTCGCATAACTAATGTAAATACCTCATCCTTGAAATATTTTAAAATGTAAATGAAAAAGGTCTGCATGTCAAGGAATGGCTATTTGCATGATTCATATATGCGATGCGAATTTATAACTCCAGTTAATTATAGGACGCACTGCAAAAAAATTATGAAAATAACTATAAAAATAGTTAATTACAAAAATTTCAATAGGAAGCTAACTGAAAAGAAATGAATGAAATCCACGACTTTAATTAAAAATAATTCGGGCACCTTCTCACTCTCGTATTAAAGAATTCAAAGCACACTTTCCTTATGTATATAGTATAAGGACGACAATACAATCTCGAGGTTTAACAATGACATGGTCAGCAAGACAACATATCTTTAAAAAGCTTAAAAATTTTCAATAAACGTGATTTAAATGTATAACTCGAGCGATATCTAACCGAAAGCAAAAGTTGACGATAAGAATAAGAATCTGTTTATTTTTCTTTAAAATGGTCCAGGTCTGAAGATCGTAAGTCAATTACTTCTAATTTAATTTTGCAAAAGAACAAAGCCTTAAAGTGAAAAAAAGGTATTTTTAAGTGTTCTCTTATGGGGATTTCTATAGAGAGTTCTGATGGAAGGCCGGACTAATGGATGGACAGAACAATGACATTATGTATATAATAATTCAATATAATACAATACAATTAAGAAAATAAAAAGGAGCATTACTAAGACGTAACTAACCCTAAAGTGTAGTAGTGACTATATTAATTTCTTATCAGATAACTTCCTATTGAAATGTTTGGTAAGTAACTATTTTTATAGTCATTTTCATAGTTTTTTTGCAGTGCGTCCTATAATTAACTGGAGTTATAAATTCGCATCGTATCTATGAATCATGCAAATAGCCATTCCTTGACATGCAGACCTTTTTCATTTACATTTTAAAATATTTCAAGGATGAGGTATTTACATTAGTTATGCGAAGAGAAGAATTTAAATCTCATTCGTAAATCTCCAAAAATTGTTTTAATATGATTTTTATTGCATTTTATTTACCTATATTGGGCCACTGTTGTCCTAATTGTTGAATTCTATTCTTTGCCTCATATTAATATTAATATAGTCACTGGTACGTGAGGTGAGCTTAAAAATTAGTTTTTAAAATATATCTTAAACAATACATTGTATGGGAAAATGTTTCAAACGAACGTAGTAGAAAAATTAAATTTCCTACAACATTTATTCCAGTACCTTTTTAGATTCATCAAATATTAAAGCAAATATTTTTAAAAATCTGATGTGGCCATCACATGACTTTATCAATATCTGTAATATTTCTAAAAATTCCAAATGGGTTACATAATAATAAATATTTTAAGAAACTGCGAGAAAATTTTATACTTTACAAAGAACAGAAATAAACTCAAACCATAGCCTTCTATTATTGGATATAGCCACAAAGCTCCAACAATTAAGAAAGGAAAAAGGAGCATTACTAAGACGTAACTGACAATTGTTAACGATAGTCGTCGGTAGGTGGTATGGTGGGGGCAGCTAAGAATATAAGATATCTCTTAAACAATGCATTATATGGAAAAATGTCTTGAACAAAGGTCATAGAGAATGAAAGTTCCCAAAACTCTTATTCCAACACATTTTTCCATTTATCAAATTTAAAGGAAATATTTCAAAATAACGGATAAGTGACAAGAGTAAACACCCACTTCCGGTTGACCAATTTTTACCAAAAACTAATCAGTTCTGCTGACTTTCATAAAAATCTTAAATACAAAATTTCGCAATGATGTGACTAATAGTTTTTGAGTTAGAGCACCCACAAAAAAAGCTATCACATACACACACACAGACATCATTGAGAAAATGTTCAAAACATGTGCAGGGGGGCCTCAAAACGTGTATTTCCGTTGAAATCTCGAAGTTGATTTTTTCACGAATACAATCCTTTCCCCCATACTACGTATGCGGAGAAAGTAAAATCAGATGAGATATCTAACCATAATCGGAAAGTATATGTCAGATGCATCTATCGAAAGTGT
Source organism: Tanypteryx hageni (assembly GCA_028673005.1). Classification (NCBI taxonomy): domain Eukaryota; kingdom Metazoa; phylum Arthropoda; class Insecta; order Odonata; family Petaluridae; genus Tanypteryx; species Tanypteryx hageni. The sequence continues at coordinate 18,370,721 of CM054119.1, read as the reverse complement.
GTTAATGCGTGAGATCACCCGACAGATGACTCATGCAGGCAACCAATACCGCTAATTATTTAATCTAGTAAAATAAAATTATGATTAAATATTCATTAAATACCTTCTGATCAACAAATAAAATAGTTCACAATTTTCTTTAATCTAGAAGAAAATCTCCCGGAATTAACTTATTATGAGGTGGCAACCTTACTGACAGTTGATTCATTCGGGAGACCACTGATAATAAAATTTTAATATTTTTTATAGTAAAATTTTCTATATATATATATATATATATATATATATATATATATATATATATATATATATATATATATATATATATATATACTAGTAGAAGGTGCTTGCATATTGCAAGCATTTCATCTCACCTTGAAAAAACATTCATTTTTCAAACAGATATTTCATCATTACAAATATTTTTTTAATTCTAAAGATTTCACCTCTGCAGCGATTTTCGTTTTTCCCTAATGTAAAAATAATAGATTAATACAATCCGCACTTTGAAATTTTATACATTCTCCATTAAGGGGTACTAATGCTACATATTTCTGGTATATTTTAAAGTTATAGCACTTCTAGAAGTGAAATAATATTTTTCGAATTGTTTAAATTTAAATAATATTTAACGGCCGCAATAAGAATTTCATGAATACACTGATATGTTTATTCGTTTTAATAGACTAACCTCCAAGTAACTTAAAAATTTCAGCACTCTAACTCGCCCCGTAGTATCTAAACATTTACCTATTTTTATAAACTTATAGAATTTTTAACTGCCAAACAAATAAAAATATCAAAATTTCTATTATCCCTATTAATCCTATCTCTAAAAAAAAATTCAGCTCCGTAGCACATTCGGAAATACATAAACCTTGAAAATTTGTTTAAACAATTGCGAATTTTTAACGGAGGCATTGTTGCACTATTTCAAGATTTTCGTTTTTTCTAGTCGGTTTTGCACAAAATCCCATCTAAGAAAAAAATTTCGAAACTTCAGCTCACCTGGAAGTGCCTAAACATTAGTATCCTCCTGTTATATGTATGTTATATCCTCCTCCTCTGTAAGAAACGTCTATATATAATGATAAACATTAATATTTCCGAGAGTAAAGCATTATTAGAAATATTTTCTTAATTCAAAATATTTCACCTCTGCACCCAATTTCTATCTTTCCTTATTAAACAATATTTGATTAAAACAATGCCTTAAATTTGCAATTTTAAGAATATTATACTTTATCCAATGTTAGGTGCTAATTCCACACGTTTTTGTCAAATTTGAAGTTGTAGCACATCTAGAGGTGAAATAATATTAATTTGTTTAAATTTCAAAAGTTTAATGCGGACGCAATAACACTTTGTTGGAGCTTTTCAAATGTTTGTTAGTTTAAATGCACTGAGCTCTACTTAACTTGAAAATTTCAGCTTCCTAGCTTGCCCCAAAGTACCTAAACATTTATCTATTAGTTTAAATTTTAAGAATTTTTAACAGCTAAAGAAATCAAAATATCAAAATTTTTATAATTTTTCATTTAGTTTTTTTTCATAAAATCTCCCGGTAAAAAAATTTTAGCTTCGTAGCACATTCGGTAATACATAAACCTCAAAAATATGTTTAAACAATTGCGAATTTTTAGCGGTAGAATTTTTGAACTTTATCAAAATTTCCCTTTTTTCTATGTATAATTTTCTACAAAATTGTTTCAAAAACTTGAACAATACTATACAGTTTTCAAGATAAAAATTATTAAACTTTAATGTTCAAATGGGGTTAAAACAACCCCTAAAAATTAACAACTTTAAAAATTTTTATTGTTATAGTTTGTTATGAGAAAAATTCTATAATCTTGCAAAATTTCAGCTTCCTAAACTTATTAGATTGGTCTACACACTGGATTACGTTTTCCCATGCTAACTTATGGGAAATATTCCGGGGTCTCTGGAGTCGAACCCAAGGCACTGTAAGCAAAAGTGACAATAATTCCTAATAGATATTACGGCCATCTAGCAACACTGAATATTTCATTTTTCTAGCTTACCGGCAAGTGCCCAAAATTAATTTACAAATGCTTTTCTTATGGGAAAAAACGCAACTTTCGGAATTTCTGGAGTCGAACTCATGTCACTTAGGTAAGAAGTCTCATTTTATCTGTAGGTTTCTCCATTATACCTAAAAAAACTAAAACTTTCAGCTCTCTAGATCTTGTAGTTTTGGCTGGACATTAGTATCCTCGTATATGTTATCATTATATATCGACGACTCTTACAGAGGATATATATAACAGGAGGATACTAATGTATTTGTAATGATGAAATATCTGTCTGAAAAATGAATGTTTTTTGAAGGTGAGATGAAATGCTTGCAGAATGCAAGCACCTTCTACTAGTATGTTATATAGATCCTCCTCTGTAAGAAACGTCTATATATATATATAATGATATGAGTTGCCTCTCTCTTGTGCTGATGAAGGTATTGCCCCCAAAAACTTGTGTTTGTTTTACGTATCACTTTGACACCCCCAGCAGCTCACCAACATGAAGTCATCTTATTGGTGAGTGCTCACTGGGCTTCCTTATCCCAACAATCTGTTGCCATCCATTTATCTCACTTACCTTTCCTCTTCCATAAGACTCTTAGGTACTTCTAGAAGGGCTAGAAATCTGAAATTTGGCATGTAGGGAAGTCGAGTGGCTAAACCAACGAGAAAAATTGAAAATCACAAAAAAGTTAATATTTAAGGGGTCTTTTTAACCCCAATGTTCCATTTCAATACTCCATAAGAAAATCCTGGGATTCAGCGCAAGGCTTTCAAATATGCATTTTTAAATTACTTAAAATTGGGATACAAATTCGCAAAAAGAATAGTTGTCTATGTGAAAAAACAGAGTTCTTAATTTTTGAAAGTGGAATTCAAATACATACCAAATTTGCATATCTGTTTTTAATTTTAATTCCGACACAACATCTGGTGTCTCTTTTATTTATAATACTTTAAACTCTATTACTGACAGTCCTGAATTAGTCGCCTTACTCAATTTCCGAGTTCCATCAAAAGTTACTAGATCTACCCACTTACTTAATGTTCCTTCATTTAAATTTTCTCTTGCCTCTTCTATCGACTTCCCTCCCTTTTAAATTCCTTATCGCCAAATACTGATCCTTTCTCTCTCTCTTATAACTCCTTAAAAGCAGCCCTGAGTAACATTTTTGTAAATAGATGAAATAATCTTGTTTTTATAATATTTTTGTACATTACTTGCAATTAATTGGCGTTAATTTGTTCCGTTTGTTTGTGCCTAATTATATTTTATTGTTACCATGTTCACTTTAAATTGGCGATAACGCTGTATGTGAGCCTATTTAGCAAATAAATAAATAAACATTGAAGAACTCTTTTGTAAGCCATTTTGCATACTACGCATATTGGCAGCATTGTCGTAGCCCTGGCGTCTGATATCGAGCATTTAAATTTAAATCTTCCAACATTCTTAAAACAAATAAAAGTTAATCCCTCTCGTTGATTCCGTAATCGGATAAAACCCAAGGAAGTGCCCGTGGATTTCCGATCTTCTCATTCCGGTATAATAATAATAAACACAAAATCAGTTATTATGTCACCAAGATCCACGGCGAGTGCTGAGTGACCTAAAACCATTTTATATATTCAATTATTATTTTAATCGACACAACAAACCTGCAGCATTTAGAGGTATCGATCACATTGTACCAATAAAAACGGATAAACATAAAAACTTTCAAATCTAATGTCTACTCACTTCAAATAAAAGCAAATCCGATATCACATCAGCCACAACATAACCGGCAAGAACGTTCACATCAAAAATATCAATTAATCTTCCAGTCTTGCAGAGACAAAGTCTGCATAAATCTAATCTGTTGAACAATGCCATTGATTAAACTCCTTTCATCTAACAAAACTTACAGCAGCTTCCCCGCTCTTCAGTCTTTGTCATAATCACATATTTTCCGACCATTCCCGATACAAGAATCGATACCTGACTTAACGATATATATATCTCATTTAAAAAAGTAATAATGTAAATAACCGTGATACCACGGTTGCAATCATGTGTGAAGAGTAATTTTCTGCAGATTGAATCTACATTAAAATATTCCTTTTAATAATATAATCACATAAAAATCGAGATTCACCTCAGATTCTTTTCTTAGAAGTTTTCCGTAATGTAGGAAAAATAATTCCTCAACGAGAAAAATGCTTTGATTTGTAGTTCTCAATATTCACCGTTTTACTCAAATAATTGACTTACATGGAGATTTTCAATATTAATGCAGTGAATTATTTATGGCTTTAAAGCCGCATTCAAAATAGTTCACGACCTGTATATTAGTTTTGCATTAATACAAAATTCCAACGTAAAGAAACAAATTCACGAGTAATTGAATGCATCGTACAAATTAAATATCAATTATAATTATACTATGATGATTTTAAACTTGCTTAAATGATTTTACTATGGTATAGTGAAGGTTGCATTTGCAAAAGGCACCAAACGTTCTCTTGAAGCATGCCAAAAGTTTATTCTCCTATAAATAAGAATTCATTTAATACTCAAATGTTAAAGTAATATTTAATAAAATGTTAATATATTCTATTGAAACGTAGGAAAATAATATTCTATACAACTAAGGTGTTTCCTAGAATTTTTTCGAGATATCGGAATAGTGTGTTAGGCGGCAAAATGAAGGAAAATAAAATCAACCACGTAATTGGAATACAAATGAAATTAATTATGTATCTTTCACGGGAAATTTATTATATTAAGACCAGTTAGCTGGGTAATTCGCAAGCTGTTTATTTTTTCTTTGTTGAGGCCTGTTATATTGTCCCTAAGCCGTAGCTTAGGCCTATATCCGGCACTGAATACAATGCAATAGTAACAAAATTTAAAATAACAAACTATATCTATAGCTACAAAAATACTATAAAACTACAAAATTAAGCGAATTTATAATTTATATTTTACAATCCTAATGAATCAGTAATATATACAATCTTAAAATAGATGACAACACCACTCACTTTAAATAGAAGTATATCAAAGATTACGTCTGCAAGACGTAACCTGTAAGAGCGTACAGATCGAAAATGTGAATTAATTTGCCACCCAGGCAGAGACAAAGCCGACGTATATCTAGCGGGTTGGACAAATTCATCGTTTTCATCTTGCACCAACTTACAAATAGAATCACAAATATTTTCCCGCACATTACTCTCGATACAAGAATCGATATATGATCTATCGATATACTCTTTTTCAATAACGATTTATTCATTTCAAAAGGCGCCGGTTTAACCCAGGGGGACGGGCACTCGGATAGCAAAACGAGGACCTCCTTTGGATTGGCTCTTCAAAGCACCCCAGAGGCGTGGAGGGGAATTAGGAAAAGAAGTAGGGGAAATAGGTTGCGCGCGCATTCGAACTGTTTTCGTGTTTCAAGTTTTCCAGGTTTCACGTGATTTTACCAAGTTTCACGTGATTTCGAGCGGTTACACGAGATTACACGTTATTTCCAGTTATTTATGGGTATGGTTTGCTTTTCGTGTTTATTATTATTATTCACATAAACGCTACAATTGGGAGCAGGTCCCGGTGGCAGCGGGTCCCCATCACAACTCAATGCATAATACCCAAGTAACATAATAAAAATTGGGTTTACTTAATACAAAAATATAAGCTTTTTGATACCATTTCCTATACACTATATACTACTTCTTAACTTCAAGTCACAGGAACTCCCGTCACAACAGCTTAGGTATCACTCAATACATAATGCCCAAATTACATAATAACAATTGAATGTACTTAATACAAAAATAGAACCTTTTTTGATAGTAGTTCCTATACACTATATACAACTTCTTGACTTCAAGTCATTAGGAACTCTCGTCACAACAGCTTAGCTTCAAACTACAACATGTTTCATTTGTTATTTGTCCATACAACTACAAAAATTTAGAATAAGTAAATAATCTTCATGAATAAAAAAAAAATTGCGGGAATAAGGAGGGTACTCGAGTTAGGTAAATATTTTGACATATAATTCATTTATTAATATTTAGAAATGCCTGAGTGTGAAATACGCGAGATCGGCAAGAGGATGTATATTTTTAAATGATAAATCCAGGTTCCCTCATCCCATTTACGACTCAAATCGTCTATTCGATGTTTGGTTGAAGCTTGTTGGGAATCCTAAGCTCATGTCCATGAACCGAATGGCCACCTATAACATTAGAAGACTTTGCCTGAGGCATTTCTCTCAGGAGAATTTTATTGAAGGCACTATGAAACTCCGGAAGGATTCCATTCCGAATTTACATCTGCCCGGTAAATAATTGTAGTGATGTTTTGCATAGACACTGTTTATCTAGTGACTACTGTTTTCATCTTTTCAAGCATCTTCTCCAATCATGCTTGGAGCATTCTATGAAGTGTTACTTGTTAGTTGACTCAATGGTTAACTTGTATTTCCTTCCTGCAGCAGCAAAACAAGATGAAGTTGGCCCACAGCCTGGCCCGTCGTGGGCTGAGCTATTGACGCCTGTGGTTTCCTCTCCACCTGGTAGGTGTCTTTTGTGTTTTAAAAACATCTTGTAAAAAATATTAACAATATTGCTTCTGACCATTTTTTTGTTATTCATTATTAATTAGTTAATAGTTTTTGTTGTTAGTTGACTAAATGGTTAACTTGTATTTACTTCCTGCAGTAGTAGAGCAAGGTGAAGTGGGCCTACAACCTGGCCCCTCGGGGTTTCAGACCCCACGCGGGCCTAGTAGTGCCATTAGGGAGAACCTTATGAGGTATATTTATTTATATAAAATGCAATGCTCGGTGTATAATTTATTGTTGTCTTTCTCTATAATGTAAAGGACTTCCTGGAAATTGTTTTATGTATATAATGTGATATAACTGTAATCTATTACTTCTCCTTGCTTAAAATATAGCAACCTTTGAATGTACTTTTATTATACCAATAATGTTTGGAATGTATTATTTTTGCTTGTGATGTGCTCCTAAAGAAGCTCTTATGTGATATCCATTATTGTTTATACTATGCTGGCCTTGTCCTATACTTGTTTCTACAGATCAATGGGCCAATAATATTGTTATATTTTGTACTTAATTTTTTCGCAATAAACGTGTAAAAAGATGTTCTTTTTTCTTTAGAAGTGTATACCAATTCCCACACATACATTTGATGGGTAAATTGATTTCAGAACTGAAAAAAATTGATGGGGGATCATTGCATCGAATTTATGGAATAATTAAACGTTTTGGTTTACGGAAAATCCGCTGCCCTACGAAAAGCGGCAATCGGGTGGGGGAGGGAGTAGGGGAGGGAGCGGGGGGATGGAAAGGGGAGGGAGCAGGAGAAGGGGAAGAGGAGACGCGACTGCTTATGTAGCTCGTTGCCTGGCAACGTCTTCGACCAATGGGAAGGGTCTCCAAAACGCACTGAGGTGGCGGAGGGGTCACGTTTAGACGGTCCTCGTTTTCTAATATTGAGTGTCGCGACCCTGGTCAAGCTGGTCGACGTTTTTGCGTGCGGAGGCTCTATTCACAGTAGAAAATTTGGCGAAAATCACTGCGAGCCATACTTCATGTAAGTGTTTTTTAACTCGGTCAAATATAAATGAAATGTTATGTGAATTTAAAAGATTATAACAGGGGTGTCCTACCTATGGCCCGCGAGAAGTTTGTGTGGCTCGCGAAGCTAAGATGAAAAAGTAATCCGAAAAATTTCATACGAAAATTCATACATTTTTATGAAAATTTAACGAAACTTTAAATATTGAAATGTTAATCATAAAAACCTCATTTAAACTTGATTTTTACTTGTACGGCACCTCGGAGTATTTAAGTAACTTCCGATTCAAACTCCGAAGAATTGGCACCTTCCAATGGGCTCTCCGAAGGATTAACAACCACCTTTGAGACCTGCCATATAGAAAAGGTCAGACATCACGGGATTATAAGAAAGTGTTTTGTATGTGCAATAGAGATTTTGACATTGTTTCTAGTATTTTTAAACCTAATAATGCTCTTATTAATTTGTTTTCCAATTTTTCTCTATCATTGATAAACTATGAACTACAAGTGATATTTATGGCACGAGAATTCCTTGGAATGACCAACACATACTGAAACATTTCCTGTCAATATAAGTAATGAATTCGGGATGTCAACTTCGGGAAACCTGCCTGCATTTAGTCCTGGTTTGGACTTCTTGTTCATTATGGCGTCGCGGGCCGCTGAGAGCTCTCTCGGGGGCCGCGCACGGCCCGCGGGCCGTATGTTGCCGACCCCTGCTATAGATAGAGGGTAAGAGAGGGAGGGGATGTGGGATATTTAGCATAATTTTATCATAATCCCGTCATAGTTTACGGGCAATTACGCTAGCTAGCAATAAAGGCCGATTCACGCAATACGTAACGTCTCCGTCAAAAATTCCTCCTGTGTATTTAGATGGATTTGTTCACGCTATACGTTCCGTGAACGTCACGTCTTCGTTTCGGTCTGTCATGGTTTCTCCGGAAGAATATTTTGACCGGTCAAAACGTGTCGAATCCTTTCCTCCGTTTCTGATATTGTGGGGACACCCCGGAAAACCGGTTGCTACCGAGATTTATTTAAAATATTCGATTTAATTTACGAAACTAATAGATAGTAACAAGAAGTAAATTCCAAATAGCGACTTTAATAGACAAAACATTAAAACCCTTCAAAGTACGTCGATTTATTGCATTGCAGCGTTAAATAAATTACCGAATTTAATATTGAAAATAAGTAATCAATTTCGTTCTAACGTCAATCACACATCGTTTTCATTCACGTTTTCCAATCATAACCGGCTCCACGTGCCTCTCATTCACGTTAAATTATCGTCCTTTCGGTTCCCGAGTTAAATCGTAATGTTCTCTTTCAGATTCGATGAACTCGATTGTACATCGTAACTTTAATTGGGATAAATCGAAATTTAATATCGTACTCGGCGATAATCAAATCGAACCTCAATGTATACAGCGTCTATATTAATTTCATTTAATATTATGACTGATAAGGTGACGGTCCGTGTCGAAACCACAACGTACAGTGTGAACGCTGATGAAAAATGACGTGTCGAAGGCGGTCCGCGTCGAAATGGAGACGTTACGTACGGTGTGAATCGGCCTTAATGCGATTTCCCTCGAGGACGAAAGATGAACCCGAAAAATACGCGGAATTTTCGCGTTCAAAACGAATCTGCGGACCTATTCGAAGCGTATTTAAAAATCGACTGCGGGAAACTGAATTTCCATTCTTCTAGGCGTTGTTTGGTACAAATCCTATGTTCGTACGGCGATTCTAAGTGATTTTAAAGAGTGATAGAAAGTAATGCAGCGCAGGGTCAAAGACAGCGTTACACGCGGACTCGAGTCAGTTCTCAGTCCGAGCTCCTCCTGGTGGTAAGACATTTCTGAAAAAGTTTTACCCTTACTAGTTTGAAATGTTGGAAGGAAAGAAAGGAAAGCTAAGTGTTTCTCTAGAAATTAAATTGGACATAATTAAACGTTTTGAAAATGGATAAGGGCATGCTGCCATAGGTCGTGCCCTTTCTCTCGACTGTGCCAACTATTTGCAGAAGTGCTGAGAAAATTAAAATACGTGTTCAGAGGGATACTTCTTTAACCCTCCAGTACCGTCGTATACTTTACAAACAAGATTCAAGTCGCTGGGTGTCGGACACCCAGCATATTTTTTCTTTGTTTTTAATGAGAGTGACTCCTATTTTCAACTAAATTTTACTTAATGTCTAATTTTAATATTTATATTAAACAGATGACATTATTTTTTTGATATTTTATTAAACTGTGTAAAAAATATGTGATGCATCCACGTCAATCATCTGAACTCTCTAAAATCTCCATTCGGGCAGATATTTTGTTCTGGCAATTATCACAATAAATATTTGAATGTTCCTGACATACGTGAATATCACAGAATGAGCACATAGACTCTCGCAGGGGACTCTGAGAGCACGGCTTAATGGAGAGACAAAGTTTGTCACACCAGTACGGTCGGTGGGTGTCCGACACCCAGAACTCCAAAAAACGTATTTTTTCCTTAGAGAAAAAATTAAATCATGCTAATATTACTTTCAACATACTCTAAATGCCTAAAGATGCAGCTGCTATAGATTTGGATATAACAATGTGGACGAGTTGAAAAATATTGCATTTCTAAAACACTCCGGGTGTTAAACACCCAGGCGACCGTACTCGAGGGTTAATATAGACTATACTGGGGAGGCATAATAGAAGTGAGACTCTCATGGAAATGGAGCATTTGCTCAGCATTTGGGTTGAAGAGCAAAACCAGCGACGGATACCAGTGAGCCAATTGCTTATCCAAGAAAAGGCAAAAAGTTTGTTTTAGTTTTTTTCCTCGTTTCAAAAATCGTTCCAACTTTCACAGCTTATGCCTGTCTGCATAGGATCTTCGGATCATATCATTCCATCAATTTCATGTTTGGCAATCTCACCATTTGAGAGGAAGGAGTTTCTTTCGGTGATCCTCTTTGAGGACATCTGTCGGGGCAGTTTGATATTAGCTTGGCTAGTTCCCGTCCCACAAAGGAAAACATCCGTGTTCTGAAACGAGAGAAAATGTTCTGCTACGATAGTTCAGGGGTAGAATATCCGCCCGGCAAGTGGAAGACCCGGGTTCAATTCCTGGTCATAGCAGACTTTTTCCTCGTTTCAAAAATCGTTCCAACTTTCACAGCTTATGCCTGTCTGCATAGGATCTTCGGATCATATCATTCCATCAATTTCTTAGTTTTTGAAGAAACAAAGGGGTGAATCATTGCATTCGGAAGTTTTTCTTGCGAGTCATGGATGGTTCAAAAAATTTAAGAGGAGGTCGAACTTGCACGACATAAAGTTGTGTGGTGAGGCTGCGAGTGCTGATTCTGAAGCTGGCAGCCATGATTCAAGAAGGCGGTTACTCTCCTCATCAAATTTTTAATGTCTATGAAACAGGATTATCATTATATATCGACGTTTCTTACAGAGGAGGATAACATATAACATATAACATATAACAGGAGGATACTAATGTCCAGCCCAAACTAAAAGAGCTAGAGAGCTGAAAGTTTTAGTTTTAGTAGATATGATGGAGAAACCTACAGATAAAATGAGTCTTCTTACCTAAGTTTTAGTAGATATGATGGAGAAACCTACAGATAAAATGAGTCTTCTTACCTAAGTGACATGAGTTCGACTCCATAAATTCTGAAAGTTGCGTTTTTTTCCATAAGAAAAGCATTGCGCCATTTTTGTAAATTAATTATGGGCACTTGCCGGTAAGCTAGAAAAATGAAATTTTCAGCGTTGCTAGATGGCCGCAATATCTATTAGAAATTATTGTCACTATCGCTTACAGTGTCTTGGGTTCGACTCCAGAGACCCCGGAATATCTCCCATAAGTTAGCATGGGAAAACGCATTCCAGTGTGGAGACCAATCTCATAAGTTTAGGAAGCTGAAATTAGCAAGATTATAGAACTTTTCACATAACCAACTATAAAAATCGAAAATTTTAAAATTGTCAATTTTTAGGGGTTGTTTTAACCCCATTTGAACATTAAAGTTTAATAATTTTTATCTTGAAAACTATATGCTGTAGGTTCGAGTTTTTGAAATCATTTTGTAGAAAATTAAACAGAAAAAAAGGAGATTTTGAAAAAGTTCAAAAATTCGACCGCTAAAAATTCGCAATTGTTTAAATATATTTTTGAGGTTTGTGTAGTATCGAATGTGCTATGAAACTGAAATTTTTTTACCGGTAGATTTTGTGAAAAAACGAAATAAACAATTATAAAAATTTTGATATTTTAATTTCTTTGGCTATTAACATTTTTTAATATTTAAACTAATAGATAAATATTTAGGTATTTCAGGGCAAGCTAGGAAGCTGAAATTTTAAAGTTATGCACAGATTAGTGCATTGAAACTAACAAACATTTAAAAATCTCCAACAAAGTGTTATTGCGGCCGTATTAAACTTTTAAAAATTAAACAACTAAATAAATATTATTTCACTTCTAGATGATCCTTTGAATTAAACAAATATTTACCATGATGAAATATCTCTCTGAATAATGAAAGTTTTTTCAAGGTGAGATGTCAAATGCTTGCAGCATGCAAGCACCTTCTACTAGTATTGGAAACGAATGCCAAATAGGACTTTCATTTCCAGTGGCGGCTTGTAGCTAAAATTAGTGGGGGTGCTGCTCCAGAAAATTTTTAGCCTTTGTTTTAAAATTGTGTAAAAGGAAAAAAACATGTAGAAAAAGAAAATTTATTCAGGAACTTGATAAAATCTTAACAAAAAAAAAACCAAACATTTTTTACTTACTTTAACTTAAATTGTTACAGTTCAAGCTTGATCTATTCATTTAAAAACGAAATCCATTCTTCTTGTTTTAATTTGCGCAAAAAGTTCAATAATTTTCTCCTTGATCTCTGGATGACAATTGAGGAAATTTTTCTCCATTGAAAGTACTGCAAGCGCATTTAGTCTTTCCGAATTCATAGTGCTTCTTAAAAAAGTTTTTATTCTTTTCAATGTTGAAAAGCAGCGCTCTGCCTCTGATGTAGTCATGGGAATTGTCAAGAGGATTTTTATCAGTTTCGTAATTTCACTAAAAACATCATCTAGATTATTTTCCAAGATAAATTTCAGCAGCTCAATTAATTTGCAATATTCATGAATATCAGTCCTACAATAGAATACTTTTAGTTCAGTTTCAAGCTTTTCTTTGTCAAACACTTTATCACATTCAAGAATATGGTACACGGTTTTATGCACAACACATGCTGAGTAAAAAAAAACTTCCTTCCACCATCACGCCAGAGCCGGCACTGCGAGAGCAACAGTGCTCTCTCTACCTGGCAGTCCCTCCTTCCTCCCCACCCCCCCCTCCTATGTGCGCATGCACACAACAGTCAAACACCACGTCGCTGGCACTGTGAAGCGCACAGTTCCATACAAAGATTTTTGTATCTTTTTCATAAACTGGGGGATGGCTACTGAAGTACTGACATTAAGCTTAAGGAATATATATTGTACTACAAAAATAAAGAAAGAATTAAAGAAAAAAGGACTCATTATATTAAATGTTATCGATAATATCAAGTGGAAATAGGGGATGCTGCAGTTCCGCAGTGCCTATACACGAGCCGCCACTGTTCATTTCCAAGGAAGAAAAAAAAATGCCTGGATGTAAGGCATCCAAAGACAGGCTTACACTCCTTCTTGGAGCAAACGCGACAGGGGACTTGAAGTTGAAGCCAGTCCTCATATACCATTCGGAAACTCCAAGGGCCTTAAAAGGCCACAATAAATCTGCTTTGCCGGTGATTTTGAGAGCCAATTGGAGCTCTTGGATGACCACGACAATTTCTGAAGATTGGTTCATGCACCACCTTGTTCTGGCTCTGGCTAAATACTGCGAGGAAAATAACCTGCAAAACAAAGCATTGTTGATTCTTGACAATGCTCCATCTCACCCAGCTACTTTGTGTAACAAACACAAAAATATCAAGATTGTTTTCTTACCTCCTAATACAACCGCGTTGCTTCAACCGACAGATCAGGGCATCATATCCACATTTAAGGTGTATTATTTGAGACGCACCTTTACCCAAGCAGTGAAAGCAACGGAAGGCGAAAATAGTCCTGCAAGTAAAGAGTTTTGGAAAAACTATAATATATTACATGCTATAAAGAACATCGACGAATCTTGGAGAGAGGTTTCGTTGTCATCCCTCAAAGGTGATAGGAGAACACTATGGCCTGATAGGTTTGGGAATGGATACAACCGAGAATGATGATGAAATTCAAGAGTCAATCGAAACAGTGCTTGGAATGGGAAATCAGCTAGGTTTCGAGGAAATCGAAAAGGAAGATATTGAGAGATTGCTAAATTCCCATAGAGAAGAGTTGACTAATGAGGAACTGGTGGAGTTGGCTGAGAAAGCAGCCAATGATGATGAAGTTTTATCAGAAGCAGCTCCTCAAGTCTTGTCAAATAAAAAGCCGTTGCAGATTTTCCAACATATAGATGCGGCAGTCGATATCATACATGATGCTGATTCAGATTTAGAAAGGGGTCTATGAATTGCTAGGAACCTGAATCAAGGGATTCAGTGTTATAAAGAAATTTATGAGAAAAGGAAAAAGACGGCTAGGCAGGTGCCTCTAGATCATTTTTTTAAGAGAAAGGCTGTGACGACAAATGAGCAAAGTCATCGACGAGGAGAAAGCCCAGACGATCCAGCTTTCGACAAGGACTTTGATGCTGATGCTGAATGATAATTGTAAGAGCAAACATTTTTCTCATGTTCAAGTAGTCCATATATTACTTTCTCCATATATTAAGTATAGAGAAAGTATTGTTTTCATGAAAAAAATTGAATTCGAGATTTCAACGGAAATACAGGTTTTAAGGTCTCCCTGAACACGTTTTGACTATTTTCTTGATGATGTCTGTGTCTGTCTGTATGTGATAGATTTTTGTGGGCGCTCTAACGCAAAAACTATTAATCAGGTCAACGCAAAAATTTATATTTAACATTTTTATAAAAGTTAGAAGATCTGATTAGTTTTTGGTAAAAATCGGTCTACCGGAAGTGGGTGTTTACTCTTGTCACTTATCCGTTATTTTGAAATATTTGCTTTAATATTTGATAAATGTGAAAAATGTATTGGAATAAAAGTTGTAGGAAATTTCATTTTCTACAACCTTTGTTTGATACGTTTGTCCATATAATGCATTGTTTAAGAGATATCTTATATTTTTAGCTGCCACCGCCATGCCACCTACCGAAGACTATTGTTAACAATTGACGCTTAGTTACGTCTTAGTAATGCTCCTTTTTCTTTTCTCAATTGTCAACGGGAAGTAAATGTTGACAACGATCCCAGAGCTAACAACATGTAATTTTCCATATAAATATGGAGAAAGTCATGTGTTGCCAACATCAGTTTATTTGATAAAG
Source organism: Tanypteryx hageni (assembly GCA_028673005.1). Lineage (NCBI taxonomy): Eukaryota > Metazoa > Arthropoda > Insecta > Odonata > Petaluridae > Tanypteryx > Tanypteryx hageni. Next base: position 18,355,629 of record CM054119.1, on the reverse strand, counting down.
CTTTCCATCTCTCCCTTTAACTCAGTTTTGGATCTTTTAACTGTAGATCTAAATTCACCCATGCTGTTTCTCCCTTCATGTGACTGTTGTTGTGGCAATCAAGAAAGCGTTCGTATCGCAGTAAACCGCTGATAATCCGAGCGCTGATTATCCATGACGAGGATGAACCGGAAGTTTGGAGTTCTGAAATGTTTTTTTATCCATTCCGTCTCCAAACAGGCACTGTGAGAGAAAACTGTGCCCAAAAAAATGGCAATTTTCATGAGACGTGAATTTTTATGAATTCTGTCGAGCAAATTTTATAGTTCTTGTATTCAGTTATCTAGAAGTGAAAATATTTTAATCGGGTTTCTGAACAAATTTGATGAACAATTTGTAAATCCACGTCGTTTCACTGTATGCCTTCACGAATATCAATGCCGTATTAGTAAGTAAGTCTTCAACATAAATAAATATGTAATAATGCATTAAATAAATATCTATTGCAAACTCACTTTTTTCTTCCTGCCTTTTACGTGATTTATTTTTATCATCGTTTAGTGGGAATCTGAGGTATGTATGTACTTTATCCTTCTTAAGAACAAATATTTCATGTCCTCCCACGTTATCAAGTACGTGATTTATAATGGTATTTTTATTTATTTTATTTATATTTATTTTTATCATCGTTTAGTGGGAATCTGAGGTATGTATGTACTTTATCCTTCTTAAGAACAAATATTTCATGTCCACCCACATTATCAAGTACGTGATTTATAATGGTATTTTTATTTCTATTTATTTTATTTATATTTATTTTATCATCATTTAGTAAGAATCTGAGGTATGTATGTACTTTATCCTTCTTAAGAACAAATATTTCATGTCCACCCACATTATCAAGTACGTGATTTATAATGGTATTTTTATTTCTATTTATTTTATTTATATTTATTTTATCATCATTTAGTGGGAATCTGAGGTATGTATGTACTTTATCCTTCTTAAGAACAAATATTTCATGTCCACCCACGTTATCAAGTACGTGATTTATAATGGTATTTTTATTTTTATTTATTTTATTTTTATTTAATTTATTTATATTTTATATTTATTTTTATCATCGTTTAGTGGGAATCTGAGGTATGTATGTACTTTATCCTTTTTAAGAACAAATATTTCATGTCCACCCACGTTATCAAGACATTCAGGAACGTATCTCCTTTTTTAGCATTGCTCTTACGTAAAAATACGTTTCACAATACGATGATTCGGGTTACGCTCAAGTTTTCTGAAACCCAACCCGAGCGTATTGCGAGGTATACCTGTATATTACTTGTACTATTTTGAAATTTTTACTAGTTCCTTTTCCTAGTTTGATAACAATGACGATTTAAGCACTATGTAGTTCTCTGAGTTACCGTTTTTGGCGCTAATGTCAGGGGAAGGGTATATTGAGTTTCGTCAGAATTTTTAAAACACTGTTTCGTCGTAACAAATATATTTTGTTCACCCACAAGACTTCGTTATACTGATATTTCAATGTACATGAATGACAAATACCGAATCCAGGGACGCAATGTACAAGTGAATTATATATTTATTGATGAAGAAATTCTTCCACTTTCATACACGTAAACTACACACAGGTAGCTAAAGTGTCTTCTACAAGATCATATGGTCATTAAAACACTTCATGCATTTTTTCCATGTGTCTGGCCAGGTATTGCCTCAAGACGAACTTCATCCTGCATTTAAAATTCTTCCCTTTTGTGCACCCTCTGGTGCAGCGTGAGGTTCCGATTTCGGAGGAACCTCTTCCCACATTTGGGACATGCAAAAGGTTTCTCCGTCCCGTGGGTCATAATGTGTTCCTGTAAATTCCACTTCCTCTTGCATCTTTTCCCGCAAAGGTGGCACCTGTATACGATGTTGCCCTTATCTTCCACCATTTCTATCTCTAGCTTCCTTATCAGGCCGAGCTGCTTCTGACGCTCTCTGATGTCCGATCGTGAGACCTTACTCATGATCCGCAAGCTGGTTAAACTAGGTCCGGCCGCCTCAGACGAGGATGGACTCACATCTCTGGTTCGGACCAGCGCTTCACAAACCTATCCAAAATGAAACAGGTCACATATTTTAAAAAAGGTTCTTAATTAGTAACAAAGGTGTTGAAATTACATATTATGCTTGTTCGCATAAAGCTGAAACAACAACAACACACCTTGATGCTTTCCTTTGCGGGTAAGCCATGCCATATGTCTGCCAATTACCAACCCACCACCTTCCTCCACACACCTTGCACACTTCTTTTGCTTCACTTACACTCATACACTGAGTCACACATTTCCTTTTATTCCTCATACGTTTCACGTCCCTTTTTCTCAGAGTCTCACCAACCACATCCAACCAACTCTTGCGCGGTCTGCCTCTCCCTCTCTCGCCATTCACTCTTCCTTCATATATTTGTTTGGTGATTCTACTCTCCTCCATTCTTTCTACATGCCCGAACCACCTCAGCAGACCTCTCTCATACAGATCTGTCACACTAGCTTTCATACCACATTCGTTCATCACCCAATTATTCCTTACTTTGTCCCTCCTAAATTTTCCACAAACTCTTCTCACGTATCCCATCCCAACCGCATTCAAACTACTTTTATGCTTCTCCTGACACACCCATGTTTCAATGCCATACAGCAAGGTAGGCATTAAAACACTCTTGTATACAGACATTTTCGCTTCTTTTGACAACCATTCATTCTTTGCAATCGACCACACACTCCCTGCCACCTTTCTACCAGCCTTCACTCTCCTTTTGATTTCCCCATCTACTCTACCATTTTTACTGAACATTCTACCAAGGTATACAAATTCATCCACTACCTCAATCGTTCCACCATATATGCTAAATTGACAGTCGTTCACCTCATTCTCCCGATCGAACACAACTACCTCGGTTTTGGCCACATTTATCCTGAAGTCCATTCTGAAAAGCTGAAAAATTCTGTACTTGACCGGGAATCCAACCCGGGTCTCCCCACTAGCCGGATAGGTGCTTTAACCAACTATGCTATCAAGCCAGCCTTATTCTCCTTTTTCGAGTTGGGGTATTTACAGTGAAGATGAGCTATCTAACAAAGGGACCTTATGACATGTTAGTCACCGATTTGGTTGAAACTTGGTGAGCATGTAGTACCTCCTTAGAGACGAAAAATGCCAACACAAGACGATGCATCTGTCAAGCATTCGCGATAAAATTTGGCAAGCAATCTAGCGTTCTAATGTTCTATGACACCGAAGGTCAATGGAAGGCGGTGACCTAGGTGGCTAAATCCTCGGTTATGGAAGCGTGGGACGGCAGTTTGATCCCAGCGCTGGTATTTTTAAAAATATTTTTTGTATTTGAATTCTTTCATATGTTTTCGATTTTTTTGGGTTTTTAAATTTGCTGGAAGTTTATTTGATCTATAATTACATTCTCACTAATTATGCAAAGCGAAAAAAATTACCATCCGAAACGTACACCTTCAAATAATATCAATAAATAAATGTGTGAATCATAATTTGCAATGAAGCATTAGTTTCTTGTAAAAACAAAGTGTTGGATATGCGTAATAAATGGACCACGAGCAGTTATTATCGTTTAATTTTTGATGGTGATGCAGATAATTTTTTTTAAACTTCGTGAGAAAATTTATTTTGCTCCGCATAATTAGTGAAAATGTAAATACCAGCACTGGGATCAAACTGCCGTCCAACACCAAGGATTTAACCACCTAGGTCACCGCCTTCCGTTGACCTTCGGTGTCATAGTAAGGTATACATTGGAACGCTAGATCGCTCGCCAAATTTGATCGCGAATATCTCGCGAATGCTTAAGAGGTGCATCGTCTTGCTTCGGCATTTTTCATCTCTAAGGAGGTACTACATGCTCACCAAGTTTCAACCAAATCGGCGACCAACATGTCGTAAGGTACCCTTGCAAGTAGTAAACCTCCAACACAAACGTCCTCGTAGAGGCACTGCGGAAAAATATCCCTTGCTTTATCCCAAGAAAGTGAGATGATTTCAAATAACAAGTTAAAAAGTGGTTGAAATTACATAATATGCATGTTCGCATAAAGCTGAAACTTAGTTTCCCCGGTCAGGTACAGAATTTTTCTCCTTCTAAAATGTCAAAACTAAGGTTTTTAATTTATACGAGGGGCGGAAAACCGAAGCCAAGTGAAGGGTCACTTGGAAAAAATATTTTTGAGGAGCCACGAAAAGATTTATTGAAACAAAAGAGGAAAGATCATCCATGCATACATGTGAGGCAGAGGCATTCTTTACAATTTAAGCAATCATATCAAAAAGATACTTATTAATGTATTAGTATGTCTGAGGACTGAAGTCCCAGTAACGATGCCAAGGAAATATTGAATTTTTGATTCAGTGATTTATTTCCAAATTGGTTACACCTAAAAAAATGATCAACAATTATTTAAAACTTGCCTCGCTCGAATAGTGGTAATATAATCTTTGTTCGCATTCATTCCTTCACTGTAAATTAACCATTTCTTTTCACTTAAAAACGCTGTCTACATAAAGAAAACACACACATTAAAGTTCATTTCTTAAATCGTAGATAATCCATTTCCCTTCATTTAATAAATATTGCATGCACACGAAAGAAAATTAAATTAATTATTTATTTACAGCAGATGTTCTTTACTTCATTTGTTTTTGTTGACAACAATTAAAAAGCACAGGAAATTTTTCCTAAGTTCAAAGTTTGATTTTCTTGTAAGCAGTTACTCCTTCAATAAAAATGTATTGAACGAAATAGATGCTATTTGATTAGTTCCACAAACTTAGTTTCTAGATTTTTTTGTTATAAGTAATAATTTTGCGAGAGATAGAGAAAAGTTCATTTTTTGTCGCCAGTCAAGTTGGACTCCCGATTAGTCTACATGATCCTTTTATAACATCTTCTTGTTTTCTTTGCCCTCATGACATAAATACCGTAAATACCCGCGTATAATGCGCACCCTCGTATAACGCGCAGGGGGGTTTTCAGCCTCGTAATCTATGATTTTTCTATATACCCGCATATAGTGCGCGCAGATTTTTTTTAGCATTACCGTTCCAGAATAAAGTAGATGGCGTAACGTGTTCTAAAGCAATGATCGAATTATTGGTATTATGTATTGGTAACATAATGAAAGTGCGAAATGAAATTTTCGAATAATGTTCCAAAAGAACATCAGCTAACTCAATCATTACATACTCTATGTTTACTTACAAGGTGATATTAGGATATACACAATAAATCGAATTATATTAATTTCAAAGTATGACACATGACATTCTTTGAGCTAATAAAATGAAGGAATGACGATAATCCTATGTTTTTTACATACGTTTTAGTCACGCCTGAGGTGGACGGGTTCGCCCAACCTTCAGTTTTACCCTTATTAGAACACACTGGAGCACGTAAATACGATAGCAAATAACGATAATTAACTACAGACTCAAAGAATCAAGAATAAATCACGTATGAATTCTGAGAGAAAGGTAGGGAACGATAACTTTATTTAGTTCTACAAGAAGCATCAACTTCCAGCGTATTCAAAGGCATCAGCTGCCATTGTTTCTAATTGTAAGTAGTACCAGTACCTCACCACCAGGCCGGGCGCCGGTGTAGGGTGACGTCATGCGTAAGATGACGACTCAGATAACAACATCGAAGAAGAATGGTGCAGTGACGAAGAACTTCTTGGCTTTTAAAATGAATAAATACTGAATTAATTCTTTTCATATCTAATGTTTATAGAATTAGTTAATAAATTTTTACTATTATCTATCTTACTTTTCGTAAAAATCACCAATAAAAATATGAGGATACCCAGGCAGTAATTACTGTGCCGAAATTATGGAAATATGGGGTCAAATGAAAATAGGAAGATTATGTACCCTCGTATAACACGCATCCTAATTTTTAACTCAAATATTTCGAAAAAAAAGTGCGCAATATACGCGGGTATTTACGGTATCAAATTTCATGAATATCCACTCAGTATTTTTGGAGATGAAAGATGCACACGGACGAATGGACACGACCTGACCATAAGGCGTTCCTTCTTTACTTTTTGTAAAGAATGCCTAAAAAGGTTTAGTGCCGATTGGCTTTTGCTTCTCGGGCGGAGAGTACCACGGCCGATATATCGGCTCTGGCGTAGACTAAAACGGAACTGGTAATAACACATCCTAGTCACCACACACCCCACAAACACATTAGTAAAGATGAAACACTCGTCAGAACCAAAAGCCACATGCAGTTACTTCAATATTTTTCCTTAATAATCATCACTGGATTAATTTTTTTATTCGACATTTATGGCTGCAGAGGTTGATTGAAAAATCTGTAGTTTATATTATTTTTTGTATTTCCATGCGATATCTTCTTATGATTTTTTAGAGTAATATAGGTATTATAATTTTTAAGTTCTAATGGTGTATATTGTATATAAGATGAAAATTATTTGTGATAAACTTTTTTATTTATTTTTCGCAATGTGATATGCAATAACTTTATTGTTATTAAATGATCTAATATTTCATTTAAATAAAAATTATGTAATTATGAAGAATACTATTTTTTACAGTTTCTGAAAAAATTAGCTTATTATCTTAAGAAATAATTTCACTGTGATAGTATTCCTAAGGTAATACAATACTCACCAATTGCCCATGGCAACTCTTGCTATATACCAACCGAAATTTGCATGGCACTAAAAGGGTTAATCTATACTAGGAGTGGGCAGCCTAATCCAAGTGAAGAGTAACTTGAAAAAAAATATATATATTTTTTAAGGAGTCACAAAAAAAATCAAACACATGACTTTCTCCATACGCAGCTGGTAATTTATGAGTTGGCGGTGCTGGAATCATAGTCAATATTGAACTGAAACATCTCCTTAACAATTGGCTCCAGTGCTGCCACCAACAAAAAAATCTGCCAATTAATTGTGAAAAATCCCCCAGATTCAGACTAAAATAAGCCAAGTTTCTGTTGCAAAAGGCAATGAAATAAATAAAACTTAGAATTGGAATTTATTATTGAATTAAAAATTTTATTTTTAAAGACATGAAAAAAGAAGTAAAGAGTAAAAATTCTTGAAAGAGAAGAGAGAAGTAGAAAAAAGAAAAAATGAATGAATTTTGAAAAAGAAGATTAAAATAATTGAAACTAACCTCTTGGATATATGTAAATGCTACGCCGATTCTAAATTTGGTACGTTTTCAATTTCAATAGAGTAATTACATGTTTTCTTGAATGGAAATACAGAGAAATCAATATGCAGGATGATACAGGAGGAATGTGCCAAACTCGGACGATAGAGTTTGAGTAGAAAAGTTCCTATAAACAAGGTTTTGATTCGGAAAGGTTAAGGAGTTATGGCTGTTTTAAAATAAGGCAACTTCAACGTATGATTGGAGGCTTCAGGTGATAGACTGTTGGCAACACTGTGCATTGTTGCCTGCCAAGAGTCTATTAACTAAAATCTCAAGCAGCGACATGCTAAAAATGTCACAACAATGCACAGTGAAGCCTCCAATCATACATTGAAGTAGCCTTATTTTAAAACAGCCATAACTCCTTAGCCTTTCCGAATCACACCCATGCTTATAGGAACTTTTTTACTCAAAATCACTTGATGGCTAGTTCTGTCCCAACCAAGAAAACATCCGCATTCAGAAATGAGAAAACTGATCTGCTACGATAGTTCAGTGGTAGAATATCCGCCCGGCAAGTGGAAGACCCGGGTTCGATTCCCGGTCATAACAGACTTCTTTCTCACTTCAAAATTATTCCCAACTTTACAGCTTATGCCTGTCTGCATACGATCTTCGGATCGCTTTATTCCATCAATTTCTTGCTTGGCAATCTCACCATTTGAGAGGGAGGAGTTTTCTCCGATGTATCTCTTTGAGAACATCCGTTGGGGCAGTTTGATACTAGCTTGGCTAGTTCCGTCCCAACCAAGAAAACATCCGCGTTCAGAAACGAGAAAACTGATCTGCTACGATAGTTCAGTGGTAGAATATCCGCCCGGCAAGTGGAAGACCCTGGTTCGATTCCCCGTCATAGCAGACTTTTTCTCGCTTCAAAATTATTCCCAAAATCACTTGATTAATCTATCTTCCAAGTTTGGCACATTCCTCCTGAATCATCCTGTATTTTACTTGCATAATTACCCCACTTTCTTGTGCGATTTTTTTACAGCAAAAAAGGGTGTGGCAAATATGTGGTTTTACCCTTTCTTAAGAAAGAGGCCAAATCAGAAAAGAATTGTGTCTTAATCCCCCCTAATAGTTCAGGTGGGCCAATTACGCGATGGAGGCAATTATGCGAGTAAATACAGTATATCACATCCACAGCGACGATGACAAAATATTATTTAACAATCACAAATGAAGTACTAACCTGTTATAGAATAACTGACGTCACGCTCAATAAATAATACCACCTTAAGCGGTTGATATCTTCAAAGATAAACTGGTAAAACTGATCACAGTCACGCTTCACAAAACACTGTTGCACTCTCACTAAGGATGTTGTTTCTACGATAATTCTAGTGAAACTAATGCCGAAAGAGCATTCTCCTTTTTCCACAAGGGGTTTAAAATTTCGTGAAAATATGTTTCTTAGAAAAGCTAGCTTTCCCGTCCATCTGGAGGCTATTAGGGTTCCAGGGTCATATTGCTTTACCTGTTACATAGAGAGAAGACAAAGAGACCAGACACAACGCTTTTTTCCATTCGGTGAGGGGTGTCTTACGGTCACCATTCCATTGGAAAATGGGACGAAGAGGACGAGAGACAGGACGAAAGGGGAACGGTAAAAGAAACGTGCTCCAGTAATTCGTAAAGAGGAATGAAAGAACAAAAAATTAAACCATCCGCCACTGCATAATTTTTTGTGTCAATCGAAGTACCCCAGTTTAGGAAAACTTGCTTTAGAAGATTCAATTTTCGTTAAATTAATTAAATAATCCACAAAATCTGCTATCTGCTTAACATTTTTGTACACCAGATACTCGACGAAATAAGCTAGGTCTAACGGAATATACCCCAAATTGGCAACACTGATTGGCTCTACAAAAAATTATTAATTCCGGTCACAGACACACACACACACCCGCAGACATCATCGAGAATATAGTAAAGATGTGTTCAGGGGACCTTAAAACATGTATTTCCATTGATTTTTCATATTAGATTTTTTTCATGGAAGCAATACTTTCTCTATACTTCGTAAATGGAGAAAGTAAGAATTATTTAAAAAAGAAACTTGGTTTTTCATATTTCTGCCGAGATATTACAGGCCGGCATCAATTTCGAACGTCGCAGTTCTTAATCGATTTTTCCAAATTTGTATCAATTATCAAATCTTTATTTTTAGCCTACTTACCAAATGGAAATAGGCTTATACCAAATCTGCCCGAATATAAGCCAATGTTTTTTGTCAAAATCTATCATGAAAAAATCAACCCTTGGCTTAAATGCGAGTCCGAGAAAAAATTTGGGTTTAGGGTTGTCTCATAGTCACCCCCATAGATGGCAGCATGTCTCTCATTGCTGTCGTATTCAAATGATAATACTATATTTTTTGTAAAGTAAATATTAAGTAAAGTAAATATTAGTATTTCGGCGCCCTAGGCAAGACGTCTAAATGGTACTCTTAAAAAAAATGTAAATTCACAGAAAGTGTTATATTCGGATTCCGATTGTAACAATAAATAAAATTTACATTTTTGTGCATTACCAACTAATCAAGAAATATGCATTACAATGTAAAAGAGACGCCCCAATAATATGGCACACTAGGCTATTGCCCGGCTATACAGTAGAACCGGCCCTGTATTTGACCTATGATGAATATTAATGAATAAATAATAAAGCTAGAATATTGAATGTTTTGTTGTCGTTACCTGTTCCTTTGTTTCTAAATGCTATTGGATATTTTGTTTTGTTTCTCAGGGCTATGCATATTTTTCATTAAGAATAGTCAGCAATTTGTATTATTTTTCATTATGCATTAAAAGAAGTTCCTATTAGTTTTACTTGGCTATTGTAGTTATTGCTATAGCCATTGCAATGTTAATATGCGTGTTAAAACGTCATTCAAGGAAACTTTTAAAATTGCATACATTGACTATGCAGACAATCATGCAATATGCTTTTGATGCTCAACTGTTTGAATTTTGGTAAAACTTTACAATGAACATGTATAATTATAAAAATGCAATTTGTTAAGGCAATGTAAATGCTAATTTCATTGGAAATAGACTTGGATGAAAAATTATCTTGGCAAGATTGCTATTGCTTTATTTGTCCTTTTATGAAAATGAAGATGAATGAAATTATCCTCACTGAATGTGGAACATTATTCAACAACGCGAAATCATTAATTGTAGTAATATTTCAAAACGTTCGCAACTAAACCATTTCCCATTCTTTTCTTCGATCTCGAATAGTGTCTTCTAGACCGCGCATTCATGCCCGACACACTTCAGCATAAAACCTACAAATTTATATTTTTGTTAAAAAATGGCAGAAATATTTAGGGGTCGGCTTCTATTCGGGCAGATACGGCAGTTTCATCCATGTGTCTGTCCCCCCTATTAACTTTTGAACCAATAGACCGATTTTCATGAAACTTGGTGAAAATCCCCTGATACTGGGATTGAAAGTCCCAGGTTCAATTCCAGGAACTTCCATTCCCATTTGAATTACATGGGAAATCTGAAATCCATCGTGTCGAGTAATTCTCTTTTGTACATTCAAATATCTTAGAATTGTAATATCGGAATGGGATTTGTAGTATTTTCTGAGGAAAGGAATGGGGATTCTAATTTATATCGTAGAATTTTGCATATCAATTGTATTTCTTCAAATTTTGCATAAATACTGGCGTTTTTGCAGTCTTTATATGAGTGTTGCCATTATGACGACTTTTGTTGTATTCGATTTTTGATCAAAGATGGCGGTTTTAACTTTTTTTGTGTGTTGCGCTTTGGTGCCCATAGGTGGCCTGCAAAATTTGGTTTCGTTTGCGCACCATTCAGGTCTCCCCCATGGGCGATATATAAACTTTGCCTATTTTCATCGTTTTCCTGATTTTGGCGCAATATTTCCATTGCGAGATGAGCTACACCAACCGCAAACACACCAATCAATTTGTTTCACCAAGCGCAAGAAAACATGTTGTTATCAATTTCAATCAAGACCAATTTTAGCCCCAATTTGGGCAAAAATTGTATTTTTCAGAAGGAATTCCCATTTAGGTGGAGGATACGATTATGGATTTGCGACAAAAAGCAATCACGCAGTCTATATTTGATTAGATAAGCGTAAGCTTTCGGTATGCAGCCCTTTGCTCGTTTCAGTCATTGCCGAGTCAACCCAGAACTCAACACAAGAAGGTCGAGTTCTGCCCGTGTCTGCCTAACCTCTTTACCTTTAGGGCCGATGTTTACTTTGGGTTCACAAAGTCTCTCTTAGTTGCGAATTTCGGTATTTCCTTGGTTGGTTTGTCCGTATTTTTAAAAACCATATTTCTTATTGTGTAATTCTTAAGGCATCATTGTTGAGAGAATTTTGTTTTCACGGAATAGAATATTCAATGGTGTGAAATGACTCTAGCCGTTGATGCACCTAAAAATAAAAATTGTTTCTACTACTAACATGAAAATTTGTTTATTTTGAAGGTGGTATTTATGCACAGTTTTCCCTCTCTTTACGTAGGGATTGCGTTCCAGGAAAGTGATGCATAAAACGAATTCGCACAAGCAATCCCAACTCCCCTCCAAGACGCACTTCATTCGCTCCATAATGATTTCTTATGTGCTAAATACAAACTTAAAACAATTAACACTGTAAATTACACTCGCCAATTAAAGGAAGCAGACAACCCCAATTGATGGTTGTTTTGGGTGACATAATAGTGGAGGTTTAAGGTGCTGGAGGGTTGGGTTGGCCCAACAGAAGTTACGCGGGCAAGGAGACAAAACTTCTCAAGTGTGCTCAAACAATATCACAAGAAATCTCCGTCTCACCTCCACTCTACAATATCCTCTCCACTCTCAGCATAAGAGACAATGAGAGACTGAATGGTCGCCTTGTGGTGTAGTGGAAAACTTTCTTGCATGTGTTTTGCACTGGCTGCGTAACCGAATACGAGCGAATGAAAGATGCATAAAACAAAATTCCGGAAGCAATAAGTTTATTGCATAACAGCGAACCCGCATAAAGAGAGGGTAACCTGTATTAGATTTATTGAAAGGAAAGTAGGCAGATTAGTTCTTACCAGAACCACTTGCGTATTTATTGATGAATAAATTCTTCCTCTTTCATACACACAATTTGCTCGTAAGTAGCTATGATATCTTCTACAAGTTCATCTTGTCATTAAAACTCTTCATACAAAATTCTTTTCATTCATCTGTGCACCCTCTGGTGCTGCAAGAGGTAGCGCTTACAAACAAATTTCTTCCCGCACGAGGGACAGACGAATGTTTTCTCCGTCCTGTGGGTCTTAATGTGTTCCTGTAAATTCCACTTTCTCCTGCATTTGATCCCACAAATGTTGCACCTGTATATGGTCTCACCCTTATCATCCACCTCTTTCTCCAGCTTCCTCATCACGTCGAGCTGCTTCTGATGCTCTCTGACGTCCGATCGTGAGACCTTCCTCCTAATTAGTAAGCTGCTTAAACTAGGTCCAGCCATCTCAGACGACAATGGATTCTCATCTTCGGTTTGGACTGTCGCGTCGCAAGCCTATCCAGAATGAAAGAGGTCAGATATTTTAAAAAATCTGATGTGGTCACCACATGACATTCTCCATAATTCTAAATGATAATATATTTTTTAAGGAACTGTGAGAAAAATTTCAAGACTTGACAAAGAAGAGAAATAAACTCAAACCGTAGCCTTCTGATATTGGATATAGCCAGGAAACTCCAATTATTATGAAAATAAAAAGAAGCGTTACTAAGATGTAACTAAGTGTCAACTGTTTGCAATAGTTGTCGGTAGGTGGTATGGTAGTGGCAGCTAAAAAAATATATTTTTTTAAAATATCTCAAACAGTGGGAAAATGTTTCAATCAAAAGTTGTAGAAAATTAAATTTCCTAAAACTTCTATTCCAATACTTTTTTACATTAATCAAATATTAAAGCAAATAGATCAAAAAAAGAATTTTCCTCATCGATCGCATTCATTTGAATTTCCCGTAAATACTGGCGTTTTTGCAGTCTTTATCACTCATTATGAGTGTTGCCATTGCAACGACTATTGTTGGACTCAGCATATTCTAGTATGTACGTACGTTATATTTGTCACACAAACACGCATGGTCAATTTAGTTTTCCCATTCGAATGTATTTGTAATATTTTGTAACACAAAATTATGAAATTTGGGAAACTTATCGACGGTGAATTTAAAGCTATTAAAGCCAATACAAGTATTAAATAAAGTGTTAAAGTGGGTATCATAGGTTCCGTTTGAATCACCTCGCTATTTATTGCGAATTTTAATATTGAAAAAAGCTTCACATCAATATGCACTTCCGAAAATACTGACAATTTTTCAAGTATATTTTCTTCAAGTTGGATATTTTTCTGCTGTCATGAATTTGTTATAAAGTTCAATTTTAACTTCCATTGCTGAAGAAAATGTCCCGCAACTCATTATTGCATTGCAAATATACGAGGTGTGGCTATTTAAATAATGGGACTGGCATCATAAAAATAATTAATTGAAAGTTGGGATGCCTCACAAGTTATCTCCTTCAAAGCAGATCCCTTGGGACACAGTGCTGCATGCGTTTCCGTCATGCCTGGAAGCATCTCTGAAAATCATTTCGTGAAAGTCCTTTCAGCACCTCCGTCGTTTTTTCTCGATCTCCTCAACGGATTGAAATATTTTCCTTTCAGTGAACATTTTAACGAAGAAAAGAGTAAAAAGTCTCACGGAGCGAGATCTGGAGAATAAGGGGCACGAACAGTGCAGGAACTTGTTTTTTGTCCAGAACCGATAGTGCGTTGTGCGCTGGGGCATTGTCTTGGTGCCGAGTCCAACCATTCTCCCGCAACACCAGTCTCTTTCTTTGAATTCTTTCTCGCGGCATCGATAAAAGCTCAATGTAATACAGATTTCCCTCTCTTTATGCGAATTCGCTATTATGCGACAGACTTATTGCTACCGGAATTTATTTTTATGCATCTTTGATTCGCTCTTGTGTTTATGCGGCCAGTGCAATAGAAATGCGAGTAAGTTCTACGCTACACTACAAGGTGACCATTCAGTGTCTCGTGGTCTCTTATGCTTTGCGTACCACAGTAAAAGAGATGAGATTGGAGTGGATATTGTAGAGTGGAGGTGAGACGGAGATTTCTGATGATACTGTTTGAGCACACTTGAGAAGTTTCGTCTCCTTGCCTGCCGAACTTGTGTTGTGCCAAGACAACCCTCCAACACTTTAAACCCGCACTATTGTGTCACCCACAACAGCCACCACTTCCATTTATAATTTAGTGTTAATTGTTTTAAGTTTTTATTAACGCATAATAAGTCCTTATAGAGCAAAAGAAGAGGGTCTTGGAGGGGAATTATGATTGCTTGTGGAACATATCCCTGTCTTTTACATGTAAATACGGGTTGTTTACGCAAATTCGCTTAATGCACCACTTTCCCAGAATGCAACCCATGCATAAAGAGAGGGAAACCTATACTTCTGATTCGCAGTTTGACCGGGTGGGATGTACTCAACCATAGCAATTACTTTAACGTCGAAGAAAACAACGAGAATTAGCTTGATTTTGGATTTTGACATTCTTGCTTTCTTTGGTCTTGGAAAGAGAGTTAATTTCCATTGCATTTATTGCCGTTTGGTTTCTGGGTCATATTGAAAGAGCCAAGTTTCGTGGCAGTTGACCACACTGCTCAAAAACTCTGGATCTTCTTCGATTTTTTCCAAAACGTCAACAAAAATTTCTTTCCTTTTCAATTTTTTGTTCTTCCCTCAAATTCTTTGGCACCATCTTGGCGCAGACTTTTCTCATGTTCAAATGTTCTGTTAAAATTTCTCTTGTCATTTCCTTGTCAATGTTTAATGCCTCCACACCATTCTGATACTCAGACGGCAATCATTAAAACGTTTTGTGCCATTCAAAAACATGTGCCCTTGATAGGGCGTCTTCTCCATATACCTCACGTAACAACTGGTATGTTTCTGCGGCGGCTTTCCTCAGTTTCATTAAAAATTTAATGTTACCACGTTCAATTTTTACGTCTACCATATTTCCGATGTGCAGCGTAAACACTTTTTCACATAAAGCCATAAAACTCGGCACTTTGTGGGTAAGGTGATTAGTTCGAGAGCTGTGCGTGCAGTCTTGTTATTTCGTTATTTAATAGCCACACCTCTTACTACTCTCAGCCCCCAACTAACACGAATTCTACCAATACGATTTCGGTTTAACATGATTTTTTAAAAGTAGGTTTTCAACTAACATGAGTGGTCGTTCGGTTTTACATGATTTCTCCGTGTGACTTCTCTACAATCGTGGGAAAAGGGTCTAGAAAGCGGAAACGGAAACAAACTTTAACCCTGCTCTTCATTAATTGTGGATGACAATGAGCCCATTATCGTGACATCTGAACCAGAGGATGAATTTGACAAATTTTATGAGTCTGATGCAGAAGGCGAAGGATTTCATGGTTTTTAAACTGCAATGTAGAAAAATACCATTCTTGAATGTTTTAAAAATTTCCTTAGGTCATTTCTGTAATTTTCTATGCATTGTATGTTGTTATCTTTTGAAAAATTATTACATGTATTAAAACAAAAATGTTAAAATGATATAAATAAACTTTTTTCTCCTGAAGCCAGCAGGGTCGTTAAGGTAAAAACTTTTTTATTTTATTTATTTTATTTTTATTTAAAAATGTTCAAGTTTTAGTTATTTTTTGTATAAAATTGTCATTTTACAAATCTTCTAAATAACATCCGCTAAATTAATGGTGAACATTGAACAGCTGATTCAAAATGGCAGTTATCTACATCGAAAAATACGCTGGAGATCATGGTTCACATTTTATTGGTAGTGGCAGTAAGAAACCCAGAAAAGTTACATCGCTAGAGCAAAAACTGGATTTACTTGAGCGCAATGAGAACAATAAATGAACACATGATATCGTTTGACATACAGGACTTAACAAAGCAACGCTATGAACTATCCATGTTATCAATCGTTTCTTTTCTGTAAAAATTTGTTACATGTATGAAATGTATATAAACAAACAAGTAAGGAAATTGTGCAGTGGATCACAAATAGGCAAGTTTCGTGCTATGGGGTATTTGAAACTATGCGATAACATTTGACCAAATACACACCATAAAACAGCAAAACACCACAACCTGATTATATCTCCGTCTATTAAACTTCTTCCCTCCCGAGTCGGTGCATTAACAAACTTATTACATAATCTTAATGACTAAATACTGCAAAACAATAGATCAGAAATGATGCCAGGGAAACATTCAGTTTATATTTAGTGATTTATCTTCTAATCAGATTTAATCAACCGAACGATCGAAAATTACTTAAAACATACCTCACTTGAGTTCAGCAGTTGTAATATTTATGTTTATTGTTCTTTTCTTCATCGTAGAGAATCCATTTCCTTCCGCTTGCAAAATCTGTCATGCATGCATAAGGAATTAAATGAATTTTGTAATTATAGGAGATCTTATTTACTTCGACAACCAATAAGATCATTTACATTGACAACAATTAGGGATCTATGCAACAAATTTTTAAGTTCAACGTGAATTACGACTTTCTTGTTCAATTTTCTTGATAATGGCTACTCCTACGATAAAAATTTATAGGGAAAGAAATACTCTACATTACTAGTTCTACCAGTTTATTTGAAAACTATTGTAATTTGACCAAACATTTACGATATAATGGAAAGTTGATTTTTTTGTCACCAGTGAAAGTGGCACCCCTGATTGACTTACGTGATTTATTTTTGTAATCTTATTTTCTTTGATTGTAAGTCCTTAAACCACTTCCCTGACGCGGCCGAGTTATCTCGTCCCAACAAGTCGCGCAAATTCTGACGCGGACGAGTTAACTCGTCCTATGACTCTTTTGCCTTGTTCCGGCCGAGTTATCTCGTCACCTCGTAGCAGTTCACATTTTCATCGCCAGAGGACACAAGGGAATGGATTTTCGACGTTTCTAGGCAGCTTTTTCAAGGTTATCTTCGGTGTTCCATCGAAGGTGGAAGTACTAAAATCTATTCGTATTTTTTACGTACACAAAACGTAATATTTTCAAAGAATGCATAGTAAAGAATAAATGCGTGGTTGAAAATCTTTTATATTATCTCAAGCTACCTGTTACTTTCTTTTTATGTGGATATTACTTCTCTGTGAGCATTTCTAGTCTTTCTTCTATCCATCTATTTTTCCGTCCGTCTGGCCGTTCGTGCATATTTCATAACGTGGCTTCTGCCGATCGGATTTTCATCAAAATTGGTATATTTGCAAATAATAACACATTGTTCGTTCATTGAATGTTTGAAATAGATCAGAAAACATTTCTGCCAATGATTGGAGCATTTCTAATCTTTCTTCTATCCGTCTATTTTGCCGTCCGTCTAGTCGCTCGTGCGTATTTCATAACGTGGCGTATGCCAATCGGATTTTCGTCAAAATTGGTATATATGCAAATAATTGTAGAAATTGATTTTAGAGTATATCTGTATTAGCATTTAGGATTAAAAATAGCATTTTAGATAACATGAATTAATGATTGGTGTTGAAATGAAAATGTATAATTTTTTGTGAAAATAAGGGCAATTGGCAATGAAAAAAGTAAAATATTTTGCTAAATAAAGCTGTAACAACAGAAATGACTACATTTCCTTTTATACCAACCTATAAGTAATTGTAAAAGGTAATAAAATAATGTGATGATTTTTTGATTCACTAATGGAAAAAAACCCGTCAGGGAATATCAAATTTCGTAAAAATCCCTTTGGTAGAAGCGGAGAACGAACATGTGGACGGACGGACAAACCAACGCTAATAGGCACTTATGCTGGAAGCAAAACGCACCTAATAAGAAACACGAAGCGTTAACCAAAGTATAGTCATAATAAAGGAATAAAATTTAAAATGTAATTAGGTTACGTTGCTTGAATGTATCTCCCTCATTTACATTATTTCTTATGAGAAGTTTGTGTCCGACTAACGCAATTTCACCTTAAATTTATTAAGAATGCATCAATCACGTTAGTCGGGACTGGGTGTAACTCTAATTGAGATTCTTCACAAACAGAACTCGCATCAATGTAAAACGGGTGTGTGAAAATTTTGAAAAGTTATCATATAGAAATTTTTCCATTCTTTGGAAGGCAAGTAAACAAATTGGAGGGGATTATGCACATGCTTAACCCTTATAACACAGTCCCGAAATCCAGAGTTTTTCACGGGTGACTGAATTGAATTCTCATCGGTTTTCATTGCATTATTCGTAATTTTCCAAGTATTTCTTAAAAGTTGTATGTTCTGGACAATGAAGTCTAGAGCAATTCTGCTTTACCTAGAAGGTTAAGTTTTTGAATGTGGGCACCTTTCCAAAATTCATCAAAGAGAAAAATCCGAAAACCCCATATTTATTAGTTCACGTAGGGCAGAAAAAATTTTAATCTTGGAAAATGGCTTTAGTACAGTTTTTCAATGCTTGATGGTGCTAATAAAAGCTTGTGGGGAATTTTCAAAAAATGAAGTGTATCCTTGTTTATTAGGCGTTCTTTACAATAAGTAAAAAAAAGAACACTTTATGGTCAGGTTGTGTCCATCCATGGATTGATCTCAAAAAACTAAGAAAATGATATAAATAGTCAGCTAAAAAATATAGAATTTAAAATATCTCTTTAAAAATGCATTATATGAGAAAATGTTTCAAACAAATGTTGCAGAAAATTAAATTTCCTACAACTTTTGTTCCAGTACTTTTTCACATTCATCAAATATTGAAGTAAATATTTCAAGAAAACGGATGAGTGACAAGAGTAAACACCCATTTCCGGTTGACCGATTTTTACTAAAAACTAATCACATCTTGCTATTTTAACAAAAATGTCAAATATAAAATTTTGAATTGATCTGAGTAATAGTTTTTCAGTTTAGAGCGCCCACAAAATTCCAATCACATACATACAAACATCAAGAAAATGGTCTAAATGTGTTCAGGGGACCTCAAAACATGTACAGTTGAACTCGTTTATAACGAGCACAGGTGTAACAAGTTCATGGCTACAATGAGCAAATGCTATTACCGAGTTCAGTTTACAAACATTTACATACAAAAATTTCATATATATAACAAACACACTTCACGGATACATCGAGCAAAATTTCTCTGCTCGGCATTGTCTTATCTGTGGAGGTCAGCCCCTTGAACCCCCATTGGGGCCCGAGATCCCTCGGTTCCCCTGCCAATCGGCCACTTTCCTGGGTTCGCGAGCCCAACCTTTTCAGCGGGAAGGCTTCTGACCCCAGCATTGTTCAACATTCTCTCCGACTAAACCAGGGCTTCCCAGCCCTGTGCATTAGGGCGCCGTGGCGCAAGCATAGGTTCATTTGTCCTCTCTCTCCCACATCCCCCACCCCGTTCATCACAGCTCGTATGCTCCCATACAGCTGGCTAGTTATTTACCTGCATATGTATGAGCCACTAATAGCAGCGAAACTTATCACAATCTAGCATACTTCACAATTTAAAAAAAAGGTAGAAAGTTCGTGGTGTTGGTCACAAAAATCAGTGGAGATTTTGCCCTTTATTGAGTAACATGTCCGTAAGTAATAAGTGTCTGTCTATTCGCAAAAAAGTAGAGATTTTTGGAGTTAGAACGTGGTGAAAAAAATGTTGAAGCGTGCAAAAAAATTAATTCATCGTGATCTACAGTTTCAACTTTATGGAAAAACAAAGAAGTGATTTTATCTGTGCTAGA
Organism: Tanypteryx hageni; assembly: GCA_028673005.1. Taxonomy (NCBI): domain Eukaryota; kingdom Metazoa; phylum Arthropoda; class Insecta; order Odonata; family Petaluridae; genus Tanypteryx; species Tanypteryx hageni. Next base: position 18,335,563 of record CM054119.1, on the reverse strand, counting down.
AAACAACCTCACAAACCGTGCACCTTGTTAAAATGTTGTAGATACTTTAATCTGTTCTTCATCTCAACAAGAAAAATGTGGGCATTTAAATTGCAATTGAGGTGAATCAAATCGCAAATCAATTAAAAAATAAGTTAGTTATTCAGTATTTGAGTCGTATATTCTTACAATTTGTGTCTTAAACTATTTTTGCACCACAAGACATGAATTAAAATGTTAATATATATTTATTATTACAATAAAAATTTAATTTGTTAATAATATTTAATGAACACAAATTCCTAAAATATGGTATAATGACATTCAAAATTTACACAATTACTAAGCGATTAAAAAAGAAAAAATAATAATATTATAAATAATATATAAATGTCGTAATTTTAAATTAGGGTAGTGGAAATGCAACCCGCAAAGCAAAGCCAGGGTCTAGATATGAGAAGCATATCTTTTCCAAATAAAGAAGTGAAGACTATTTACTGCCGAGATGGTAAACTATAAGGATGCAGCTAGTTGCCGGAGAAGCTGCATGATGGAATATTATGACATACACACAGCAAAGAGCCGAGGAAACAGCATGACATGTGTGTATGTATGTATGTATGTATGTATGTATATATATATATATATATATATATATATATATATATATGTATATATAGCTGATGAAGGAGTAGTTCCGAAAGCTTCTACGTTTGTGATGTTTCTGTGTTTTAGTGTTCTTTTACATGTGTCGCTTCAACATCCCCGGGGCCTCGCCAACCTGAAGTCCTCTGATTGGTGAGTGTTCACTGGGTTTCCTCATCCCAACACCTTGTTGACATCCATATATCCATTTTACCTTTCCTTTTCCGTAAGCTGTTATATATATATATATATATATATATATATATATATATATATATATATATATATATATATAAGACAGAACACGAATGAATGAATATATATACATATATAACAGCTTACAGAAAAGGAAAGGTAAAATGGATATATGTGTGTATATATATATATATATATATATATATATATATATATATATATATATATATACGGCAAAATATGCACTGGTGGTGTAGTGGTAGCGTGTCGGCTTTCTATTGCAAAGTTCGGGGGTTCAAACCCCTCGAATGGAGGTTTTATTTATAAAAAAAAAAAACTATCATCAGTGCCTGGCAGTAGGCAGCAGTGCTGTCAGTATGGTATAGAGCCGAAAACAAATGATGTTGGTTGGGTCTATATCCAATACAGCTGTAGGCGTGATCAGGACGATTTGAACGGCTACAGTACTGCGATGTGGAAAGCAAGAGGGAAACTACCACATTACAATCCCTAGTAAAGATTATATGGTTGGACAATATGAGTTCTCTCGAGGTAAAACAATCCGGAGGTAAAATAGTCCCCCAATCGGATCTCCGGGCGGGGACTGCCTTGAGGAAAACATTTGTCGAAAGTAAATTACGAATAGGGACTTGGAACGTAAGAACTATGAGAAAGGCAGGAAAGCTAGAGAACTTGAAAGAAGAAATGAGAAGAAATAGAGTTGACATTATAGGGCTAAGCGAAACTAGATGGGAGGGAGAAGGACAGTTCGACTCGGAAGAATTCACGGTAGTTTATTCTGGAGGAAATAGTGGGGAAAGGGGAGTAGCTCTGGTACTTAGGAAAGATATGATGAAAAGCGTGACAAAGATAATAGCAACGAACGATAGACTGATGGCAATAAAGCTAAAAGCAGTCCCAGTGGACATGCTGATAATCCAGGTATATATGCCAACGTCAGCTCATGACGATGAAGAAATAGATGAGATCTATGAGCAAATTAATGAAATTTACGAAGAAGACGGAAGAGGAAAGGTAAACTGCATAATAATGGGAGATTGGAACAGCATAGTCGGAGAAGGACAGGAAGAAAATGTTGTCGGGCAATACGGACTTGGGAAGAGAAATCGAGGAGGGGAGAAACTCGTAGAATTCTGCATCAATAATGACCTTGTAGTGACTAATACATGGTTCAAAAACCATAAACGAAGGTTATACACATGGAAAAGCCCAGGAGATAGAATGAGATGCCAAATAGATTACATCCTTGTAAAACAGAGATTTAGGAACAGCATAAAGAACGCCAAGGCATTGCAAGGAGCAGACATTGATTCAGATCACAGCCTTCTAATACTTGACGTGAGTACAAGGCTCAAACAAATAAGAAAAACGAGAAGAGAAAGACAGACCTGGGACCTAGAAAAACTGAAAGAAAGGCAGGATGTAGTCAGCATGAAGTTGGAAGATAACCTAAGAAAGTTGGAAAACAAACCGAAGACCGTCGATATAGAATGGGATGAAATTAAAACCAGTATCAAGGATACCATGGATAAAGAGATTGGAAAACAAGAGAAGAAAATCAGAAAACCATGGATCACGAAGGAAATGCTGGAGAAAATGGATGAGAGACGAAAATGGAAAAACGTTAACAGTGAAGAAGGTAGAGCCAACTATAGGCGTATAAACAATGAGTTGAGAAGGGTAACAGATAAAGCTAGAGAAAATTGGCTAAAAGGAAAATGTGATGAAATAGAACAAATGGAGAAATTAGGACGGTACGATATGATGTACGCTAGGGCACTGGAATTAGAAGATAAGAAGTCTAATGGAATTTGTGGTAAAGGAATTATGAATACGGATGGGAAGATAGTCTCAGAAACAAAGGATGTAGCACAGGTATGGGAAGAATACATTAAGGAATTATACAGCAAACAGGCAGGAGCGGCAAAAATAGAACTGGAAAATGAGGAAAACATTGAAGAAGACAACTTAGGACCAAGTATTATGGAGAGCGAAGTAGAAAAAGCGATAGTGGAACTTAAGAAGGGGAAAGCCACGGGCAGCGATGGAATACCGGCTGAGATACTTAAAGTCATAGGATCAGAAGGACTAAAAGCGATCACGAAATTAATTAATAAGATTTACGACACGGGAGAGTGGCCTCAGGATTTCCTAGAAGTAACAATGATCCCTCTAAAGAAGAAGCCAAAGGCAATGCAGTGTAAAGATTACAGAACTATAAGCCTTCTGTCACACACATCGAAGATCATCACGAGGATTCTTAATAAAAGGCTGGAGAAAAAGGCAGAAGAAATAATAGGGGAAGATCAATTCGGTTTCAGAAAAGGACGAGGAACTAGAGATGCTATAGGAGTAGTTAGAATCATATCAGAAAGGGCAATAGAATACAGTCAAGATGTCTGCGCATGTTTCGTAGACTGGCAGAAGGCCTTTGATAGAGTAAATTGGGTAAAGTTGATGAAGATATTAAAGGATATAGGTGTAGACTGGAAAGACAGGAGACTGATTAGGAATCTATATGAGAATCAAGTTGTAAAGGTCAGGTTTGAGAATGTGGACACCTGCGGAATAAATATCGGTAGAGGAGTAAGACAAGGCTGCTGCCTATCGCCAATCCTATTCAATATATATGGAGAAAGTCTAATGCAAGAAGCTTTAGAAGGCACAGGGGATTTCAAAATTGGAGGAAGGATTATAAGAACAGTAAAATACGCAGATGATCAAGTACTTCTAGCAAGAAAGGAAGAGGAGCTACAAAAAATGATAAATAGACTAGTGATAACAGGTAGAAAATACGGTATGGAAATAAATACAGAAAAATCCAAGGTCATTCGAATATCGGGTAAAGAAGAGAATCTGAACATAACTATTGGGGGAAAGCCATTAGAACAAGTTTCAGAATATAAATACCTTGGAAGTATCATAACACGAGAGGCAAAATGTACGGATGAGATCAAAACTAGAATAGGAAAAGCAAAAGCGGCTTTCAGGAGAAAGAAACAACTACTTACAGGGAATATAAGGGAAGATATCTGCAAGAAGTTGATAAAATGCTACGTATGGAGTATAGCATTGTATGGGGCAGAAACATGGACGCTAAGGAAAAATGACATCAAATACTTGGAAAGCTTTGAAATGTGGACTTGGAGGAGAATGCTGAAGATAAAATGGACAGATAGGATGAAAAACGATGAAGTGCTACGAAGAATAGGAGAGAAGCGAATGATTATACAGACTATCAGAAAGAGGAAGGCTAACTGGGTTGGACATTACCTGAGGAGAGAGAGTATGATTAAAGACGTGTTAGAAGGAAAACTAGATGGGAAAAGGGAAAGAGGTAGGAAAAGGTTTCAGCTGATAGACGATTTGAAAGGGAAAGAGAGTTATCAAGATATAAAGAGGACAGCGGAAAATAGGAGTATATGGAGAACCAGGTTTAACCATGAATAATCACGGACCTGTCTACGGACAGACTACCTATGATGATGCGGCAAACCCAGATGAGTGGTTAAATGTAATATGAAACGAACCTCAAAGATCTAAAATTTTATTAATGTGACCATAAAGAAATCAAAACTTAATATTTTCCTCATATTTCGTGAGCTAAGTTTTTTCAATGTCCTCTTTTTATCCCCTTCATCTTGTCCATTCGTCCTCTTTCCATCAAATCGACATCCGGTAAACCTGGCACAGCCCCGGCCCCCGACTCTTCCATTGGATGTTTGACAGTTGATGTGCAACCCATACGGCATGCTTACTGGGTTTGCTGAGCTTCCGAAGGTGTCTGTAAACCGGATTAACACATTGCGTACCAGTCACGAGAATTATCGTGTTTTGTGTGCCAGCCATTGCGTGCCGCTCATGAGAATTCTTGTTTCTCGACATCTCCGGGGCCTCGCCAACCTGAAGTCATCCGATTAGTGAGTGTTCACTGGGTTTCCTCATCCCAACACCTTGTTGCCATCTATATATCCATTTTACCTAAAACCACCTACTAGATTTTCCATTGATTTTTAACTATCCAACGCTATTTGTACACTTAGCCAATTCTTTTAGTTTCACTTTTAGTGTTTGTCGTCATTGCTGAAAAGCACTATTATCCTTCGTGATGTCCGTCCGTCCGTACGCATATATCAGCGAAGAATCGGCTGAACCGATTTCAACCAAATTTGGTACATGGACTACTCACATAAATTAATGACCAAAATGGCATATTTGGACCGGATCGACTCAGCAGGGGTGCCAGAATTGCAAGGTTAAACTTTTTTTGGTAATTATGAATTTGGAAGGAATTGACCCAGCCGATTTTTTAAAAATTTTGTATGAAGGAGGCATGCAACATAAAATAACAAAAATCAAGATTCCATGCAAAGAAATAGAAAGCAGGACTGCCACAAAACTAGGAATAAAAAACATTCTTTTTACACGTGTTTGTGTTCAACTGTCCAAATCAATTTGAACCAAATTTAATACTCATAATGTATACATACATACAAAAGCATGATAGCATATTTAGACCAAATCAGCTAAACAGGGGTGCCACAATTAAAAAATTAAACTTTCAATAATTGAGGATTTGGAACGAATTGGCTTAACAGATTTCAATTCAATGTTATATATAAGATTTGTACAACATACCATAGTGAAATCAAGGTTTAAAGTGGAGCTAAGGAGCAGGACCACCACAGTAAAAAGTTTAAATAATATTTCTTTTACATGTATTTATAGAGAACTGAACTCATGGTTGTTAACCAAATATGGTATATATATAATCTTAATTTAAATTAATAATCAAAATATCATATTTCAACCGGGTCAACTAAACAGGGCTACCACAATATCAAGGTTAGAATTTTCAGTAACTATGAATTTGGAACATACTGGTTGAACAGATTTCATAGAAACTCCAACGCCTTTCAATGGGAAATGATTTTCCATACTTCAATAGCATTGATTTAATGCTCATACTGCACTATAATCCGTTTGATTTCAGCCGATGATATATACATACAATGACGTGATAATTTTAAATTAATTTATCTTGATACATACTAAAAGGCACTGATGATGACACCATAATCCTAACACACTAAATATTCTAATTTTTACATAAATGCTAGTGTAACATATAGGCTATTGCAGGGGTGGGCAAACTTTTTACGAGGCGGGCCGCATTAACAGTTGCAGCTTCTTAGGCGGTCCGCATAAACAGATGAAAATGCTTCGGCGGGCCACGTTAGGGTTCACAAGTAACGTGAGGTAATGCGAGGGATCCTGTTAGTGAAAATCATTAATAAATAATATGTTATCCCCATAACATCACTGGAAACGGTTTCCCGGCATTAATTTAAACTACAAATATGAAATTATCTCTGTTTTATATTAGGGTTCGCTTTCATAATGGCATCGCGGGCCACATAAAATGCCCTCGGGGGCCGCAGTTTGCCCACCCCTGCCCTAGAGCCTAAAATGTTTGGCATTTTTACAGCGGCAGATTTACGTCTCCCTGGCGCTAAAATTTTGGTACCCCTGGCGGTAAACATTTGGGAGCCTCTGGCACTAAGCAGTCGGGGGCCCTGCTATCTGATCATATAGTGAAACCGCTTCTAAAGGCTATCCTCCTTTGAAATTATCTCTATTTTATATTACGGTTCGCTTTCATAATGGCATCGCGGGTCACATAAAATGCCCTGCGAGCCGCAGTTTGCCCACCCCTGGGCTATTGCCTTGATGATGATTACAGTTATTGCTTACGAAAAGGCAATCTGAGCCATAAAACTTGAAAGTTTCAAACTTGGACACGAGCCGATTGTCAAAAATGTTAGAAATTTTGGATAGATGCCTTAATTTCGTAGAAAATGATAACTATTATCTTATATAAATGAGCTCCATGAAGTTCAAATGCTGTCGCGTTGGTCAATTTGTGAGTTTAGATCTTGGGGTATGGTGTTACAGCATGCAAGCACCAACAACTCGCAGGGTAAATTGGCATCGAGCGCCTAATCATCAACAGGCAGGTCTGCTAGTATAGTAGCGTTTATTGATGAAATAAACTGTAGTTATGTCAAGGGGGCTGCAGGAGGTGACGCTGGCTTCGGGGTCTGCTGTTTCGCTCTTGAATATTCTCCCGTTAAAGCTCTGAAAAGTATTTTGTCAATGTCGCATTGGGCCCTTTTGGCCGAAAATTTGTCAAGCCCTCTCAGCTGGTTCCCCACATGGTTTCCGTATGTCGAGAACTCATCTCTCGGACCAGGACCCTTGCCGCTTGCAGCTGCAATGACGTCAAGAGTCCGCCTGGCTTTCCATTTCATCTTCCTTTTAGTTATTTTATTAGGATTTATCACGTCCTTCATTGATCTGTCGTCAACTTTATCGTCTTTCCTGACTGTAGCACTTTCTTCCAAGTTTTTTCCATCGATTGGATCCTGAAACAATAATTTATTATAAAAAAAATCTTATGTGGTCACCACACGACTCTCTCCATACCTCTAACATTTCTAAAAATTCCAAAACGATAAAATGAAAATAGATATATTTTAAGGAACTGCGAGAGAAATTTTAAGATTTTACAAAGAACAGAAATAAACTCAAACCATAGCCTTCCGATATTGGATATAGCCCCGAAGCTGCAACAATTCAGACGATAAAAAGGAGCGTAAAGTGTATACAATAGTCGGCGGTAATTGGTGTGGTTGTGGCAGCTGAAAAATTTAGTTTTTAAAATATCTCTTCAACAATGCATTATATGGGAAAATGTTTCAAACAAAGGTATAAAATAAATTTCTTGCAGCTTTCATTCTAGTACGTTTAAACATTTATCGAACATTAAAACAAACATTTCAAAAAAATCTGATGTGCCCAACCACATGACTTTCTGCATACCTGTAATATTTCTAAACATTTCAAATAGGTTACATAAAAATAACTATTTTAAGCAACTGCAAGAAAATTTGAGACTACACAAAGAATAGAAATAAACTCAAACCATAGGCTTCTGATATTGGATATAGCCACAAAGCTCCAACAATTAAGAAAAGAAAAAGAAGCGTTACTAAGACGTAAATAAGCATCAATTGTTAACAATAGTCTTCAGTAGGTGGCATGGTGTTGGCTGTTAAAAATATAAGATATCTCTTAAACAATGCATTATATGGAAAAATGTTTCAAACAAAGGTTGTAGAAAATAAAATTTCCTACAACTTTTATTCCAGTACATTTTCACATTTATCGAATATTAAAGCAAATATCTCAAAATAACGGATAAGTGTTAGGAGTAAACACCCACTTCTGGATGACTGATTATTACCAAAAATTAATCAGTTCTTCTGACTTTTATAAAAATGTTAAATATAAAATTTTGCGTTGACATGATTAATAGTTTTTGCGTTAGAGCGCCCACAAAAAGCTATCACATACACACACAGACATCATCGAGAAAATGTTCAAAATGTGTTCAGGCGACCTCAAAACGTGTATTTCCATTGAAATCTCACAATGAATTTTTTCATGAAAACAATACTTTCCCCTATATTACTATGTTATGGAGAAAGTAAAAATTAAAGAATAATTTAAGATGAACATTCACTAATACACACATCATCGAGAAACATGTTCAGGGAACCTTGAAACATGTATATCCCTTGAAATCTTGAAACTGATTTTTTTCATGAAAACAATACATTCCCCTAAACAACACATGGAGAAAATGACAAGATTGGAAATGTGTACTCCATGTCGGAGTACACAGTTTCCAAATGCGTTCTTTGGGAGAGAGAATTTTTGCTATGATAATGTAAATATGTAAATTTTTCCTTTTTTAATTTATCGTAAACCTTACACTTTACGGGAAAAATTATTTGATAGAAAATTTGTATTTAATTATTTTATTCAACGTTGTTCTCAATATTTTTCGCTCAGATGAGAATTTAATGAGAAACTAGCGAGGTACATTGTAAAATACATGTAACTCCTTATGTAAAGTTGTCATTATTATTGTTCGATTTTAATCAAAATTGGAATCGGTTGACCAATTTTAATGAAACTCTCCAATACCAAATTTCATCAAAATACGTCAAGTGGTTCCAGAGTTGAAACTGAGGTACGTTGTAAACTACATGTAGGTCTTCATGTAAAGTTGTCGTAATTGTCGTCAGATTTTAACCAAAATTGGAATTGATTGACAAATTTTACTAAGGCTCCCAAATACAAAATTTCATCAAAATACGTCCATCGGTTCTCGAGTTGACACCAAGGAACATTGTAAACTACATGTAAAGTGTCGTAATTGTTGTCGATTTTAACCAAAATTGGAATTGATCGACCTATTTCAGCAAAAATCCCCCATACCAACTTTCATCAAAGTACGTCCAGCGGTTCCCAAGTTTTAACACGAGGACGATCAGATGGAAACGACCTCCCCTATATGCATTCACTTTGTGCAAAGAATGCACAAAAATTAATAAAGTCACTTACTCTACAGAAATCGCTTATATCAAACATTTAAAATCACATATTTAGGGGAAATATAGCCATTTTAATGACAACTGCCTTGGCGAACATGCAATCGTCAAAACTCAAGCTCATATTGTTGTCCCAAGGCTAAATGTCTTCCCCACCCCTCCCTAACTTTCCAAGTGCAGGCTTTTATTCCTTTGGAAATTAAAATTAGAAAAACTGACCCATGATCATATTATTCTATTTATCTACCATCTTATTCTATTCGTCTTGATACTCTACGTTACTAGTTAGTTTATTTAAAAACTATTTTGATACGACCAAAAATTCACAAGATATAAGAAAGTTCATTTTTTGACACCAGTAAAGTAACACCCCTGATTGACTTACGTGATTTATTTGTGTAAATTTCTTATTGTCTTTGACTGTCAGTCCTTAATATCAAATTTCATAAAAATCCATTTGGCAGAAGCCGAGAACGAACATGTGGACGGACGGATGGACAGACAGGCGGACAAACCAAAGCTAATAGGCGCTTATGCTGGAAGCAAAATTCAACTAAAAACTGTCAGATCAAGTTGTGAGGTCAGAAAATAACAGGAAAAATGAAGGGGAGGTACAACGGACCCAGAGACTGGCAAATCAAGTCATAAGAAAAAGATCAAGGTACTATGCAGGATGATTCTGAACTCTACCGACAAAATTATAGAGGTAGTAGGAGGGTTTGCATAGAGCACGAGCTTCCGGAACTGCGTAACGACCGAGATATGAGGTTTGGAAGTAGGCAGGCAAACCAGTCATGTGGTGAGTCAAATGTATGAGATTTTTGGCATCCCTTTGCTGTGAGGTACAAGAATATAATGGCTCTTTGTGTAATTCAGTTTTTTAATACCCTTACACCATGCTCAGCAATCACAGAAGCTGCTTGAAATGGAGGGCTCGAACCACAAAACACAACGCACACCAACGTGACATTTATTTATTTATTTATTTCCATGCGGCCCCTAAACAGTCGTAATCGGCCTTTTACAAGGGGCTCATTAACATAATAACAAGGACGATCACAAACATCCATGCCCTAAGTGAAGAAAAACCCACCTAGGCGGGATTCGAACCCGCAACCTTCAGATTGGCAGGCGAGGACGTTACCCCGCCACCACCAAGGCCGAACATGTTCAAAGATACCAGGCATGTTCCAAATTTCATCACGGGCAGCTTGAATGCGAGGGAATGCATGGTCCACAGCTGTGTCGTACACTAGGGTCTTGAGATGTCCCCACAAAACATAATTCACTGGATTCAAGTCAGGGGACCATGCCAGCCATGGCACAGGACCACCATTCCCAACCCATTTCTTGGGATGCCTCAAATTCAGATGGTTATGTGCGACCAAGCTGAAATGGGCAGGGTCACCATCATGCTGGAATTGCATGTGCTGGCAGATCCTAAGAGGAACACCTTCCAGTAACTGAGGCAGGGTTTGATTAAAAAATTCACAATACAGATCACCCGTCAAACGAGCAGGAAAGATGTGGGGTCTGATGAGGTAATCGTTCAGTTCAACACATGACCAGGTTGCCTACCTCAAGGTGTGGGGCATCAACTTCCAAACCTCGTATTTTGGATGTTAAGCAGTTCCGAAAGCTAGGACAGGGTGTTTTGTGCTCCACATAAATCCCTCTACTACCCCTAAAATTTTGTCGGTTGAGTTCAGAATCACCCTGTATAGACGCCATAATTTAACATCACAGAAAATTACAATGACTTTATCGAATAATCAGCACTAATAATAGCAGTATTCAAATGCAATAAATTTCAAGCACTTCACTTTCTGTGTGAATTGAAATTCATGTAACACTCCTGTTGATTTTCAACGGAGAAATCTCTAGTCAATAAAATTAGCAATAGTCAAAATAATTTTAATTGCATTTTTTCTTAATTTGAACTAATCATTTTACCGAATTCGCAAATACCAGAGACCCAATGTACAAGAGGATTATATATTTATTGATAAATAAATTCTTCCACTTTTATACACGTAAATTGCACACAAGTAGCTACGGTGTCTTCTACAAGATAATTTGTCGTTAAAATTCTTCATGCATATTTTTCAGGTGTCCGGTAAGGTATTTCTTTAAAAGAAACATCCTTCCACATTCTTTACATTTGAAATCCTTTGTCTTTTTGTGTATATTCAGGTGCTGCCTGAGGTTCTGCTTCCGGTGGAACTTCTTCCAACACGTGGGACACGCGAAATGTTTCTCCGTCCCATGAATCTTCATGTGTTCCTCCAAATTCTCCTTCCTCACGCACTTTATCCCACAAAGGTGGCACCTGTGTTCAGTCTTGCCTTTATCCTCATCCCTCTTACTTTCCGCGTTGAGTTGCCGCTCTCTGATGTCCGATTGCGAGTCCCTCTTTTGCATGCTAGGTCCAGCCATCTCGGAAGACGATGGATTCACATCCCTGGTTCCAACTGTCGCTTCACAAGCCTATCCAAAATGACACGTTGAATATTTTAAGAAAATGTGAACACCTCAGGCACACGTTTTATGACAGGGTTCCTTTCTTTTGGCCTTTTGATGACCACTGGCTGCTTATTGCAGCATCAACAAAATATGTACTTACTCCTAACCGGCATGGTAAATTAATGCAATGGAAATCATGAATATGGGTGGGTTTATTTTTAGAAATCTATGACAAAATACTACAGAGCCTCCTGGTGGAGATCATTTCAACTATCTCTGACAGTCCTGCATTTATAGGTTATACCAGTTTCTTTTAAGGCCAAGAGATGGCAGTAATACAAAAATGAACGACATAAATATTTTATATCAAAATTTTGTTCAAATTATGTTTTATCACAAATTCTGCTATTAGATATTCGTACTTTTCTTTTTTAATGTTCTTAGGAGATTAATGTAATGCAGTGGAAATCAAGAATGAGCATGGTATACATTTTAGAAATGCATGTCAAAACACTACAGTGCCTCTTGGTGGAGAACACTTAAACTATCTCCAGCAGTCCCCCATTATACCAGTTCCATGTACTGCCAAGAGATGGTAGTATGGTAAAATTGCACGACAATAATATTTTCTATTGAAATCTTTTTTTCAAAATAGGTTTTCCAACATTTGCTTATATTATATATATATATATATATATGGATGTCAACAAGGTGTTGGGATGAGGAAACCCAGTGAGCACTCACCAATCGGACGACTTCAGGTTGGCGAGGCCCCGGGGATGTCGAAGCGACACACGTAAAAGAACACTAAAACACAGAAACATCACAAACGTCCCTCTCTCTGTAGCTGATGAAGGAATAACTCCGAAAGCTTCTACGTTTGTGATGTTTCTGTGTTTTAGTGTTCTTTTACGTGTGTCGCTTCGACATCCCCGGAGCCTCGCCAACCTGAAGTCGTCCGATTGGTGAGTGTTCACTGGGTTTCCTCATCCCAACACCTTGTTGACATCCATATATCCATTTTACCTTTCCTTTTCCATAAGCTGTTATATATATATATATATATATATATATATATATATATATATATATATATATATATATATATATATAATGTATATATATATACAGTGGCAAAAACTAGGCTGGGGCAGCACCCAGGAGCCCGGTCTATTAACCACTCAATATTCTACAATTAGTAGATAATGAAATAGCCTTGAGAATCATTACACATATCCGACAGTGCCGACACCGTGGCATCTGGATACAGAGAGTGCCCACACCATACTTTCAGATATCGATGGATTAAACTGATCCGAAGATCCTATGCAGACAGGCATAAGCTGTAATGTTGGGAATAATTTTTAAACGAGAAAAAAGTCTGCTATGACCGGGAATCGAACCCGGGCCTTCCACTTGCCGGGCGGATATTCTACCTCTGAACTATCGTAGCAGATCGATTTCCTCGTTGGGGCAGTTTGATACTAGCTTGGCTAGTTCCGTCCCAACCAAGAAAACATCCGCGTTCAGAAATGAGAAAATCAATCTGCTACGATAGTTCAGAGGTAGAATATCCGCCCGGCAAGTGGAAGACCCGGGTTCAATTCCCGGTCATAGCAGACTTTTTTCTCGTTTAAAAATTATTCCCATACTTTCAGATATCGTCAGCAATGATATTTTTCAAGTTTTTTCACGCCCAGTGTCACAGCACTTTACACAGACAGTATTGTTGCCATCGGAACAGCAATGTGTGTGGAATCCGCCAACGGCAATATGGTCACTGATCGGATACGGCACACCTGATGTGCGGGCGTGTACCTATAAATACTTGTGTTGGCACTGGTACCCTTATTTGCCTTCAACGGTTTATCCAATTCAATCAAAAGTAGCAACGAAGCAACATTATCTCAAGGTTAAACATTCACTTTTAATCCTTAAGGAGCTTTTTTACAAAGGTGACTCGTGATGGTAATTTGATTTTGACATAACAGCAACTTAAGTCACTAGAAAGTCATCGTCATCTCAACTTTCATTCCAAAGTGATTCAATTTTGACATGACGTGATTCGTGGCAGTGTATGCAAGATGTGTTGATGATTCGCTAGAAATGGGCCGGTTGCTAACCAAAGATCAAGTTCAGGTTTCTTTACATCTCATAAAATATCATTTATGACAAAAAGGTCTTCAACCGCCTATTGTAGAACTAGTGGAAATGCGGCTGTTTTGTTCGGTACATTTTTATCGAGGGAGTAGCCGATTTCAAGAAAATCAAACGAGAAAGTCGTAATTCGCTTTGAACTTGGAAAAATTTTCTCGTTTTGTAATTGTTGTTAACGGAAACAATCTTCGCGGAAACTGAAGCAAAGAATGCCTGCTGTAAATACCTAATTTGTTTAGCCTTTATGCACTCGGGGCATTTTCCACCTTATTTCCGAAAAAACTGGCGTCACTTTTTTGGAAAATTTCACGAACTTTTAAAAAAATATATTGCATCTCCATTTTATAATTTACAGCATGGAAATTATTTATGTAGGTTAGGAATATATTGCGCTTGTTAGAAATAACTGTCTTTGATACTTACCTTCTGGTTAACAATATAAACAATAAGAACAGCATTTATTTTATTTGAAAGAAAAAGAAACATTTCAAAGTTATGTAGCTTTACATTCTCTATTGATACAAGGTTATAGTATATATTTTCAGAAAGCCTTTTTTATTCTTTATAAAAGACACAAGTTTTATTTAAATAACTATATTATTCTTTGACATATTGAATAATACGTAAAACGATGTAACTCATTTTTGGAATGCAATCACTATCACTTTCGGTTCCTAAATCTCCTTCTCTGGAAAACGACGACTTACTATCATCTGTTACATTATCTAAATAGTCCACAATTTCATGTTCACTCACACTTTCACGTGAAGTGACCACCATTATGAGATATTTTTCTTATGAAACTTAGTTTGCAATTTCTACAACACAAAAATCTATAAAGCACTCAAAAAGAACCACTGAATGAAAAAATCAGATGTGGCCAACACGTGACTTTCTCCATGCCTGTAATATTTCTAAAAATTCCAAATGGGTTAAATGATAATAGATATTTTAAGGAACTGCGAGAGAAATTTTAAGATTTTTACAAAGAACAGAAATAAACTCAAACCATAGCCTTCTGATATTGGATATAGCCCCGAAGCTGCAATAATTAAGCATAAAAAGAAGCATTACTAATCATAAGATGTAACTAAGAGTAAAGTGTTTACAATAGTCGCCAGTATGAAAATACTTTCTTTGTGCTTACTACGAGGAGAAGCACCAAGAAAAACATTCATCAGCTTTCGATACGTAGCAATTATTAGCAGACATCAAATGGTTTCGCATAGATTAGTAATCTGCTTGCTGACAGCAGTGCAGCCAATGAATAGCGATATCTAGGCAAGAGAAATCTGACTCATCCTTGGTAGGAAGAGAAAATTAAATCGAAACGAAAATTTCTGTAAGATATAGAAATCAACGTTTCCATCATGCTTAGAGATAATGTATAACAATTTGCGGAGTTTTGTTTATAATTTGACTGGCGATAATTCAGGCACGATAATGTAGAAAAGTGCACAGTGGACAGCATCATGCCTACCCAGCAGAACGTCTGCGCGTCCAACAGGATCTTCTTCTAATTAAAAACTTTAGTTTGAGTATTAGCACCTTCGAGAGTGAAAAACATGCATCAGCATTAGTTAGATAACATTCTGATAACAATGAACTAGTATACATCGAATACAAATGTCGGGGAAAAGAACAAAAAAGTTGAAATAAATATTTAGAAAATATCTGTAGGATATTAAAAAAGCATAATTATTACCTTTTTATATCTCAGGCAACTGGTATAAAAATTTGTCGACGTTTTTCAGTTTTGAAATCCTGGCAACAATTAGCTAGGGTTTATAGTCGCAAAGGAAGGACGAGTAAATATCATTGCTTAAAAAAATACTTTAATGCAATAAAAATTAAAGATTTAAACAGAATCTTACATATAGTTTTCCTGTTGTCTGTTTGAGATTCTGATGTCATCAATGGCACTTTTAAATTCATTTTTAACAAACTTCCCGATTAGGTGGAAGGTTAAAATTTCACAGGAATATTTTAATCAGATATAAAAATTAAATGACGGGAAAAAAATATGAAAAAAGATCCGGGTTTGACTCCAGGGGGACGATTTCCATTTCCCAAAAAGCGACTTTTTATTCTTTTGGAAATTCAAATGAAAAATAATTGACGTACGATCTTCGAATTTGAGCTATGTTCTAGGAAAATTGATGAAGTTTCTTACTCTATTCATCTTTTTCGGCCTACCGTTCGAAATCTCTCATATTAAACATTTAAATCACATATTTTGGGAAAATATCAGCTTTTAAACAGGATGTTGCCTTGCTGACCATATTATTGTTAAACTTCGAGAATCAATTGTTGTCTCAAACAGCATATGTGTAATATATACGAGTGCATAGTTACCTTAATTTTAGGAAAATTAATTAAGTTTCTTATTCTATTCATCTTTTTCCATCTACCGTTCGAAATCTCTCATATTAAACATTTAAATCACATATTTTGGGAAAATATCGGCTTTTAAACGGGATGTTGCCTTGCCAACCACGTCATTGTTAAAATTCGAGAATCAATTGTTTTCACAATCCGCATACGTGTAATATATACGAGTGCATAGACTGCCTTAATTTTAGGAAAATTAATGAAGTTTCTTAAGTAATTCTAATGGGACTGGGATTTAGTTTGGATTCTTTTGCTTATCTAAACGACTATTATAGATGTAGAGTAGAAGAGAGGGGGGATGTGGAGAGAGAGATAGGAAGGAAGGTATATAGAATGGAAGATACATAGAGGGTAAGGGAGGTATAGAATTTAGAAAAGGGCGGGAGGAAAGAGATGAAGAGGGAGACGGAGGAAAAGGAGAGCTATGGATTGGGCAGAGAGGGAGGGAGGAAGAGAAAGAAGGAAAGAGAGAAGGAAGGAACACTTATCATAATCCCGTCATATTTGACGGGTAATTACGCTAGTATGAAATAATGTATAACCTTCCATTTACCAACAATCGCAATGCAAAAATAGTTTCCCTTTGTTAGCTATACAAATTTAAGCTGGAGCCGATATATTGGCTGCTTCAGCTTTTTCAGACAACCATGCGAAGCCGATATATCAGCACCTTGAGCGTCTAAGGGTTAATTTTCTTTCGTGCGCATCCAACATTTGGTAAATAAAGGGAAATGGATTATCTATGACAAAGAAATGAACATAAATACGTATACACAGCGTTTGCAAGCGAAAAGAAATGGGCAATTTACGACGAAGGAATGAACATGAACATAAAAGGTTATAATACCACTATCTGAGTGAGGTATGTTCTAAATGACTGTCGATTGTTTTATTAATTACAACTGATGAGGAAATTGGGGAATCAAAAATATGATAATTCCTTGGTATCATCAGTACTGGCGGATCATTTCTCAGTTCTTAGACATTATACTTAGCCATAAACATTTATCTTTATTGACATGATTTCATAAATCATAAAGGATGCCTCTGCTTCGCACGTATGCATGCATGATGCGTGCATCATTCCTCCCTTGTTTGTAATTGATGGCAAAGCATTAAGGACTGACTTGAACAACCTATTCAGGAACAAATTGATGCTACACTCTCACAAAAACTCGGCCAAACCATAAAGTCATCAAACATCCTCCCGTTGTAAGTTAGGAGAAAATAGATTACAATGATCAAAACCATAAAACATTCCCATCACCAGAGACTGATAAATGGAATCGGCCTCCTAAGCTTAGCTCAATATTCATTAAAACATAATTACCTGAGAATTTGGATGAACATGTGTTTCATCGTGCCCCTGTTTCACGGGAAATAAGCAGATCTGAAAAGAGAAATAAAAATTATCGACTCTAAACTCATACCAGAGGCAAAGCTAAACAAACAACAAATAACCGAGAATAAAATTTTTTTGTTTTTAGCCTACTTTACATTTTTTGTGATGTAGTGGAGAACTTTCTTGAATTTGTATTACACTGGCCGCGTAACTGCATAAGACCGAAACAAAGACGTATAAGAAGATATTCCCGTTGCAATAAGTTTGTCGCATAGGTGTATTCGCATTAAGCAAACACGCATGACAGCCGATAATGACGTATGAGCAGGGGCGGATCCAGAACCTTCGCAAGGAGGGGGCGATTGCCCCAATTACCCCTCCACCGTATTGATTCCTCCTCTGCCGACAACCATGCATTTTGAAAATCCCTACCCCCATCAGAATCATTCTTTCCCTTGTCATACAACAGACTTAATCTTCGGTGTAGAAACAATGGATGTTGCGTGGAATGAATTTAAGAATGCACCTAGAGGAGGGCAATGGGGTTCCTCCAAGGGGAGGGCGATCGCCCCCATCGCCCCTCCCTTGAATTCGCCACTACATATGAGGCTTAACAATATGAATTTGTAACACACTACCTTTTTGAACTTCCCCTGATTGCAAATTTGCACTTTGTGACATTTTTTATGACCATTACTTCTGATCGCCCCATTTATTTGCATTTCACATCATGCGTTTGCGATACCAGCAAGCATGAACTCCCTCTACTTTTTTGTTTCGAAGTTCAGGTTAAACTTTGGCACCCTAGAAAGGTACTTATTATATTTATAATGTTCATTATTAGCAGTTTTCAAAGTTAAGGACTTAATTATTATTTAGCTCAGTTTGAACTATGATGATGAAGCTTTATTTTAAAATTTAAAGAAGAATTTGGAATGTAAGGATTTCATTTGCCATTATCTTTGTATTATAAATGCTATTTTGTTGCGTTAAGTTTTCATTTTTTATTACGAATATTTAATGTAAAGTTAAGAATCTTGTAACGTAAAATTGTATGCTGCATATTTTGAACACGATTACTAAAAAGAAATGTTACCACTTTAATGCTTCGATTTTATTTTTGTGACCTATTTTGAATAATTAAAGGGAATGTTATCACTTTCCTATGCTAGGTTTTGATTTTCTGTTAAGCATTCCAAACGTAATTAATAAAGGATAATGTTAGTGTTTTTTTTTTGCAGCTTGGAAATGTTTGTTGCAGAAGACAAGAATACATCTGCGCATCAAGTACTCGACACTCCATTTCAGTAGTTAATTTAAATTAAAGAATTTCCTTGGAATGAACAAAAGAAGATCGAAAATCGCGTGCAAAAATGGACTTGAGTTAATTGCACAAGTGACGAAAGAAACATAATAGCTCTTTTAATTTCTGTTAAACTGCATTATTTATGGGGATAATTTTGAAACGAGAAAAAAGTCTGCTATGACCGGGTATCAAACCCAGATCTTCCACTTGCCAGATGGATATTCTACCACTGAACAATCGTAACAGATCAATTTTCTCGTTTCTGAACAGGGATGTTTTCTTGGTTGGGACGGAACTAGCCAAGCTAGTATCAAACTGCCCCAACGGATGTCCTCGAAGAGATACATCGAAGAAATTGCCTCCCTCTCAAATGGTGAGATTGCCAGGCAAGAAATTGATGGAATAAAGCGATTCAAAGATCCTATTCAGACAGGCATAAGCTGTAAAGTTGGGAATAATTTTGAAACAAGAAAAAAGTCTGCTATGACCAGGAATCGAACCCGAGTCTTCCACTTGCAGGGCGGATATTCTACCACTGAACAATCGTAACAGATCAATTTTCTCGTTTCTGAACGCAGATGTTTTCTTGGTTTTCTGCATTATTTATGATAAAAAGGTGAATTCTTTTAGGTTTACTGAAAACCATACATTATAACATTTGCATTATGCAGCAATTTTCCAGAACCAATTATTTGCGAGGTTCAAAAAGGTGGTGTAGTCATAAAATGGCGGATGAACACAACAAAGGTCTATAATTTGCAACTTACCACATAACGAGGGTTGCTTCTATTCTCCACATATTCTTCCTGCACATCTCTCTCCGTCGATAACACTTCACTCGCAGGCACTTGAGGATTCTAGCAGGAAAATAATTTGGAAAAAATATTACAGCTCACATAAGCATTAAATTCAAATATTTAAATTATTGTAGCCGTATGGTTAATTGCGATAAAAAATGACAAAGAAGAAACCTCCTTATGACCAATAAAAATTAAAAATGAAGTACACAAATACACAACTGTTTAAGGGAAATCACTCCACGCCAGGGACCCTTGTTTACACGCGTACAAGCAAAGAAACTGAATTGTAATTCTTTTTCAAAAAGAATGCCTAGATATGTATTTCGGAATCAAGGATTCCATCCTCAGCAGGCCGATCGTGAAGATGATTAAATGTGGGAAAAGGGGAGTATATATATACACCGAGGACAGTAGGGAGGGGAAGAAATAGTTACACTGTCGTAATGGAGGAATTCCGAAGTCCGTTGGAATGACCATTGCAAGAAAGGGAAAACAAAGTAATGTCTACTATAGGACCCGTGTCTTGATTGGGTGTAATGTCCTTGTTTTTGAAAATGGCTAAACTTTCAGCTGCATCTAAAAGGTAGTCACTGGAAATGGGATTGAGTCATTTAATATTATCCAAGGAAGTGGAGTGTTGTGTGTGAAGGACGTGGGTTGCTACGCATGTTCTTATTTTTAAATTTTTATTGGTTATAAGTAGGTCTCTCCTTATTGCGAAGGCTTCCGCGGTGTTTTTGTGCTCCTTCCATGTTTTTCGGGTTTCTACAGCGTGTTGATTCTTTCAATGACGACTGTTTGGCAACCACCTGAAGATGCCACCTGTAATGGTTGCGAAGCAGTCGTCGTTGAAAGAATCAAAACGAGGTAGAAACCCGAAAAACATGGAAGGAGTAGATCTCTCCTTACTATATATATATATATATATATATATATATATATATATATATATATATATATATATATATATATATATATATATATATAGAGTTCTCTCTCTGTAGCTGAAGAAGGAGTAGTTCCGAAAGCTTTACGTTTGTGATGTTTCTGTGTTTTTGTGTTATTTTACGTGTGTCGCTTCGACATCCCCGGGGCCTCGCCAACCTGAAGTCGTCTGATTGGTGAGTGCTCACTGGGTTTCCTCATCCCAACACCTTGTTGACATCCATATATTCATTTTACCTTTCCTTTTTCGTAAGTTGTTATATATATATATATACACAGGGTGCTTCAAAACACTACTGCATAAATTCACACCCTCTTGTAGGAAACATCATTCCAAGCAAAAAAGTTCCTATAAACATGTGTCTGAATATCCATGGTTACGGAGCTATGGCAACCGAAAGATTTTTTTCGGCACTCCACGCGGTATCCTAGAAACCGCAGCATCTTCCCCTTTCGATGAGGGGAGACGAAACTTTGGACGAAGTTACATTAGATCTGTACCCACGCTTTGCTGTAGTTACATCAACCATATTTTGTGCTGTCTCCTTGGTCCCCATTATGTGCTGGGATTAGGGACCCCGGAAGTGCAATGTACAGTTAGTCTTCGGTACTCCTGAATTCGGTATTTATCTTTTCACTTTTTGTCTTTCACGTATTACGGAACGACTAGAGGTACCCGCAAATACTTTTGCGGAATCAGTCAGAAATCTGCATGTCCAAAAGTACCGTATTAGCCCGAATATAATGCGACCCCGAATATAGTGCGATCCCAAGTATTTTGAAAGGAATTTTAGAAAAAGATGAAAAAACATTTAATTTTCTCTATTTTGCACATTTGAATTACCTGTAAACTCATGAATTATGTACTAAAGGGGGGTAATGTGACGCCACGTTTAGACGGTCCTCGTTTTCTAATGCTTGAGTGTCGCGACCCTGCGTGAAGTTGTGCCGGTGCTGTGGTTTGCTGCAATTTGACCTTGATTTATTTTCAAGTCTCCTCAGACCCCTACCGAGTATATTTGTACAATGTAGCATCGTAACATGAACGTCCAATTCACTTACAATGTAGCAATTATAAACATATGCGCTGAAACACGCGTCATGAAACGTGCCGATACGCAGTTATTTTTTAAAGATACAAGCATTCGAATATAGTACGAATGCAACAAGTACTCGAATATAGTGCGAATGTGACTTTCAAAGGTACACATTGAGGAAAAAAACATCGCACTATATTCAGGTCAATATGGTAATAATAATATCCTTTTCTTCTTATACAATTTACAGTATTTACAGTAAATAATGAATACGCCACAGTAATTTTGTGCAGTGCAAAGAGAAGTTGAATTCCCAGACCAGGCTGCCACTAGCGACATCTTTTGGTAGCGGAACAAAGCTTTGCTTTCGCAACCTTCCGATTTTTGGGTCCTTCCAGATTTTGGTATTCTGGATAAGGGGTTCCATACTGTATAATTTACGTGCGCAACTCTAATTGCTTCTCCCTTATGAAAAAGGTGCCATTCCGGTATTGAAATAAAGATTTTTTTCTTTTGGTCAATCGTTAAAAATTCCCACAGACCACACGCAGTTTATTGAATAATAATAATCTGTAATTATTAACGTTGCTACAACTATAATTTCAATGCTTCATAAAAAGCGCGAAGTGAGTAACGCAATTCTTTCATCTATTTGAAGGCTTAATAGATGCTAATTCAATCTGAGGCAACACTCGGAAAGAGTACAAAAAGCCATAAAAGAAACACGTTTCTGACAAATTATTCTGTGTAACTTCTAAATATCGCAAGAATAAGATATTTTACAGTCTTAACCATTGAAGCTGTTCAAGAAATTAGCAAAATGCTACATATGTGGAGCATAGCTCTTTATGGTGCAGAGACGTGGACGATAAGGAGAAAGGAGAAAAAATATTTAGAAAGTTTTGAGATGTGGGTATGGAGGAGAATGATGAAAGTGAAATGGACAGAGAGGAAGAGAAATGAAGAAGTATTAGAAATGGTGGGAGAAGAAAGGATGCTAATGAAAACAATCAGGAAAAGAAAAGCAAATTGGATAGGGCACATATTGAGAAGACAGTGTTTACAAAGGACGATCTTAGAAGGAAAAATTAGCGGAAGAAGAGGAAGAGGGAGAAAAAGAATAGGAATATTAGATAATATAAAGCAGGGATATAATACTTATAGAGATATAAAAGAGGCTTCTAGGGAGAGAGAGAAATGGAGGCAGCGATTCAGTTAAAACCTGTCTTCGGACAGAAGCATGATGAATGAATGAACCGTTGAATAAAGAAAAAATGGAGAAATTCGCTTTATATATTTATGTATTTTAATGAACGAAGGAAATAAATCTTACACCATGAAAACTTCAGTGTAAACATATGGGAAAATACAATTGCCTCCTGGAGTCGAATTTGGGACATTTCCGTAAACGAAAATAGTTTTCCCGGTGTCTTCTAGTTGGCAGAAACAAAATGGTGATTACAGCATTTCTCTATGACGAACTGTTGAAGGGATAAAATGGGGGACGGATGGACAGTGATTACCGTATTTCTCACGATATAAGATCCACCAGGATATAACATGTACTCCGGTTTTTTAGAAGATTTTTCAGGAAAAAATAATCTAACAAAAATATTTTGGTTCACCGAGATAATTTAGGAAGGACCACATCCTGTATCGTTTCCGGCCATGATTATGTTCGTATCCGGCAACATTTACAGAAAATATTACGGCATGAAAACAGTTAAATATAACGTTTTCGATAAACTTCATTCTTAAAATAAATAGGGATGACCTAAAACATAAATAATTGCTCCGAGACTTGTATAGCTGTGCCCTGCATGAACTTGGATATCATCATTATATATCGACGTTTCTTACAGAGGAGGAGGAGGAGGATATAGGAGGATACTAATGTTTAGGCACTTCCAGATGAGCTGGAGATTGGAAATTTTTTTCATAGGTGGGATTATGTGCAAAACCGACTAGAAAAAACGAAAATCTTGAAAATGTGCAACAATGCGGCCGCTAAAAATTCGCAATTGTTTAAACAAATTTTCAAGGTTTATGTATTTCCGCATGTGCCACGGAGCTGAAATTATTTCTAGAGGTAGAATTCTTAAAAAAAAAAGAAATAGGGATTATACAAATTTAGATATTTTAATTTGTTTGGCAGTTAAAAAATTCTTAAAGTTTAAACAAATAGATAACTGTTTAGGTACTACGGGATGAGTTAGGAAGCTGAAATTTTAAAGTTATGTACAGAGTAGTGCATTTGCACAAATAAACATTTCCATTTTACCATATATGAATTGTGGTGGCCGTTAAAAATTTAAATTTAAACAATTAGAAAAATATTATTTTACTTCTAGAAATGCTACAACTTTAAAATTTGGCTAAAATGTGTAGCATTAGTACCCCATAATGAAGATAGTGTAAAATTTTTAAAATTGCAACATTTGGGGATTGTTTTAAACTATTATTTTTACGTGGAAAAAACGAAAATCGCTGTGGAGGTGAAATCTTTAGAATTAAAAGACTATTTATAATGATGAAATGTCTGTCTGAAAAATGAATGTTTTTTCAAGGTGAGATGAAATGCTTGCAGTATGCAAGCACCAACTACTAGTATTAACTAAAGCTGTTGGAGTGCGCCGAACATGTCCCACATATAGATACCCTTTACCGGTAGTACTTACTTAAACTTAAGTGAGAGATGATATTTTAATATAATGGGATAAATAATAAATGGAATGCATATGTAATAATACTAAGTATGCTCAACTAATCCTTTTTTTCAACTCTTTTTTCCTCGCACAATGATTTTGATCGATACAGCAATACCAAACTTCCTCTCTCCTACTATCCATCACTTCCTCCTCTAGCAGTGACCATTTAAAACCAACCTTATGAGAACTGTTTCTCTTATCCCATCAGCTTCGGTTTTTCCTCGTTTTCTCCATTCACAGATCATTTTTTTCTGTCGGAGAACCAAAATGACATGCTTACTCTTGTCATTTATCCATTTTTTTGTACTATTTGCTTTAACCCTTTTGCTGCCAGCCTCCATCAAGTGGTATATGCGAAAAATGCCAGGCTTTTTTGATGAATATGTACGTTTTCGGATAGAAATTTATATGAAAGCTAATATAAATATTCTGAAGCTAAATTTTATTATTTATTCTCTTTAAACATGCAGGATATAGAATACAATTTAATTATGTTGTTTTCACTGCGTTTAAATTTAGGAAAAATATTTTATTCATAAGTTTAATTATAAAAAATATCAACTTTTACATTTAGATTATAAAAATTGTGCATAGAAAATTATTGTTGTTAGTAATTTTGTTAATATTAGTTATTGCTGTTAGTTTTTAACCTGAAAACAACTTTTTATGCACGTGGCATAATTTTTGCAATAATTACACTTAATTTAATTAAACATTGCGCCCATCACCCACACACATTTTATCACGTGCACTTATGTTCCGGAAAGCATACACCGTGAAGGCCCTTCTCGCACTTTGAACACACTGTACGGGTCCTTTTTCACTTCCCTTTCTCTGTTTTACTTCTTTTGCTGCACACGCAAAACCAATGAGAATATTTAGGCTCGTCCAAAAAAATATTTAAAACTTATATTAGTTTATTCGTGGTACTTTGCAAAAATTATTTTTAAAAACACGGAAATACATTACCTAATATTACTGGAAATGAAGTAACTCCTTTCCCGTATCCAAAAATCAAATATCAATTGGATAAAAGTAACTATTACAGGCAAGATAAATCACTGCTACGACCTTTTCTAAGCAACACCAGATGAGCTACTGCGGAAAAAACAGCCGATGTTCTTCCAGTCGAAAAATAAAGCAAGTATTGCAATTCTATTGAGATTTTCGTTGACAGAGATGAGTAAGCATCAGAAATAACGAATAAGTGTTTACGAAAGCCATCTGACTCACAGAGACGAGAGGGACAGAGCGTAAACAAACGCGGCCGATAGATCGGCCGGTGGAAGTTTTCGCACATATCCCAAGGGCCGATATATCGGCCGGCTGGCAGTATAAGGGTTAATATTTGATGAATGTAAAAATATAAAGGAATAAAAGTTGTAGGAAATTTAATTTTCTACAACCTTTGTTTAAAACATTTTTCCCATATAATGCAGCGTTAAAGAGATATTTTAAAAACTAATTTTTATCCTGCCACCACCACATCACCATCCAGCAACCACTGTAAACACTTTTTGATTAGTTAAGTCATAGTAGCACTTTTTTTATTCTGTTAATTGTTGGTGTCGTGGCTATATCCAATATCAGAAGGCTACGGTTTGAGTTTATTTCAGTTCTTGGCCAAGTTTTTAAATTGTTCTCGACATTCCTTAAAATATTCATTATCATTTAACCTATTTGGAATTTTTTAGAAATATTACATGTATGGAGAAAGTCATGTGGTGGCCACATCAGATTTTTTAACTAAAATTTTAAATAAATTTAAATTCGTACATTTTCTGTTGCCCTGAAATCTATGAATTATAACAGCAAAAATTATATTATTCTACTTTTTAAGCTGCATAGCAATAGACAAGTTCTACTAATTACTTCTATTATTCCTTATATTTTCACCTTTTTTATTTACATCCCTTCTCATTTATGCAAATGGCACAAGCGTAAAATGTGTAATTTTGAGAGAAAATTGTAATCGATTCTGACTCGGATGCTTATTTTAATATTATTATTATTATTATTCACATAAACGCTACAATTGGGAGCAGGTCCCGGTGGCAGCGGGTCCCCATCACAACTCAATGCATAATGCCCAAATTACATAATAAAAATTGGGTTTACTTAATACAAAAATATAACCTTCTTTGATACTATTTCCTATACACACTATATACTACTTCTTAACTTCAAGTCACAGGAACTCCCATCACAACAGCTTAGGTATCACTCAATACATAATGCCCAAATTACATAATAACAATTGAACGTACTTAATACAAAAATAGAACCTTTTTAGATAGTAGTTCCTATACACTATATACAACTTCTTGACTTCAAGTCATTAAGAACTCTCGTCACAACAGCTTATCTACAAACTACAACATGTTTCATTTGTCATTTGTCCATACAACTACAAAAATTTAGAATAAGTAAATAATCTTCATGAATAAAAAAAAAATTGACCATAATTTGACATTAGATAGTTATTTGGAGTATTGTGATTAAATTATAACCCTACTACGTTTATTTACAATAATTAACGCCGCTCGGTGGCGCAAGTCCTATAAAAAAACTAAATAAAATACTAACCTACAAATACTCATATTAAATATTAAATACTATGAGACGAATCTCACAGAATATTTACGTGAACGATGCAAGTGTGGGGAATTTATACGTTTTTTTCTCCAGCTACGTAAGTGCAGGGAAACATATAACGGGGCATCGTATAATGTATGATGGAAATCCCTTGTGCTTTTAGTAACTCGGAAAAGGATAAATGCCTATAATTTTCCACTTAACGAGTGTCACTTTTGTTCGCCAAAAATTCCATCTTCGCGTCTCTCTCCGAGTTCTCTCGCAGGCTTGTGAGTATTCCAGCAGAAAATAATTTGCAAAAAATTAACAATTTTCGGTTTTTCTGTTTGATTGTGGCCAAAAACCTATTCAGGTATTCCTCGTTATACCCTATCTCGCTTTATGCGTTTTCGCCATGACGCGATTTTTAAAAAATCGAAATAAAAACTGCATACAATGTAATTGCGCGACTGGTGGAATTGGAGCAATTAGTAAACTAATTTTATATGCGTCCATTGTGTAAGGCGCATCCCGATTTCTCGGAACCAATTAATCGCGTAATACGAGGAATACCTGTAATTGTATAATTTCAAGTCTCCAGCTCTTCTGGAAGTGCCTAAACATTAGTATCCTCCTATATGTTTCATCTATTATTATATATAGCTGGGGTAGTCAAACCTACTCACCCTCGGAGCTGTAAATGATGATTCCCAGAAGTTCGTAAGCCGCATGAAATTTCCTGCGCTCATAAATTTACAAACAGTAAAACATAACCTGTATCCGAAGCAATTTGGATATAATGCATGTCCATTAGGCATCCCAAACACATCTCGAGTCACACTACGTCATTGTGTTGACACACTTTTGCATGGAAATTTAAAAGAGCCACCCACATACAAGGATAAAAGAGCCACGTCTGATATATAGACACTTCTTACTTATAATATAACATCAGAAGAATGCTAATGTTTAGGCACTTCCAGTTTCGCTGGAGATTCAAAATTTTTTGTGTGTTAGGACTATGTGCAAAACCGACTAAAAAAATCAAGTCTCAAAAAAGTTTAACAATGTGGCCGGTAAAAATTTGCCCACAATATTCCTAACACACAGACATCATTGAGAGAAAACGTGCTCAGAGGACATCAAAACGTGTATTTCCGTTGAAATCTCTGAATCAATTTTTTTCACGAAAGCAATACTTTCCCCTATACTACGTACGTAGAAAGCAATGTTTAAATAAACAAGTAAGAAACGTGTACAGTGTATCAAAAATAGGCATTTCGTGAGACCGAGTATTTGAAACTAGACGATATAATTTGACCAAACACACCATAAAACAGCAAAACACCACGACCTGATTGTATTTCTGTCTATTAAAAATTTCTTCCCCCCCTTAGTTGGTGCATCAATAGACATATCATGTAATTTTAACGACTGAATACTGCAAAACGACATATCAGAAATGATGCCAGGGTAATATTCAATTTTTATGTACCGATTTATTTTCTAATCAGTTTTAATCAACCAAACAATAGAAAATTATTTAAAACTTACCTCACTTAAGTTCAGTGGTTGTAATATTGACGTTTACATGCTTTTCTTCACTATAGATAACCCATTTCTGGCTGCTTAAAAAATGTCTTGCACGCGTAAGGAATTACATGTATTTTGTAATTATAGCAGATCTTATTTATTTCAGTAGCCAATAAGATTACTTACATTGACAACAATTAGGTAGCTATGCTTGAATTTTTCTAAGTTCAAAGCGAATTACGACATTACTTCATGTAGCTTACAATGTACTTCTGTTTCAACTCGGGAACCGCTGGACGTATTTTGATGAAATTTGGCAATGGGAAGTTTTACTAAAATTGGTCTACCGATTACAATTTTGGCTAAAATTGGACAACAATAATGACCACTTTACAGGAAGAGCTACATTATTTTACAACGTGCCTCTTTTTCCACTCTGGAACTGCTGGATGAATTTTGATGAAATTTGGTATTGGAAAGTTTTACTAAAATTTGTCGACCGATTCCAATTTTGGTTGAAATCGGACGATAATTACAACCACTTTACATGAAGACCTACATGTAGTTTACAACATACATCTGTTCCAACTAGGGAACTACAGGACGTATTTTGGTGAAATTCAGTATTGTGAAATTTTACTAAAATCTTTCGATACTAAAGAATGCATTTGGAAACTGTGTAATCCGACATGGATTACACCTTTCTATACTTGCTTCATCAAACCAAAGACATCACGAAGGGCTGGTCTCGGACACAGAAGTGGGGAGGATCTGCATGGTAGAGCTTAAGAAAAGCATCTGATGAAAACACAATTCCTTTTATTATATAGAGAGATACTTTATTCATATGTACAGGTCATTTTTAAGGAGCTCTAATACACAGAATAAATTATTGATATTGATGAATAAAATCTTCCATTTTAACATACAGAAATATTGCATGAGCAGAAGCAGTTATCTTTCACGATATCTTTTAGTCGCTAGCAACCGAAGCAAACATTTCATTCACTTTCTACATTCTTGGAACGTACTGTTTGGTGTTACTTAAGATAATATTCATAGGGGAACATCGCTGGACACAGATCACGTGAAAAACAATGTTCCTTTGAATGTGATGCCTCACAATAAACCTACCGACACTTTTCTTTAACCCCTCAAGTGTGATTTAACCTGGCAGTACTCACCCACATTTTCGTAACGTACGAGGTCACATGGGGTGTCTCTGACACACCACAGATACTTCTGTTTAAAAAAAAATTAATCTTAGATTTTCAATAAACTTTTCGTTGTATACGTCACAGGATGTATTTTCGATTAATTGAAATTTATTTTAAGATGTGAATTATTTAACAAATCCGGAAAAAAATAAAAATTATGTCAAGTACGGTTTGTTCTTACTTCTATGAATTTTATATTATGTAATCAGTCAAGTAGCTGTTCGATAGAGATCCCACATAATAAACAACAACACCAATGATGCAAATAGCAACAATAATTTTGCAAATAGCCGAAATGACAGAACCAAAACGACCAAATGGCTGACAATATTATAGGGCTGAAATGACGGAGGGCCATTTCCAATCCTCTTTGGTTACTTCTCATTTTTTAATTATATTATTTATAGGAATAATAATAAATTAATTAATTTTAGTAAATAGTCGTAATATTTTTTTATCTCTTTACCTAATAACCTCAAATAAGTTTTTAACGATCTAGATAGATTTCTCTTACAAACAAATTTTTACAGTAAAATTATTTATACTTTTCAAGTTTTATACAAAATTATTTGGAACTAAGCATGACCCGACCCAGCAAAACTCAATCAAACTCAACCCAACCCGACCCGACCCGACCCAACCCGACCCAACCTGACCCGACCCAACCCGACCCAACCTGACCCAACCCAACCCGACCCAACCCAACCCGACCCAACCCATATTATAAAAAATGTATTAGTAGGGCCATATTTTCAATTTCAATGCATTTTTGTTAGTTTCATCCTGATATATCTGCATAAGGCTGTATATTTACCATATATGCCAGTCTCTAAGATGACCTACCTGGTCCCTAAGATGATTTTTTTCACTAAAAAATTCATTTTTTACATATATTTGCTATTTAAGTCGAGTAGAATAAAGTCGAATAAATCTTATAATCAGTCAAGAGGTCATGACAAAAATATTAATTGTTAACCTTTCAATTAAATTCTATAATGGAAGATGTCCAACAGCCTGTTTGATATCTATATCTGATCTTCATTTATCGCGGATCACAACGAGTCCGATATCGCAATACCTATTCCAGAGGATGAATTTGACAATTTCTACGAGTCTGACGCAGAAGACGAGGGATTTCATGGTTTTTAAACTGCAATGTAGAAAAATACCGCTCGCAAATGTTTTTAAAATTCCCTTTCACCATTTTTTTAATTTTCTACGGATTGAATGTTTTTATTTTTTGAAAAATTATTTCAAGTTATTAAAACAAAACTTTTTTATTCCAAGTTATCTTTTGTTTTAAATTATCATTTTACAAATCTAGATAACGTCAGCTAAATAAATGGTAAAGAGTATAACAGCTGATACAAAATGGCCGTCATCTACATAAAAAAATACGCTGGGATTTATGGTTCACATTCTATCCCCGGTGTGTAAGGCGACCCCAAGATTTTAGAAGATTTGCTTCTTTTCGCATAACTGGGGATGCGAAACATAAACAAAGGGACAGCACTGCCGACAAGAAATGGAACTACTATGCAGCACGACATATTCATACTCGGCACATGGAATACAAGTGCTTGGCCCACAACATACTCTAACTCGCCCCCCTTCCTCCCAGGTTGGGTAGGTTAGTTAAAGGTTAAAGTGTTCTTGGTTTCTTCCCGCTTTCACTGCCCCCCCCTCAGGTAAGGTTGGGTATCACTCGTCGTAGAATCAGCATTAAGTGAAATGCCACCATTAAAATATCACCAATTGCCACTGGGAGAATAAGCAAGCCACAGGTTTTTGCATGAACGGGGAATTACTGCAAGATAACAGAAGTGCAGCTACGGCCACCCCTCGTATATCCACTTCGGCCATGGTTACCCAATTGTACTTAATGCAAATAGTACCACGAGTGATACCACGGAAGATGAGGGCTACCTAACCCAATGGGGAGCGGGACAGTGAACATGGGAACACACTTCACCTAACTTACCCAACCCAGGGGGTCTGAGTTGGAGTACGTTGCGGGATGAGCAGTCATATGCCGCATGCCGAGCACAAGTACGCCACACCGCACAGTAGTTCCTTTCCTCCTGGTAGTTCCACTTCTCGTCACTTTCTTGTCAGCAGTGCTAACCTTTCGCATCCCTAGATATGCGAACGGTACCCAAGCTTTTTTCAAGCTTCCAAGGTCAACTTGTAGACTGACATGTACGGTAAGTTAATGATTTACCTATTTCTGCACATCGACGTTGTCGGCCCTCATTTTCTTCTCTATGGTATTCGGCTCTTTGAATGTTGGCCCTTCGACTGGGTCCCGTGGTTTCTAACGTGAATGACAAGGTCCTTCTTTTCCTTGTACCTTTTCCCGCACACACCACAAGGAAAGATGCCTTCACCCATGTGCTGTTTCATGTGTGAACTGAGACCAAAGTTTCTCGAAAACCGCCTTCCACATATGCAGCACTGATACGGTTTCTCTCCCATATGACTCATAAGGTGTCTCTTTAAATCGGTTTTGAAAGCAAACTTCCAACCACAGGTGTCGCACTCCAACTTTCTCTCTCGCAAATGAGACTTTCGGTGCTCTAACAAATCCTTAAATTTCTCGTAACTCTTGCCGCACTCCGTACATTCCCACGCCATCTCTCCGTCATGCAGAGGTTGGTGACCATCCAGCTTGAACTTCCTGTCGAAGCTCTCACCACAGCGAGGACACTTATGAACCTTTCTTCTGCCATGCGTCGTCGGGTGTTGATTCGTACCGCTGCGCTCCTTGGATTCGAAATTCATCTTTCTGCGCAGCTTTCGATCCTGGACCTCCTTCTGGAAGAAAGTCTTCCCGCATGCGTTTAGTTTAATGTGAGAACTGAGTCCGTAGTTTCTTGAGAACCGCTTTCCGCAAACGTGACATTCGTATGGTTTCTCTCCCATGTGACTCATAAGGTGCCTTTTTAAATCGGTTTTGAAAGCAAACTTCCAACCGCACGTGTCGCATTCCAGCTTCTTCTCGCGCAAATGAGACTTGCGATGCTGAACCAAATCTTTAAACTTGTCGAAGCCCTTCTTGCATTCCTCGCACTCCAGCAATCTCTCCCCATCATGCGAAGAATGGTGACCTTCCAGCTTGAACTTCCTGTCGAAGGTCTTATCACAGTAAGCGCACTTGTGCACCTTCTTTCTGCTGTGCGTCCTCCGACGCTGCGTCGAGTGTTGGCTCGTGCACTCCTTGGATTCTGAATCTTTCTTTTCGTACAAATTCAGATGCCGCCAAAAGTTGTGCCTCTGGAGGAACATCTTACCACATACGGAGCACGTTAAAGGCTTCTGCGCCCCGTGGATCTTCATGTGTAACTTCAAATTCCAATTCCTCAAGTATTCTTTGCCGCAATGGTGGCACCTGTATACTTTTCGGTCCTTAGCCCCTTCCCCTGCCTCCCTTTCCGTGTTCTGCTCCCGCTCTCCAATGTTCGACTGTGTTTTCCTCTTTCCCGTCCTCCTTAAGCTAGGTGCTGGCATCTGATGCGATATTGGATTCTCCTCTCTGGTTAGGACTGTTACGTCAAGTGCCTATTCGTAAGAAAAATTATAATATCACTATAATTTCACTTTTGTTGTGTTAATATGTTTTTATGTATCAACAAGATGGAAAACTATGCTCCATAAATGGAATATACAAAAGATTTAAAAAGCATTCTTTATGGGAAAAACGTATGAAATGACACCTAAACATCGGGCGATTCTCGAATTTTAAATTTAATATTAATCTATACCTCACAGATCATATAAGAGCACAAGAGGGAGAATATGGATTTTTAATCGTCGTTTGCTGAGAGAACAGTCTTAGCGATCGATGTAAATGAAATATGCGATGTTTTGCTCTGGATTTTCTCGAATTTTTATCTCCGAATCTATAACTCGTAATTATGTGGTCCCGCCGACTTCTTTGTAGTAAATGTTGTTCTCTATCCAAATAAAATTTTTAATCTATCCCTTACAGATCATATAAGGGCTAGGGAGAGAAGATATGGATTTTTAATCGTTGCTTGAGGGATGCCGTTTAGCAAGAGACGAGCATAAGTTTATTCAAGTATTTATGTCAAGTAGAAGCTCTAATTGACAGATGCAGTTCAAAATCACAATTGGATGATACATTTTAATAAGGGTCACTCCTATTTAATTAAAATCCATCCAGTCCATCCGTCTTCATCTAATAAACAATGGAAAATAAAATGTACAATTTTAGATATCTTTATGTCTCTAGAGGTGTACCACAAGGATCTGTATTTGGACCACTAACCTTCCTTCTTTATACTAAGGCTGTTCAAAAATTATTGGCAGCACTGTTATAAAATTAACAAAATTTATTCTCCAATGCAGTCTTTACAACTTTTTGATAAAGTCTACCGCCTTATTACAGATGTGTTGCCAAACCTCTGTAAGACATCTGACGGCATCAGCAGCATTTCTTCTTTGCATGTCTGCAATCGTCTGCCCTACTGTTCTTGTAACCTAATTTCTTGATTTGAATTGGATGCCTTGTAGGGGCTCTTTCAGTTTTCGGAAGAGGTCGTAATCACAAGGGCTCACGTCTGGCAAATACAGTGGATGCTCCAATACCTCCCAATGCCACGATTTCAACAGATCAGTCACTCTCTTAGCTGCATGACTTCAAACATTATCGTGCAACATAATAGAGCCTGACTATAGAAGAGGAGATAGCTTACATTACCGTTCAGGGCAAAAATGTTGTTCCAGAAATTTTCTCTAATACACAGCATTTACCATAGCTCCAGCGGGGACAGCATGTCAGTAGAATGCCCTCGTAAACGTAGGCAATAATCAGCATGAGCTCGACTTGGCCCAGCCCATCAGAATTTCCGTGGGCATGGCAACCCTTGATGATTCCACTCACTTGACTTTCTTCAGTTCAAGTTCGTACGAACTAGCCCACGTCTCATCCATTGTCACGATACAGCGAAGAAATGCTTCACCCACAGTTGCATACTGATCCAAGGACAATTTGGCAGTCTCCATGCATATCTGAACTTCTGTCAGTTTATGCAGTACCCATTGATCACAAATTTTCCGCATTTTAATTAAAATCCCATGGACCGAGGATGATGCAATACCAACCTCATGAGAAAGTTGGACACATGTCCATCGTCAGTCTGTATCCAACAAAATCCTCACTGCGGTGACGTGTCTTCCATCCGTTGCTGTGGCAGGTTGTCCGACTCCCGGCAAGTGTTCCTCACTTCCTCTCCCACTATTAAAAGCACTCACCCAGTGGCAAAGCAGACATCTCTGTGACCTCTGCACAGTGGAAGGGCCCATGGCCAAAGTGGATCCATATTTTTTTTTCATGAGGCCATTAAATTTTATTCAAGGATTATAATTTTGTTTTGGCAGAGGGACCCACACATTTTCCGGTACTCCACTGCACACTCCCCTCTTGTCATGGTATGGTATGGCAGAGATATGGCAGGCTTCTTGCAATTCCTTGTGACATGATGTGGATTTCGTCCTTGTGCAACTTGGATTTTCATGAAGCAATGTTGTTTTTGCTTTGTGAACATCACTTAAAGCAGTGGGGGTGCCAGTGGTGTAGTGGTTAGGATGCTGTCTGCTACTCGCCTGCTGCCCGAAGGGGCATTGAGCATGAATCCTGCGAAAGTAGGATTTTTTCAAGATTGCTCGGCCTCCTGTTTGTCTGGTTTGAGGAGACCATGCAAAGTCAGTGTTTTGTCCTTCAGAAGGGATGTTAAGCTGTTGGCTCCCTTGGTACTCTTCATTAAGAGTAGGCTAATGCTAGCCCCGGGTTTCCCTCCTCCCTTGATTGTGTTCTGTGTAGAAGGAGTTATGTCTATAATAACCCAAGTGGTTAATTAGCACTGCAATTGCAGTAATTGATTTTTTTAAGTGCATTAACTGCTATGATCATTTTGCACTGTCATCAGCTGGACATATACATAAGGGAAAAGGGAAACCTGGTGCCAGCATTAGCCTACTCTTTATGAAAACCACCTAGGGGGCCAACAGCATAACATTCCTTCCAAAGGGAGGAACACTGAATTTGTGCAGTCTCCTCAAACCACACAAACGGGGCCAGGCAACCTTGGATAAAATCCTCCTTTTGCAGGATTCATGCCCACTGCCCCTTAAAGCAGCAGGCGAGTAGCAGCCAGTATCCTAATCACTACACTACCGAGACCTCCTGGTTGATTAGCCAAAAATACATACACGGCGGTTTCACATGACACTATTGCTTCATACCTGTATAAAAAAATTAATGTTGATCGTACACATACAAAAACAAGGCACGCATTTAGCATGATTCAGTCTCTCACGCACAAGCTGTTTTCTGCCGAGGTGGAGCGCTGCGCTGTTGCAATGTTGTCAATTTTTGAATGGCCCTTATATAAAGACCTGCACTAATTCATTAAGGGCAACCTGCATATTTATGCTGATGATACAAATCACTCACTAAAGAGTTCATACTTAGACACCGGATCGTCTTGTAGACTGGCATATACGGTATTTTATCTTTTTAATGGATAAAATTTTTCCCAGTATGATCACAACATGACCAAGCACAAATTTTATGTTACAGAATACCGTGCAAACTCTTAAGGGTTTAAATATGATGTGCACCATCGAATCATCAGAGATTTTAAATGAGATACTCGGAAATACTAACGCAGCCAGCCGTAAGAAAAAAGTCTGCTGTAAGTATACAGGCAGTCCCCGACTTATGTATTTAATTCGTTCTGCGAAACCTAACGCGAGTCAAAAATTATATAAGTCAGAAATAACTCTTACACACGTGTTCATGTACGTATGTACATAATAGCGATTTTGATAAATCTTAGATATAATATACGCCAAAAACAATTGGGATATGTGTTTCCCATACAAAAACATCGCACTCATTGCCACTCTAATAAAAAAATTTCATTGTTAGAAATTTTCTTGAAATTATGAATTAATTTTTTTTTAAACTGATAGTATATTTATTCAAATAAGAATTTTAAAAAAGCATGATAAATGGAGTGCGTCAAACTAACATAAACACAAGTGAAAGCAGTAATGCGCACTCTCAGACAATAAATGGGCCAAGCATTATATAAATTATAAATTATTTTATTATAATTATATAAATACACAGTAATATAACTAGTGTATTGCCCATCATATAACAGGGGAACTTATACAGTAAAACCCCGATTTAATGTTTTATATATCATTTCTCAATTACTGAAAGAAACACACAAAAATATGAATAAATAGCGTGTGATTTTTCATGGAGACTGATGAAAAAGTGCTAAAATTGCAACTATGTAAATAAATTAAATAGAGCGAAAAGAATAAAATACCACAGTTTATTAAATGTAAAGTTGACTTTCATTTTTTTATTTAAAAAATGAAAAACAATATTTTTTTAAGCAAAAAATCAAAAGGTCAACTCGAACATTCCCTTAATATAATTAGTATTTGTAATCATTTGTGCAATTACTGATAGAATAAGTCAAGAATATTTTATATATAATTACACAATGTCTGTCCGTCCCCCCTTTTATCTCTCGAACAGTTTGTCGTAGAGAAATGCTGCAAATGCCATTTTGTTTCTGCCAACTAGGAGACCACGGAAAAACTATTTTCATTTACATAAGTGTTCCAGTTTCAACTCCAGGAGATGATTATATTTTCCCATATGTTTACGCATGAGTTTCGACTTTTCAAGGTGAAAGGTTCATCTTCTTCATTCACTAAAATACGTAAATATGGACCGAATTTCACAGATTTTGCTTTATTCGATGGCTAAAACCGCAAAATATCTTATTCTTGTGATTTTTAGAGGTTAAACAGAGGAATTTGTAAAAAAACATGCATTTCTTTTCGAAATTTTATGGATTTTTCGTACATGAAACTCAAAATGTCAGTTGTCTAATTTTATTAGGAGAAATGGTCTATTATTACTATTAAACACGCAGATTTTTGACTGGCTTTGCAAAAGTTTTCGCAGGTACCATTCGTACGAATAAATAGTGTATAGAGATGGATGCAAAATTGCTGAAATAGCCCTGGCAACAAAATCGGCACTCTAAGGGTTAAATCATGGGTGGGCAAACTTTTTACGAGGCAGGCCGCATTAACAGTTGTAGCTTCTTAGGCGGGCCGCATAAACAGATGAAAATGCTTCGGTGGGCCACGTTAGGGTTCACAAGTAATGTGAGGTAATGCGAGGGATCCTGTTAGTGAAAATCAATAATAAATAATATGTTATCCCCATAACATCACTGGAAAAGGTTTTCCGGCATTAACTTCAACTACAAATATGAAATTATCTCTATTTTATATTACGGTTCGCTTTCATAATGGCTTCGCGGGCCACATAAAATGCCCTCGTGGGCCGCATGTGGCCCGCAGGCCATAGTTTGCCCACCCCTGGGTTAAATAAAGGAATGAGACAAAGCTAAGCTTGCACCTCTAGCATTGGAGTGCATTGCCCTGCTGCTTTAAGCAGTGAATACAAGCAGTTCCCCAAACAATCCCAGAATCGAACTCAGGCCATTATAAATACCATATATACTCGTGTATAGTTCGACTCCGTGTATAGTTCGACCTCCGATTTCTCAGCGAAAAAATTAGATTTTTTCATATATCTCGTGTATAATTCGACCCTAGCTTTCTACTTACTCTTTTACCCTAGATTTCCGTCAGGATCGACATTTTTCGTTTCGATATCTCGAAGCTCACAATCGAGGTATATAGAACGATCTTGGTTTTCAACAGCTTTTAGTATCATAATAATACTATACCAATAATAAACTGTAAACATCGTAAACCTATTGCACGATCTTAAGAAGAAAAATATTTATTACTTTTTAACTACGAGATGTGACATATGAATGGCGGCAGAATTTCTAGCAAATAGACGAAAATTAAGCTTATATAACGAAAATTAATAGACGCATATTACTCGTAAAACCTTTAATAAAAGTTATTAATACATGTTTTGTGTCCTGTCCTGGTGATTTTGCGGGAGTCTACAGCAATCCGCTGATTAGCAAGTGAAATGTGGAATATTTGGAGAGGATGGAAATACAATTGTGAGGAAGTAATTAGGTTTTTGATACATTTAATTAATATATGTATAAGCTGGATTATCAATAATTAGCATGGTTTTCCCCTCAATTCACCCAAAAAGCCAGATTCTATATTACGGTTTTTTGTTTTCGATACATGTTTTGTGTCCTGTCCTGGTGATTTTGCGAGAGTCTACAGCAATCCGCTGATTAGCTAGTGAAATGTGGAATATTTGGAGAGGATGGAAATACAATTGTGAGGAAGTAATTAGGTTTTTGATACATTTAATTAATATATGTATAAGCCGGATTATCGATAATTAGCGTGGTTCTCCCCTCAATTCACCCAAAAAGCCAGATTCTAATAAACTTCAATTTTTTATTTTAACCACGCAAAAGTTTTACCAGTGTATAGCGCTCACCCTTAGTTTAAGACGTAAAAATTTGGTTTTCAAACTGCGTGTTATACACGAGTATATACAGTAATTAAATAAATTCCTTACCTCATTTTCATTATACTCGTCTTCCCACTCATTCAGCAGATTCACGCAGTTGCCTTCAAAGTCCTCTTCTCTGATGAAACACTGCAAAATAAAATGCAAAAATTACAACTTTGGAGCAAAAAATACAAACACCCAGCGGTGAATTTTGTAAATAATACTTAAATTAACCCTTCCCGTGTCGAATACGATATATTCCACACTTGCGTTTTTCCCTTGCATGTCGTTTGCGACATATTCCGCAAGCAGATGCCTGCTGTTCCGTGTCGTATACGATATATTCCGCATTCTGCCATTCACTAACATAGCTTTTATTCTACCTTCTGTAAGTGATACTAGAAGGTAGGAGATGGTCGCTTTCGAAAGAGAATACTGGTAGTGACGTCAAAGCACCGAGTAAGTCAAAATAACCCATAAAATTTACATTTTTCGAACTTGAATTTCCTATTTGAGAACGTAAACATCCGTCATGGCGGACTTTGAAGTATCGGTATCGGATTTGGTCCAATTATTAGCTGAAATAAGTGATGATGAAGAATATTTCCATAGTTTTAGTGATGAATCAGATAGTCTGATGAATAGTGAAAGGGAATTAGACGAAGATGAGGAGGAAATCGTGTTAAATGGTGAACCTATGCCAAGACTTACGACAGGTTGGTTGGACATTGTTTCTGTCCAAGTTTTCAACCTAATTTTAGTGAGGTTACACCGGGAATAATTCTTCCAAGTGATTTTAATATTCACAGCGAACCTATACAATATTTCCGACTTTTTTTGGAGATGAAATGATCAGTCTAATACGCGATGAAACCAATCTCTACGGCAAAAACAGAAAATTGGCCAAGCAGAATTCGCCTACATCACGTCTCGCTAATTGGAAGAGTAGTGAATCTTGTGATATCGAGGCCTTCCTTGGCGTAATTATAAACATGGGCCTAAATCCAAAGACTGAAATACAAGAATATTTCAGTACAGAATGGATCAAGCAAATGCAATTTTTTGGCGATGTTTTTTCTTTAAATGACTTTCTCATGCTATTTTCCAATTGCATTGAGGACTATCACACAAAGAAAAATATTTGAGGAGTGGCGGAGTGCAAACAGATGTAAATATTCAATTAAATGTAAATAGTGTATATATTTAATAGTGTTAGTTAGAGACAGTATTCAGAATTTTGTAAATAATACTTAAATTAATAATGATATGGAGGTGGTCATGTGTTGGCCATGTCAGATTTTTACTTTCTCCATATACGAAGTTAGAGGTCTGCACGGGCCGAATTTTACCCGGCCCGCCCCGAAGAGCATTTGGCCCAACCCGGCCCGAACCCTACCTTAAAATATTCTACCCGTACCCGTCCGAAGCCCGACTTTTTTTCAATCTAGCCCGAATTTGGCCCGATGTACACACAATCTGCCATGACCTCCATGTCAGAAATATGTGCATGTTTCCTTTAAATACACAGGTTAATCTGGCATATTTACACAGCTGCATCCATGTGAATAGAATGACGTAGTTTGAATAACTGGAATCAAGTTATCATTCTGATGGAGACCAGGAAAAGCATGGCATGGCACTGTATTGAATAAATGTGGGTCCTTATCCTGGGTCCTCATTAATAACTGCTTGTAGACAAGAGACTGATTTTTCCGTGTCAAGAGAATAAGATGAACACTACTACGAGTAAACTTTTCTTTGCGAAAAAAGAA
The DNA here is from genome assembly GCA_028673005.1 of Tanypteryx hageni. Taxonomy (NCBI): domain Eukaryota; kingdom Metazoa; phylum Arthropoda; class Insecta; order Odonata; family Petaluridae; genus Tanypteryx; species Tanypteryx hageni. The sequence goes on along the minus strand of CM054119.1, from coordinate 18,294,505 downwards.
AAGGCCGAAAATATATATTTAACGTTTGAGTAATATCATTTGAATTAGGCCCGAACCCAAGCCGGGTTGGGCTGAGGCCCGAGGGCCAGGCCCGGGCCTGTGCAGACCTCTATACGAAGTACAGAGAAAGTATTGTATTCATGAAAAAAATCAAAATCAAGATTTCAACAGAAATACACGTTTTAAGGATCCCTGAACACCTTTAAAATATATATATTGCCTCTATTTATTACTTCCTCCATACGTAGTACAGGGGAAAGTATTGTCTTCATGAAAAAAGTCGACTTCAAGATTTCAATGGAAATACATGTTTTGAGGTCCCCTGAACACGTTTTGACCATTTTCTCGATGATGTCTGTGTGTGTGACCGGTATTTTGTGGGTGCTCTTAACTCAAAAACTATTAATCGCATCAATGCAAAATTTTATATTTGGCATTTTTGTCAAGCGAAGACACGCTGATTAGTTTTTGGTAAAAATCGGTCAACCGGAAGTGGGTGTTTACTCTAGTCGATCATTTTTTTAAAATTTTAATATTCGATGAATGTAAAAAAGTATTGGAATAAAAGTTGCAGGTAATTTAATTTTCTACAACCTTTATTTGAAACATTTTCCCATATAATGCATTGCTTGAGAGATATTTTTAAAACTAAATCACTTAGCTGCCACAACTACACCACCTACTGGTGACTTTTGTAAACACTTGATGCTCCTTTTTATTTTCTTAATCGTTGGAGCTTCATGGATATATCCAACAACAGAAGGCTACAATTTGAGTTGTCTTAGAATTTTTCTCACAGTTCCTTAAAATATTTATTATCATTTAACCTATTTGGAATTTTTAGAAATATTACAGGTATTGAGAAAGTCATGTGGTGGCCACATCAGATTTTTAGTGTATAAAGTATAGAAAAAGAATTGTTTTCATGAAAAAAATTGAATTCAACATTTCATTGGAAATACACGTTTTGACTATTTTCTTGATGATGTCTGTCTGTTGGTCTGTATGTGATAGGATTTTGTGGACTAATATTAATACCAAATTTTATATTTAGAAAGAGTACTATATAATGAAGAGCTGATTAGGTTTTGGCATGAATTGCTCAACCAGAAGTGGATGTTTACTCTAGTCATGTTTTGGTTTTTTGCAAATAACTCTTTTAAATCTTCAAAAATGAAAATGTTATTCATTATAAACCTCATAGATAATATTATTCTCTATAACTTTTGTTTGAAACATTTCTTCGTAGAATGCATTGTTAAGGGGATATTTCATTTATTTAATATTTGCTTTAATATTTGAGAATGCAAAACAGTACTGGAATAAAAGTCACAGGAAATTTAATTTTCTACAATGTTTGTTCGAAACATTTTCCTATGTAATCCATCATTGAAGAGATATTTTAAAAACTAATTTTTTAGATGCCACCACCACAACACCTACCAGCAACTATTGTAAATACTTTATGCTCCTTTTTATTTTCTTAAATGTTGGAGCTTCGGGACTGCATTCAATATCAGAAGACTATGGTTTGAGTTTATTTCTGTTCTTTGTCAAGTCTAAAAATTTCAAAACTTCATCATTTGTTCTGTTTTACGATATCATAACTTAACCCTTTCAAGACCGGAGACGCTGTAGTTAGTCTGACCCCAAAAGTCCAGAGAAATCCAAGATGGCTGCCAAAATTAGGGTCAGATTTAGTAAAACAATACAACATTCACTTCAAAGGCTATTTATTGACTAAAAAAGACATTTAAAGAAAAAAAAATCCTTTTATGTTAAAGTTAAGCATGAATATTTACGGAATCTCCCTTATCAGACAAAATATTTTGCGTTTCATCTCCGGATAAACTATCATCATCCGAAAAATCACACTTCGATGTCTGACTCGCCTTCCAAACCTCGTCGAGCATTGCCTGAAGTTACACCGAAACTATCGTCTTCCACTTTGAATCCCAAGAATTCATCGCTTGAATCATTAGAATTCAAACTCCAATTCAAATTGGCATAATTTGAGTTATCGTCAGCCATTTGGGGTGACTTTACTCGCGAAGAAGACCGAAAAAATGTTGATCAAAAACTTCGAAAAAACACGTCTACGCAAACTCCAAAAAGGACGCCAACAATCTAGTTGATTTGGTTATTCTTTTGTTAACATGAGAAACAAGCCATTTCAATGAGATACGTCGACCAATCCGATTTTTCGGAGGTAATTTCGAAAGAGACGTTTTCAGGCGGTTTCGGCCGATCACAGCAGTCGTAGTTACGGGCGTATTCGGGCGTTCCGGTAGTGAAAGGGTTAATATGGTCAATTGCATATACAATTACAATTACATAATATAAAAAATGTTTTTATAATAAATCCTAGTTCTTGATTCAAATCTAATTCCAGTGTGCTGTGAAAAAAGTGAATATCCAAAGTATGCCACCAAATGGTTGAGAACTACTGGTATAGATAAACAAGCTATAGTCATGGAAATTTTTTTCTTACCGCTAATGGTGATGCGACCGACCTCTGCCCCTCATCTGTTGGCACAAATTGTTCTCCCTCCATTGGCGTTTCCTTGTTACACGAAACCCCTTCCTGAAAAATATAAAAGTAGACCACTCATGATTTGCTAATTACAGTACAAAGTCCAAAAACTGGAGTTATCTGAAAACCAGAAACAGGGCCGTGCAAAGGTCTTTGGGGGCCCGGATGCAAAAGGGGTTAAGGGACCTCGTTTATTTATGTCGAGACAAAAAATATTGACTGGACCATTTATTTATTAAGTATTAATTATTACAATTATTTTAATATTATTAAAATATAATTATTCCAATATTGTTATGTTTTGATAAAGAGTCAAAACAAAACAATAACCTATAATAGGCATTATTAAATGTTATCATCAACTTGACACAGAGGGAATTTACACAAATATGTTTTATGTATTTGGATATTATTATATTTTGATAAATAGTAAAAATAAACAATTTTTTAAAAACATTTAAAATTCTATGCTCCCTCGATTGGCGTCCGCTAGATCGGGGGTGCGGCGCATCCAATGCACCCCCCATTTGCACGGCCCTGACCAGGAATTTTTAAAGGCTGAACAATCCTTTGTTTCTGTTTATGAAATTCAAGAAATACTTATTTCAGAAAGACTTCAAGTGACTATAACTGATAATAAGTGAAATTTCCGAAAAGATAATAATTTTTGTGTTTAAATTATAATTGCCAGCAGCTCAAATTCCGACAAGAAGTAACATAATTGATAGTAGCTCAATAACTTTGGCTAAGATTAATAAAGGTAAAGTACTCCTTTAGCCAAACAATTAGAGGGTTACAACACTCAATGCATTTCGCCCACAAGGTGGGCATCGTCAGGGGTAAAACCTGTTTCAACAGTGACTGGGAGCCAACTGCAAGGTTTGAACGGAAAGTATTAAGAAGACGACGGAGAAACAAGTGAAGCGCAGAAAGATATTTCGGCGTGTGTGTTGTTTAAATCTGTCAGTTTGTATAAGGTCTTGTTGAAATCTGTGTCCGTGTTCATAAGTGTATCGCGGTTTTTGTAAATGTGAAGGTTTTCTAACGAGTTTAGTGAGTTATTGGCTGAAGTTATCAATGTTAAATCGTTTACATGTATACTATGACCTGTTTCAAAAATGTGGTTGGCAACGCTTGATTTTTAAAACGATTATATTTATAGTGAGCCATGTGTTCCTTGAAGCGTGTTATTAGTTTCCTTCTTGTTTGTCCTATGTACTTTTTGTCGCAGTGTGAGCATTGTATTTTATAGATACCGGAATTGTTCAAAGATTCTGTTCTGTCTTTTGTACTGCCCAGTAAATTTTTCAAATTATATGGATTTGTATATGTTATGGTATAATTCTTATGTTTAAAATGCATTGGGTGTTGTAACCCTCTAATTGTTTGGCTAAAGGAGTACTTTACCTTTATTAAGTAACAAATTTACCCGAATCCAAGATGACTCCGAAACTAAGACACCCTCCCTCCCTTTTAGCAAACTGTCAATACAGAACAAAGACTTTATGACCTAATTTCTCAATAAATGTATTTGGTGTATATTTTGAACAAACGTATTCGGTATAGGTGAACTATTTCGTACATTATTTGAATGGTTTGTTACAATTTTTTTCTGAATTAAAAAATAATTTTAAAAATGTACTGTATTGTCCCGAATATAAAGCGACCTTGAATATAACGCAATCCTTGAGTTCTCATTCCCGGTGGATTTTAACAACACCGATTTAGCAACGACTATTTTAAAATTCATCTGATAACTTCATCGGATTCCTCTGTTAACCTGGGATTTGGAAGAACCTTTTTTCTCGACATGATCAACACCCTTTTTGTCACCCATTGTTAAAATAACGGATAGGTAAAAACTCGCTATGGTGCTTACAAAGAATACATCGACATACTTATAGCTTCAATTCAATGACTATTGTGGAGTTCAGCCACCGATTGAACTATCTATTCACACCTCGGATGCTTTTCAAGTACCGTATTGACCAGAATATAGTGCGATGTTTTTTTCCTCAATATGTACCTTTGCAAGATAATAGACTGAATTGAAAACTAAGCACATGACTGTGAAGGTTGGAGCCCAACTGATGCCTAGCGATGCTTGGGCAGGTTAAAACCCGTGCCTATGCATGCCCCTTACCACAACAAAGGGGAGCGCACAGGCCGAGCGGTCCTCAGGTATTGTATCTGGATCAGAAGGGCAGGTCGAGCGGCCGCCGCCAACACTGAATGCATTCAAGGACAAACCATAACCAATTAATTAATTGTACAAACCGGGGGACCCGAGTTGGAGAATGGCAGGAACCGAGTACTCATATGCTGCGCCACATAGCTCCATCTCTCATCGCCGGCATTACTGTCGCCTCGTTTACCCTTTAGCCCCAGTTATGCGAACAGAACCAAATATTCACACGCAGACAGATAACTAGAAATATGAGAAAAAACTTATTGTCACCTGTGAATAGCCATCTGCAGGAGAACTGGGTCCCAAAGGGTCGACTGTGATACCAACAGCTGTCTCCTAAAAGGCAATTGCATGGAAATTTTATTCATTCTTAGACAATGAAAGTTTTTTTTAAATACACCTTAAGCTCATCATTTCAATTATATATGTGAAAATGTGAAACTATATAATGGGAGAATATGCTTTTCATTATTTTCCAAACAAAGTGACAGTGATTAACTAGCAATGTGACAGTTACATTACCATATTTACCCGAATCTAAGACCAGGGCCGTGCAAAGGTCCTTGGGGGCCCGGATGCAAAGGGTGTTAAGGGGACCTCGTTTTATTTATGTCGAGACAAAAAATATTAAGTGGAGCATTTATTTATGAAGTATTATTTATTACAATTATTTTAATATTATTAAAATATAATTATTACAACATTGTTATGTTTTGATAAAGAGTCAAAACAAAACAATAACCTATAATAGGCATTATTAAATGTTATCATCAACTTGACACAAAAAGGGAATTTACACAAATATGTTTTATGTATTTGGATATTATTATATTTTGATAAATAGTAAAAATAAACAATTTTTTAAAAACATTTCAAATTCTATGCTCCCTCGATTGGGGCCCGCTAGATCGGGGGCCCTGGTGCGGTGCATCCAATGCAGAAGAAAGATTTTGACATAATTTCTCACTGAATGTATTTGGTGTATATTTCACACACATGTATTCAATATATATATAGTTTATTCATTAATTGAAATGGTTTGTTACAAATTTTTGTTTGAATAAAAAAAATAATTTTTTAAATGCATTTCGAAAATTATGACTTTAATAACTGAAACCTGGATCGTAAGATTGCAATGAAAAATTTTTCTAATTACAATTATTTTATCTTATGCTTCATTTTTGTTTAAAAATGATTGAATGCATAAACATATTTCCTACGATTCTGTGACAACTTGTCGTTGTCAGTTCGTTGTTCATTAATACGATGCACGAAAAATTCATTGCGCGCCAATACATTACACGACAAACTCTTCACACATCAACTCATATCGTGAGACAAATTGGAAAGCGAGACACAATGACTGGTGAACATTAGGGGAAGACAGTTTTCCACAGAAATACTAGACGATCCAAATAGAACTTATGATGCCTACTTTCCATTTAATCATTTATTTAATACTTATATAAGCTTTAATGGCTTTAAAGTCATCGCAGATATAAGCTCTTTGTGTTCCCAAATTTCATAATTTAGCGTTATAAAATACTACAAATACATTCAAACGGAATATTAAATTAATCAGGCGTATTTGTGCGGCAAAAATAACACGTATTACACAATACCAAATCCGAATCCAACAATAGTTGTTGCTATGGCAACACTCTCAATGAGTGATCAAAACTGCAAAAATACTAGTATTTATGCAAAATTCTAAGAAATACAATCGATAAGCATAATTCTACAATCAAAATAAGAATCTTTATTCCTTTCCTCAAAGAATAGTACAAAACTCGCTCCGATAGTACAATTCTAAGATATTTTAATGTGCGAGAGAAAATTACCCTGCACGATGGATTTTAGATTTCCCATGTAAATCAAATGGGAAGGATAAGTTCCTGGAATCAAACTCGGGACTTTAATCTTCGCAACAAAAACTATCCTCGGGAGCTCGGCCCATGTAGCAAGAGATTTCCACCAAGTTTCATGAAAATCGGCCTCTTAGTTAAAAAGTTTATGGGGAGGACAGACACAATGACAAAACTAGAAGCATTTTTCCATACTGGAAGTAGGCTAAAAAAATTTCTTTATATTTCGATAATACCAGAATGAATCGAAATTCTCTGAGAATTATGTGAGATGCATTGGATGATGTACGGCAGAGGGTGACTCACGACCCATCCTGTGTATCCCCCTGCCTAAGTGAATTGAGGCACGATGAGTTTGTCGCGAGATGTATTGATGGGTGATGGGTTTGTCGTGTTATGAATTGGTGCGCTACAAACTGAAGCATGACAAATTGATGCATGATCAATTGACCATGGTACACGACTTCATAATCGGATTTAAGATGGCCTCCGATTTTTGCAAGCTGAAATTTAGAATAAAACCTCATCGGGTAAATACGGTATAAGCAGCTCACTGCTGCATTGAATTCATAGTCACTTTTATCAGAAGTTAACAACCTTAACCACTCATCTGGGCATTTAAATTGCAATTGAGGCGAATTCAATTTTTATCTTTCACAAATCAATTTTAAAAAATACGTTAATTATTCAGTATTTGAGTTTTCTTATTCTTAAAATTTGTGACAAACTATTTTTACCACGAGACACGAATTAAAATGTTAACATAGATTTATTATTACAATAAATAATTAATTTGTTAATAATATTTAACGAACACAAAATCCTGAAATATGGTATAAAGACATTCAAAATTCACACAATTATTAAGTGATTAAAAATTTTTTTTAAATAATAATATTATAAATAACATAAATGTTGTTAATTTTAAAATTAGGGTAACGGACCCGCAAATCAAAGTCAGGGTCTAGATACGAGAAGCGTATATTTTCCAAATAAAGAAGTGCCGAGATGGTAAACTACAAAGATGCAGCTAGTTGCCAGAGTAGCTGCATGATGGAATATTACGGCATACCAACATCAAACAGCCGAGAAATCAGCATGTTGTATACATATGGCATTCCCAGATGGGTGGTTAAGATCCAAAGATTTGAGATAATGACACGAGACCAGAGATTATGGTGAAGAGCAGTAGATCTCCGAGCCAAAACGGACTGGTTGGCATTCCTAATCCCAATCACTTGACAGTTTAAAGCATAATAAGCTAAAATCATGGAAGCTTCCTTCCCACCACTAATGGGGATCCTACTGAGCAAAAAGTAAAATTTTCATACATAAGTAGACACAAAATGAGAAAAACTCATCTCTACCTGCAAACGGCCATCTGAAGGAGAACTGCCATCAAAAGTCTCAGCTTTGATTTGGACTGCTTCCTGAAAGATAATACAGTAAAACCACATTATAACGTGCCTCACTATACCATGGGTCAAGTTCCTAAAATTTTTTTTTAAAAAGAGGCAAAGTATTCGAGCAACAATGTGTACAATCAGTCCAAGGTAACGTTTTTCCAAAAGTACTTCCGCAAATTTCCAGGAAATGGTTCAAACAAATACCGTATTTCTTGGCATATAAGATGCACCGGGGTATACAACAAACCCCAGTTTTTAGAAGATTTTTCAGGAAAATAGTATTTTGGTTAACCAGTTAAAAAGGGCCACGTTGTGTATTATTTCCATTCGTGATTTAGTCCATATCTAGCAACATTTGCAGGAAATATTTCGGAGTGATAACAGTTATTACATATCAAGTTTTTGATAAACTTAATTGGTAAAATAAATAGGGATGATCCAAAACATAAATAATTACTTCAAGACTTGAATAGCTAAATGTGCCCTGCGTGAACTCGCCAGTCGTATTAATTAGGCAGTCGGAGTGTGCTGCAAATGTCGCATGCATAGATACCCTTTACGGATAGTACTTACTTAACCTTAAGTGCAAGATGATATTTTAATTCCTAATAAATTGAATGCATATCCAATACGCCTTTCAAATCTGCTGCTCACTTATGGATGCATCTCCGCGATCTTTTGATAAATGTCACGTCTTTGGCAATAGAATTTGTATCAGATATTTACGATAATCCACACAAGGTATTAGAAAAATTAGCTCTTACATAACTGTTGTTTCACTTTCATTGACTTAACTGATTTCTGTGCGTTATTGCGTATTCAATCACCTGAAGCTTATAACTAATAGCATAGGCATATCTTATTCCTTTTGTAGCCATTGAGATCTCAATCCATGTAATGGAATTTATCCTAGGTATTTATAAACTTTTTATCACATTATAATGTTCCGTTACATTAATGGCATTATTCACTGGACCCATTAGGAAATAAAACGAATGATTAACGTCAAAATCGCACTGAAATTGTAATTACTGCAAGTGGGCATGTAATAAAGCGCAATAATGAATATACGTAGTTGGAATTCATGTTTTATAAGGTATTACTGTATATCAGCGGTGTCTAACCTTTACGGGCTTGGAGGCTACTTAGCTTGCCCAAACTCATGGGGGGGAGTGAACTCGGTGTATGTATACGTATTCCGTTGATCAGGGGGCCCTCCCTCCCATAACACGGTGAAACTCGGGTCATACCTTGAGAGAAAACTTCATAGACAAAAAATTTAAATAAGTATAGTTTATTTTTATTAATAAGGTTTATAAAAATGGTTAACATCAAAATACAGTGACCAAAATTTACTAAGTTTTTCATTCCGATGCCATTATAAGTAAAATTTTCCATGCTAGTGTGAGACTTGCGATTGAACATTTTGCGACACTTTTCTTAAAATCTCGTACGTACAGTCATGTACACACCCAGAAATTTACGTTTTCGGCCTCAGACCGAAAACCAATTTCCTGCAATTAATTAAACAAAAGTCGTACTCAAATAATATAAACTTTCATAACATTTTTAGTTCTTATAGCTCAATGCAGCAAGTGGCAGCATAGCAACAGGAAACGTCTGGACCCCTCCCCTGGGTACGTCCTTTCGTACGGTGATGCAGCAAATGTCGTACAATTCTTCAAATGCTTTTTGGAAAGACAATTCCTGAGTTTGGTTTTTATGACATTCATCTGCAAAAATGCCATCTCGCAAAGGTATGAGGATCAGGGTTTCCAACCGTTCGTAAATTTACGGACAGTCCGTCAAAAAGAACAAATATTGGACTTGTCCATAAGGTCTGTTAAAATATTTAATGCTCATAAAAATGCTAAGAAATTTCCCGAGGTTTAAAGCAGTTTTATTCAACCTTTTTAGTCGGTGTACCCCTTCAAATATTTTTGACAAAATTCGTGTCCTCGGGTATATTATAAAGTTAACAAACTTGGTTATTATTGGATCGAGTCTACAAATATATATTTATTTCCTAATTATATGATTTACATATATTGTATGGGTGAGATAATTATTAGACTTTATTTAGATATCCTTAATATCATATCCTTTTGAAAGATCTCGCGTATCCCCAGGGATATGTGCACTTTGGGTTGAATACCGCCGATTAAAAAATATATGTTTATCTTATATATTCTCATTTTGGTTATATTTTTAAAAGTAAAGCAACCTTTGTTTTTCAATGGGCACAAATTAAAAATATTAAACAAAATGCTCTGAATGAAAAATCAGGTAGTATTTATGTTCCAAGAATTTTTGCTGAACACATCCGAAAGTTCCTGTTTCCCTAAGCCAAATAAGTGAGCTAAACTATCATAAATAACATCTGTTGTGATGCATGAATGGCAGCATCGAATATTGTTCACTTGTGTCTTTAAGAGACATCTTAATATTAAGCAAAAAACAGTCCGTAAAAAAGTTGGATTGTCCGTAATTTTTTTTCCATACCGTCCGTAAAATTCATTTTCACTGGTTGGCATCCCTGATGATACTGCGTATACATCATACATTGTAACCATCAGTCCGCTGACATTGGAACTCTTCGACTCAAAGGGATGCTTTCGATGATATTGCAAAGATTGTTTCCAAGCACTTTGCCTCACTAAAAAATTTTTCGAATTCTTTTGAGTGAAATTATATTTTGTATTGACCAACTGAATTATAAAATTAGTTCCACGAGTGCCTGAAAAAGCTTCGCGGGCTCCCAGCTGAACATCACTGCGGTATATAAATATTAACAAATTCTCACTAACTATTAATAATGTATATTTTATTGTTTTTGCGATGAATTACTGCTAATTATTCCATTTAGGGGATGAGTGTTTGATATTGATAGTATTGAAAACATTAATAATCTTACCTTTGACGTATAAGACGCAGGCTGATTTTGGGGTCATTTTTCTCATATGCCGAGAAAGACGGTATTTCATGAGTAATTGTGACAATTTTTAAATGGACCAAGTCCTATAGATTGTGGTCGTGAAGATATGAGCTGGCGATGAGCCATTGATCTCCGGGAAAAAAGACTGGTTTGGAATCATACATCGCATCACAGTTTAAAACTTATAAACGACCTTAAGTCACGGAAGTTTCCTTCTTACCGCTAATGGTGATACTAATGAGGTATGGCCTTCATCCATTTGTACAAATTGTTCTCCCTCCGTTGCCATTTCCTTCTCATCACTAACTTCTTCCTGAATGAAAGAAAAGTCGACCACTCATGTATTGCTTGATATTTTGAAAATTGTTATATTCTACAAATCTGAACCATTAACCTCTTGAATGGGGGAAGCAAGAGACCAGAAGTGCACTCCAGTTGGGGAGTCGGGAATGAAATGTATCTTTTTTATATTATCATATCATATTATTGAAAGGTGGACTTGGAGGAGAATGCTGAAGACTAAATGGACAGATAGGATGAAAAACGATGAAGTGCTATGAAGCGTAGGAGAGAAGCGAATGATTATACAGACTATTAGAAAGAGGAAGGCAAACTGGGTTGGACATTACCCGAGGAGAGAGAGTATGATTAAAGACGTGCTAGGAGGAAAACTAGATGGGAAAAGGGAAAGAGGTAGGAAAAGGTTTCAGCTGATAGACGATTTGAAAGGGAAAGAGGGTTATCAAGATATGAAGAGGACAGCGAAAAATAGGAGTATATGGAGAACCGGGTTTAACCATGAATAATCATGGACCTGTCTATGGACAGACTACCTATGATGATGATATATATATATATATACTGGGTTGGACATTACCTGAGGAGAGGCTGATTAAAGACGTGTTAGAAGGAAAACTAGATGGAAAAAGGGAAAGAGGTAGGAAAAGGTTTCAGCTGATAGACGATTTGAAAGGGAAGGAGAGTTTTCAAGACATGAAGAGGACAGCGGAAAATAGGAGTATATGGAGAACCAGGTTTAACCATGAATAATCACGGATCTGTCTATGGACAGACTACCTATGATGATGATTATATTATTTATATTATCATACATTTGTTTTTGATATATACAGGAATTTCTTCATATTTGCAATTATGTACTAAAAATTCATAAGTAACTAATTGTTTTAACAAATAATTTGTTAATAAAATTTATTATCAATTAAAAATAAATTTCAACAAATTTTGAATCAAAACTTCTCAAATTTTCAAACAGAATAAATTAAAGTCACAAATGAACTTGTAATTACGATAAGCAATATTTAACAATCAAAGGAGTGATGCAGCAGTGAAAGTTGGATTTAGCATATACTATACTATATATACTATGTATGGAGAGAGTAATAAATAGATGTAATATGAGAAAAAACTCATTTATACCTTTAATCGGCCATCTGCAGGACAACTGGCTTCATAAGGTTCAATTTTGATTTCGAACGTTTCCTGAAAGATAATAGAGAAAAACCACATTATAACGTGCCTCACAAACTGCGTGTTCATGTCATTTCCCTAATATTTGTTTTAAATACGCAAAGTACACCCAAACCACGACTAACGCGAATTTTACCCACATGGTTTCGGTTTAACACGGCTTTTAAAATAGGGCTGGTTTTCGACTAACACGACTGGTCGTTCGGTTTAACACGATTTCTCCGCGGCTTCTCTACGATCGTGAAAAAGGTCTAGAAAGTGGAAACAAACTTTAACCCTGCTCTTCGTAAATTGCGAATGACAAAGAGCCCCATCATCGTAACATCAGATCCAGAGGATGAATTTGACAATTTCTATGATTCTGATGCAGGAGGCGAAGGATTTCATGGTTTTTAAACTGCAATATAGAAAAATACCTTCCTTGAATGTTTTTAAAATTGCCTTTGGCCATTTTTGAAATTTCATATGGATCGTATGTCGTTATCTTTTGGAAAATTATTTCATGTATTAAAACAAAAATGTTTAATTCTTAGTAATTTGTTGTTTAAAATTATCGTTTTACAAATCTTCCAAATAATGTCCGCTAAATTAACGGTGAACAGTTGGACAGCTGATTCAAAATGGTTGTCATCTACATCGAAAGATACACTGGAGTTCACATTTTATTGGTGGTAGGAGTAAGAAACAAAGAAAATTATCGTATTAGCTCGAATGTAATGCGACCCTGAATATAGTGCGACCCCAAGTATTTTGAAAGGAATTTTAGAAAAAGTAATGTGACGCCACATTTAGACGGTCCTCGTTTTCTAACGCTCGAGTGTCGCGACCCTGCGTGAAGTTGTGCCGGTGCTGTGGTTGCTGCAATTTGACCTCGATCTATTTTCAAGTCTCCTCAGACCCCTATCGAGTATATTTGTACAATGTAGCATCGCAACATGAATGTCCAATTCACTTACAATGTAGCAATTATAAACATATGCGCTGAAACACGCGTCATGAAACGCGCTGATACGCAGTTATTTTTTAAAGATGCAAGTATTCGAATATAGTACGAATGCAACAAGTACTCGAATATAGTGCGAATGTGACTTTCAAAGGTACATATTGAGGAAAAAAACATCACACTATATTCGGGTCAATACGGTATATCACTAGAGCAAAAACTAGATTTACTTAAGTGTTATCAGAACAATGAACAAACCCGGGATATCATTCATCATACAGGTCTTAACGAAGCAACACGTTATCATCATTTCCTCTCTCTAAAAATAAGTTACATGTATGAAATATAGATAAATAAAAAACACAAAACATTAACCAAACTTTAGTCATAATAAAGGAATAAAATTCAAAATATGTCAATCAGGTTACGATGCTGGAACAAAATCCCCCTATTTACGTTATTTCTGGAAGAGGTGTATAAATACCCCTATTAAATATCCCCAGGCAATGTACGGTACTTCTGGTAACAATTAGAAAGTTGTTTCTGACATCATAAGCATACCACAAGTCCTTAAAAATTCTACATCATCCTTTGCCATTCAGGACAAAACTATCATTGTCACTCAACAGTTTTAAAGTTATTACAAGATGATCCAAACGGAACTTATGATGCCTACTTTCCATTTAATCATTTATTTAATACTTATATTGACTTTAATAGCTTTAAAGTCATCCCGGATAGGTATGTAGCTCTTTGTGTTCCTAAAGTTCATAATTTAACGTAATAAAATACTACAAATACATTCAAACAGAATATTAAATTGATCACGTGTATCTGTGCGACAAAAATAACGCGTTTATGTATTAGTCTGTACCGAATCCCAGTCCAACAATAGTTGTTGCTATGGCAACAGTCTTGTAATTAGTAATAAAAACTGCAATAACGCCAGTATTTATGCCAAATTCGAAGAAATACAATCGATAAGGAAGATTATTAGTAATAGAAACTGCAATAACGCCAGTATTTATGCCAAATTCGAAGAAATACAATCTATAAGGAAGATTATTAGTAATAGAAACTGCAATAACGCCAGTATTTATGCCAAATTCGAAGAAATACAATCGATAAGGAAGATTATTAGTAATAAAAACTGCAATAACGCCAGTATTTATGCCAAATTCGAAGAAATACAATCTATAAGGAAGATTATTAGTAATAGAAACTGCAATAACGCTAGTATTTATGCCAAATTCGAAGAAATACAATCGATAAAGATTATTAGTAATAGAAACTGCAATAATGCCAGTATTTATGCCAAATTCGAAGAACTATAATCGATAAGGAAGATTATTAGTAATAGAAACTGCAATAACGCCAGTATTTATGCCAAATTCGAAGAAATACAATCGATAAAGAAGATTATTAGTAATAGAAACTGCAATAACGCTAGTATTTATGCCAAATTCGAAGAAATACAATCGATAAGCAAGATTCTACGATAATAATTAAAATCTCCATTCCTTTCCTCAGAGAATAGTACAAAACTCGCTCCGATATTGAAATTCTAAGATATTTAAAATGCAAGAGAAAATTATCCTGCACAATGGATTTCAGATTTCCCATGTAAATCAAATGGGAAGGATAGTTCCTGGAATCGAACCCGGGACTTTCAACTGTCACAAAAAAAACTAACCTCGGGAGCTCAGCCCAAGTAGCAAGAGATATCCACCAAGTGTCATGAAAATCATACTATTGGTTCAAAAGTTAATAGGGAGGGATAGAGAGACACAACGATGAAACTATAAGCCTATTTCCATCCTGGAAAGTATGCTAAAAAATCAATAGTCATGGAAGTTTTACCTGTAATGGCGATCCCACAGATGTGTCCTTTTCCGTTTGTGCAAACTGTTCTTCTTCCTTTGGTATTTCCTCATGATCGCAAACATCTTCCTGGATAAAATAAAAGTCGACCACACATATATTGCTTGATATTTTGAGAGTTTTAAAAGCATAATATTTCACAACTTAATCATTAAGAGCCGATGTTGGAAATTGGATTCAAAAGTAGATTAACCCTAGAACTACGAAGTGATTTTCCCTACCGTGGACTACCAAGGGAGGGAGGGACCTCAGAGGCTCACCATCTTAAATACAATAAAAAGTTATAGTAATATTTTGAACCTATCGTTATATGACCTGAAGAGTCGACTCCGACCTTAAACAAACAAAGCATTTAGCGAGAAGAACCAAGTGCTAAATACGTATTTTGAGAGCCAAGCTCTAATCATCAGTAGCAGAGTGGGGTCTGTTGGGTTGCGTGAGTTGCGTTATATACAGCAAAACTCTGTTATAACGCGGGTTTCGGGAGACAGAGTGAACATCCGCGTTATTTCGGAAAATTTCCCAGAAAATATTTTTTTTAAACGTGAAAGTACATATATGCTCCCTCCCCTATATGTGTTCACTTCATGCACTTAATACAAAGAACGCATAATAATCGTAATTTGTCTTCTTCTTTAATCAAACCACGAATTGTTTCTTCAGGAAAGCCAAACTCCTGGAATAAACTAGCTTTCGAATAATCGCGTTTCACTCTGTCGATTTTGTTCAACTTTTCTTTTATTGTATACGTTTTCCTTTTGGTGGACATAATTAGTATAACCCTAAAATAAGCAAGAGAAACAGTTGAAACCACACATTCCACAAAAAGCCTTGTGAAACGTGTATTTAATTACCTTAGCCTGGGCGCGGTATTTACAACACTGGAGGGTTTTTCTCGAGCCCATACGAGATGCCGGTCAAAGACTGATTTTATTGAATAATATGATCGGTCAAACTGGAAGTGGGTGTTTACTCATCATTTTTCCATTTGTGTCAAACATATCCTGTACTTCTACATTAACGTAATCATACTTAATAACCTAAGTTATAGATAATATTATGCTCCACAACATTTGTATTTAACAATTTTTTATAGCCAATTGTTAAGGAGATATTTCAGGTCAATATGGACAGCAATTCCAGTACCGCCAACTCGTAAATTACCAACTACGTATGGAGTAAGTCATGTGTTGGCCATATCAGATTTTTCATCATGTGTTCAAGATGAGATTAATATTGCAGTAAGATTGTTTTTTACAAAAATAATGACAAATTGATTAGAAAAACGAATTAATCTGATTCATCTGACACAACAGTTTAAACGAATAGAGCAGTTCACAGTGCTTTCCACACACACGGTGCCCTATAAGTTAGGCCACCCACGTGTCAAGGCATGCAGCCAATTACGAAATAAATTGCAGAAAATTGAAATACGTGTACATTGATAAGAAATGTTACTGCAAATTTCAATGTTTCAATATATATTTTAAATTTATCAATTTTCATACACTGTAGTACTGCTATTCATTGAGAACACAAATTTAGTTATTTCTCGCATTAAGACTTAGAAAATAGAGTAAAAAAGTTACAACCGAATTGTAGCACATCATAAAATGGAAGCCGTTTATGTTGTGCTTTTAATTCCCGGTGACGGATGACTTCATAAGATGTCATAAATAATTTTTTAACAAAAAGCAGAAAAACTTACTAAAATGTATTTCTTTATATCATTGATGCATAGAAATACACATTTTCAGAAAAAATATTAAAATAAGGTACGTCAGCACAGGGGAAGACCGTAAATTTTCGTATGCATTGAAAGTGTTAATACGCATTTCTGATGAAATCTCGAATTCAATTTTTTTAGTGAAAACAATACTTTTTCTATACTTCGTACACGGAGAAGGTGAAAATAAGCAGTGTGCCTCGGAGGCCTCCCCCTTCGTAGTTCCAGTATTAAGAGCTTACATTTTAAATTGGATTCAAGAGTAGATTAAGGAGCAAAATATAAATTTTTAATACACAAACAGTTGACCGGAAATATGAGGAAATAATTACTTTTACTAGTGTATGGTCATCTGCAGGAGAAATTTCTTCAGAAGGTTCGCTTTTGACTTCGACACATGTCACCTGAAAGAAAATAACGTGAAAATTTTAATCATTTCAAATTATCTATTTATTTTTGGACAATATCTGATTAGCAATGTTAAAAAATTATCTCTTTAGCCTAACCATTTAAATTATAGAGGGTGTCTGAGATGGAGTGGACACATTTCATACATTTTTATTGAGAAAATGAACTTACAAGGAGAGGTTAAGACCTTTGGGAAACATATTTTGACGAAAATAAGGAGACCCGTGTCTTGGAGCTATTGTCGAATTGTAGATAAGACAAGGAATGGCCGAGCAATCCCAATTGCTTTAGTTTTTGTAATTATCCAATGTTATTAGAAAAGTAATACTTTCTGCTAAAATTACGCTGTATAATTTTTAATTGGAGGAAATGAACACAAATGCACCGAGTACTGAGCATTTTAAAGTTTTAGTAATGTCACCACAATTAACTTCCTTTTTTTTCATGTCGACGCATACTAAATATTCAAAGAAATTCACATTATTCATTATTTTCTCTTCCAATCGCTGTCCGTCGAGGCTAGACTAATATTATTAATAATCTTTTTATATAATTACTCAATGCCTGTCCGTCCCTCTCCCATTTTATCTCTTGAATGGTTTGTCATAGAGAAATGCTGTAAATGCCATTTTGTTTCTGCCAACTAGGAGACTGCAGGAAAACTATTTTCGTTTACAGAAGTCTCCCGGATTCGACTCTGGGAGACGATTATATTTTTCCATATGTTTACACAGGAGTTTCGATTTTTAAGAGGTTCATTTCTTTGATTCATTAAAATACCTAAATATGGACCAAATTTCTCCGCTTTTACTTTATTAGACGGCTAAAACTATGAACTATCTTAGTCCTGCAATGCTCAGATGTTGCACGGAATAATTTCTCAGAAACACTCATTTCTTTTCGAAATTTTATGGCTTTTTCGTAGTCTTTCTGGGCGTTGCCAAGGCGATCCGCATTGTTGCCTCCGATTGAATTAGCATTTATTAAAATAATTGCGATATCCACTTTGCGCTGTTTATGAAGCATCAAAATTATAGTTGTAGTAATGTCAAACTTAATAGATAGCAAATTAATAATTAAAGATTGTTTTTATTCAGTAAACTGCGTGTGGGCTGTGGACATTTCTAACGATTGAACAATAGAAAAAAATCTTTCTTTATTTACTAGACTGTGACCTTTTTTGTATGAGAGAGAGAATTAAAATTGCACATATAAATTATAAAAACAAACATGACATTCAAAATATCAGTTGTCTAATTTTAGGAGAAATTACCACTTCATGCATATTACTGACTGACTTCGCAAAAGTTTTTGACGGTACCACTAGTATATAATTAATATAACAATAAAGTTAGTGATAAGATATAATTATAGATGTAGATTCTCGCACAATGGCATTTTACATTCTACGAACCAATGTTTCATTGACTGCAATATTTAAAATGCCCATTATTGTATGTTTCTGCTCTTCGTTACCTCCAAATGGAACAAGTAGCATATGTAAAACATTCCGAGTTCCGCTTTCATGCGGTGAAAAGCGTACTCTTGTAGTTTTATTCATTTTCTCACTAAAGTGTTTGAAATGTGTCCAGTCTTTCTCAGATCCCTGTATGCTAAAATGGAAAGCAAAAACTTAACGAAATCAAATTATCATATTTACTCCAATCCAAGACAAGGTTTTTTTCCAAATATCAGCTTGCAAAAATTCAGCGTCATCTTAAATTCGAGTACGGGCACTCCTCGTTTAGCGCACTTTTGCTTTTACACGGTTATCAAACGTTTTCGTTAAACGCAGTAATAATTTTCACAGTTGCGCTGTTTCAATTCCAAGGATTTACATATATCTTGATTTTTTGTCCTATTTACCACATTTATTCATACAATTTATCAACTTTTGAAAGCCAAAATGAATTATAACAGTAGCACACACCTAATTAAATATTTTAAGGAAATTTTTAGTCTCGCGAAACTTTTAAGCTCTTTAAATTTATGCTAAACCTTAACAAGAAAAAAGGGGCTTAATGATGATTTTCGTTCCACCAACCTCGGAACTAGACAAAAATTTGTAAATATATTTAGAAGATGAAAGAATTCCATAGTTACGCCTGACACAATTCGCTTCATATTCTCGCGAGTATTCTTGAATGACTTCTTAATTTTTCACATGGTTTTCCTGCTGTTTTTGCGCAAAACAATAAATACCATAATCTTCAGATTGCTCCATCAGATTAGAACTGCGGGAATAATTTTCAAGATTAAACTTTTTTGGAAATAAGCACTTGAGAGGATAAGATGAATAAGATAATCAAAACAAACGTTAAGATTTTGGTTCCATTCATACTAAAAATATTTTTTTTCGGTCGAGTGCCGCGGACCATACCAAACGCCGTTCACTCCTGGACTACGACATTTTGAGGGTATCAACACTTCGTACTCAAATTTAAGATGACCCTCAATTTTCGCAAGTTGAAATTTGAAAAAAAAAACCTCGTCTTAGATTCGAGTAAATACGATAGTTTCGGTATGACAACGGTTGAAAAAGAAGGGCTATCCTTCCAAAAGGAGGACAACAGGTCACCTTAGTTAAGGTCTCTGGTACTAAGAGGCTTCCGCTACTCACGGGCTCTGCATAGCTGTCCCTTATCCCCTGGACTAAAGCGGTTCTGGTCACCATCCGGAAAAGGAAAGACGAGAGGCGGATATATAGCGGATGGGCGAGGAAATAGATGACTGGGGATACAGTAATCCCTCGTATAACGTGTGCCCGCTTTTGCAATAATACGATTTATTTTTTTAGGGACAATTTTTCGCATAAAGTGCCCATCCCTGCAGAAGCGCACAAAAAAATCGGGTGGTGGAGTATTTTGCGGAGTTGTAAAATTTTAAATGGTGGTAATACTGTACTGTGCACGCTTAACCACTCATCTGGGTTTTCCGTATATTATACGTCATTCCGTTTTCTCAGCTGTTTGCTATGGGTATGCCGTAATATTCCGGCACGCAGCTTCTCCGGCAACTAGCTGCATCCTTTTAGTTTACCAGCTCGGCAGTAAATAGTCATTTTGTTCTATTGTAGACATTATTATTCCTTATGGTGAGCGGAAAGCACGTGCAAAGTGATATCAATGCAAACAAAAATTGCTAATACTGAATAATAAAATAAAAAAAGGTGTGAAATGACAGCTGAAAATGCAACCCACCCCTTTTCCATTATTTTTATTGGGAAAATTGTCCTTGCTTAAAGCGTTTTCCCTTAGTGCGCGAGTTATCACAAACATAACTATCGCATTATTCGAGGAATTACTGTATTGCCATATTTACTTGTGTTCCACACAAACCTTTTTCCCCAAAATGTCAGTAAGAAAAAAGGGCGGTATGTCTTACATGAAGATTTATTTATTTATTTAATCAAGTCTAAAAACAGCACAATGCCTATTACAATGGACACATAACAAATAATATAACAAACATAGAGACGCAGATAAAAATCTGATGTGGCCACTTTTTCCATATTTCTAAAAATTCCAAATAGGTTCAATGATAATAAATATTTTAACAAACTGGAACAAAAGTTTGAAGAGCAGTTTAAAGTTTTACCAAGAACAAAAATAAACTCAAACCGTAGCCTTCTGATATTGGATATAACCACGAAGCTCCAACAATTAAGAAAATAAGAAGGAGCGTTACTAAGACGCAACTAGTCGCTGGTAGGTGGTGGCAGCAAACAATTAGTTTTAAAAATCTCTTAAGCAATGCATTATATGGGAAAATGTTTCGGACAAATGTTGTAGAAAATTAAATTTCACACAACTTGCCTTCCACTACTTTTTACTTTCTCATACACGTAGTATATTGAGTATACAGTTAAGCTAAATCGAACGATATCTCATATTTGTGGATAATATCATTCATAAAAGATATTTTGAAGAGACGATTGCACAACAATTAAGGGTATTTTATTCTTGGATATTTTTAAACAAAATTCGATTTACTCAAAAATGGCTATAAGGATTTTAATTAAAATCCATCCAATCGTACAGCTTGACGTCACAAATAATACTAACTAAGCCATATGCCCCAAAAAATTACTAAATATCGCCCAGTGGCATTATTTCTGTACAAGACGCTCAGCGCATGCGTCAGAGGAGGGGAGGGGGAACCCGGGGATTCCCTAGTCTAAAATTCCATACATCTCCGTTAACGCCATGCGGTTATTAGTGAGAGGTATTAGATGTGAGAGGTTGATGGTGTCAGTCGCTTTGGTTCTGTCGTTACGCATTATTAACATAATTGGCAGTGAATTGTTAAGCACACAGAGTTAATTTCGGGGCAAAGAGTGTAGTGAGACCGGACATATATGAGAAAGTTTGTGTAATGTATATTACCCAGTTTATTTTACATTGATCAAGTAATAAAGCAAATATTAAAAAAAAAACCAATGTGATAGGAGTAAACACCCACTTCAGGTTGACTGGTTTTGTACCAAAAACTAATGTCCTTGTCCCTTGAACAACAATGTTAAATGTAAAATTTTGCGTATTTGGAATTTTTAGAAATATTTTTAGAAAGTCATACAGTGGCCAAATCAGATTATTTATATAGAGGATGTGACACACACAAATAATCACATATTATGTTAAAAGGTGCCCAAAATTATTTACTAAAATTGAAATATTAATTCCTTAGTCGTAAAGATATAATTTTCATCAAAATTTAAACAAATAATCTTTTTAAAAAAATTGTTTTTAGTTGTTGCATTGCTTCCGTAGAAATGCTGCACAAGTTAGTTCAAAACAGTGCTGTGTAGTTATCTGCAGCAATGCCAAAACAGTTGAAGCATTAAATGCGATAGACATAGTTGAAACGAGTAGTCTGACCCCAATTTATTATAATACCTTTCTCCTGATATCGGGAAATATAAAATGTAACATATATGTCACGTTAGGCAGAAATAGGTTAAAAATTAATTCAGTACCTTAGTATCATACCATCGGTCTGTCCTTCAAACCCATTCAGCAAACTCTCAGTCACTTTCAAAACATTCTTCTTCCCCGATAAAGCACTAAAAAACAAAATATGGAAATTGCAATTTTAGAACCAGAATCGTACCAAATATCAAGAGATGTGCATCATAGTAATACCACAATGACCCAACAGTTAATTATAATACCCTTCAAAATTGCAAAACTAAACCTTCGGATCATGGATTTTGATGAAAAGTGATCAGGTGATTCTACATCGAAAATAAGGAGACCTGTCTGTGTCTTGGGGTTTTTGTGAATTGGCCCTTGGGTTCGAGAAACCAGCCTCGAAAATATGAAAGACATCGCATGCAACTTAATAGGCTTCATTGTTGAATTACTGATAAAAAAGGGAATCGCTGAGCGGACAGCGTACCTAGCTCCTACGGTATAGAACCGGGTTCCGTATCTTTTTTCTTCAAATTATCCAAGTGTTTTTTAAAAAGTAATGTTCTCCAGTGAAAATACGCTGTATAATGTTTATCTGGAGGAAAATGAACGCAGATACGTAGAGTACTGGGCCATTTAAATTCTTTTTTAATGTCACCACAGTTAACTTTCGTGTTCTTTCATGTTAATGTACGCAAAATATACAAGGAAATACACAATTTTCATTATTTTCTCTGCCGATTACTGTCCAGCAAGGCAAAGGCTAATATTATATATAATTAATATAACAATAAACTTAATAATATTACATAATCATAGATGACCATTCTTGCACAAAAGCATTTTTCATGCTACAAACCATTGTTTCGTTGACTGCAATATTTAAAATGTCCAATTATTATACGTTTCTGTGTTCATTAGCTCCGACTAAAAATTATACAGCTCATTACAGCTTATAACTCAAGAGTCCATTCACAAAAACCCCGAGACACGGGTCTCCTTATTTTGGACGTAGACTCACCTGATCGCGTTTCATCAAAATCCGTGACTCGAAGATCGTAGCCTCTCCTTGTCGGAAGAAATCAAAATATTTGCAAAACTTATTGCCGTATTTTTCAATGGATAATTTGCACATTATACAAAACATTTTGAAATCTGGCAAGAATGATTATGTGCGGTATACATAAGAAACACAAACCAGGACTAATATATGCTGGTTTAACAATGTTGACATCCCGAATTGATTACTTATATTGACAGGAAATGTTTCAGTACGTTTTAGTCATTCCGAGGAATTCTCATACCATAAATACCATTTGTAATTCATAGTTTATATCGATGATAACGAAAAATTGGAAAACAAATGAATAGAGCATTATAAGGTTTAAAATAGCAACGTCAAAGTCTCTTTCTGATATATTTTGCATGCATATTTTTAAATAAACAAATTTAATAAATGTTAGTTTATACGCTAATGTAACGCTAAAGGGTAGTCGAGTGAAAAGGAAAATAACCCGTTCGTTCACTCATCTATGCTCAAGCCGAGTTCAGTAATAATCCTCTCCATGGCATCAATCCAATAAAATGCTGTTTTAGTAGAAATTCAAGAAAATACAATCAATTATCAAAGTTCAGCGATAAGAATTAGAATCTACATTCTTTTCCTCTTTGCTCCGATATCAAAATTTTAAGATACTTTAAAGTATTAAAGAAAACATCTTTGCAAGATGGATTTGAGACTTTCTATGTAAAACAAATAATGAAAAAACGTTCCTGAAATCAAACCCGGGACTTCAATCTTCACCAAATATAATATAGCCCGGAGGTTGGCCCTGGCAGCACAAGCCACATACCAAGTTTCATGAAAATCGGTACATTGGCGCAAAAGTTGTTAGTAGGGGACACACACACACAGACAGGACCATTTTGTAAGGCCAGGTTTCCCTTGGAAACCAGCCTAAACATGAAAACCTTAAAAGCGAATAAAAGTTTATTTACCTCTAGCGTTGTGACACTTTCTACCATCTTGACGACTACCGTATTGACCTGAATATAGTGCGATGTTTTTTTCCTCAATATGTACCTTTGAAAGTCACATTCGCACTATATTCGAGTACTTGCTGCATTCATATTATATTCGAATACTTGTTGCATTCGTACTATATTCGAATACTTGCATCTTTAAAAAATAACTGCGTATCGGCGCGTTTCATGACGCGTGTTTCAGCGCATATCTTTATAATTGCTACATTGTAAGTGAATTGGACGTTCATGTTACGATGCTACATTGTACAAATATACTCGGTAGGGGTCTGAGGAGACTTGAAAATAGATCAAGGTCAAATTGCAGCAAACACAGCACCGGCACAACTTCACGCAGGGTCGCGACACTCGAGCGTTAGAAAACGAGGACCGTCTAAATGTAGCGTCACATTACCCCCCTTTGGTACATAATTCATGAGTTTGCAGGTAATTTAAATGTGTAAAATAGAGAAAATTAAATGTTTTTTTCGTCTTTTTCTAAAATTCCTTTCAAAATACTTGGGGTCGCACTATATTCGGGGCGCATTATATTCGGGCTAATACGGTAATTCATGATAACTTGTCTCATTTTCTTTTAAAGTCTCGATGGATGCAATTATATGAAATCGGATTTTCATAGCTTAAAATGGGTCAGCAACCTTGACTGCGCTGTGGGCCACATTCGCAGTTGTGAATGTTTATGAGGGCCACATTGGAAGCCAAGAAAGTCTCAGTGGACCAGATCAGGGTTATTAGACATCCGGTCTCTCCCGGACATGTCCTCTTTTTTAGGGTGTCCAGGGACATCCAGGCAGGATTTAACACCTGTCCAGAATTTGATTATTTCCTTCTATTGCACATTTTTTATATTGTTTACGTTAATTTTTGGGAAATATTTGTAGAATTAGTAGTACCATTCAAGAATTTTAGTACATAATTTGGTTCAGTATTGCAATTTGTGATTTTAATGTTTAGTCCCCAAATACAGGTATGCCTCATTTAGCACACGTTCTTTTAGCGCATTTTCAATATAGCGCAGTTGGCATCTCAGGACTAAAATTTCAGTTTTTTTAATATTCTTAAAATACAGAACTTAAGAGAAAGACAGACAGGCTAGTAGAGGTTAGTCAACAATATGGCATGCAGATCAATGCCGGAAAAACGAAAGTCATGGTGGTTTCAAAGGAATATAAAGAATTAAACGAATGATAAATGGCCAAAAATTGGAACAAGTAGTTTAAAATATCTTGGGAGTATCTTAGGGCAGGATGGAAGCGCAGCGATTCATGGGGACTTTTTCCCGCAAGAATTTTCCATGCCGCATAACTCCACATGGGTCCCAGCTGAAAATCGAGGCCAGCACCGTAAGCCCTGTGCTGGTATGATCCTTTTTTGATCTGTTAACCTGCTTTCCACCAACAAATTTTGCCACTAAAGCCATAAAATTTTCTGCATGGTTACTTGTGTCGTTAGAGTAACTGGCCGGCTTTCCGAATCAAAGGCTTCAATGCCTCTTCAATTGTTTCAATGCATGCTTCTTCCTTCGAATCAAGCACCCCCTTCTCTTTGTTGGTATTGTCGCAGAAGCAGGTTCGGCATCCTTCATGACTTCCAAAGACATGGAATGGCCCATTCTTCAAATCCTCTATTAGTTCTTTGGCAGAGTTTTTCTCATTTGCATTATAAATAATAGCACCAAGTGTGGCTCTTTTTAGCCTAATTATTTTGTTTTTATTGAGGGTTCTTTTAAAATCCGGCCGTGTCTCAGCTAGTTTAAAAAGTGCTTTTGTATAACACTTCACAGCATGATTTGCATGATTTTTTTTACGCTTCTTCCGTTAGGTACGCACTCACGCACCTTCATCACGCTCGAATCTCCATCACCAACGAGATAATGATATTCCACACCATGTATTATCATACTGGAGCAGAATACTTCCACGACCATGTCAGCTCCCATGGCACTAGATGACGAACTCCAATTTCGGTAGCAGTTGTCGTGTATTGTCGGTTTCCCGCGCTTTTCCAAGCATTGCCACATTGCACAAAAATTTATTCCTTATGTCCAAATGGAGCAGCTTTTTTGTTTTGTGGCCAATCACACACGCTACACCGGAATTAGCCGTGTATCTATGGCAGTGACTTCTTTGCGACCACCCACCATCGACAATCACCGTAATGTAGGGAACTCCAGATGGTGTAACATCACCACGCTCGATGGCTCTGCCCGCCTTAAGCATCAGATACAAGATAATGTCTTTCCATGCCTATAAAAATGCTCAAATACATGTCAAGACAGTCAGTTAATGGTAACAACATTTCAATGCTTGAAACTGTTATGATAAACTTGCACAAGAAACTACTTACTTTTCCCAACTTCTCTTCGTGCTTATGGAATGTTGTCTTATTTATACTACTGATGCCCAAAGCAGATAATACTTCCTCTAAATTAGCATGGCCTCCTCCTATGGACATAAATCCCCACATGGCACCATCAGCTATTGTAAGATGTGCCTTAGATACACAGGTAGATTTTGTGTGATCTTCCGGATAATCTGTGCTGTCAGGCTCACTAATAACTACTTTTTCTGCTCTGCAATGCGGACACTGAAAAACTAAACGCCACACCAGAGCCTTCGTTAACATCAAACGGAAATATCCCCAACTGCTTTTGTGGCAAGTTGCTCGATGGTGCTTCAGAGATCTGATTTCTCTCAGAAAATGCCGCCCATCTATTATAAAACGGCCATGAATTTGGTTGAACTCAAGAGTGGGATCTGGCACGTCTTCGAATGCCATGTCTTTCACCGCGCTGAAAATTAATGTGGACATTTAGATTAGTTCTTTATGCAATTTTCCCCTCTTATGAAATATTACTTCCTAATTCAAAACACACAAGCTTTCACTGACAGAATGAAAAATATTTTTAACACATCCACGATGGCGTGAACCAACCTGTAAGTCACGCTTGTTTCTCTTCATAGGCGTCGTGACCCACCGGTGGGTCACCGGCGATCGGGCCCGCAGCCGCCGTGTTACACCGGTGGGTAACGTCCCCTAAGTTAAGAATACAGTTTTCTTGCTCGTACGACCCTCAGGAAGGATTCTGATTTTTACCATCTTCACAGATGTTCATGGTCATGGTTTTATTGATAAAGAAATACGTAAAACTTATAATTCTAACAAGGTTAAATAAATAATTCAATGCACTTTTGGAACATGTTTTATTCCAGTTCAGTAAAACGTGATAACATTACACATTTTGTTTTTATTAGATATAAATATAATCAAAATAAAAAATTGTGCAAAAATATGTCAAAAATTCAATTGTTTATAAAATATACGTAATTTACTTATACACTATGATACGTTATAAAAGCGATGTCTAAATTTTACGCTCCTGAGGAAGGACAGTGAAAATGGCTTCCGTCGCGAACGTGTTAATGATTTATTTCCCCTCATATCCAGAAAATTTGCCAGTGAAAATTATCGATGTCAATAAATCTACGTATAATAGTCACCTTCCACATTCAGCACTCATGTTTTCTGCATGCTGAATGGAGGACGGTTCTTCAATACGGGCACGCCTTTTCCTGGAAAAAGTGAAGCGGCGAGAAAAAGAACAGTGATACAAATCCAAATCATGAGCTCACTTCAGTTTAAAAACTCACATCATTTGCCATCTCTGTAGACCCAGAGTCGACTTCTTTTTCCTGTTCTTCGATAAAAACAACCCGCCTTTTTTACTGCGACGCCTGTCCACCACAGCATTTTCCATTGCGATTGCTATCGGCAAACAATAATGATGATCTTAGAAATACAAACGTAAAGCAAAAGGTGTGAGCAGCAATGAACGTGGACGACACCTCAAACAGTATCACCTCCTTTCAACCGAGATCAAATTGCCGCTTGCTGGCGATGCACCTCCTTGCGAAGCTCTACTCCTCTCTCACGTCACATTCACCTCCCCTAGTTCCCCCCTCCACTCTCATCGTGAGTCATCGCGGATGGATGCAGAGACTGCACTGGCGCAACTCTTCCGTTTTCTCCCTTCGCCGCCAGGATCGCTTATAGCTGGGGGCGAATAATGCAATATTTATTTCCAGCATAACTTATTAACTGTTGGAAAAAATATTATTCTGTAACTTGATAATGGATTCTTATTATCTCTATTTTCCTTCTATCTCTTTATTTTTTTCGGAAAGTATTTTAATCATCGTATTTAGGAATTTGAATGGCTTTAAATTTGTTATATTAAAAATATAAAAAGATAAGAAAAATTATACAAGATAAATGTTTACAATTGTGAAAACTGCAGAGAGATATCTGTAACCATATAGCTTGTGAGATGGAAATAGTTTTTTGGGGCAATAGGCTTTAGCCTTAAAAGAAATTTTGTTTGTAGGGCAAGTATAAAATTTGGAAACGAAATGAACATGATTAGATCAGATCTAAAAAGCAGGGCTACCACAATATAAGGAAAAATAATTTTTTGATTTCAAAGCAAATACATAAGTATCGATTATATTATGGTGAAGTTGACGAAAAGCACTTCTATATCACGGGAATCCTGTGTACACCCCTACTTGTTATATTTGACAAAGGCAACCAAAAGAAAACATGGTGAAAAGCTTGGTTGTCCTGGGAGTAAGTTTAAATACGCTACAATATGTTTGAGCAGTAAAAAAAATGTTGTCAGTAGAATTTCTCAAGCAAATAAAATAAATTGGCAGTAGAAAAATAAAATGGCAGTAAAAAAGATAAACTGGCAGTATTCAAGCAGCAGTAAAGAAATTGCAACTAGGGGAAACATTTTGCTCGTCCTCACCGGGTTGGGTAAGTCGGTTGAAGTGTTTTTCATTCCTCCTCAAAGGAAGATTTTTTGGGAAATTATTGCATGAAGGAACATTTTGCTCATCCTCACCGGGTTGGGTAAGTTGGCTGAAGTATTTTTTGTTCCTCCTCAAAGGAACACTTTATTTTTTAAACTGACATTTTATTTTTTTACTGCCATGTTGCATTAAAATACCGCTAGTTTTCGCTTTCTTTCCTGCTGCTTGAATATTGCTAGTTTATCTTCTTTACTGCAATTTAATTTTTTCTACTGCCAAATAATCCTTTTTTCTGCCAATTTATTTTTTGACTACGTTTTATTCCATGCTGATTAAAAATATGGTAACCCTAGCCCAGATGAGTGAATAAAACAAATGACATCTAGTTTCTGTGATATCAAACACACGAAAATTGAGTCAATATAATTTATTAGTGTTAAAACTTCACCAGAAAATGTTTTGAGACCAAAATTTCAATGAAAAAATATGAAATTACCCATGTGAAATTTACTCGATCACATTTTCATTACAGCAAGCTGGCTTAAAATATAAAATTTTCAAGTTCAAACATAATTTACTAGTCTTAATCCTCCGTTTCCCTAGATTGGTAAAAATTGACCGAGAAGCGTATTTCTTTCGTTTTTCTTTAATACGAACAAAAAATTGCCTTTGTAGACTTTGTGCAATCCTCAATTAATATCTGCTTCAAATTATAAAAGAAAAATCACATTCTGACAGTAATACGATAAAACGTTATGAATGTTTTTCTAAGATGGGTCACAGTTGACCCAGTCTTGCGAATTGGCGACACTTATATTTTTTCACGCCCTCTGAAAGTTATCCGTACCCTCTGTGTTGTAACAAGCAAGTTGGGAAAGAAACATTCCAACACCCAAATAACAACGAAATTTTTGCAACGTTTCAATAATGGTGGAGAACCATCTGACGATTAACATCAAATTAATACGTTTACATTAAACGATAATTATATTTTTAATAATAATCAATATTTATGACTATGCCATATACACGGTTTGAAATAAGATTTATGTAAAATATTACACAGGCTGTTTTGTAATAAAAGGATTTAAAATAATCTTTTTAATCAATCCATTTTTAATCCTTAGCTTTTAAAAGAGTTAAAATATTGTTGTTTATCAATTAATGTAAAAGGACGATAAATTATTACAGTAAAATACATTTGATAAAAATAGTAAAGAAAAACAGTTCATGTCATTTCTGACCCAGCATGGGAAATTACGTTTTATGAGAGCATGGGAAACGGAGGATTAAAGCATAATAAAAGAAGACTCGGTTGGAACAGAACGTTTCTCATTTGGGCAGTATTTCCTTAAGTCTTGTGTTTTAGCCTGATTTTAATTAAAAGTTTAAAATGCAAAAGACACCACATTTTTCCATACTATACAGACGAATATTTTCTATGGCAACAGTTAACTACTTCAAATGACACATTATAATTTAGCTGGAACTTAATTCGTTAAGACAACACGATTTGTAAACTTAGCACACAATCACGTAACAGTTTCATATTTTCGGCAACGTTTAAGATATATCTAACACGATATCCAGAGGCGTACCTGGGAGATGTGGCACCTAAGCCAACATTTTAAGGAAACGCCTCATTTAAGTTTTAATAAAGAATTATAGTTTTTATTAACAATAACTTGAACATTTAAATATTAAATTAACACTTATTTATGGGAAAATAAACTTTTGGCATATTGGGTCGAGTGAATAAAAATTAAGCAAATGCTTAAAGCAAACAGTAAAAGCAAAAACATTTGCTAAAAGCATAAGCAAATGCTAAAAGCATTTGCTTCGTATTGACTGAATAAAAGTTTGCTTTCGCTTATAAGCATTTGCTACTCAGTTTTAAGCAAATGCTTAAATTTTACGGAAGAAAGCTCTTTGCAACTCTTCCTTCACTTGTTTTTGTTTACATTTAAAGTTTTACATAGTTGAATTTCATAAATATATTGGGTAATATTTTTTTAAAAGTTAATTAATAATTTTTTAAACTATTTCCTTTATAACTGAATTTGATAATATCACAAATCATGGGTGCAATTTTATTCAATTATTTATAGTCATTTTATCCAGTCATTTGCCTTTATAGTGATTTTGGACGCCACAAATTTTACTGTCTTACATACAGTTGTGCATTGTACGTGGTGATCTTCCCCGACTCCTATTTGAAATCCAGGATCACTTAAGTACCTTAAAAATATTTCTATCTTCTGTTTGGAAGACAGTACCCCGCCACGTCTCTCTTGATATTCTCCGAGTAACAGATTTGAAATATAGGTACTTAACATTTTCTTCTGAGAAACGATATAAATTTTTATAACTGTTGGTCGTTGAAACTTATCTCGTATTTTTTAACCTTTCGTTTCACCATAAATTACCATATTTATATTTAGGATCAATTATCATGAAAATAGAGTACTTAGAAATATTTTAGCAAGCCCTTTACCTCACTTAAAAAAGTTTAAGCATATGCTTAAATCATTAAGCAAAAGCTCGGTTTTATTCACACAATTTGAAGCAAATGCTTAAGAAAATTCCTAAAAATAAGCAAATGCTTATACTTTCTAGCAAAATCAAATGCTATTTTTTTATTCACCCCAAATTAAGCATTTGCTTAAAAAGTGAGGGAAATCTTAAGCATAAGCATTTGCTTCTTTTTTATTCACTCGACCCATTGTGCGGGATCGATCGGCGCTATTTGCAAGCAACGCCTATGGCAAATGCCACCTTCGCCATACCCCAGTTACGGCACTTACGATATCCCAATGTAAATCAACATATCCATCGAAACATGGGGCAACACTTACTTCAAACTGAATCAAATCCTATGCAATTCGTCTCAATGTTCACATTGAATATATGCACAAAATTCCCAATAGAAAATTATCAATGGCTTCTCTACGATTTTTAGGAATGCCACAGAATGAATTTATAAGTGTTTAAATATGCTCACCTTTAGACTCAATGGACCTTCCAAGCAGCGGATAAACAACCTGAGGTTTATGTAGGTAAGATCCTTACTATGTCTGGCGGAATTAATAGTAATACCAAGGAACGGATCAACGACCGGGAGTTATCAGCATATCTGACTGTGGCATGAAAAAAATCAAATGATTCATTTTCAAAATGTATTAACAGTTAATGACTAGAGTATAATAGATAGAAGGAAAACTAGTGTACACTAACCGTTAACCCTTAATTGTGCATTGTATCTTGTGAGCTACGTTTCCTTAGAAGATCATTTTCACGGAAAGCAAAATAAACAGTCTTGGAACGTAAATACCACAACATAAAGAAGCAGCGATGCGTCGATGTCGAATGCGAGAATCGAACTCTAAAGAATCGATATATATCGCTTGTCCTATTGATCAACATTCTACTAAATCATCAATTATTGATAATTATTATATTTAATATAAAGGGTAGTTCGTTAAGACTAAAAAGTAGGAAGTAGATTTTTTTCAGCATTCCAATCTAAGTCACAGAGATGTTTATTTCAAACTATGGTTGGGCGAACTGTTATTGATAATTTGTTCCTACAGTTCCATTTCCAAATAACTGTTAAACTAAAATATTTCTGGAACTGTTCCAGATTGTAAAATTGAAGAAGCAGAATCATTTAGTTAAACATTTAAAATAATTTGTCTATAGTTTAAAGAATGAAATAAAACAACATCACAGCCCTTTACGCATGTTTAAAGGACCAACAGAATTTGTATAAGGAATCTAGTGTTCCTGAGCCCTTAGTGTGAAGAGCTAGGTATGTCTGATAAGAAAAAGATTTCTATTGCCGCGCTTGGGGTGATTGTAGCTTATCATGCCGTGTTGTGTAAAAAGAAAAAACGTTCAAAGAGGATGAAAAACGTGATAGCTAAGAGAAAAGTAGTAGGCCATACGTCTTTAATAAAAGAATTAAGTGATGAGCCAAGTGATTTCAAGAATTCCTTACGAATGAGTGAATCTGATTTTTATCAACTTTTGGGTAAGTGCGTAGTATCATATTGGGTACTGCTACTGCAGTAATAATGATTTTATATAATAATATATAATAATCTTTTGAGGTTAGAGAAGGTTCAAAGTAAATATGTGCATTACAGGTTTACTTCGGCCAAATTTAACCAAACAGGACACTGTAACGCGACAATCAATTCCTGCAGAAAAACGCCTATTATCTACTTTAAGATTTTTAGCCACTGGCAGATCTTATGAAGAATTGAAGGTCACTACTGGAATTCCAGCACAAACTTTAGAACAAATTATTCCAGAAACCTGCCGAATAATATTTGACGTACTGAGGAATGATTATATGAAGGTAAATTTTTAAAAGTAACGGTTTATCTCCAAATTTCACATAATAAATGTCTTCATGTTACACCATAAAGTTTTTAATTGAACGCACGAAAACAAGTCAACTAATCACATGAAATACTTTTTTTTTTAAGTTTCAATCAAACATTGTGAAAATGTTGGAGCGACCTATTTACTGATGCAAGTGACGTACTTGATGAGAATTCTGATTAAATACGGGAATGTGCTGCTGGTGAAAATGTGTAATGGTTACATGGAATTAATGCTTGAGTTTTATGTCTATTTTAGCAATTTTGCATCCCTCTCTAAGAAAAAGCACATACACGCCATTTATTCATGTTCTTCTCCGATTCTTTCAGTAGTTGCACAAATTATTACAAATCATCTATATTAGTAAAAGCCTTACTGTGTGTGTCTAACGCTGACGTCATCAATGGTACTTTTAACTTCCCGATTATGTGGAAGGTTGAAAATTCGCAGGAATATTTGATTTAGATATAAAAATTCATCATCATGCTGCTGTCTGAAGACAGATTTCAGCTGAATCGCTGCCTCCATGCCTCTCTCTCCCTGGGAGCCTCTTTTATACATCTATAAGTACTATATTCCTGTTTTAAATTCTCTAACATTCCTATTCTTTTTCTCCCTCTTCCTCTTCTGCTAATTTTGCCTTCTAAGATCGTCCTTTTTAAACATCTTCTCTGTGTGCCCTATCCTATTTGCGTTTGTTTTCCTAATTGTTTATTAGCATCCTTTCTTCTCCAACCATTTCTAATACTTCATTTCTCTTCCTCGGTCCATTTCACTTTCATCATCCTACTCCATACGCACATCTCAAAACTTTTAAATATTTTCCACCTTTCTCCTTACCGCCCACGTTTCTGTGTCATAAAGAGCTATGCTTCATATGTAGCCTTTCACTAATTTCTTCCTCGTTTCTCCCCCGTCCTTCAGGTCAGTCATGGTAGCCTCCTTGTTCTTAAAGAGTTCCTGTAAGTTCCATTTCTTGTTAACTCTTATGTTTCTCTTAACGCTCTTCAGTCTACACTGTATATTTTCCATTAAAAGTGAAATGTGTGACATTACTACCTCACAATGGAAACAGTATAATATTCTTGCAAATTTTAGGTATTGTTTTACTCCAATATTGTTCCATAAGGAAAGAATGGAAATCGGCATGGAGGAAATCTTTTGCATTATAAAAAATTAATCTCCAATGATGAAATTTCTCTCTGAAAAAAATAATGTTTTTCACGGTGAGATGAAATGCTTGCAGAATGCAAGCACCTTCTAGAAGGTGCTTGCATTCTGCAATCATATCATCTCACCTTGAGAAAACATTCATTTTTCAGACGGATATTTCATCACTACAAATATTTTTTTAATTCTAAAGATTTCACCTCCGCAGCGATTTTCGTTTTTCCCTTATGTAAAAATAATAGATTAAAGCAATCCCCAAACTTTGAAATTTTAAGAATTTTATGCTTTCTCCATTATGGAGTACTAATACTACACATTTCTGCCAAATTTTAAAGTTGGATCCCTTTTAGAAGTGAAATTATATTTTTCTAATTGTTTAAATTTAAATAATATTTAACGGCCGCAATAACAATTTCACAGATACATTGAAATGTTTATTCGTTTTTATGGACTATAGTCTAAAGAACTTAAAATTTTCAGCTCTCTAACTCGACCTGTAGTATCTAAACATTTACCTATTTGTTTAAATTTTAAGAATTTTTAATTGCCAAACAAATCAAAATATCAAAATTTGTATAATCCCTATTTCGTTTTTTTACAAATCCTACCTCGAAAAAAAATTTCAGCTCCATAGCACATTCGGAAATACATAAACCTTGAAAATTTGTTCAAACAATTGCGAATTTTTAGCGGCCGCATCGTTGCACTTTCTGAAGATTTTCGTTTTTTCTAGTCGGTTTTACACAAAATCCTACCTAAGAAAAAAATTTTGAATCTCCAGCTCATCTGAAAGTGCCTAAACATTAGTATCCTCCTATATGTTATCATTATATATAGACGTATGTTATATCATCCTCCTCCTCCTCTGTAAGAAACGTCTATAATGATATTTAAGAAGCAGCTATTTATAACTAGTGTAATGCCCGTCATATGATGGGTGTCAGTTACTATATGGTTGAATAACGCATTGTATGACTCGTAATCCTAATGAAACCATACATTTTAATAAATCGTAACTCATTAATATGGATAATTGCAAATTTAGTTTATTTTTCTAGTATAATTGTCCATTGAAATTCAACTGGGAACTTAGAAACTAGTAATAACAGCTGTAATTATTGAGTAGGAGCCGATATAAAATTTGCCAAAATAGAGATTCGGGAGAATTTCTTTCCCATTCTTGTTTTCTCCAATGATGAGCCTCTGTCAGTTTGTATGACTTCCTTCCTGGGAGTAGTGGCTTTAGTAAAGTAAGTGTAACTAAAAACCCATGAACATTCGGGATGAAACGATATTTTAAATTCACTCATCAACATTCAAAAAAGAAAATAGCAGTCAAATTTTAAAATATTATGGCCTACCATAATTACATTTTCACCAAGGCTCTCAATAAAATCTAAAAGCTTTATTAAACACTGGACAAACTCAGTGTCTGCACAGGAGTTATTTTTAATGAGATATTATTTGATAATGAAAGAACGATTACCTCTGAAGCTGAAATTTCATGTTTCGGTAAAATATATTCAGAAAATGTTTTCTCATTATATTTAGCAACAATTTGGCAAATCTCTGCCCTCTTACCAAATCCTGAAGTCTCAATGTCAAAATACACCAAGTTGTGTGGCCCTCCTCTTAAGCTTGTTGTTAAACACTGCTCCACTGGAATCAATCCTTTCGAATATTATATGCCCTCTCATGCTTCTCTAGCGTAGTTGATTTATCCGCTATGCTGTTTCAGAAATAGCTTTCTTTGCTTAAAGCATAATGAAGCATTTTTAATGGCTCTCTGGATTCTTTTTATACCTCTTCTCCTTTGCTTTTCACTGTGACATCCAGCTGGCAATCCCAATTTTTAAATAAATTTATTATGTAACTGGTTTATGAGACTTCTGCAGCCTATACGGCATATTTCCAAGCCCCCTCTTTGCATGATTAATATCAGACCATTTCTCTTTTATTTTTCTCCTTTGAAGAAGTAAGCTTTCCAGATTTCGACCGGTTATATTTCGGCATGTTGATATGATATTAAAACGTATAAAATATTTATAGGGATACTTAATAACAAAATAAATTTTCCAAGTTGCAATACAAAAGAATTGAACAGTAATAGAAATTGAGAGGATTTCTCAATAAATGAAAGAATTAAGGATAGTAATGGAAAAATAATAACAGCGAAAGTTAATGGATAACAACAACTTGAAATGTATATTAAATTTATAACAATATAACAAATGGAAACAATATAACAAATCTAAAATAATATAAACACAATAAGATGAATACCGTAAATACCCGCATATAATGCGCACCCTCGTATAACGTGCAGAGGGGTTTTCAGCCTCATAATCTATGATTTTTCCATATACCCACATATAGCGCGATTTTTTTACGATAACTTGATGTTAGTTCTGCAAGAAGCATCAACTCCCAGTGAACTCATAGGCATCAGCTGCCATTGTTTCTAAGTTTAAGTAGTACCAGTACCTCACCAGTCCGGGCACCGGTGTAGGGTGACATTAGGCATAAAATAGCTCATCATTGTGCTAACAAAAGGAAAAGTGAGTTACAATGTAGCAAATCATATACA
Source organism: Tanypteryx hageni (assembly GCA_028673005.1). Lineage (NCBI taxonomy): Eukaryota > Metazoa > Arthropoda > Insecta > Odonata > Petaluridae > Tanypteryx > Tanypteryx hageni. The sequence goes on along the minus strand of CM054119.1, from coordinate 18,257,222 downwards.
GTGAAATGCGAGAATACGTGGAATGAATTGTCTACGGATGTTGTTATAAAAGGTTTTAAGAAATGTTGCATCAGTAATAGTTTAGATAGTAGTGAAGATGATATGGTGTGGGAGGACGACGATGACAGCGCCTCGGCAACGGAGGATATTAAAGATACCGAAGATGACGATTCCGATAACAACATCGAAGAAAAATGGTCAAATGACGAAGAATTTCTTGACTTTCAAAATGAATAAATACTGAATTGATTCTTTTCATATCTAATTAATGTATGTTTATAGAATTAGTTAATAAATTTTTACTATTATCTATCTAACTTTTCATAAAAATCGCCAATAAAAGTATGAGGATACCTGGGCAGTAATTAATGTGCCGAAATTGGGGTCAAATGAAAATAGGAAGATTATGTACCCTCGTATAACACGCATCCTAATTTTTAACTCAAATATTTTTTTTAAAAAGTGCACATTATACGCGGGTATTTACGGTAATTTCAAAAAACAGCAATGCAAAATAGAGCAAAACACGTCAACTAAACATCAGCAAATCATAATGGCTACCAAGTTGACAGAGATGCCTAGTTTACACTAGCGTTGTTGCCAAGTTTATTTCAAACATTAAATAATAAATGAAAAATATGTATTAAGCCTTATTTTGCAAATGATTGCTGGTAAATTAACTACTACATTTATAGCAATAATTTAATGAATTATTTTCTTATGATCGTCAACATTTTTTGAACTATAGAAATATATCCGACAACAACCTTCCTACTTCAAAAATGAGTCAAAATACATTTTTAAAGGTATTTATTTAATATATTTTGCTATAATTTTGCTTTAAAATTGAAAATATACATCATACCTCTATCTATTCATACTATATGCATTATTTTGTAACAATAAGATTTACAGATACTTATATAACAAATCAATCAAAATAGTATTATTTCTTAATTTTGACTGGTGAAGTTGTAGGGATTCCTCCTTAAGTGTCTCTTACCTTTCATGGCACGCAAAAAAGTTCCGACGAGGCGGCATAAGTTTCTCGTGCTCAAATGTAAAATTTCATGTCTACTTCATCCCACTTTCAAAAATAACTTGAATCTTTTATCACCATTTTATTCACAAATAATAGCCACCTGTTCCTAATAGTACGTAAGTTAGCAAGAGAGTGAAATTTTAGTGCACCAATGCAGAATGTGAGAAGCTCGTTCGGTTTTATTTAATTTTTAACAATAATGAATTGCTTTACATGTTACTTTTAATAGAATGTGTGACTTATGGAACACTTGCGAAAGCTGCAGAAAAATTTTCGTTTGATTTCAGCAAAAAGACTGCGAGATTTGGCCGTTCAAATATGAATTCGGCGGAAGAAACTTGGAAGTTTCGATGAAAAGCGCAAACTATTGTTTAACCATGCAAAAATGGCGATCTTTCGGTTTAAAAAAGTATTTAGTTTATTTTCTTACTCATTTTGTTAATTTTCCATCCTCCGTTAGGTGTTTAAGTGAGTAATTATGCCAAAAACGACAAAAATCTGGATTTTGCACGAAATGGCAACGCTTAGAATTAGCAGCATAGGGAAATAAAATGGGATAGCGATTCTCTCGTAAGAACACATAGTGCACGGATGACGTGAAACGCACAATAGTAAGTATAGAATGGAAATAGCGTTTTTTAACATGACATCATCCATTTATCTTTAATATGATATTCTTTATTTGTTCAATAAAGTGAAGTGCATTATAAAAACTGTTATTTTTAGAGGAATGGAATAAACTTTCTGTATCATATCACGGAATGAAATGATTAATTAAAAATACATTTGACATAGTGTTTCACAAGCACAGACCCATATGCCACTTCGTCCATTCTTTCCTTATATAGCTATGCCCTTACTGAATGCAATTAGAAATGAAAGAAAACCAATTGTTGTTTTATTTAATGGTTATAGGGCATGACATTTCAATGAAAATAATACGTAATCCTTTTTAGGAAGATCTTTTGATTTTATTCACGATTCGAATACTAATTTTCGATAAATCTGATTGTTTTTATTTATTCGTTGATTTTTAATTGATTCATCAGCCAATATATATCGAATGCGTTGTAAATAAGCTTTATATTACGATTCTACATTTATACGTTAATTTACGTAATACTTATTTATGATTAAATATGTCAATCCGCGACCGAAATTGTATGAAGTCAGAAACTTTTTACATATATAAATTTGGCGTGAAAACATACTACCTAAAACATACTGCGATTAAGCGATTACTTAAACGACAATATCACCATAATCAAAACAAATTTGGCAACCGAGCGGGATCAGAGGAGAGAGCTATAGGGAAAAGCAATGGAAAAGAGAGAATTAGCGATAGCCAATACTGTCAACTAAGTGTGGAACGCACTATAGTTTCCACCACTTTTATCAACTTAACAGTTGAAATATCGCTATCCGATAAAGAGCGTAGTCCAAATTATTTCACCTGAGAATTCAACGCAATGTTTTTAACGTTTTAATTGTACCACATTCACGAATATTGTTCTTGGAAAAGAATATTCTTTGTAATTAATAATTTCCCGTGGTGGATCAAGTAGCACTTCTAACCTAACAGAACCGAAACCGAGAACCGGGATCAGATATATCTGGAAACGGGGAAAAGTGGAAACGTCCCATCCCTAGTTACTTTCTTTTCCACTCTACTACTCTTCAGCAGTGGACAGTTGATCCATACATATTAACGTATAAACAGTAACATTTATTAAATTAGTTTATTTAAATAAATACATGCAAAATATAATGTCGGAAAGAGATTTTGACATTGCTTTTAGTATTTTAAACCTGATAATGCCCTATTAATTTGTTTTCCAATTTTTCTCTATCATCGATATAAACTATGAATTACAAATGGTATTTATGATATTAGAATTCCTTGGAATGACTAACACGTACTGAAACATTTCCTGTTAATATAAGTAATCAATTTGGGATGTCAACTTTGGTAAACAAGGATACATTAATCCTGGTTTGGACTTAGAGTTTTAAATTTAAATTTCGGGTTTTATTGGGTTTAACCCGAAACGACTAAATCGTAATTGGAGGGGAAAAAGTCGGATTAAAGCCAAAAAATTCATACCCTAATCATATTTTGTTTTTCCTTTGTCCAGGTACCACAAACAAAAGAAGAATGGAAAGTCATTGCGCAGGGATTTAAGGATCGCTGGAACGTGATAAATTGCGGAGGATGTATCGATGGTAAACATATCCGAATCATACAGCCGCCTGTATCTGGAACTGAGTATTACAACTATAAAAATTTCCACAGTGTCGCATTAATCACGATTGTGAATTCCAATTACGAATTCATTTACGTAGACGTAGGAAAGCCGGGAGGGGCAGCCGACGGTGGTGTGTTTGTAGAGACAGCATTTTTCGAAAAGCTTCTTGACGATGATTTGAATTTTCCGAAACATGGCGAGAACGACGAAGACTTAAACTTCGTATTTATTGGTGATGAAGTGTTTATACCAGACGATCACATCCTGAAACCGTATCCTCAACGAGAACTAAATTATGAACGGCGTGTATACAACTGTCGAATAAGACACCCTCGGAGCGTTGTGGAAAATACTTTTGGATTAATTGCAAGTGTATTTGGAATTTTGCGCACAGGTATAAATGCTGCTCATCCAGATAACATTAATAACATAGTGTTGGCAATATGCACCTTGCATAATTTTTTGAGAAGGAATAGTTCTTCCTACGTAAACTCTAGTTCGTTCGACGTAGAGGATTCTGATACGCACGAGGTCGAACTAGGTTCCTGGAGGAAGGAGATTGCTGATAATGACAATATATTTGCTCCACTGGAAGTGACTAAAAGAAAGAATGATTCTCCTGCGATCAAAAAAAATAGAGAAAAATACTTGCTGTATTTCAACGGCAAAGGAAAGATTCCGTGGCAGGATGATATGATTAAAAAGGGAAAAGCATGATGTGAATTTATGGGTTCTATTTGAAATACAGTTCTTATCTGCAATAACCCTGCCAGTTCTTATGATCCATACCTAATACCAACTCATCCCTACCCAACCCAATTCAGTTCTTATGTGCAATACCCAACCCATTACCTCCTCCAGTTCTTATGTGCAGTACCTCACCCAACCCAGTACCCCTACCAGTTCTTATGTGCAATACCCAACCCATTACCTCCTCCAGTTCTTATGTGCAATACCTCACCCAACCCAGTACCCCTACCAGTTCTTATGTGCAATACCCAGCCCAATACCCCCACCAGTTCTTATGCACAATACCAACCCAATCCTCAATGTCCTCAGTAATTTTTTTGAATGGGTCTGTCTTGAATTTGCTGGCACCGCATGAATAGGTTTGGTTAGATTGGGTTGGTTAGGTTGGGTTGGTATTGGGTATTGCGCATAAGAACCGGAAATAAAATGCAAATTTGTGTAAAACTATTTATATTTGAAAATAAATTGACATTTCTTTTTTACGTAAGCATTGTTTATCAACAATTGCTTAACCCAGGAGTGGTCGTGCCAGGGTGCTATAGATACCCCAGCCCTATGTTTTATTACAGGGTTCCTTTACTTTTAGGTTTGATGACTCCTACCCTTCAGTAGCTGGAGTGGCATTTGACTACAAACATTTTTTGCCTTAAAAAACCTAGTGTCATATGGTTATTCTTTGAGCTTTGTCGTTTTTCTTAGATGGTGCGACAGAGCGTTGTGCAGAAATCTATGTGTTTTTTGTTTTGCATGTGATTTATACATTTTATTGTGAAATTATTTTTACTGTTTGCATTGTTGATGTTGTTTATGATCTGGGATCGCTATTAAACAGTTACTCTACTGATTACAAAATATAAAATTTCATAAATGTAAGAACAAACGCATTTTCCACAATTTTTATTTTTTTGCCGGTTTTGTTAAATAATTGGCATCTTAAAGTAAATTTCAATAAATCGCAAATACATCAAGTGACATATAAAATGAAAAATTTATTGAAAATCGACGATTAATAATTTTTTAAACAGAAATATGTGGGGTGTCATTAAAAAAATGTGTGCGAGTACTGCCAGGTTAATTATATTGTAAAACAGTTTTAAACAACTTTTTAGGCTGGTTTCCAAAGGAAACAAATGCGCTCAGCACATCAGTAACGCTCAGAATAATTATTTTTGTGACATCGCATTTTTCGAAGCCCCCCTACTCGCCATCGTCACACACCATCACACAAGTCAGACCCTCCCCCTCGGTGCATGACGTCATACATGGATGGTCCCTAACACTTGAATCTCCCATCGATGGCAAGTGCTAATTATAACCCTTGAGCATTAGGTTGCATAGGTGAAGTATATGTTCTTACGGGCCCCAACCCCTCCTATTTTACATAATTTATATGGAAGAAAATCCCCTGTTATATGTAGAACTTTTGCGGCCCCTAACCCCAACATACGAGGTGCTACCCAAAAGTTTCGGGAATTTGAATAGCGCATGCAAACCGCTTGTAGTACAGCCACTCACTACTAGGTAGTGCAGGCAGTATCCTTTGTGAATAAGTGTGCAATGTGGCGGCTAGCTGAGTGCACGTGTTTGCAAGTTCTGTGCATTTTTGTAACGTCATGTTTGAGTGGTTCTGCGAATTCGTTTCGAACTGAAATGCTGATGTTAAGGAGCACAGAATATGCATCAAATTCTGCTTCAAACTCTGCAAAACGGCGGCAGAAACACACAGAATGCTTAAACAAGCATTTGGTGATGATGCTTTAAGCCAAAGCAAAACGTTCCTTTGGTACAATCGTTTCAAGGACGGACCGGCATCTGTCGATGACGATGAGCGTTCTGGTTGACCGTCGACAAGCACAACTCCGGAAAATGTCGCAAAAGTGGCTGACCGAAGGCGAACAATCCATGACGTTTGTGACATCGTCGGACTGTCGTATGGGACGTGTCAATGCATTTTGTCGGAGGATTTGAACATGAGACGCATTCCTGCAAAATTTGTTCCGAGACTGCTGAGCAATGACCAGAAAGATCATCGCATTGCTGTCTGCAGGGAGCTTCAAAATGAAGTTAGAGATGACCCCAACTTCATCTCCAAGGTCATAACTGGTGATGAATCTTGGGTTAATGCTTATGACCCTGAGACAAAGCAGCAGTCGTCATCGTGGAAGTCGCCAAATTCACCACGGCCAAAAAATGCACGTCAAGTTCGCAACAATGTCAAAGCCATGCTGATCATTTTTTTTATGTAGACGTGATCATCCACAAAAAATTCCTCCCACCCGGTCAAACTGTCAATGGAAAGTTTTACTGCGATGTTTTGAAACGGCTAAGGGAGAACGTCAGACGCAAACGCCCAGACAAGTGGCCCAACAATGACTGTGTTCCACCATGACAATGCGCTCATCCACACGTCACTCGTTATTAGGCAGTTCCTGGCTTCCAAAAACATGACAGTCATCCCCCACACCCTCTACTCTCCTGACCTCGCCCCCTACAACTTTTTCCTGTTCCCCAAAATGAAACTCCGGCTGAAAGGGCGACGTTTTGACACGATTGAGGAGATCCGTGCAGAATCGCAAGAGGTGCTTAACACGCTCACACCTGTGGACTTCCAAGGATGCTTCGCATCATGGAAAAATGCTGGGAACGCTGTATAAAAGCCCAAGGAGACGGTGGAAATTAGGACTTAGCATAAGTAAATTTTTTAATGCACAAATTCCCGGAACTTTTGGGTAGCACCTCATATAACAGGGAACCTCTGTATTAGAATTCCCTGGAATGACTTACACATGCCGAAACATTTCCTGTCAATATAAGTAATCAATTCGGGACGTCAACTTTGGGAAACCAGCCTGGATTAGTTTAGACTTCTTGCTGATTGTGTTGCTTTCTTCAGGATTTTTTGCACCAGTTATGTGAATGCTAATGCAGGCCATATTATGTCACTGAGATAGTGCTACGTATAACTAACGTGACCAAACATCCCAATTTCAGCGGGACAGTCCTGCTTTTGAGCAGCATGTCCCGCTGTCCCCAAAAATCTTTAGTGGATGCAAAATTGTCCCACTTTTGGATATATTGATGATAAATGTCCTAATTATTCCAATGTTTTTGCAGCAAATGAAACAAGGTAAAGCAATTAAAAAAATGAATTAAACAGCATAAGATAATCAAAGATACATAAATAATAACAGCGAATGAAACAAAAATATTAATAAAATAATATTAATCAGACTTCCACAACAAAGAGGACGGCGCAGATCACCAATCAGCCATGATGCAGCTTTCACATTGGCAAATAGCATTTCACAGGTGTCAAAACAAACGACGACGTAATTAATTAGGATTCCCCTTATTCAAACGTGTCGTAAAGTTTGTATGGTATCAGTATCGGCCTAGACGGTGTCTCACCGTCTATGTCTGATTCATTTTGAGGAGTTTTGGAATGCATCTAAGATACCGACGCTTGGTGGAACTATTCGCTCATTTCAGAGACAGAGATATCAGCCACAAACAAATGTCAGAATTAATTCATTTTATATGATGTCTCCCTGGAACTAATTCTTCTGTAGAACGTGATTTCTCACAATTGAATAGGTTGTGGACATTTAAAAGTTGCAACTCAAAAGTCTGAACTGTCAAGGTTTTACTAGTGACAAAAATAAATTTCAAGCAAACCTGCTTGGAATTCTATAATACATACTCTGAAATCCACTCCTGAGTTACTAAAGATTTCATCCAGTGAAAAGTTCAAAAATTAAAGGTAAGTGAAGAAAGACTTGGTGCTTTCCCAGAACACCTCCGAAATCCTCTCACGGCACTCAGGTTCCCTGATGACGATGACAGAGATAGTCGTCGAAATGTCGGCAGAGATCGTAGATACGACCCGGCTTGCCACCCGAGAAAGCCTCACCCAATTAAAGGTAAGTTTGCTGTGAATTGGGCAAGTTATCATTTTATGTTGTAAATCTATATTAATTATACTGATGTTTAATATATGGCAGATCGGTTATTATTTTTTTGGTTAATTATAGGTTATATTAGAGGGGTCTAAAAATATATATTAAAGGTTGATATAATAATTTATTGTGTTTGGAATTAGAAATTCATGAGTAAGTTGGAGAAATTTAGAAAAGACATTGTTCTTGAAATTTCTTTTGTTTGCTTAAGTAAAATCACGCTATATTAGAAGTGTCAAAAACACTGGAAGAATGGTTCACTAGTTAATTTAATTGCATAATGCTAACAATATTTTTGTTTTTAGACCCCTTATTGTAGAAGGATTTTCCTTAAGTAATTTTTATTATATAAGTGGGGGCCGAGTGATTGCACAACCATTTTTTCCATTGTGAATTTGAGTATAACTCCGTAAGACGTCTCAATTTATCGGAATTAGCAGCCGAACTATAATCGGTCACCGTAAGTTGCCTACATTCCAGGGGCAAACATTTTGCCCCACTTTGATCTGAAATCTGGTCACTTTAGGTATCACTGACCATGACTAAATATCAACCTCTCTTCTTTGTTGCTGATTTTATACAATAAACAATGTGATGGTAACGAGCATAAATAAAGATTCTATTATTCATTGATATTGTGTTAATGAGGGTTCCGAAGCCAGATACAGCCTTCCGTCGTTTTACGAACTTCCGTTTTACGGGTTTTTGTTTATATGAACTGAGCAATTTCATACCTATTTTTCAATTTGCAAATAAATTTGTGCTCATACAAGTTCATTATGTTAGCATGAAAATTCTATTTTTCAAATATCGAATAAATTTTTCCTCATACGTGCTCTATGAACTTTGGGAAAGCTCGGTAAAGTTCGTCAGACTGCATCATGCTGTTCCGAATAAGAACCATCATCTAGGTCTCAGTACGGGCATTGCCGTTCTTTGTGAAATCCAGTTCGCTAAGTGGTGTGCATTTTTATCTTCTTAATCAAGATAAATTTTTGTGAATCATGGCTCATAAACATGCCAGTCTTTCAGGTATTGCAAGCGGTAAAGTGAAAAAAGAGGGAAGGGTTTTAAGTGTAGCCCAGAAACTAAATATTTTTCAAAGATTGGAGAAAGGCGAGCGGCCGAAGGACCTACACACCACATTTAATCCATCGTAGGCAATCATAGCCTAATACCGCTAAAATATAGGCTAAATATATTAATATATCATTATTAATGTTTTTTTCTCAATTTGGTATCGTTCTATACGGTTTTTTTTAAGTGAAATAGGGGATATTTTTTTAAATTTTGACCTGAACCAATTAAAAATTTTTACATAGGAAATAATGGGAAAATAATTTTTGTTTTACGAGTTTTCGCCAAACGAACAGTTTTCGTGGAAAGTTTGTAAAACGGTGGAAGGTTGTACAGAGATTAATACTGCTGAATTTTAAAAGATTTTGAGATTTTCGACGAATACTGAGTACGTTTTAATATTTGACTAAAACAAGAATAAAATTTACCGTATCTTCCTAAATAGAAGCCGAAGCCTCCAAATATATAATTATATAAATATAAAAAATTTCATCCAAGTCTATTTCCAATTAAATTAACATTTCTATTGGCTTAAGAAATTGCATTTTTATAATTATACACGTTCCATGTAAAGTACTACCAAAATTCAAACAGTTTGAATGTTCAAAGCCATCATCACATTCTGCATAACCGTATGTGTAGTCAATGTACGCAATTTTAATAGATTCTTTGAATGGGGTTTTAACATGCATACAAACATTACAATAGCTATAGCAAAAACTACAATAACCAAGTAAAACTAACAGGAATTTCTTTTAATGGCTAATGAAAGACAATACAAATTGCTAACTACCTATTCTTAATGATACATATATATAGCCCTGAGAAATGAAAGAAAATATCAAATAGCATTTAAGAACAGGTAACAAAACACAGGCACTGCTAAATTAAATATTCTAACTTTATTATTTATTCGTTAATATTCATTGGAGGTCAAATATTTATTTACAAAAAATATAGTACTATCATTTGAAAGCAATGCCAATGAGAGATCTATGGGTGAGTATGAGACAACCCCAACCCAAAATTTTTTCCTGGATTCACGTTTAAGCTGAGAGATGATTTTTTCATGATATATTTTGACAAAAAACATCGGCTTGTATTCGGACAGATATGATATATAGTTAAACTAGGAGACTCCACCCTTCCTTGCTTAGCTTGCCAAACTCCTGCCACACTCACTGCGCTCATATCAGAATTGTAAAACTGTTTGTTTGAAAATAAATTTACATATTTCTTTTTTACATATATATTTTTTATTAACAATTACCGTATTCGCCCGAATATAAGCCGATGCTTTTTGTCAAAATCTATCATGAAAAAACCATCCCTCGGCTTAAATGCGATTTCGAGAAAAAAATTTGGGGTTAGGGTTGTCTCGTAGTCACCCATAGATGGCAGCACATCTCTCATTGCCGGCGCGTTCAAATGATAGTACTATACATATTTTTCGTAAAGTAAATATTTGAACTACGATGAATATTAATGAATAAATATTAAAGCTAGAATTTTGAATTTAGCAGTACCCGTGTTTTGCTGCCGTTGTTACCTGTTCTTTCGTTTCTAAGTGCTATTGGATATTTTCTTTCGTTCAGGGCTATGCATATGTTTCATTAAGAATAGTTGGCAATTTGTATTATTTTTCATTATCCATCAAAAGAAGTTCCTATTAGTTTTACTTGGCTATTGTAGTTATTGTTATAGCCAATGTAATATTTATATGCATGTTAAAACCTCATTCATGGAATCTATTAAAATTTCGTACATTGACTACGCGGACGATTATGCAAAATCGATGACGGCTTTTGATGCTCAACTGTTTGAATTGCGGTAAAACGTGTGAAGTTATACACGATAAATCGATATGAGCATGTATAATTATAAAATGCAGTTGGAAATAAACTTGAATTAAAAATTATCTTTGCGAGGTCGCTATTGCTTTATTTGATCTTGTGTGAAAATGAATATGAATGAAATCATCGCAACCATGGTACTACTATACTATAGTAGTACCATGATCGCAACTGAATGTGGAACATTATTCAACAACGCGAAATTATTAATTGGAGTAATATTTCAAGTGTCAACAACTAAACTATTTCCCACTCTATTCTTCGATCTCCAATAATATATTCTAGGCCGTGCATGCATGCCCGGCACACTTCAGCGTAAAATCTACGAAATTTACTTTTTTGTCAAGAAATGGTGAAAATTTTTGGGGGTCGGCTAAAATTCGGGGTCGGCTTATATTCGGGCAGATACGGTACTTAACTTTCCATCAGGCGCAATCAATCTCTTAGATACAATATGCACGCTTTTACTATTAATATGCATCACACAAAAAATATGTAAATTTACGTTCAAATGCAGTAAAAGGGAAAGTGTGTTTGTATGTGCCTGAGAGAGAGAGAGTGTGATTGTGTGTATGGGTGAGTGTGTGTGTGTGTGAGTGATTTTGTGTGAGATAGGGAAAGTGTGAGAGAGTGTGTGCATGAATGTGAGGGAATACGTGTGTGTGAGAGAGCATGTGTGTGTGCTTGCATGCATTTGGAGGAGTGTGAGGGAGAGAAAGTGTTTGTGTCTATTAGCAGTTTGTGTGAGTGATGTTGTGAGGTGTATATAAATATGATTTCGTTGTAAATTTATTAATTTTTACTAGATTAGCCAGCCATTACTTGTGTCCACCCACATATTACCTCGGAAGCATCATAATGACCCTAATAAAAGGGAAAATCCCTCTCTAAACTAAAATGTATCATACTAAAATAAATTATTGAAAGAATGTTTAATCATGTAAATAGTGTGTATAGAAGAAATATCCTTAATGACGGAAATGAAGCAAAGCCTACAAATACTTTGAAACAGGCAATAAGTAATGGTAAACTAATTACCAAACAATCAGAGAGAAGATTGGAAACAAAGGTATTTATATTTATTATAATTATTATCAACCTTTTAACAACAAAATGTTTTCATGATTTTTTCTAATTATATGCTTAACGTTTGAATTTGAATTAATTCCCATTTAATGTCATTCATTGTTTTTTCGACGCTCTCGTCGTCTTCAGACAGAAGCATTTGAAGCAGTTCAGAATTGTTTTCTTTCTCTTCCCAAAGGAACGACCATGTCCAGGTGACGCGTAAATTCTCCTCCTCCTTCGTAGGCTACCTATCAGTTTGAAAAAATAAATAAATGAATAAATTCGAACATCTCTTTGACTAAGATAATTATTTTTCGAGATCTTTTGTAAATCCCTATCGGTTTCTTCCTTTGTTCTAACAAAATATATCGCAGGACGACGATACAGGCAAATTCTCAACATGCTTCGTTTACCCCGTTAACGTTGGAAGAACCAATGCAAGAATTTCCGATTCATTTTTACTTTCTCCATATACGAAGTATAAGGAAGGTCAGGGCCGTGCAAAGGTCCTTGGGGGCCCGGATGCAAAAAGGGTTAAGGGGCCTCGTTTATTTATGTCGGGGCAAAAAATATTAAGTGGAGCATTTATATATTAAGTATTAATTATTACAATTATTTTAATACTATTAAAATATAATTATTACAATATTGTTATGTTTTGATAAAAAGTCAAAACAAAACAATCACCTATAATTGACATTATTAAATGTTATCATCAACTTGACACAAAAAGGGAATTTACACAAATATTTTTTATGTATTTTAATATTATCATATTTTAATAAATAGTCAAAATAAACAATTTTTTAAAAACATTTCAAATTCTATGCTCCATTTTTTCCATTGTTTGTGAATTTGAGTATAACTCCGTAAGACGTCTCAATTTATCGGAATTAGCAGCCGAACTATAATCGGTCACCGTAAGTTGCCTACATTCCAGGGGCAAACATTTTGCCCCACTTTGATCTGAAATCTGGTCACTTTAGGTATCACTGACCATGACTAAATATCAACCTCTCTTTTTTGTTGCTGATTTTATACCATAAACAATACGATGGTAACGAGCATAAATAAAGATTCTATTATTCATCGATATTGTGTTAATGAGGGTTCCTAAGCCAGATACAGCCTTCCGTCGTTTTACGAACTTCCGTTTTACGGGTTTTTGTTTATATTAACTGAGCAATTTCATACCCGCTAGATCGGGAGCCCTGGTGCGGCGCATCCAATGCACCCCCCATTTGCACTGCCCTGAGGAAGGTACTGTTCTCATGAAAAAAATCAAACTCGAAATTTCAATGAAAATACATGTTTTAAGGTAACCCGGAACCCTTGAGACTATTTTCACGATGATGTTCGTGGGTGTGCGGTTGTCTGTGACCGGAATTTTGAGGGCACCCCAATTCAAAAACTATTAATCGCGTCAGAGTGAAATTTTATATTTGACATTTTTGTGAAAGGGAAAAGAACTAATCAGTTTTTGGTACAAATCGGTCGACCGGAAGTGGGTGTCTACTCCTGTCACTTACCCATTTTATACTTTCTCCATACCTAGCATAAAGGAAAGTATTGTTCTCATGAAAGAAATTGATTTCCAGATTTCAACTGAAATACAAGGTATTGAGACCCCCTGAACACGTTTCGACCATTTTCTCTAAGATGTCTGTTTGTGAGTGTCGGACATTTTTTGTGGCTGATCGAACTCAAAAACTATTAATCAGGTCAACGCGAAATTTTATATTTAACATTTTCATAAAAGTTGCAAGAGTTGATTAGTTTTTGGTAAAAATAGGTTGATTGCAAATATATTTTATTTATTTATTTATTAAGAATTATCCAAAAGCAACCAGGTTTGGCCTTTTACATCGGATATTGTAACAAATTGTTAACAATAACAAACAACAATGAGAAATGAAATGATGTATTAGATGAAATGATGACGGAAATGGGCTGAGAAGGACTACTGGTTAGTTTCTCGTTATTGCGGAGCTGTATGAGGGAAGTGATGAAAACAGGTCGAGGGAGGGATTGAGTGACGATAGAGAGTTGAAGGATTGAGGGATACGGTAGAACATTAATTAAATGTGTATAATTACAAAAACACTGTCCAAGGGAAGATTAATTAAATATTGGCATCAAACTATAATTAACTTGGAATATTAAAAATAATTTTCTTTATGGATATTTATATCTTCAAAGGATATTGATTTGAATATTTAATTATTATGAAACTTAACCTGAATATTTTATTTTCTTTTAATGATAGCTTTAGTGAATCGTTCTCAAACTAATGAATTTTGTAGTAAAATAACCTAATGTTGTGTAATACAATGGGACAATAAGCCCTGATTTGTTAGTTAAGGTCATCAATTACATCTATAAAAGTTTATAAAGCCACAACACTAAATGCTACAAAACCGTTTAGCTCAATATGCAGAATCTACTGTATTAATGGACAATAATTTAAGCATATGAATATCATCAAAAGAAATTTCAAGGAAATGTTTAAATTAACGCTTTTACTTCCACCTTTGAATATATCCATCAACAACATAACATCATTTTCATTGCCTAACTGGAGTGAACTACTTCTTAATTTTAATCCATTTAAGGCCCTCCCACAATAATAACTTCGGTAATCATGCATTTGTATCTGGTAGCAGAACCTTTATACTGATAATGGAGTAAATGATACTCCATAAAGACAAATTGAACAGGTGCTACTTATCCCTAATTTTTTTATGGAAATGGCTGCCTCCGCAAGGCATGGACGGCATGCTCTGAAAAGTAGAAATTAACCAGTAGTATCTTTTTCATTAGGACTTCGAAGATGAGTTCTTTTGTGGGTGCTCTACCTCAATAACTATCAATCAGGTCAATTCAAAATTTCATATTTAACATTTTTATAAAAGTTAGAAGATCTGATTAGTTTTTGGTAAAAATCAGTCAACCAGAAGTGGGTGTTTACTCTTGTCTCTTATCCGTTATTTTGAAATATTTGCTTTAATATTTGATATATTTAAAAACATACTGGAGTAAAAGTTGTAGGAAATTTTATTTTCTACGACCTTTGTTTGAAACATTTTTCCATATAATGCAATGTTTAAAAGATATCTTATATGTTTAGCTACCACCACCACACCATGTACCGAGGACAATTGTTTACAATTGATGCTTAGTTACATCTTAGTAACACTCATTTTTCTTTTCTTAATTGTTGGAGCTTTGTGGCTATATCCAATATCAGAAGTCTATGGTTTGAGTTTATTTCTGTTCTTTGTAAAGTCTAAGATTTTCACGCAGTTTCTTAAAATATTTATTATTATGTAACCTATTTGGAATTTTTATAAATATTACAGATATGGAGATATGGTGTCCATTTTGATCTAAATAATGAAAGAATGCCTCAATACAAGAGATTTTTTCAAACCCATCCAATGTGGATGATCTCTTGATGAACTTAAATGCCGAAGGTAACAGGGATGTAGCTATCCTCCTAACTATGCGGGGGCCAGCATACAAGTCAAAAATATTTGGGGGGCAAACAAAAATATGAAAAATTTAATACATCTATTAGGTTTAGACCTTTATTTTTGGCCAGTGCTTTGCTTATATTAGCAGTGAGCTTCTTGCCTACCTCTTTAGGTTATAAAACCGACGTTTATTAACTGTTTGCTTTTAAGCATAAAAATTAGAGGTGGGATGAATCCGAATCCTAAAAGGTTCTCGAATCCTTCATATAAGAATAATAATAAGAAGAAAAAGAAAAACTTTTACTTAAAATTAACAGTTTTTAATTAAAGCAAAATTTGAAATCTGCGTTTAATGAAAAATAAATTTAAGAATACACTTTTTAAAAATACACCTATATTTATTAAGAAGATACAAATGAAATTTAGTTAATGAAGTGCACAATTAAAACTCTTGAATCTTGAGGTTCATTTTCTCAACATAATTTGACAAAAATATTTGAGTATCAGTTCATTTTTTTTTAATTTTTCCAAAACCTTTTCAAATCAAAGCAAGTGTAGAGGGGGGAGGATTATTTCGAGAGTTAACATAGATAAACACTAAACATGGAACACTAAATTCTCTCCAGAAAATTAAGAAAAATCAAAAACTTGTTTATTTTAAGAGTCCATAAAAGTACTGATCACTTTTAGGACAATCTAAAAGAGCAGAAATCTTCAATGGAGGTTTTTATTTAAGGAAATTAGCATTCGAACTCGCACTGGGTCGCCATGAGGTGATGTTGTTGATCCGGGTACCACTGAAATTTCAACAATCGCGTTCTTTTTTAATGAACGCTTCAATTGGACGTCAATAAAACAAACTTTCCAAAAATTTTGAGTTAAAATGCTTAACGGTTTTTTTAGGTTAGGATTCGAAAGATTTGAATGACGAAAAAAGCGCGAAGATTCGAGTTTTCGAATCTTTTTCAAGATTCGCGGGATTCGAGGAATCGAATGTCCCATCCCTAATAAACATGGTGCTAATTTTTATTGATAATTTAAATGATTTCTTTTTGTATCATTTTAATAATGATACTTTCCATACAAGGGGTTGCATTCTGTTGTTATTATTAAAATTGCATTTATTATTTTGCAAATTGGAATATAATATTTTTATAAAATGGTGGAAATTTTAATTTTTAAAATTTTATTGTCATATTGACAAGTTTACAGATTAGTCGAACATAAAGATAAATATTATTGCAAAAATGTGAAATGTAATTTTCGATCAATAAAATGTATATAGGCATTCCCATTTCTATTACAAATCAGCGCAATGTATTGTGACGTGCGGTATAAGCGTCCGCCGTTGCTCTTCTGTTTTATTTTGTCGCGACTGGGCGGGCACCGTATATAAGGCAGTGGCGCAGTGGCTCTACGGCCGAGGGGGGAGTTGGATGTTCATGTATTGGCCATCAGTCGTGGGTCTTTGACTACGAATTCCGAGTGTAGGCGGAATTACTCCCTATCCCCTCCGTTTCCTTATTTTATCTCGACCTCATTCCTCCTTTTTCTTTTGCCTGCACTACCTTTATATCAATTTCTATGGTTTTATACTATTTCGTATTACTTTATTTTATTATGTATTGTTTTATATCATATGTGTAATTTTATGTCATTTCCTTCTTTCTTATGTTATGCATGATCCAACAACAATCTCCATATTCATTGTATATATTTCAGGTATATTTCATCTTATTCTGCCTAATTATTTGTATTCTATTTCTTGGTTTGCATTACATTATTACCTATATATGTATTTTTTTATGACGGTATACAACGACGCTGTATATAGGAACACTTACTGTACATACTCCTTTCTATTTAATGTTGTATTACTATATTATCATATGTACACTATCTAGGGTTTTCGCAGGTTTTTCACACCCCCCTTCTCAGTGGTTGTTTTCCTGTGTGGGTTTTACTAGGGAGTACATGCTTGTTTTACCTGGGTTTTCCCCACAATCACTAATCTGTCTTCAATTTTATATATTTTTTTGCTCTGTATGATTTAGGTATATACTGTTTATGTAATGCGTATTGTAATATCTTACTTTACCATTTTTTATATTTATTATATTGACGAAGGGTTAAATGTAAGAATGGACCTTATGGTCTAAATTTCGCCCGAATAAAGACGGTTATCTATCTATCTTCCTACGCCGGCGAATCCCTCCCCGCCGCCCCTGAAGTACCGGCAAACGTTACATCTGGCGCCCAACGTGGGGCCCGATACCGGTAACCGGGAGGAGACCGAGAATTTTGAGTTACTTCTACTCCGTTCGGTAGGTCTGTTCGTTTCGTTAAGTTGTGAGTATTGTTGGTTTGACCTCAATCCCTTGTTTCACCCTCCCGTGGTCCACCCTTGATTCCTTTAGTGAATTATTATTATTTATTAAACACAAACATGAATATCCCAATTACATGTGTTGTAATAAAATACTAAAATAATACAATAAAATATATAAATACAAAACGCATATACCTAAGCAGTCATACACAAATAGGCGTTTAATACATATAAATAAGCAACTCGTAACATTATAATTCACGTGCGCTAGTCAAAGTTATACTTTTTTCTATTTTTCTTTTAAATACAGGACGTGAGTCATTAAAAATATCCATTATATCGCACTTTGGACCTTCAACATTGAAGAGCCGAACAATTCTAGGTATTATTGAGTCTCTGTAAATATTTACTCTCGAATATGGTTCATAAAGGAGTGGGGTGTGGCGAGACCTACGCAGCGGGGCATTTTAAGCCCACTAGTGAGACTAATGCATCACGGTCAATATTGCTGTTAAGAAGGTTTCCGAGAAACATCACGTCTATGACCTTTCTCCTATCGCTCAGTGACATTAGATTAAAGTTTTCACAGAGAAAATGATAGTTCTCTTTACTGTAGGTCATCTTCTCCTTGTAGCAGAGCAACCGGATAAAACGTCTTTGCAGTTTTTCAACGGCGTCTATATTAACCTGCTTTGCAGGATTCCATATCACACTCGCATACTCCAGCACTGGTCGAACAAATGTGCAAAAAGTGTTTACAACAGTTGGGAGAGAAGAATTTTCAACAGTTTCGTTTGGGAATAATTTTGAAACGAGAAAAAAGTCTGCTATGACCGGGAATCGAACCCGGGTCTTCCACTTGCCGGGCGGATATTCTACCACTGAACTATCTTAGCAGATCAAGTTTCTCATTTCTTAACGCGGATGCTTTCTTGGTTGGGACGGAACTAGCCAAACTAGTATCAAACTGCCCCAACGGATGTCCTCAAAGAGATACACCGAAGAAAACTCCTCCCTCTCAAATGGTGAGATTGCCAAGCAAGAAATTGATGGAATAAAGCGATCTAAAGATCCTATGCAGACAGGCATAAGCTATAATGTTGGGAATAATTTTGAAACGAGAAAAAAGTCTGCTATGACCGGTAATCGAACCCGGGTCTTCCACTTGCCGGGCGGAGTTTCGTTTAATGAAACCTAACAATCTAAATGCCGTCGAACAAATGGATCTAACATGATCACTGAAATTGAGTTTAGTGTCCCTGAAGGACCTCAGGGGGAGAAAAATAGAACCCTGGTACTCCTTCCTATGGTTTAGTTTGTTTCGGCGAAATCTGACAGAACGTCGTGGGTGAATGAGTTGAGTAAGGCTGAAGCGGAATCTCACTGCCTCAGATTTGGCATGTGCGCGGATGGCACGCTAGATCAATTGAGAACGAGACTTCGGGAGTATTGTAAGGAAAGCGATGTCTTGATGCCGACGGAAGAAACCAAATGCGGATCAAGTGTACTAGAGGAGCTTTTGCGCAAACTAGTCGACTCGACCGCCTTGGATGCGGGAAAATGCCGTAATATGTGGGAGTTGGCTAAACACGCGAGTCAGAAATTGCTAGCTTTCTCGGGAGAAGAGAATCAGGGTGTCATTTCCTTCTTAGAGCGATGTGACGATTTTCAATCATCGAATGCCGTTTCTGACGGGGTCATGTTGCGGTTGTTTCCTGATTTGCTAATAGGAAAAGCTGAGCGATGTAACCGCGTGAAAAAGAAATTGATCTCGGCCTACGCCCGACTTAAGGAAGCGCTTAGGGAAGCTTACCAACCGTTTAATTACGATATAAGATTGAAAAAGGATCTGTTCGCGAGAACGCAAGGTATAGGCGAACGAATAAACGATTACATGGTTCGTTTGGCAGCAATGAATAAGCGTCTCCAACGACCATTGCAGGAGGACGAATTAACAGAATTAGCATATGCCAACATACACCCGGATTATGCATCTCATCTTGTGGGAAAGCATTTTCATAATTGGGAAGAATTAGTTAAGGCTGGGAGGAGCGTCGAGGAAATAGAAGCACGTCGCCTTGCGTATAGACCACCCACACCTGCTTCGGCAACAGTTGACCGTGACATGGTGGTGATTTCCGGGATTCTGCCGTGTTGATCCATTTCCTGGGCAATATTTCGCCGGCGTTCCAGTCGGCTTCTTCAGGTCCATCTTTTATTCACTCAATATGAAGCAAATGATGAAAGCATTTACTGCTTGCTTTAAGCATTTGCTTAATTTTTATTCACTCGACCCAATGGTGCGAAATGTCCTTAGCCGTCAATGCACCAAAAATAAAAATTACCTACTGCTACTACTAACAAGAAAATTTGTTAATTTATTTGATTTAATAAAAATGTTTGAATATTCAACTTATAATGCCTATGAATAATATTGGATTATTAAAAAAACTTGTATTTTTTGTTCTATCACTAGTTTAAATATATTTTTCATATAAATACATAATGGGTCGAGTGAATAAAAATCAAGCAAATGCTTAAGATTTCTATCACTTTTTAAGCAAATGTTTGATTTGGGGTGAATAAAAAAATAGCATTTGTTTTTGCTAGAAAGAATAAGCATTTGCTTATTTTTAGGATATTTCTTAAGCATTTGCTTAAAATTGTGTGAATAAAACCCAGCTTTTGCTTAATGCTTTAAGCATATGCTTAAACTTTTTTAAGTGAGGTAAAGGGCTTTCTAGGATATTTACAAGTACTCTATTTTCATGATAATTGATCCTAAATATAAATATGGTAACTTATGGTGACATAAAAGATTAAAAAATACGAGAAAAGTTTCAACAACCAATGGTTACAAAAATTTATACCGATTCTCTTAAGAAAATGTTAAGTATATTTCAAATATGTTACTCAGATAATATCAAGGGAGACGTGGAGGAGCACTGTTTTCCAAACATAAGATAAAAATATTTGTAAGGTACTTAAGTGATCCCGATTTCGCTATCAAGGCAAATGACAGGATAAAATTACTATAACTAAATAAGTTATGACAATAGCACACGGCAGATTATATTAAAACTTGAAATCTTAGCATAAATAAAAGAACAGTACATCAAATCATACACATTAGCAATAGACAATCTTTTCTACAAAAATTCCTTTACATCATAATATGCCTTTTCTACTAGTATTTCTTTGATCCTTTTTTGGAAGGAGTTAGGATTTTGAGTTTATTAAAAATATTTTTATAAATGGAAGTTGTCAAGTCTTCTCCTAGGTACACCAAGACGTTTCTTGAGTAATGCTCATGAATTACACATCTTCGAGGGTGGGCAACATGATTTCTTTTAAATAAGACATGCACCTTCATATATGGCCAATGCAGGTTGGGTCATAATTTCATATTGTCTAAAAAAAGGGCTTGCAATGCTCACTGTTATGAATCCCTACCACAATTCTAAGAGCTTTTTTTTTCTTAATAAAAATTCCTTGGCAGCTTGAGATCTCCAAAGAATTAGATCACAGCACACCAAGCTATGAAAATGAGCAGTCAACTATTTTGAGTGTTTTCCCTGATGTCACTCTTCTAGTCTCTGTAATAGGTGCAAGACTCTTGATAATTTTTTCTTTAACTCTTTGACATGTGATCTCCAGTTTAATTTGGAATCTAAGCATATACCAAGATAATTGACATGCTCCAATTCAGTCACTTGTAAATGCGCATAATAACGGATGTCGTGCAGAAAAATGGTTTTATTATACGTAGAAAAAATATATGAAAAACTACGCGATGTTTTTGGCAATGACGACTTATTGTTGACTGCCTAAAAATGATGCCATGAAAACTTATTTCTCCCAATTCAATGACTGAAAGTGCTCCTCACAATCGTCATTTCCTGCGGGTATTGGTCATTAATTAGATTACATGGAAATACTCTTTAAGTACATATTTAGAATTCTCGCGCCATTATTCTTACATTTCGACTGTTAATACATAGTTTTATCAAAATCAGTTAAGCTTCAGTGTTTATCACTCTCTTTATCCAAGATATTACCTTAATAGCTTTCCGTGTTTTTTTTTGCATTATGTAATGGCCAAGTGTTATTGATATCATGTGTTAATGACCATTCCATGATTCGAATTTTGGGAAAGAAACCCACAGAAATATCCTCTTATATTTTGCATTACTCGATCATTTTTATTGACTTTTCAGAACGTATTGCGCAACACAAGCTCCGAAATGAGATGCAGTACGTCGTGTTAATTTGAGGAGCCAACATTAAGTCCCACCACCAAATGAAAATCACCTTCCTCACTATTTGATTCAGCTATACGCTTGACAAACTAAAACCGCATTCGTTTAGCAAGTTGAGCTTAAACGGAATCACTAGCAAAGTAAACAATTACGAGCGCCCAATAAAGTAACCGCTGAATTTCTACTAGGCTATTATTGAACCTCAGCTATTTCTCTTTCATTACGCATGACGGTCTTCATCGCTGTTCAATATTAGTAATGGCTGCTTTTAAGACAGCTAAATTTCTTTAAAAGCCGAGAAGATTGTATTCATTGTAGTATAGTATATAAATTTATAATAGAAATGAACACCTCACATACTCTATCATCAATGTCCTGGAGGTTCCTTCTATCACATCGGACTTACAGACCAAGGAAAACTCGCAATGGATACATGTTCCCTTCACGACGTTGTAAGTGGTAGTCATGTGGCAGTTTCTTACGAAATGTATGTTTGTTGCTTTTGAAACGACAACTTGAAAATCCCGTGTTTTAGGTATGTGTGATGATCGAGTTCGAAGATTCATTCATACTCTGAGGCGATCTCGTGGTTTGGAATACGGAACATCGGCCGATACCGGAACGGCACCACCTCTGACAAAAACTCACGCTCAAGACTTAGTATTGAAGCTTACGGACGAAGAGAGATCATCACTTCTGGCTGCTCTACAGGAATACGAATCCGAAAAAGTTCGGATGGAATATCAAGGTATGAGAAACATTTAAATGTTGTTAACCTAGTGGACGTGAGTTTCGGAACCACAGTAATGAAGACTCCACGAAACAAAAAAGGTGAAAATTGTATTTGAATCTGAAGGAAATGACAAGTATTTCCTTCCATCGTTCGTTATATTATTTTGGAAACGTTTTAGTACGTTTCCCCGAATGGGATATTTGCTGGTTACATATTTACCCTCAATGTCGACCTATCAGTATTATTATTTTGTGCATAATAATAATAATAGCCTTTATTTAGCAGTAGCTATTCATATCTGTTGGTTTATAAATACATTATAACTGGTTACCATCGGAATGTCTTGTGTTATCAGGTTATTATTTAAAACGAATTCCTCATAATCCACAATTTTTGTGTTCTGGTGATGTAAATTAGTGATCTCTTGGATTCTTAGAGAACTACTCGTTCTGGAAAAAATGTATTCATTAGTTATTTGGTAATTCATGGCAAATGTGTAACTTTTTTAGCATAATAACGATTTAAAATGCCAAGGTTATTTTTTTCATTTTTTATCTACCAGATAAATCTTCTGTTATCAGTGAAATTCTAATATAGTTGTCCCTAATATCCAAGGAATTTGAATCAACATGGATTCAGTTGAAGTATAAGTCAGACCCTGTTATAAAAATACTGTTTTTCCATTTTAAATATTTAAAATGATTTTCTCTTCATTTATTTCCGAATGTTACTGTAATGTTGTTCACATAGTAATGAATGCACAGACTTTAATGTGATTTTCAGGTTTCACCTGTCCAGTGTTTTCAGAAGTGTCATCTTTCTCATACAAAATCTGTTTGTTTTTTGTTTCAGAAAATATTGTTCATGTTTCAGGGTTTATTTTAATGTGTTGGTAAGAGTACCTAGTCCATACAGCTGAACTAATGAGTTGTGTTCGTTATATGGTATGTTATTGCTAAAAAACATGAAAATTTTCGAGTATTGGAGCTAAGTTTTTTATAATAAAAATTTTCTTTTTTTGTGACATCCCAGTGTACTTTTTTCTGTGCTTGTTAATGGCATTCATTTGTTTTTCTGGTAATTGTTGAAACAAATGAAGCTTGCTTTCGTTTTTCCCTAGGTTCCTGCAGATAAAACATCTCTACGGGAGTAACATTTATGAAATGCACCGCTGTGCATATAGTTTGAGAAAAAGACACTAATGTTTTGTAATGTTGTTCCATACAGTGTGTATAAGTTGTTTTTAAGGTAAGATTTTTTGAAGGTTACTTTACAAAAGTCTGTATAATTAGCTTTGGTGGTTTGATAAGGCATGCATGGGTCTTTTTATTGTAGCTGTGATCTATTAATGAGTAACGCTGAGCAGGGCTCAAAAAATACAATTAAAACCTACTCGCCACTTGACAAAATCCACTAGCCTGTAATTCATTTTGTGATGGGCTAGGCTAAAAATCTACTGACCTGTGGCAAGTGAGTAGGGTTGCCAACTTTTAGATATTCATGAACCAGAGATTGTGTCGAGGGTTGCCTAGTTGAATATATTCACTAACCGGAGTTTGCTTGAAACCTGGGTACTTTAGAAGAAACCCTAAAGGAATTAAATGTACGATATATGAAAGTAAACATGGCTAGAATTGATGAACATTGGAGTAAGAGGAAAACAAACCTATTTCTATTTCATTGCCATCTAGGCCAGCCTTTCCCAACCTGGGGTTTGCGAAACAAATTTGAGGGGTTTGTGAGAAAAATTTGGTAATGGCATCGTTTTCACTTTCTTGGTTCTACAATTCTTACCAATATTTTAATTTCGTTCAAATTAGTTACACGATTTTATTTTCAATTTTTCCTTATGCTTCAATAATTATACTTGAATTTTACAGGGTACTAACTATAAACTGGTGACAATATCAGAGATTTTGATTTTATTGTGAACATTTACATTCTATGTGTTATATAAACGTTTTATTTTCATGAATTAAATGCGTTCAAAAAGGTTTGTTTTTACAAAATTTACTCTCCATTATAAGGGATTCATCGCCTAAACTGTAGCAACTCAAAGGATTCGCGAAGATATAAGGTTAATCCAAGGGGTTCACGACGAGAAATAGGTTAGCTCAAATGGTTTGTAAAGTGAAATAGGTTGGGAACCGTTGATCTAGGCCATCTAGGTCTCAAACTCGCACCCCGGGAGCCACATGTGACCCCCGTGGTACATTTCTGCGGCCCGCGAAGTAGGCCAGTTTACATTAGCGGCCAAAACTCAAACGTATATCTTATAAAATATTTTGCGTAAATTTAAGAAATTTAAGAAGTACGTATATTACATCAGCACTTTTAAAATGTAAGTAGTCTATTGCTTATTCTGATTTATAAAAATTCTGAACATATGTGGTACTAGGTACAGTAAGTCCTCAATTTACATCGTCCCGATTTACATTGGTTTGATATAACAAAAGCAGGACTGATGAAGATGGAAAAAGGAAATACAGGAAACTGAATAATGAACTAAGAAGAGAAACCCAAAAAGCAAGGGAGAGATGGATAGAGGAGGAATGCTCAGATATAGAAGATCTAGAGAGAAAAGGAATGTATGACTTGATGTATAAGAAAGTAAAAAATGTAACGTGGGATAGATGGAGAACAAGTGCATGTGTGAAAGAGATTGCAAGTAAAGAAGATAAAGTTCTATATAAGGAAGAGGAGGTCCTTAATAGATGGAGAGAATACATGGAGGAGTTGTACAAATCAAATGAAAAACCAAAGGATCTCCGTATTGAAGAGCAGGATGAAATAAATAATGACGAAACAGGGGTTTCGATATTGAAAATAGAGGTGCTACAAGCAATAAAGGATATGAAGAATGGGAAGGCAATGGGGGTAGATGAGATACCGATAGAATTATTTAAGTGTCTTAATGAGGAAGGACTGGAAGAAATAGTGAAGTTGTGTAATGCAATCTATGACAAGGGGATGTGGCCAGAGGATTTCGTCAAAACAATTATGATTCCAATTCCGAAAAAGCAAGGAACAAGAAAATGCAGTGAACACAGAACAATCAGTCTAATTACACATGCAGCAAAGGTTCTACTTAGGGTTATGAACAGGAGACTAATTAGCAAAATGGAAGAAAATGTTGCAGAGGAACAGTTTGGATTTAGAAAGAGTAGAGGTACAAGAGATGCAATAGGATTGATAAGAATGAGTGGAGAGAGATATATAGAAAGGGGTAAAGGAATTAGTCTGTGCTTCATAGATATGGAGAAGGCATTCGACCGAGTGAACTGGGAAAAACTGATGGAAATACTAAAAGCAAAAAAAGTAGACCGGAAAGATAGAAGGTTAATTAAGGAGCTGTATATGAAACAGAAAGCAGCTATGAGGATAAAAGATGCACAGACCGAATGGTATGATCTAGGAAGAGGAGTAAGGCAAGGTTGCTGCTTATCGCCAACCCTGTTCAATATATATGCTGAAGAAATGATTGACAATGGAATAGGGAATGATAAAGGAATTAGTATTGGGGGTAGAATAATAAATTGTATAAGGTTTGCTGATGACATGGTAATTTTGGCAGATGAAACGAGGCATATTCAGGAAATGGTTACAAAGCTAGAAGACAGGATGATGGAATATGGAATGAAAATGAACATAAAGAAAACAAAGGTGATGAGAATAGGGGATAGAGAGATTATGAATGTGTCAATAAAGGATGGAAGAGTGGAGCAAGTAAAACAGTATAGATATTTGGGAAGCATGCTAACTGAAGACTGGAGAAGTGAAAAAGAAATAAGAACAAGAATAGCAATGGCAAAAGAAACATTTAATAGGAAAAAACGGGTACTATGTGGTAAAATGGATTTAAATCTGAAGAAACGTCTTGTGAAGTGCTATGTTTGGAGTGTATTGCTTTATGGGTGTGAAACATGGACGCTAAAGAAAAGAGAGAAAGAAAGACTAGAGGCATTTGAAATGTGGGTGTGGAGGCGGATGGAGAAGGTTAAGTGGACGGATAGGATAAGGAATGAAGCAATACTAACAAGGGTGAATGAGAAGAGAAGATTACTTGAAACAATTCAGAGGAGGAAAAGTAACTGGTTAGGGCATATCTTGAGAGGAGAAGGTTTACTATTGATGGTGTTGGAAGGATCAGTAGAAGGTGAAAGGAAAAGGGGACGTAGAAGAATAAAAATGTTTGACGATCTGAAAGAAAGGGGAGGGTATCAGGAAATGAAAGAAATGGCAAGGAACAGAAATGAGTGGAGACAACGCTGGTGCCAGGGACCTGCCTAGAGGCAGAACACCTCATGATGATGATGATGATGATATAACGTCGTTGCTGACCGATGCAGTCTGAGTTTTTTTAATTCCCGTGATTTCCGCATTTTTTAATGAAATATAAAAACGATGCACCAAAAATGATCGATATGTCGTATTTGCCTCTTCAGTAGCATGAAAATTGTTATCTACTTTAGTTCTCTGATTTAACGTCATTTAGTCCTGTTAAAAGAAACAACGAAAACGATTATTCTATTCACCTCCTTGGAAAATATTTTTGCAAGGCGTCTTGATATTTACGAGCGAGGTGCGTATGTTTTCGTTCAGAATTGTTGCCGAATGCATCATCGGTTTTGTTTCTGCAAGATATGAAGTTTAGATTGGTATGTACATGAATTATACTGGCCATGAAAATCCGGTTTCAATATACGTCATTTCGATTTACGTCGCACTTTCATGGAACGCATCCCTGGTGTAAATTGAGGACTTACTGTACGTTCATCCCACTGCCAGCTTGTTTCTTGCATGTTCAAAGAACCTAACCCTCAACACCGAATCTAGTATTCTTGTCATGAATGGGTTTAAGGCTGCATTATAGGGTCAGGATGATTTCTTCCTTGTGGAAGGGAAGAATGAAAGTCCGAAGGATATGAAATGGTGTGAGGACTTGGAAAGTATGAGGCCCGCAGACTTTGTATAGTGCCTTAATGCGGCACGTGGGTTCAATGGAGGGCCTTTATGCAGCCCGCTGACTGATGTGAGTTTGAGACTCCTCATCTAGGCATTCCAATTTTTCCTACTACTTCACTTCGGTTTTCCGAGTAGTAAAATTGAAGAAAAGAAAGGATAAAAATGGATTACACTATTCCAGTGATGGCGAACCTATGGCCATGCCATGCCACAAAATGGGATAAGAAATAAATTGTGCCACTCGCTAATACAAGGACACGACAAAAATTACCCCAGAAATCTAATAAATGTGCGATGCAATGCTAAAGAGAGGCTTCGTTTACGAGCGGTACCGTAGGTTATATTATGATTACACGACAGCGGCCCAATATGCTCCTGGCATCAGCACAAAATTTAGTATTGGACATTTTTATTATACCGTTAATATCTGATAAGTTTTAACTGGAATTTATCAAATGGAAGTAAACGCCATGGATCGCTCCGTTCATGAAATACATCTTCATTACTTCATTTAC
Organism: Tanypteryx hageni; assembly: GCA_028673005.1. Classification (NCBI taxonomy): domain Eukaryota; kingdom Metazoa; phylum Arthropoda; class Insecta; order Odonata; family Petaluridae; genus Tanypteryx; species Tanypteryx hageni. The sequence continues at coordinate 18,228,956 of CM054119.1, read as the reverse complement.
GTCATTTTTTAAATCATTTTTACGTATAATGATTTTTTCATGAGATACATAATTTTTTTCTTCTGAATAGTGTGTGCCAAAGTCACCAAAGATGACTTCGTTAACATTATCCATTAATGTAACCTATTTTGTGTTAGCCAACGTTTAATAATGTTTGTAAAATCTCGAAGATGCGGGATTCGTAAAAAGAATTTGATAAAAAAACGAGAAAACTATATTTCTTATTTTGTTTTCGATGTCATATTGAATCATTTAGTATATATTTCTTCTTGTGTGGGAAAAGACATACTCTATGCTATATTCTACGAATAGACAAAATATTTTTTTATATACTGGCACACCAACAGAAATTTTCTCTTATTAAGGTAATTTTGGCACGCAAACTAGGAAAGGTTCGCCATCACTGCACTATTCAATAACTCTCAATGCCCGACAGCTGAACTTATTCCTTCGGGGATTTTTCAGGAGCGTTTCTTGCGAGATACGATCTTGTTTCAATTCCGTTTGTGTTGTTTAGATGAGCAGTGGTCGATGATGTTTTCAAAGGTGTTCTGTAAAACTTCAATGTTTCTCCTCTCCTTTTCTCTTTCTGTTCCATTTTGCAGTCGAGAGCTTCACGTGCCAAGCCGGAACATTGAGGAAAATTGACCATCCTAACATGCGTAAACAGATTTAATTATTTTCAATTATTGTTTCAGTTTTTTTTTTGTCGTTGCGCCTTGCAATTTTTTATTGATTTGTTACCTGCATTTTCATTTGCTGGATTACCGCTTTTCTTTTGCTGTAGTAAATAGCAAGACACATTTATGGATGAGCACAGTTGTGTTTTTTTGTTTGAAATTTAGTCCTTGAGAATTTCATGTCCATCGAAGATGCTATAGAGATTTGGTTGTCACTCGAGTTGGGTAGTATTTGAAGTATCTGTTATTTTGTCACAGTGACTGGTGGGGAACTGTGACCTGTAACAGGTATGCACAGGGAGGAACAGGTATGGGAGTCACAGGTTTAGTCACCACAGGCAGGCTCGGTGGAACAGGAGAAGGGGCGCAGTCCCTAGTCCCACTCCCACCCACCCGTGTCCTAACTTGGATACATCAGATTGTTCCTTTTATTAATTTGCAAACTCAAATTAGTTCATGATAATAACAACCACTTCTCGGACGATTTTTTTTACAAAGTCAAAAAAGTCATATTTTAGTTTTGGAAAAATCACAGGGAGACAATTAAGGAAATGTTTTAATTTCTTTTTTAAAAGTTTTATTACAAATTTTATCGAACTCCGAAATTGTAACATTATTGAAAAAATCAATCAATTTTACACATTTAAATCATCTGTAAACTCGTGAATTGTGTATTCAAGGGGGGTAATGTGACGTAACGTTTAGACTGTCCTCGTTTTCTAACGTTGGGTGTCGCGACCCTGCGTACAGTTGTGCCGGCACACTGTGGTTGCTGCAATTTGACCTTGATCTATTTTCAAGTCTCCTCAGACCCCTACCGAGCATATCTGCGCAATGTAGTACCGTGACATGAACGCCCAATTCACTAACAATGTAGCAATTATAAACAGACGCGCTGAAACACGCGTCATGAAACGCGCCAATACACAGTTATTTCTTTAAAGCTACAAGTACTCGCATATAGTGCGAATGAGACTTTTAAAGGTGCATATTGAGGAAAAAAACATCGCACTATATTCGGTTCAATACGGTAAAACAGACAGGGGCAGTGCATTTGCGAAATGCGTGTTTCAGTCACTCCCGTGAGTTTCCAGCGTCGAAAGCTTGTGTATGATTTGTCACTACCAACGGAATAAGTGGATCCGTGATGTGAGAACTTGTCTGCACCAGTTGTCTTTCTCGGTGACTTTTTGTGTATTTGCGAATCTTCATGTTTTTGAGCGAGTTTTATGGATGGAACTATCCCCAGGCCCGGACATAGAGACCCAGGGCCCCTAGGCAGTTAACAGAGTAATTGGTAATTTAGCAAAAAACAAACTTTACTTTTATCTTTTATTTATTTAACGTACTTTGACTTTAGAAAATAGACAAGCAGACTTAGAAATGAAATAGACAAGTACCAACTATACTTTTTTACACATTATAATTTTTACATTTTCATATATTTACAAGATTACATTCCAGAGTTTTCCAGGACTTTCGAGAACTTTCTGTACGCATACAATATCGAAATATCTAGGACCTTCGAGAATGTTCCTGTACTACCATTCACTAATCATTTCCGGAATATTCTATCTTACGGGATTATTCTATAAAATCTTAAGACACTATACACTAGAAAATTCTATCACATTCTTTAGCTTCCGTCACCAACTCTTCTCGTATCGTAACCTTAACTAACCTCAGCAAATTCGCGTGGAAGATAAAACCTTTGAGCCGCAAAATTGAAATAAATACTACTTTCTAACATACACTTTCAACGCGAACTGACAAGTAGTCACAAGTTATAGAATGAAGTCAGGTGCGATGCAAACAAACAAAGAACACAAACACAGTGTTGCCACTTGACTTGTCAAAAAATTAACTATGGTCAATTATTTTCTATTTCGTTCGGAAAAATTGACATTATTTTCCGTGTCCTAAATGTGTACAATTTCGGCCCCTGTTCGGGGCCCCCGCCGAGGTTGGGGCCCTAGGCAGCTGCCTAGTTTGCCTAGGCAGAAGTTCGCCGCTGACTATCCCCTATTGTGTGCGCGGTGAAGTTTCTCCCACTCAATAGTGACAAAAATTAGACGGAGTTATTAGTCAATTAGAGATTTAATAAATTAGAGAATAATTGGAGAATTGTTTTAGTCATCGGTTATAGCGTGGTTGTCTTATAATGCGGGTCGGAGGCCCTCCCCCGAAAACCCGCGTTATAACTGGGGAGCGGTGTAGTTAAATTCTGGACAGGTGTTGAAATCCAGCTCGGACGACCAAGGAAATCCTAAAATAAAAGAGGACCTGTCCGGGGAAAACCAGGCGTCTGGTAGCCCTAACCTCGTGTTTGTGAATGTCTGCACGAAGCGAAAAATGCTTCAACATCAACTGCCACTACAATGCCTTTCTTCCTCTTAAGTGCTTTTTATGTCTCCGCTCATTATTGGTTTTGATTCAAAAAGAATTATTTTCTTTAAGTTTCATCCACCGATGTTTTTGCTTTCTTCGTTTTATTTATTTTTAGTTTTTCGATTATGATAATTTTGCCATCTTGAGCATCCCAAGTTTTTACCTTTTTTTTTGTTCTTTTTGTGCATTCTGATCTTTGTTTGTTTTGTCAACTAGGCCAGCTAGCGAGGGTGAGGTGGAGGTCGAAGTTCGGAAGGCCGAGCAAGTTGCCGAGAGTCGGAGACGTTGACCCGACTGGGTCGTACTGCCCGGTTCCCGAGGATTGGCTGCGGAAGAAGTTTGGTAGGAATTTCCCCTCCCCCTCTTCTCCTTTCGCTCTAACCCGCCCCCTTCCCTCACTCGCAAGCATGGAAAACTAATAGCTTCGATTAATAATCTCTTGATCGTCGACAGGGTGCATTTAACCTCGCTCGCTACAAAAACCAAGGCATCTGTCAAGTACCTCGACGAATCAAAAGTCTTGCATCCGCGGGTCGTCTTACAGTTTTAACGCTTTCGGGACCGCCGACGAATAAGATCATACCGTGCTTAGCATATGAGAAAGTAAAGAGAATTCAAGACCGTTGATAGTGGCTGCTTTGTAGTTCCAACATACATTAAAACCTCAAATTATATTTTTATAATCGTAATATATATACTTTTTGTATGAGAAAATAGGAACTTTTGGAAATGACTTTGAACGGAAGTCCTTCGGATTTTTTAGGCTGCCTATTAATATATATTATGAAACTCATTTCTCTGGATGTTTCGTAGAATGTTGCAATTACGACCTTTTAGCAGCCGAACTCGGCTTTCAGACTGCGAGTGCAATAGCGAAACTTTTTGCAGTCGTTCATTGTCGTCAAGGTAATTTGCGAATGCCTTGCGTTTATTTAGTCTAGTATGTGATGTGCATTTTTTAGGAGAGACTAACCTTATTATATTTATGGTATTTTGCATCTCAAAGTGCGGTTGAACCTCGACGACTCATATACCATGGCGACACTAGTCTTTTGTTGCTACGCCACGGTTTTAAGTCGTGGAGATTTGGCAGTGTTTGTTTTAACCCATAATTCACACCCCTAATTTAGAAATTTGAAGTAGTAATTAGTCATATTTAACTCTTAGCAAAAGTTTCGAATGTTTGTATGGTTGAGAATTTCTTCCTAGAGAAAATTGTGTTCTGTTGTTTGCTAAATTTAATTGAAATTTACTTGCTTACTGGGTGATTGTGCTAACATATTGTTGCCTTTGTCCTTATATTACATTGAAGAGTGAGAAAGAGAGAGAGAATTATGTGTGAAGTTAGTCATTGAATAGCTTTTAAGATTGACAGTTTTAAATGGTACATTGCAATTCTAACGTTTCACTTCCTTTTTTCCCTGATATGCTACAACCCTGAAAAGTAAATATTCATCTTCATCTAGCCTCCGATTGACAACGTTTTTGGTTGATTGAGGGTGCTGTGTGCCACAATATGCTGGTTCATACTGGTTAAGAGCCTCGTTTCTTTGTGTTCCCTCAACGTTTCAGTGCTTGGTGGTACAACGTTTGTACCACAGCTGTTGGGGTGCTATTCTACACTCTTGTATAAACTGAGTCGCTCCAAACTTCGTCTGATGCCTTCTATGTAATATTAGGATGTCTTTCCTTTGAAATACTTTGCAAACAGCTGAACTATGGATCAAAAAAATTAAATTGTATGACTCATGATGGCAAAAGTATTTGGCTCAGCTGTGTCCAGCTCATTTCTGTATCTAATAGCTATCTAAGGAAGGTTTTTCTTTGCCCGACTGAAGTGGGAACGATGGAGGCGTAGTAGGAGGTGTTGTATTTACCGTTTCTAGAGAGATTAGGAAGTGAAAACAAAAGGAAATAGAGGCAAGGGAACTTCCGAATGATATACTAAAGGTATCTTGGTCATCTCTGTTATCTTATCTTTTGTTTTTGCTTATTAAAGGAAAAAAGACCTCGTGTTTTTGTTTTATGTTGCTATTTTTAGCCCAAAATGAGTATCTTCCTTAGCAGTTACAAATTTTATTGCTATTTTTAGCCCAGAATGAGTATAATCCATTCATATTCCTTAATTTAATTTACATTAACTTAGGTTAAATTATTTACAATATTTGCACTGAACTTGTTTGGAGTATTACTGTATTAGCCCGGATATAATGCGGCCCCGAATATAGTGCGACCCCAAGTATTTTGAAAGGAATTTTAGAAAAAGACGAAAAAAACATTTAATTTTCTCTATTTTACACATTTAAATTACCTGTAAACTCATGAATTATGTACTAAAGGGGGGTTTAGACGGTCCTCGTTTTCTAACGTTGAGTGTCGCGACCCTGCGTGAAGTTGTGCCGGTGCTGCGGTTGCTGCAATTTGACCTTGATCTATTTTCAAGTCTCCTCAGACCCCTACCGAGTATATTTGTACAATGTAGCGCTGAAACGCGCCGATACGCAGTTATTTTTTAAAGATACAAGTATTCGAATATAGTACGAATGCAACAAGTACTCGAGTATAGTGCGAATGCGACTTTCAAAGGTACATATTGAGGAAAAAAACATCGCACTATATTCGGGTCAATACGGTAATATGTTCAATCAGCACTTATATATTCATACCTTACTATCAGTGATCCTGTTTCCCGTTTCAAAATTACTAGCTGCTTAGTGCAGCATTGCTTGCAGCATCAATAAGATATGTGCTTAATTCCGCCTGGAATGGCAAATTAATGCAATTGGTGGGTTTATTTTTAGAAATATATTCAAAAATTCTACAGACCCCCCTGGTGGAGAACTTTTCAACTATCTCCGATAGTTCCACATTTAAAGTTATACCATTTCCATGTTCGGCCCTGAGATGGCAGTAATAGAAAGATCCATGACATAAATATTTTCTATTCAAATTATGTTTTGCGACAAATGCTGCTATTAGTTATTTGTACTTTTTATTTTAATGTTTTTTATGACATTAATGTAATGCAATGGAAATCAAGAATGTGCATGGTTATAATTTTTTTAAATGCATGTCAAAATACTACAATGCCTCCTGGTGGCGAACACTTAAACTATCCCCGTTGGTCCTGCATTTTAGGTTTTACCGGTTCCTGTTACTGCCATGAGATGGCAGTATAATAAAATTGCACGACACTAATATTTTCTATCTAAATCTTTTCAAATTAGGTTTTCCTACTATAACTTATATTATATACTCGTAGTTTTTTAATTTTAATGTTTTAGCCGATATTTGCTACCAAAAAAACTAAGTATAAATAATTTTAATGAAATTTCAATAACGTAGTTAACAGACTATAAATCAGTGTTGTCCAAAAAATAATGGTAAATTGTCACAGTGCGGTGACTCGAGACCGCATATTATAGAGGTGAAGTATCATTGGTATTTTCTGACACACCAATAAAACTCACTTAATATATAGATTCCCAAAATTACAGCTTACGCCTAACTGCCTAAGATCTTTAGATCATATTATTCCATCAGTTTCTAGCTTTTGCAATCTCACCATATGAAAGGGAGGGGTTTTCTTTGGCATTCTCTTGGAGAACGTCCATTGGGGCTAGTTGATACTAGCTTGGGTAGCCCGGAACCAACCAAGAAAAAGTCCACATTCTGAAACAGGATAAATTATCTGCTACGGTAGTTCAGTGGTAGAATATTTGCCTGGTCATAGCAGAATTTTTTCCTGTTTCAAAATTATTCCCAAACTTACAGCTTAAGTCTATCCGCGTATGATCTTTAAATCACATTGTTCCGTAAATTTATAATGATATCAAATAAGATTTAACAAATGATCTGTTAAGTTAGGGAATTCCTATACTCATGGCCAGGAATCAAACAAGAATGTTCGCAATGTCTTGTCAGGGCAGGTTATGCAGTATTCACCAAATCTTCAAAGTTGAATTTTTTTGTTGATCACGATAGTAAGTAATACAATTTGTCTCCATTCCTCAAATGTGCTATGCCTTCAGAGTGGTCGTTTTGGCCAGAAAATCACTCGACAGGAACTCGACTAAGGTACCGAAACTTGTTCCTCATTCTCCCAGTGTTTTCCCGCTGACATTTTCTTGGCTTGCTATCTTATTTCGCCAGGTATGGCGCAGCTGAAGGATTAACAAGTTCAAGCCAAATCAGAATAACTTGCAATTTGATTTTTACCCTTTTCTTCATCATGTAACTGTGTCTGCATCCAAACAGACTGACTGTCCTTTAATTCATAAATTTGTTTTACAGCACGTGGTCGATGTTTCCCAAAATTCCAATAATCGCCATTCCTTTACTAACGTCTTTCTTCTTTCACCTACATTTGGTGTGCTTAATATTTTAACCCTCACATTCCTCAACCGATCCCTGTGTTTTTGTGGTCATACCAGCAAATTTATATTTTTTAATGTAACATATCTTTACTCTGCTAACGTGATCATGTTTAACTCGTTACAGCCTTTAATCCTTGCTTTTTCTATTAATATCATTACAAAAGATATTTTTCCCACTAACTCATTCTTGATTGGCTATCATTTTTATCTTTGTTAGGTGTTTCGTAGCTTCATAGTAGCATCGATGGTGTCGTGCAGAGCCATAGGGCAGGGCAGCCGTGGCAGAGCTTCATAAGGGGGCTCCAAATTGAATATCATTATATATCGACGACTCTTACAGAGGAGGAGGAGGATATAACATTCATATAACATACATATAACATATAGGAGGATACTAATGTTTAGGCACTTCCAGATGAGCTAGAGATTCGAAATTTTTTTCATAGGTAGGATTTTGTGCAAAACCGACTAGAAAAAATGAAAAATCTTGAAAAAGTGCAACAATGCGGCCACTAAAAATTCACAATTGTTTAAACAAAATTTCAAGGTTTATGTATTTCCGCATATGCAATGGAGGTGAAATTTTATTAGTAGAATTCGTAAAAAAACGAAATAGGGATTATAGAAATTTTGATCTTTTTATTTGTTTGGCAGTTAAAAATTCATAAAATTTAAACAAATAGATAACTGTTTAGACATTACGGGATGAGCTAGGAAGCTGAAATTTTCAAGGTATGTACAGAGTAGTGCATTTGAACAAATAAAAATTTGAATCTCTCCATAAACATATTGCAGCGGCCGTTAAAAATGTTTAAAATTTAAACAATTGGAAAAATATTATTTCACTTCTAGAAGTTTTACAACTTTAAAATTGGGCAGAAATGTGTAGCATTAGTACCCCATAATGGAGAATGTATAAAATTCCTAAAATTTCAAAGTTTGGGGATTGTTTTAATCTATTATTTTTACATAAGGGAAAAACGAAAATCTCTGCGAGGGTGAAGCCTTTTGAATAAAAAAATATTTGTAATCATGAAATATGAAAAATGAATGTTTTTTTGTTGAGATGATATGCTTGCAGAATGCAAGCACCAACTACTAGTTTATTATACAGTAGAGGGAAAAAATCCATTGCACAGCATGATGGTCATTGAAAGCAAATGCTGTGAACTCTTTACAGTTGCAATAGTGAGTAGCAACAGTGAAGTTGAAGGTGTGTAGCGTTGTGTGAAAGGAAGTGGCTCTAAAATTATAAAGACTTGCATCTTTTATAGGCCTTGTAATGCATGTATATTAACTACCCTAAATTCCCAAGTATAACGCGCGCGTTATACAATGTTTTTTTGTCAAATTTTCGGAATTATTTAGTGCACGTTATACATAAGACGTACTAGTGCGCGTTATGCATAAGAAGTACAGCTTTATAAAATAAAACGCCTTAAAGCGTTCAAATGCTAACTTCGTGAAATCACTAAATGGCTGAAATCTTTCGAAACTTCTTTCTTTTTGTTCCGTTGATAAAAAAAAATTTTCTGGCATAAATTACCATGCATTTCAATCATTACAGATACAAAATCGAATTTCAGTTACCTAATTATTAGTTAGTTGGGGAAGGGCGCTAAAAGTGTAGCATTCTTTAAAAAAAAAACGCTAAGCTCAACGATCCCATGTTCTGCGGGTGTCCTGCGCGTAATACACAAGTGCGCGTTATACTAGAAATTTTGGAGATATGCGGAAAACAGCCGAAGGTTGGCCTGCGCGTTATGCATGAGTGCGCATTATACTTGGGAATTTAGGGTATTTAGTACCTCGAGAAACAGGTGTCGATGCTAAGTTCGTGAAATAAAGATAGAGCCGTTAGAATTGAGGACTTCTTCAATCTCCCTCCAATTGACTTGAATCATAATTGTTTTCAAACCGTCGGTAGAGAGTGTGAATCATGCGAAGCTTAAATTGAAACTTTCGGTAAATGCTCTTTGTGCCAGGTAGTGAGGTGTCCACGAGATTGAGAAATGTATTAGATTAGATGTAAAAATTCCTTAAATGATGCAGTGCATCGGGCAGTTAATTCTCTTTATGCACAGCTGAAAGCACAGTTTACATCGCTAATTGAATTCGGTAATGATTTACAAATTTTTAATTTGCGCTAAATAAAATATGAATGAAGATGAAATTAAAACTTTGCGTGAAAATGCTGCTGATTTGCATCAAAATGATGGCAAATTACTAGAAAAAGTTCGCAGTTTGACACACCATTTTTCTTTAATAAAAAGTGAAAATATTACAGGCATAAATTTTGGAATTTTTCGCAAATGTTAAGTTTGTTTCCTTGTGTGGAAACTTTACTTATAATGTCCTCACATTTTCATTAGTGTGTTCATTCAGTTACTTAAAATTAATCAATAACTGCTCACGGTCATCAATGAACCAAGAGAGTCTTTCTGCTCTCTCATCTATAGATTACATTATTGCCAAAAATGTAGATTTCAATGACATAATAAATATGTTTTCTGAAAATGGAGCTCAAAAAATAAAATTTTTAAAATAAGCCTACCTTTCTACCTTACAAGTCTCTTGTATGGATTCTTTGATAAAAGATCAAAAATACAGATTGTCCCCGCTTAACGCAAGAGATATGTTCCTAAAAAGTGTCGTGTTAAGCAAATTTGTGCTAAGCAAATGCATAAATACCATAAGAAACCAAATAGAATGCGACAGATATGTGTTCGACAGTGGATATGTACAATTTATTTATACATAAATATATAAAATGGAGCCCAAAAAATAAATATACACTATACATATACATGTTGCCTTAATGGCAACATTTTATAATTTATTTTTTTATGTAAAGGATCATGTTGCAACTAGAGTTAAGGAGTATTTGCAGCAACTGTTACTTTGTCACAGTGACTAACTGGGAACTTGAACCGGTAACAGGTATGTGTGGGAAGTTACAGGTATGGAAGTCACAGCCATTCACAGGTTCTGTCACCACGGGCTCAGTGGAGCAGGAGATGGGGTGCGGTCCCTACTCCCACTCACCCGAGTCCTAACTTGGCCCCAACAGTCCAAATACTTTCAATTGAGACAGCTGTACTGCACTCAGGCAGTCCCCCGCCAGTCACCGGTGACTTAAGTAACAGGTATGAGTCACAGGTATTTGTTTGTCACTGTGACAGAAAAAAGTCACAATCCCCAACTCTAGTTGCAACTCGTATAAAACAGAATTATTTGTGTAAAGTGAACAGATTCCCCAGTTGGTAAATCGTGCTATAAAGCAAATTTTGTGTTAGGCAAACTCGTGTTAAGCATGGACTACCTGTATATTAGTTTTCAAGGCTTACAACTGCAAAGTTTTGAGTGAAAAGGATCCAAATGAAATGGAGGTTTTTGTCGCTGTCCTTTTAAAAGTTGCTTAAAAGTAGCAAATTTGCGCATGGTATACAACCTGTAAATTCTTATTGTGTTATTATATATCAAGGAACTTGCCGTAAAACTTTTAAAAGTGTAAAACTCTGTATTACTGTTGTGTTAACTACGTTTAGTTTTTAATCTTGCTAACATCTTAAATGCATGTCTCTTTCTCAGAAATTAACCTTCAAATTCCTGTTGGATTCTTTGGCAGTGGTGCATGCAAGGTGAAATTAATTTGATTTTGCTCAATAAGACCTTTTTTACAGTGTTGTAACTCCTGACCCAGATGTTTCGAGCGAATGCCACCCTCTGTTTGTTGGTATGTTTGCACGTGAAGACAGGAGCAAGAAAAATGCCGTGCTACCCAACCCAACCGAGCTATGCGGTATGGCCCACTTTGATCTCTTGCTCTGTTTCTTTGATTGCATCGTAAAATGAAACTAATCGTTCCACGTCCGTTTGATGGTGTGAAAAATAATCTCCATTTGTGTGTGTGTTGCATTTTATTTTTTCAGCTCCAGAATCTAATTGTTTCGTCTTGTGAAAAATAGGAAAATGTTTAGAGGAAGTTAATACAGTAGGACCTTGCCGTTCGTGGGTTTGCATTTTAGCGGTCAAGATTATGAGACACAGCTTTGCCATTTGCGGCTTAAGCACCTCAACTATTCTTGGTTTGGTGTGAACGAAGTTAGAGCCCACAGCATTGAATGCTGTAGGCCACTGTACCAGCGGCGCAATTGGTATCATAGCACAGTACGTCATAAAATATACAGGTTTAAAAGTAAATTATAACCAGAGCAATTATAAGCAATCAATTAACCTTTAAAAGAGGCAGTTCAAAATAGTTTTGGTGTCCCTTCACTGTCACCCATCGTAATAAATGCAAAATTGATGAATTTAAAAGCTGTAACAAATGTCTTGCTCTTATAGGGGAAATAAGAAATAACCGAGTTAAATGAAAAAATAGTTTTAATTATGTGGAATATTGTTGCGAAGGGATAGTGAAACAAAATTTAAAAATAAATTAGGTTTTAAAAATAACTCCCGAGCTGGGACGTTTTAATTATAGTTTGATTTAAAACAAACCAAAAAAGTAAAAAAAAAATAATTTTTTTGGACACACACAACTTGATATTAGCGTAAACATTTGAAGCCTTTAACCTTAGCATTTGCTTTACAAACGTAACCCTTGCGAACAGTTAGGTCCTACTGTGTTTTGAAGGTGAATCTTTTACAGTTCAAGAGTCGGGTCGTCGTTAGAATACTTGAGCGTTCCAAGATGTACTTGGCATTGTGTAATTTTGCTGTTCTTTTTTTTATTTCCCCACTTTCTTGCGGCGATGAAACATCTGCATCGTATCCCGATTGGGCGCCTGGGGGCCGACCGTACCACACGCCACCTGCTACGACCTACGACCTTCCCAATTAAATAAAAACCCTTCTGTCGCATTTACTGCACTTCTGCGTCTTTGTCCTTCGTCACTATTTCTTGCCTTTCTCTTTCTCGCTACGTTCTCTGCAAACTTGTTTTGTTGGGTCTTTTTAACCTGTCTGATGCGATTTCGACAACTCTGCTGGCCGTTCTTTTCATTTGTTTTGTTCTTTCTCCTCCTTTTTTCCATATGTTATCACAAATTAATTAATTTGGGTGATTTAATATGCTTTTGTCCTATACCAATGAAACAACCTCTTACCGGTTCCATCCTATCACATAATTCTCAACCTATAATTGCTCCATCGTTAAAATTGCTCGGTCATAAACAAATGCGTAAACGTTACCGCTAAACCATTACCTGCATGGTGTAATTTTTATTTCACTTTTAAACGAACGATAACGTTGTTTTATACTAATGATTCTTTGGTAAAACTACAACATCATAAACTATATCATATTCTGGCTTCTAAATCTAATCCTTTCTCTTTATTTTTTAAATTAAATATCTTTTGACTGTCGAAAACTTAATCATAAAAAAACTCCCTAAATGTTTATTGCTGATGTGGCTTTCCTAATACAATTTTCTTCAATTTTTTTAACCATTTGTCGTTTAACTCGATGCATCTCGAATGACGTGGTCGATTGTAAAATGATCGAATATCGTTATGATGTTTTGTTATAAACTCCCTGATTCGAAAATCCTTTCGTTTCAAACTTAAATGCTCACCTGCCTCAAACGATATTACGAAAACTTGTGTTATTTCTTTTTTGTTTTTGCACCGCATTGGATTTATAATTTCGTTCAATTTTTCCAATCCTACGATGCTGTCGCTCTGATCTCAACCTCTTTAACTTTGTTCTTCTCGATCAATTTAATACGAACTCAACGTTTCTTTTTGACGTTATCTTCGTCAATTCTGCCTCGAATCTTTTGATTCTCTGTACGATTTCCCCTTTGCGTCTCTCCCATTCCTCTCCCTCTTCATCCCCTGCTTTTTTTACCCTCCCTCCTTCAAAATACCAATGTTGACCTCTGACCTTCGTTATATGGGAAATCCACAGTAAGGATAATTCGTTAAATAAGATTTTTGTTTTGTCCTCATATTTTCCCTAAAAAACAAAAACCTCTTTCTTTATATTTCCTTCTCTCTTTTATCTCTTTCTTTCTTTCTCTTTCCTTCCGCAGGTTGTTCTCTGTTTGTAAGTCAATTGTTGTTCTTTCTCTTCTTTCTTGCTTTCTTTCTCTCTGTTGTGTCATCTCTCTTTGTCCTGCTAAGTCATTAACGCCCAACGTCCTCATACGAGGATGCCCAGAGGAAAAGGGGGAATATATATTATTTGAGACTTTGATATTTTCCGTTTGAAGCACGCTACCACCTTTTTTATCCAGCTCGTGTCGCTGTCTGTGTCTGAATTCAGCGTAACCGTATTTGCTGGCTTAATTCTTACCCTGGCAGGAATCTCCGAACATAATTTTTAGCACAGTTTTTGAATGAAAAGAAGATGGTGCAAACGGAACTTATGATGCCTACTTTCCTCTTAATTATTTATTCAATACCTACATTGGCTGAAATGGTTTTAAAATCACTGGGGGTGAGTTACTCTTTGTGTTGCCAAATTTCATGATTTAGCATTATAAAATGTTACAAATACAGAATGGTAAAATAAATTGATTGTTTGGCAAAAATAATGCGTGTATACTGAATCCGAGTCCAACAATAGTCGTTGTGACGGGAACACTCGTCATGAGTGATAAAAACTAAAAATGCAAGCATTTATGTGAAATTCCAAGAAATACGATTGATAAGTAAAATTCTACAATAAAAATTAGAATCTTCATTCCTTTCCTCAGAAAATAGTACAAAACTCGCTCCGATATTACAATTCTAAGATATTTTAATGTACAATAGAAAATTACGCTGCGTGATGGATTTCAGATTTCCCATGTAAATCAAATGAAAGGATAGTTCCTGGAATCGAACCTGGGACTTTCAATCTTTGCAACAAAAACTATCCTCGGGAGAGCTCGGTCCCAGTAGCAAGAGATCTCCACTAAGTGTCATGAAAATTGGTCTATTGGTTCAAAAGTTAATATAGCAATTATCACACCTTCATGGAATGTCGTATGTTAAGTGAATCGCTTCCGTTGTTCGAGTGTCCCTCATTGATCAGGATAAAATGGATAAAAGAGGTTGTAGTGTTATTTGTTTCTAGGAAAAGGTTCTTCGATCAAAGATTTAAATTTCAACTGCTGTTGAATTTCTCTAATCTGGAAATTTTGGGGCTATATAATTTTCCAAATTGCGGATCGTTAATAAATAGTGACTTTAACCGTCTCCTGGCCTAAATGCTCAAATGTGTATTTTGCGTGGATACCTAGAAGCCTTTGTAGGTTAGCTTAGTAACTTTTATTGTGGTTTTATATCACTTGGAACGCTTTGAAATGTGGACTTGGAGGAGAATGCTGAAGATAAAATGGACAGATGGGATGAAAAACGATGAAGTGCTAAGAAGAGTAGGAGAGAAGAGAATGATTATACAGACTATTAGAAAGAGGAAGGCAAACTGGGTTGGACATTACCTGAGGAGAGAGAGTATGATTAACCACTCATCTGGATATTTAACTTTTTGAAACTGGATTGAAATTGCAATTGAGGTTAATCAAATCGCAAATCGATTAAAAATTACGTTAATTATTCAGTATTTGAGTTGTTTATTCTTGAAATTTATGTCTTAAACTATTTATGCCACAAGACATACATATTTATTATTACAATAAAATTTTAATTTGTTAATAATATTTAAGGAACACAAATTCCTAAAATATGGTATAAAGACATTACAAATTTACACAATTACTAAGTGATTAAAAAAATAAAAAATTATAATGTTATAAATAACATGTAAATGTTGTTAATTTTAAAACTAGGGTAACAGAAATGCAACCCGCAAAGCAAAGTCAGGGTCCAACTACGAGAAGCGTATCTTTTCCAAATAAAGAAGTGAAGCCCGTTTACTCCAGAGACGGTAAACTATAAGGATGCAGCTAGTTGCCAGAGAAGCTGCGTGACGGAATATTACGGCATACCCATGGCAAACAGCCGAGATAACAGCATGACGTATATATACGGCATACCCAGATGAGTGCTTAAAGACGTGTTAGAAGGAAAACTAGATGGAAAAGGGGAAAGAGGTAGGAAGAGGTTTGAGCTGATAGACGATTTGAAAGGGAATGAGGGTTATCAAGATATGAAGGGGACAGCGGAAAATAGGAGTATATGGAGAACCAGGTTTAACCATTGATAAACACGGACAGACTGCCTATGATGATGCTGATCACTTAAAATGTATAAGACGATGTATAGACACATTTCGTGCGCAGATCAAATTGTCACCATTGTACATTGTAGTAGCAGATATATTATTTTGAGTGAAAAACTCCTCAGTTGCTTAGATGGCAGGTTTGAGAGAGGACGAAATTGAAGCGTAAGTTTTAAAAGACGATTTTATTAGCGATTCCAAAAGTTTTTCCGACTTGGATATTTGGAGTAAATTATGTGATATTGATTTACAATGCGAGGTGATGCACATAAGGTAATATATCCTAAAATAATAGGATCAAAACCAGCTATCCAAGGTATTTAAATCAGGCCTGGGGAGGGTTAATGTTGCACATACTGCCTAAGTCACAATTTTGTCTTTAACACAAGGATATGAGCAAGCCAAGCATGGAAATGCGCGAAAAAACTTATTCCACTTGGAAAGGCTCGACTTTTTGAAAAGATTTCATGATGCAAATAAAAACTAATGTTGTAAATTTCCACTAGAAACAAATTTATTCGACCGGTTTTCCCTGTGCTGCTGTGACAGGCAAAATTGGTCGAATAAATTTGTGTCTAGTGGAAATTTACAACATTCGTTTTTTATTTGCACTATAAAAACTAACGTGTCCGGCGAATGGCTTTCTCCGTACAGAGTGATGAATATGATTGCAATTAGAAGTTTCTCTCGATGACAGTCCTCAAGAATGACTATAAGCAATTGCGCTTGTGAATAATTTTTAAACACGCCCGAACAATTTTCACTTTGGAAAACGCTTGGAATTGCTTTTCACATTATAAATACAATAGATAAACAAAATTGTTGTTTGTTGCTATGAATAACACAACATCGATGTGCATCCTCCTGCAAATATCAAATTATCGCGCAAAAGGTTTGTGATTAAAAATCACCTTTCGTGTCCCTGGCATCGTTGTCCATATTTGCTAGAAAATTTGCATTACAAAATGCGACTTAGATTGATTGTGATTAAAATTGGGGTTGGTAGCACTGGCATTGCTATCAACAATTTGAAAACTTTATCATGGCAATGATAACTAAGCTATCAGCTAGCGACGTTCACTATACTGAGCATAATTTCAGACAAACATCATCGAAAAAAGTGAAAACATATTCAGGTGACCCTAAAACGTGTATTTTCCTTGAAATCTCTCATTAGATTTTTTTTCAAATACAAATATAAATTCAAATACGAATACTTTCTCTTAAATTGCATATGGAGAAAGGAAAAATGTATAATTTCTCTTACAAACAGTTTGGTTTACCAGATCCAGAAGAAATTATAGATTAAACGGACAGTTTATACATTTTACAGTTGTTTTTAAATTGTTTCTTAAGCTGCGGAAACAGAGATGCCATGTCTTATATCCAAAGCTCAGAATGTTCCAGATTAGATAAGTTCAGCAGTATGTTATACATCTGGTGCTTTAAAAGCTAAAATATACAGGCAGTCCCGGACTTATTGTACTCTGACTTACGATGTTTTACAGTTAACCCTTTCTGGATAATTATGAAATACGTTGGAGAAACTAATCATGTCTCTTCGAAAAATATTAGTCTTCAGAAAAGATATGTAGAATTAATAGTTTCAGATTTTCATAACTCGTAATGATGCCTCTGCCTTGCCCGTATGCATGCATGAAGTGAGCATCTTTTGTCTCTTCTTGAATTTTTATCTCCGAGACTATAACTTGTATTCATATTGTCTTACGGGCTTTTTGTAGTAAATGTCGTCCTCTATTCAAATAATTTTTTTAATCTATACCATACGGATCATATAAGAGCTAGGGAGAGAAAAATATGGTATTTGTTGCTTGATGGATGCTATTTAACAAGATACTAGTTTTAAGTTTATCAAAGTGCTTATATAAAATGGAAGTTCTAGTTGACGTATGCAGTTCAAAATCGCAGTTGGGTGATAAATATTAATAAGAATCTCTCGTACTTAATTTAATTAAAATCCGTCCAGCGGTTTAAGAGATGAAAGTTATGACAGACGGACGAACGAGACGTGCCCATAAGGCATTCTGCTACTACTGCTTCGCTGGTAAAGAACATCTAAAAATACCAGATTATCGAGACCAAAAATGTTATTATAAGTTGTTAAATAGTAGTCGTGGGGCACAAAATGCTGTTGTAAGTTGTTAAATAGTAATCGTGGGGCACAAATTGTTGTTATGAGTTGTTACATTGGGGCACAAAATGTACCTCATTGATAACTCGAAGATTAATTCATTTAAACAACTTACTACTCGTTTTCCAAGAATAGTGCAAGGTCGTTAGTCGGAGACTGCCTGTATCTTAAATGCAACGATGGTGGGAAAAAGAGAATTTGGGCGTTAATGTATCTGTGCTTGCTGTTGATGGTGTGTGATGTTTGTTTGGTGTATTTCCCTTCCCTCTGTTGAAAATGTTTTCAATCCTACTTTCTTTCAGTCTTCTTCCGTGGTGCATGTGTGGCTTGTGTTACGTGCCGTTCGAAGCATGATGTACCTGTGGAACAAGATGTTCACCAAGTGGATTCGGACATTATTATAGTCTGTGTTTAATAATGCCGCAGCTGAAATTTTTAAATGCTCTCGGTGCCTTTTAAACATCGTTTTCATTTGAATTTTCATGACCGCAATGCATTGAGGGTGAAGGAGTTAAGTTTAGGTTTGGTACAGTGCCGTGACATCACCGACTATTCCGACAAATTGTCTAATCTTAACCCTTTCACTGTCATGTTGCTACGTGCAGTATATGCATGAAACGCCAACCCACTATTACTTGAAACTAGCAGAGTCCACAGTTCTGCAACAGGAATTTTTTTATAAACATTAACAAATACACAGAGATTTCAAAGGTGTCCTTTATGGTAATGCGTATAAAACTGTATAAAAAAATTGGGATTTCCTGGAATTTTTATCTCCGAAATTATAAGCTGTAATTATGTGGTCCCACAGTCTTGGTTGTAGCAAATGTTGTCCTCTCTCCGAATAAATTTTTTAATCTATGCCTCACAGATCATATAAGAGCATGGGAAAGAAAAATATGGGTTTTTAATTGTTGTTTGCTGATAGGACTGTCTTAGCAATTGATGTAAATTAAATATGCGATGTTATGCTTGGGATTTTCTTGAATTTTTATCTCTGAAACCATAACTCATATTTATGCGGTCTTGTGGACTTCTTCGTGTTAAATGTTGTCCTCTATTTGAATAAATTTTTTAATTGATACCTTTCAGATCATATAAGAACCTGGTAGAGAAATATATTGTATTTAAGTTTTGCTTGACGTGTGCCATTTAACGAGATTTGTAGCAAGAAAAATCCTGTCGTGCAAGAATAATCATCTAGAATTATATATTATTGTTAACATTATTGTTATATTGATCATATATTATTGATTGGCAGATAGCGATCGGAAGAGAAATTGATGAATATTGTACATTTCTTTGAATATTATTCATACGTTAACTCATACTGGTGAGAGAAACATGGGAGTTAACTTTAGAGGCATTAATAAACACACACATACATGGTAAAATATTCAGTTACTGCTTCGGGAAAAATACTACCAAATGTGTTATTGTGTAGAGCAAAAACCTTAAGGTAAATTTTGTGCTCCAGTAACTGAACAACCCAGGCCTATGTTGTGGGAGCCAGGCACGTTATCCGCTCAGCCATTCTTATTCTTATCAACAATTGGACAATGAATCCTATTATTAAGCTGGTTATAATGTTTTTTGCATATTTTCGATGCTGATTTCTTGAACCCATTCACAAAAACCCCAAGGCACGGGTTTCTTTATTGTCTGTGTAGAACCACATATTCGTGTTTCATCAAAATCCGTGACCCAAAAGTCTTAACCTCTCCTTGTTAGTCTTGCTAAGCTGAGTATATTTTTTTAGGCTTGCAGTATATCAAGACGTATATTTTTTTGCAAAACGTTTCCGAATTATAAATTTTTAAATGTTTTAAACTGCTGCTATTTCTGCTTCAAGATGGCAGATGAAAATGAAAACAGTTTTTCTGGGCTCTTCTACTTTGTGGAAAGAAAATGGCATTTACCGCATTTCTTTACAACATAACGTTCTTGAGATACAGGGCGTGACAGACAGACATTTGGGAAATTATATATATATATATATATATATAGGATCCTTACGCATTCAAATTTCAAATGACGGCATTTTGTGAGGTTTCCTAATTTGTGGAAATAAAATGGCGTTTACCGCATTTTTGTACAACATACAGTTTTTGAGATACAGGGTGTGACAGACAGACACTTGGGAAATTATATATATAGGATCCTTACGCATTCAAATTTCAAATGACGGCATTTTGTGGGGTTACTGAAATTGAGCAAAATTTCATAACGTCGAGTTTTGAGATCCTAAATCGAATTTGCGGAACAAAAATTCTTGCTCGTAAGATCGAAAGCTCGTTAATGTGGAGATTACCGTAGTAATTGGCCACGAAAGGGGCTGTGAAGTACTGTTGGATGTGAAGCAAGGCCTGTAATTTTTTAAATGTAGCACTTTTTTTTAAATTTTACTAACTTTTGCATGATTTTGGGTTTGCATGTCGGAAATATTTTAAGCGTTCTGATTTGTCGATTGCGAATTTTGTCGCTCTCGTGGTTATCTCTTGTTCTTTAATGGATGTTTGTTTGTTTCCTTGCATGACGGTTATTTTTTCGGTGTTTGGTGATTATTTTCTTTCCAGCGTTTTTTTTTAAGATGTGTTACTCTTTTCACTGATGTGGTTTTCTTTTTCTGTTTCCGCCTTGTAGCTGAGAAAGTGGTACCGCCGACCGCAAAGGAACTCTGGGGAGGTAAGTGCTTTTCTTTTACTCTTTGTTTCGTTTGAGATTTTTTTAAACCGTCGAGCGTGATTTAAAAAAAAAAAGTTTTACTTTGGTGATTCAAATCCCACATTACGCAGCTTGTGTTATTTTAATCGAAGCAGAGAGAATGTATTAGAAAGTTAATGGAAGAGGCAGAGACTTTGCGGAATTCCATAATCAAATAAAATAAACAGATATGAGATATTATTTTTATTTCTCCATATACGAAGTATAGAGTATTGTTTGCATGAAGGAAATCAAATTCGAGATTTCAACGGAAATACACGTTTTAAGATCCCCTGAAAATGTTTTGACTATTTTCTCAATGATGTCTGTAGATGTGTCTGTCTGTCCATGTGTCTGTGACCAGAATTTCATGGACACTTTAACTCAAAAACTAATAATTTGATCAGCATTAAATTTCATATTTAGCATTTGTATTATAAAATCAAGAACTGATTAGATTTTAGGTAAAATCGGTTTACCGGAAGTGGATGTTTATTCATGTTGTTTTTTCTGTTTTTCTTTTAATATTTGCTTTAATGTTGGATGAATGTAAAAAAGTATTGGAGTAAAAGTTGTAGGTAATTTATTTGCCTACAACATTTGTTTGAAACATTTTCCCATATAATGCATTGTTGAAGAGATATTTTAAAAACTAAATATTTTAGCTGCTACAACCACACCTGCGACTATTGTGAACACACTACATTCCTTTTTATTTTCTTAATTGTTGTAGCTTCATGACTATATCCAATATCAGAAGGCTATGGGCTGAGTTCATTTTTGTTCTTTTTGGTCTAAATTTTTCTCGCAGTTTCTCAAATATTTATTATTATGTAACCTATTTGGAATTTTTAGAAATATTACATGTACGGAGAAGGTCATGTGGTGGTCACATCCGAATTTTTATTAGTAATCTTTTGATAATTTCCACAAACGATTGCAAAACGACTGGTTTTTTAATAAAAAATACTGTTTCATGTGTTTATTTTATTTGTTTAGAATATATTAGTTTGGGAAGGTTCATCAATCCAACGAGCATAGATATATTGCGATTTTTGGCAGGAACTCAACAAACAAAGGATAAAAGTGGACACTGCACAAGACGACATGTTGCCATACATGCTTGAAGGATTGTTGTGAAAAATTCTATAGTTTCTTGACTCGCCGACTTTTTCCGTAGGAATTATGTTATCCTTGAAATTAATTAAAAATTTAAATAAATAAATAGAAATAAACTCAAACCTTCTGATATTGGATAGAGACACAGAGCTCCAAAAATTAAGAAAAGAAAAAGGAGCGTTACTAAGACGTAACTAAGCATCAATTGTTAACAATAGTCTTCGGTAGGTGGCGTGGTGGTGACAGTGAATAATATAAGATATCTCTTAAACAATGCATTATATGGGAAAATGTATCAAACAAAGGTTGTAGAAAATGAAATATCCTACCACTTTTATTCCAATACATTTTTACGTTTATCAGATATTGAAGCAAATATTTCAAAATAATGGATAAGTGACAAGAGTAAACACCCACTTCCGGTCGACCGATTTTTACCAAAAACTAATCAGATCTTCTGACTTTTATAAAAATGTTAAATATAAAGTTTTGCGTTGACCTGATTAATAGTTTTTGAGTTGGAGGGCCCACAAAAATCTATCACATACACACAGACATCATCAAGAAAATGTTCAAAATGTGTTCAGGCGACCTCAAAACGTGTATTTCCATTGAAATCTCAATGAATTTTTTCATGAAAACAATACTTTCCCCTATATTACTATGTATGGAGAAAGTAAAAATTAAAGAATAATTTAAGATAAACATTCACAAATTTGATAAAACGGCAGATGTTGTCGGTAGATGCGTGTTTTTGTGATCTCATCTCCTGACTTGTTTTTCGAACTTTTCAGTGTCGATGCATCAAGCTCTCCCCTTCATCGGTTTTGGATTTCTGGACAACCTCATCATGATAGTCGCTGTGAGTTGCTTTCTCTCTCTTTTGTTTCTAGACCTTTTGTTTCTCGAGTGTTTTATGGTTTGCAAGATTTGGGATATGTTTTTGTTTTTCATTTCCCTGGGATTACTACGGAATTTTCCTGTAATTGTTTACTTTAACCCTTTATAACCTAATGGCACTTATAGTTACCAAAACTTGAAAAGATTCTACGCAAGATGCTATTCAAATTTTCCTGCCGGTATAGAGCTGTACTAAATGCTGTTAGTTCCAACTTGAGCCAGAAGATGCTACATTTCAATTTTGTTTGAGTTTATACTCTGAAGTAATACTTCTTTATACTCATGCACGCAGCTTGGTTGCCATTATGTGAGAAGAATTCTGTGTTTGTATTTATCTTTGAAACCTATGGTTGTTGATCGAGTATACATTGATTTTATGTTTTTAATTCAACGTATGATGAAATTTCAGTACTGGAATGGTACCTTTTTTTCGTAGGAGCATTTAAAATTGCACATATAAATTATAAAAACAGACATGAAATTCAAAATGTCTAATTTTATAAGGAGAATGGGGGCTATTATTAATAAATTAAAAGTAACACATTGTGAAGTACAAGGAATTTGTGTCGGTAATAATTCACGAGTAAAAAAATTAAATAAAGAGTTGAATTACCATATATGCTTGTCTGCAAGTCGACCTTTGAAGCTTAAAAAAAATCCTGTCAAATCTTGGGGTCACCTTTTTCGATGTAGAAGACCGCCATTTTGAATCAGATGTTCAACTGTTTACCATATTTAGCGGACGTAATTTAGAAGATTTGTAAGATGATAATTTAAAACGGAAATAACTGAGAATTAAAAATTTTCGTTTTTACCCTTTCTGGTCGGAGCGATTTAAATAATGACTGTCACCAGGTTGTCGGCGCTTGGGGAATAGACGCAATAACACATGTATGCATACTTTTTTCGAATTTCATTGGCTTAGGTATAAAATCATAAGAAAACTTCGAGTACAGAAATACTAATTTATTTTTAAATCTTTTAATGCGTGATACCTATGAAAATATTCTCTGGGACACATTGCGGGATTGTTTCGACATGTCTTACAATAAAAGTACATCTCTTTTCTCCCTCCTATTACTGCAAACAATACATAATACACAATAATGCCATTATAATTTCCACGTCCTCTTTTAACAAGATGTTAAAACGTTTTTTTTCTACATGAAGGACCACTTGCTCATCTCATCTCATCCACTTCGACTGTCGAAGATATTTTTAAAATAATATTCTTCGAAAAGTTCCATCAGAATTGTACAGATGGCAGCACCTGCTGGGGACATGCTCAGGATGCCTAGCTAACATGCAGCGATGTATAGTCGACATTCGACTTTCCACAAATGAAAAAAATGTGTTGATAGCATAGGTTGACATACGACCGTGGGATCAAAATGGGAATGTCCATTATATGTCGACATCCGACCGGAAAGGTTTAATACATGAAATAATTTTTCAAAAAATAACTATATACGATCAATAGAAAAATACATAGATGGTCAAAGGAAATTTTTAAAAACATTCAGAATGATATTTTTCTACATTGCCGTTAAAAACTAAAATCCCTCGCCTTCTGCATTCAACTCATAGAAATTGTCAAATTCATCCTCCGGAACAGATGTTAGTATATCGGGCTCATTGTGATCCGCAATAAATGAAGATCGGATGTAGATAACAAGCAAACGAATTAATTGAAAGGTTAAAAATTATACACATATGCAATAAATTAATTTTTTGGCAAAAAAATCGTGGTCAACTTAGACACCAGGTTGTCTTAGAGACTGGCATAAACAGTGATTGTATATGAAAAACAACGCATATATTTCAATAGAAAGAAATAATTTTAAAGCATTATTAAACACTCAGACGCCAGACCTAATAGTAATAACACAGACTCCGTAGCTGGGTCCCAAATGACCCAACCATTTAAGTATTGAATATTAATGTAATACCGTCCTTAGTCCTGGACTAACAGAACTATGAATATGGCCCTTACAGTTTAACAAAATAAAACAAATAATTAATGTTTCATGAATATTTTGTTATTTAACCCAAGGAATTCCACTGTGGATAATATATGTTATTCAAAATTCAAATAATGGTTTAATGTAAATAACTTCATACAGTTAAAATTCAATCATTAAATTATGGACCTCGGAAGAAATATTAGAAAACAGTGAAAGCAAATTCATAAAAGTAATAACATAGGAACGTATATAATTATAACAATGCTATTCTAAATCATCTGATTCGATGCCACATCTTTCACATATTATTTTGACGTCTTTTTCCGAATGACTGAGCTGTCTACCCTGACCCAGGCGGGAATAAAATGTTTGATACAAAGTAAGTTTCTAACAATGTCACTTGAAAATGCCATACAAATGAAGCTTACTTTTTAATGAAGGAATAGCTTAAAACTCAAATTGTAGATAATAATAAAATTATGAGAACAGGATCCTTTGTGCCCCCAAGGTGTGGCATCCTAGTGTTAACATAAAACTTTTGAAAGTAATTACTGTGTATCATTATTTTCCTCTCTAAGTTGACTGTTAAACATGCAGATTTCTGACTGTTTTTCCTGGTAACACTGGTTATTATTTAAATTCCAGGGCGATTACATTGACCTGACATTGGGAACTGTTCTTGGGATAACCACACTGGCAGCTGCTGCGCTCGGCAACACGATATCGGACATAGCGGGCATAGGTTCCGCCTGGTACATAGAAAGCGTGGCCATCAAAGTAGGGGTGAGGCCGCCTCAGCTTACCCCTCAGCAGCTGGAGATGCAACCTTCTAGATGGGCAGCGAATCTGGTATGCTTGAGTTACACTCCAACCATAACCCCAACGACTTCCAAATTGGTTCAGAACAAGAAGTCCAAACCAGGACTAAATGTAGCCTGGTTTCCCAAAGTTGACGTCCTGAATTGATTACTTATATTGACAGGAAATGTTTCGGTATGTGTTAATCATCCCAAGGAATTCTCATACCATAATACCACTTTTAGTTAATAGTTTATCAATGATAGAGAAAAATTGGAAAACAAATTAATGGAACATTATCAGTTTTAACCCTTTCGCTGCTATCAACGCATATATGCGTCGAGGTAGCGCACAGCCGCTACTGCTATCGACGCATATATGCGGGCGGGCAGAGCGATGCCTCGACTGATAACGACGCATATATGCGTTTCAAGCTTTTCCGTTCACTGCTCAAAACGCTTTCAGTCGTATCGATGCTAACGAAGTGCCGTGGATTTTTGTGGTGCTAACAGATGTTTTAAGCACTCTGTAGATGGCGTAGACATATTTTCAAGCTGTTTTTAGTCTTACCTTGGACGATGAAAAAGGCTGCTTCTACTTTGTTTCCCCTGGCTTTTTGCACCTGCATAAAACCTTTTTCGTCCCTTGGCCATCACTTTTCTCACCCCCTATGCCCTAAAAGGCCTAAAACAGACGGAAAAAAGCCAGAAATATCTTCAGTTCTGTGTCAACTTTCATATGTAATACATCCCGTTCTCAAACCAAGTTTTTTTAGTCGCGTTTAGATTCTTTCGTTTTCTTTTGCTATTAATAAAAAGAATCAACAAAAATATGAAAATATCTTTTCGAGATGGTTAATAATCAATATGAATGTAAATGATTGACAAAATGACTTGTAAAATATAAAGACTAAAAGACGAACGAATGAACGTAGACGCGGAGTTGCTAGAGAAAGTATTCAGCACAGGGGTGCCTTCAAGGTCACTGGACTCGGTGCACATGGCTGACGCAGAAGCTTCAAGTTCATTGCAGCGAAAGGGTTAAAATACTAAAATAAATGTCAAAATCTCTATCCGACATTATATTTTGCTTGTATTTTTTTAAATAAACTAATTTAATAAATTTTACTGTTTATATGCTAATATGTATGGATCAACTGTCCATTGCTGAAGGGTAGTCGAGTTGGAAAGAAAATAACCCATTTGTTCACTCGTCTATGTTCAAGCAGAGTTCAGTAATAATCTTCTCCATGGCAACAATCCAATAAAATACGATTTAAAAAGCAAAAACGCTATGTTTTAGTAGAAATTCCAGAAAATACGATCATTTATCAAAATTCTGTGATAATAATTAGATTCTGTATTCTTTTTCCCCTAGAACAGTACAAACCTTGCTCCGATATCACAATTTTAAGGTATTTTAAAGTATTTAAGAAAATATCTCTGCATGATGAATTTGACATTTCCTATGTAAAACAAACGGAAGACTTCCTGGAATCGAACCCAGGACTTCAATCTTTGCCAAATAAAATATAACCCGGAGGTGGGACCCGGCAGCACGAACCTCGTACCAAGTTTCATGAAAATCGGTCCATTGATGCAAAAGTTGTTAGTAGGGGACACATATGGACAGGACCATTTCGTAAGGCTGTTTCCTTTGGAAACCAGTCTAAAAAGTATTTCAAATTGAAACAGGTGATACTGTAAAAATGAATTTTTATAAAGAAGTTATAGATAACTATCACAATTGCCGGTCAAATATGACGGTATGTATGAGTTAAGTCAGTCAGCCCCCGCTATTCGTTGTTCTGCTCGTACGTCAGTTCCTAAGCGACAACATTGTCTCAATCGAAGAAAGATTTGAAGTTTTCCCGGCCAATGAATATGAGAAATTTTTCTCGGGTTACTGCCCGGGTCATGTCGTCATCCATTCGGCGTTTGTCTTCGACGCCATCTTCAGGGTTACTGATGATGCCCATGTAGGTTTTAGTCCGGGTTTATATACTCTCGTCTCGCCTGTTGCTCCAAGCTCATTGGTGGAGGCGAGTGGCCATTCCGGGAGATCACGGGATCCCAAGCTTTGCTCAGGGGGAAACCCATTTCCCTGTTCAGATTTTTTGGGTTGAGCCGAGCCTCAATTGCCGGCCGGCATCATCAGTAACCCTGAAGATGGCGTCAAAGTCAGACGCCGAAACGTTGGTCTTGGATGACGACATGACCCGAGAAAAATTTCTCACTGTCTCGATCTTTCATCTTTGCGATTCGCTTATTGGACACATTGAAATTTTTGTTGTTCTGCTCATATCTATATTCCTTATTTGCAACATTTATTCATTATTCCGTCCTCATGATCTGCTTATTACGCACATTGCAATTATTGCTAATCTCTTTGTGAATAAGGTCACTCGTCGGGGCCAATTTGTTTAAACCTGCTCAGGGAACTACCGTATTAGCCCGAATATAATGCGACCCCGAATATAGTGCGATCCCAAGTATTTTGAAAGGAATTTTAGAAAAAGACGAAAAACATTTAATTTTCTCTATTTTGCACATTTAAATTGCCTGTAAACTCAAGAATTATGTACTAAAGGGGGGTAATGTGATGCCACGTTTAGACGGTCCTCGTTTTCTAACGCTCGAGTGTCGCGTCCCTGCGCGAAGTTGTGCCGGTGCTGTGGTCGCTGCAATTTGACCTTGATCCATTTTCAAGTCTCCTCAGACCCATACCGAGTATATTTGTACAATGTAACATCGTAACATGAACGTCCAATTCACTTACAATGTAGCAATTATAAAAATATTCGCTGAAACACGCGTCATGAAACACGCCGATACGCAGTTATTTTTTAAAGATACAAGTATTCGAATATAGTACGAATGCGACTTTCAAAGGTACACATTTAGGAAAAAAACATCGCACTATATTCGGGTCAATATGGTATTGTTGTGTGTATAATACGTATGTATAGCACCTTTTCGAACTTTGCGTGCTTGCGGTTCGCGAATTTGGACTTCGCGACGACATTTTTTATGACCATTGTTTGTGTTTCACGCATATTACTTGCATTTCGCGCCATGCATTCACGATGCCAACAAGCGTGACCTCCCTCTACTTTTTTATTTCCAAGTTCATTTTAAACTTTATCACCCTAGAAATGGACATTATTATTATATTATATTTATAATCCTTATTTTCAACAGTATTCAAAGTAAACAAACGTGATAACCATTGACTTAAATCTTTTGTAGCTTAGTTTAAAACCGACTGCCAACAATCGGAGTTGCTGGCATCTAGTGGTCAAATTATAAATTACTGGCTAATGGAAAAAGCATCCTGCGCATTTAGTTTTTCACAACTTTTACGAGTGTGAAATAGAAAATATTCGTTCTTCGCGTATGAGGTTGCTGTTTTTCGACCGAAATATTTAATGATTTAACGCTATTATCTTTGTATTTTGAATGTCATTTAAGGGAATGTTATTTTGTTAGGTTTTCATTGTTTATTACGAGTTTTTAATGTAAATCTAAGAATTGCTGTCATCTTCTAATGTAAGATTTTCTGCCGTGTATTTGAACGCGATTACTAAAAGAAATGTTATAACTTGATTGCGCTAGGTTTTGATTTTTTACTTTCTCCATATGCGAAGTATAGAGAAAGTATTGTTTTCATGAAAAAAATCAAATTCGAGATTTCAACAAAAATGCATGTTTTAAGGTTCCCTGAACACGTTTGGACTATTTTCTCGATGATGTCTGTGTGTCTGTCCTTCAGTCAGTCTGTCTGTCTGTATGTGATAGATTTTTATGGGCGCTCTAACTCAATAACTATTAATCAGGTCAGCGCAAAATTTTATATTTAACATTTTCATAAAAGTTAGAAGATCTGATTAGTTTTCGGTAAAAATCGGTCGACCGGAAGTGGATGTTTACTCTTGTCACTTATCCGTTATTTTGAAATATTTGCTTTAGTATTTGATAAATGTAAAAATGTATTGGAATAAAAGTTGTAGGAAATCTCATTTTCTACAACCTTTGTTTGATACATTTTTCCTTATAATGCATTGTTTAAGAGATATCTTATATTTTTAGCTGCCACCACCACGCCACCTACCGAAGACTATTGTTAACAATTGACGCTTAGTTACGTCTTAGTAACGCTCCTTTTTTCTTTTCTTAATTGTCAACCGGAAGTAAATATTGACAACGATCCCAGAGCTAACAACATGTAATTTGCAATATAAATACGGAGAAAGTCATGTGTTGCCCACAACAGTTTATTTGTTATGCATTTCTAATGTAATTAGTAAAAGAAATGTAACCACTTTTTAATGCTAATGGAAAAATCTCGTCTTTGATAAGGTACGTACGGTAATAACGTCTGTGTTCTGTTCATCCGACAGGGTCGAGCGCTGGGCGTGACCCTGGGATGTCTCCTGGGCATGATACCGTTATGGTTCCTTCCCACACCCGCAAAGGACCTCGCCAAGAAGCGCAAGGCCAGCGAAGCGGCAGCCGCGGAAGACGCCGCAAATAAGGACCAGCACACGGCCGTTTTGCCCACGTAAACAACCCGACGTGCGAAAACGCCCTTCGCGGGAGACGATGGAACTTTGACGGCCCTCTCAGACCGCGGACGATGTCGTTCCCGTTTCTTCGGCAGGAATCATAAATGGAAACCCGAAATTATAGTCGACATTCGGATTAAAAAAAAATTAGTCGTTTTTTTTTTAACGGTTACATTGTAAATCAGAGATGATATGTTCTGTCTTATAATAGGTGACTTATTATTATTAATATTATTGTTGACCGAGAAGATCGCGGTGCGTTCTGACGACATGAGAGATGCGGCCGAAGCCGCAATAGGATTCATTTGTTTTTTTTTTATAAACTCTCTTGTTCTCGGAACTTGTTCGATGGTGCTTTGTATAAGAAACGCTTTTTGTTTATTGTTGTATGTTTGCGGAGTGAGGGAGAGAAACTAAAACGGCATCTGTTGTTAAGGGATTGGTATTATTCACAATCTCTATATTTTTTTGCAACACTTTTTAGGAAAATTGACAGACTTTTTCAGTTGACTGTTATTAAGTGTTTTTTAGTTATAACAGGCATAAATACTTTTTAACTCGCTGAAATTTGATATATATAGATATATATATATATAAAGAACTTTGATTTGTTTGCTTCTTTGTGTTCGTTGTTGTAAACTTCATGAATTTGTTTAAACTACATTGTGAGTCCCACCTCCTATACATTGGCGTTGCTTTCCTTAAAACTGCGAGTTATAGCGACGTTCAGGGGATCCTTTAATATTGCGAGGGTTACGTTCTGTGAATGTACAGCATATCACCAAAATTCTAAACTACATATAACCTTACCTGATTAACGGGATTAGGATCATGGATTTAGGGAGAATGTAGTGAAAGATAGATGGCAACTTTATATCCGCAGATCTTGACGTATTTTTATGCAGTTTTCATTTGTTTTTTCTGAGACGATTTTATTTTTTATTCATGTTTTTTATGGTAGATGTTATGAGTGCATCGGGCAACATGCCTCAACGCACGTAGCGACACGCTGTCACAGTTACATTTAGGGTCTAAGTGATATCTGGTGCCCTAAGTAAGGAATCGACAAAATTTAATTAGATAAAATAACAAAGCACTGAAACGTTATGAATTTTTATGTTGATATTTTCACATCGCATTTCAGAACATCAGAATGGCAAAAATCTATAAAAATCACAAATATATTTGCAAAGTCACTTTTCAATTGGAAAGTCGCCTATGCTTCTTTCTTCTAAAGCAAGTTACATTGCCGCCTCAAGGTTTTGATCAGCGAGTTTTGTTTCGAAGCTCGTTTTTTTAATGAAATGTGATTTTGCTGGTGGCTGCAGTAAAATTCTCTGGTGAGAATTCCTGTGCCAGTGTGTCATGGCACAGAGGAAATCAATTTTCTATATCAGGGATCTCAAGCTCACATTGGTGCATGGGCCACATTAGGGTACCATACCTAATCCATGGGCCACATTAGGGCACCATACCTAATCCACAGGCCACATTAGGGCACCATGCCTAATTCACGGGCTGCATTAAGGCACCATACCTACCGTATTTAATCAATTGTAAGCCGACCCCACTTTTCACGAGACCATGCAAGGAAAAAAAAATTATTTTAAAGTGATTAGGCAGCAAATCTCAAAATTCCACAAGTATGAATGCCTCTGATTTTCAATTCATAATTAAATAAAGAATATTAACTGATATTACGGCAACATAAAATACGCTTGATTCACTTATTCATAACAATTTCTAAGAAAAAAGTAATTTGACCGAGTTATCCTCCGGGAAATTGATCTGTGAACAAAAATAGCCTCGTAAATCATATGCGCCATTGTGCTGCAAGATTAGATGTTTCTTCTTAAAGTTCGCAGAATCATGTGTTCATCCCATAATGAACATTGTGTCCATATCTAGCTTCTTAACAATACAAGCGCTTTTTTTACGACTTTGAGGCACCACGTACTATTTAGGTAATTTATTTCTTCTTAGATGTTCAGTCATTTTGATTCTTTTTTGCTTACATTTAAAGTAGATAGTTTGCTTCTCGCGTTATAATGTAAATACAGGCAAATTCTTTTACATCGTTTTTTTACTCCGATTCTAAGCCGAATGGCGATTTCTGAAATGGTAAAAAGGTGCAAAAAGGTCGGCTTACAATAGATTAAATATGGTAATCCACGAGCCGCATTAAGACACCATACCTAATCCGCAGGCCACATTATGGCACCATACCTAATCCGCAGGCCACATTATGGCACCATACCTAATCCACAGGCCATATTATGGCACCATACCTAATCCACAGGCCACATTATGGCACCATATCTAATCCACGGGCCTCATTTCATACTTTAACGTTACTCACACCTTGAGTATTCTTTGTAAACTCACTCTCCCCTTCCACAAGGGGGGGGGGGGGAAATTACCCCAATCTTATGCAGCCTTAATTCCATTCCTTATAAAAATATTACATTCGGCATCGAGATTTGTCATTCGAACATGCAAAGAAAACACACTGGCAGCAGGATGAACATTCTTTCGTGCCCCAAGTGCACAAGATGTTTATAAATAGGAATGAGCAATAAACCGCAGGTATTTTAAAAGCGCTGGTTTAATAAACTTCTTAAACCTCTTAAATTATTTATGAACATTTGCGTGAAATGCTTTCTAAGAAATACATTTGAGTTTGCACCATTTGGCATATAATAACTTTGTGTATGCAAGACGCGGGACACAAGTTTGGGACTCCTGTTCTAGGTCGATTTATCATGCGTATGCCCTGAAAAAGGCCAAAAATACCCCCACAATAACAAAATTGGTAAGCTAAAGCTAAAACTGCAATGTTCAAGGGTCTCCTGTATAGCAAAACTTATTTTCCCATAAATGAAAATAGAAGCTATGTTACTGGCGGACATTTTGCGTCAAATTTGTACCATTTTTACCCCGAATAATTCAATATAATACATGGCATTAAGCCTCGTCCAGATCTAGCGAACAAGTGCGAACGAGCATTCCCATATGTTTGTCATTCTCCTGCGTCTGTTTGTGCTCAGTGTGCATCCATTTGTGTTCCGAGTAGTGAGCAGATGAAAGCACGACAGAAGGTAGAAGTTTTTCAGCATTGCCAGTCCTATTGCCATGCGCAAGGGAACAACTTGACCGCGTCCAAACCTTTCAAGGAGTGACGTACTTGATGTACAGACATCCATTGGGACAGCGTCCGCATGTGTTCGTCACTGCTCGGGGATTCGTCCACGATTAGCGGACGACCGTCGCCTCTGCTTGTTAACTGTTGCTGGGTCTCGGTGTGGCTTAGGAGACATGCTGTCAAAAACAAGTTAATGAAATGAAATGAACTACACTAATACGTACAATGGCAGTCGCCGGGTACGATTTTTGCAGTTGGAACTACTGCATAAGACTGCGACCGAACAGAGGATAATTCGTTAGCAAACGAAATGAAATTAAAAACAAATTTTACCGTGTATGCTTGTCTACAAGTCGACCTTTGAAGCTTAAGAAAATCTTGTAAAATCTCGGACTCGCCTTGCAGACCGGGCGTAAAAATGTGACCCATGTACTCCAGCGTATTTTTCGATGTAGACGACCGCCATTTTTGAATCAGCTGTTCAACTGTTTACCGTTTATTTAGCAGACGTTATTTGGAAGATTTGTAAAATGATAATTTAAAACGGAAATAACTGGGAATTAAAAATTTTTGTTTTAACGCGTGAAATGATTTTACAAAAAATAATGACATGCGATCGATAGAAAATGGCGAAAGGAAATTTTTAAAACGTTCAAGAATGGTGTTATTCTACGTTGCGGTTTAAAAACCATCAAATCCCTCACCTTCTGCATCAGAATCACAGAAATTTTCAAATTCACCCTCTGGAACAGGCAATGCGATATTGGAATCGTTATAGTCCGCAATAAATGAAGATCACGTAGATATCAAACAGACGATTGACATCTTCCAATACATAATTAATCAGAACGTTAACAATTATTATTTTTTCATGACCGCTTTACTGATTATAGGATTTATTGAGTGAAAAAGTGACTTCACCCTTTTGCTGCCCTGGACTCTAAGCTTCTGCGTCAGCCGTGAGTGCAGAGTTCAGTGACCTTGAAGCACCCCTGTGCTGAATACTTTCCCTAGGAGCTCCGTGTCTACGTTCATTCGTTCGTCTTTTAGTCTCTTTATATTTTAAAAGTCATTTTGTCAATCATTTACATTCGTATTGATTATTAACCATCTCGAAAAAATATTTTCATCTTTTTTGTTGATTCTTTTTATTAATATCAAAAGAAAACGAAAGAATCTAAACGCGGCTAAAAAAAACTTGGTTTGAGAACGGGATGTATTACGTACGAAAGTTGACACAGAACTGAAGATATTTCTGGCTTTTTTCCATCTGTTTTAGGCCTTTTAGGGCATAGGGGGTGAGAAAAGTGATGGCCAAAGGACGAAAAAGGTTTTATGTGGGTGCAAAAAGCCAGGGGAAAAGAAGTAGAAGCACCCCTTTTCATCATCCAAGGTTAGACTAAAAACAGCTTGAAAATATGTCTGTGCCTTCTACAGAGTGCTTAAAACATCTGTTAGTACCACAAAAATCCACGGCACTTCGTTAGCATCGATACGACTGAATGCGTTTTGAGCTGCGAACGAAAAAGCTTGAAACGCATAAATGCGTCATTAGCAGTCAAGGCACCGCTCTGCCCGCCTGCATATATGCGTCGATAGCAGTAGCGGCTGTGCGCTACCTCGACGCATATATGCGTCAATAGCAGCGAAAGGGTTAAACAGCGAACATATGGCAAAAATCAATTTTTAGTAAAAAAATTCGTGGTCGACTTAGAGACCGGCATATACGGTAATCAAATTACATAAATACTAACAAATGTGAAATTAAAAATAATACTATCGGGATTTAAAATTATAGCAACAATTTACATGTATTGCAATCTGAATTTCATGAATTTTTTCTTTAGCTCTTCAAAAACTGTACGGACATGAAGTGACGCTACTTTTCACGAAACACGTTCCGTAATTCATTGACGAAATGTTCGAAATGATGCATAACGTGGCGACGTATAATGGGGAGTTACCGTGTATGTGTGTGGGTTTGCGTACAATGTGGTCATAATCAATTGGAATAATTTGGTGGTCGGGCGGTTCGAAACTCGCGACTTTCATGTCCGGTCGGCGTAATACATACGGACGGTCACTTTTAACCCCTCCGTTCAGGCGGCTAATTGATATGGAGTCATTGATGTGGCAGGGCCTGTCAGACCCAACTCTTTGTTTAATAATTATCAGCCGTGAAAGTTTTCATATAATGAGTAGTATTTGAGTTTAATGAAAGAATTAGAGAAATATATAAAATTATTGAGAACGTTGATTTATACAAATTGTATACATTAAATTGTTACACAAGAGTGCTATTTTAGGGCGAACCCGATGAGAAGCAAATTCTTTTTTAATTCACTTTCTTCAATATTACTAGTCGCTTGCGAACATTTTCAGCACACGGGTACAGTGTAAAAGAACCAAAAGTTTATATTAACAACAGCACAAAAAAGGCCCGGTTAGGGTGGCAGGTTCTGTGAAGTCTAAGGAGCATAAAACACGTTCAAACTTAGTCAGATTCTGGCTCAAAATGGAAGAAATGGCTGCTATCGTACTCGACTGGAGTGTTTAGGAAGCAACTCAAGCACACGGACAATAGACTTCTGTCATCTATTGTATATCCAAATTACTAATACAGCTGGGCCTCTCAGACCCCACCGCACTAACCGAGGGTTACAAGACTGAAATAACCCTTGAATAACTAATGCAGCATAATACACACTATAAATACCCGCATATAATGCGCATTTTTTTTTCGAAATATTTGAGTTAAAAATTAGGCTGCGTGTTATACGAGGGTACATAATCTTCCTATTTTCATTTGATCCCATATTTCCATAATTTCGGCACAGTAATTACTGCCCCGGTATCCTCATATTTTTATTGGCGACTTACGAAAAGTAAGATAGATAATAGTTAAAATTTATTAATTAATTCTACAACCATTCATTAATTAGATATAAAAGGAATGAATTCAGTATTTATTCATTTTAAAAGCCAAGAAATTCTTCGTCACTGGACCATTCTTCTTCGATGTTGTTATCGGAATCGGCATCTTACGCATGACGTCACCCTACACCTGCGCCCGGCCTGGTGGTGAGGTACTGGTACTACTTACAATTAGAAACAATTGCAGCTGGGAGTTGATGCTTCTTGTAGAATTAATAAAGTTATCATTCCCTACCTTTCTCCCAGTGCGAGTATATAGAAAAATAATAGATTACGAGGCTGAAAACCCTCCGCGTTATACGAGGGTGTGCACTATACGCGGGTATTTACGGTAGTATAAGTTATATTAGTGAATCAGTAACCAAAATCTGACATAAGTAACCATTGCAAAATGTAGGAAATATAAGATGTACCGAACTCTGCTGTACTGCATGCACTTACGGAATGTTGTGGACAATGAACCATGATGTATAACAGGGGTGCTCACTATTTTTGGGTATAAGATCTGCTTTTCGTACGCTTACCCAGCCATGCTGTTTTTTCCACAAGAAATTATATACACAAAAAGAACTTTTAATAAACGTTAATTGAACAAAAAATCAAATTGACATTTTTAATGGCATACCATTAGTAATTTGTAACTACATTTGACCCATTTGATTTTTTGTTTGGCACTTGCCTCAAGCCGGCTCTGGAGGCTAGGAATCTATAGTACTAGTTTTGCAATGGAAGGCTTTAATTTTTTCTTATATATATATCTTTTTAAATATTTTTTCAGGAATTTTTATTTTTATATTGTAAATGAATTATTTATTACTTTGCTCAAGGTTGACGAAAAATGGCTCAGTGATCGACTGTATGGGCACCCCTGGTGTATCAGATAGAAAAAGCTCTTGCGATGACAAATATCCAAATTAATTTAAATTGGTCTCCACGAGGTAGTTCAAATCTTTGTATATTCGAAACTTTGTGACCACTGTAGATGTATTTATGATTTATGTGTATATTCATACAGGGTGATCAAAAAATCATGCAGCTCGTTAGAGACGTAGCTTCTATAGACTAAAAAACATCAAATCAAAATAAAAAAATAAAAATTACGAGTGAAAGAAAGCCTTCTCAATGATTCGCATGGAGGTCGTAAGAAATTCATACGGACGTCTTCATCGGGTTTATTGATTTAATGTTTAAAGTTGGTCGGACTGCTTTGTATCTTTAACACTGCCTGTCTCTTGGAAACATTTAATGGGATGACATAATGTTGATTAATCCAGAGCTGGAGATACCTAAAATTATTACCTAAATACACTTTTGAAAACTAGGAAAAATCAAAACGTTAAATAATGTTTAACACTCATGAAAATGACATCCTCTTGCTTTGAATGTTCTATAACAATTGACACAAGGAAAAGGAGAGAAATACGTGAACTGATTACGTGCTGCGGACTTCATTGCTTCAAACACTGCTTTACTAATGTCTGATGTTTAAATTTTTAATACCTTGAGCTCAATAGGAAGAAAAAGTCAACTTCGTAGTTCGCGTGACTTTTTGATGACACACACACAAACCCACATATAAATCCAGGTTGCCACTAAAAATTGCATAGCAACGACGTTGTTTTTTCTGTTGTTGTTTCCAATGCATTGGACAACTTTTGTACAGTGTGTATATGTGATTTATTCTTACATAATCCCGATTCTAAATCTCACCATGTTGGAATCTACTCTGATGTCTGGACCAGACTTGTCCAGACCTGTGTATTTCTACGAGTGCGTGTGTATATTATATATATAGGTTCACATATGTGAACGGTTTCACAGCATTGTTGCTCGTCATCTAAAAGATGCAGATATTAAAACTAAGCACAGTTTAGTGGGCTATATGATTAGGGTTGCCAGATCTGAAATTGAAAAACGAGGAGAAAATAGGAAAAATGCGGTCATTTTCGGTTTTCAAAACGAGGACATTTTTTAGATTAAATTTGGTATTCCAAAATTAGTTTTGCAAAAAGGATTTTTATTAATATAATACACATATTATACCCGGTAGTCGGAACGGAACCCCTTCATAAGTGGAGGGCATCTGTACTAATTATTATGTCACATTGTTAAAAAATTAAAAAACGAGGACGAAAGCGTAAAATCCCCGAGGACGCCCCTAAAACTAGAACATGTCCTCGGAAACGGGGACGTCTGCTAACCCTATATATGATCAAGTGTTTGCAGCATACGTATTACATATGTTCAACGAGCGTTGTGGTTGATACCTGTAGTTGATTTCAGTGGATAGGTTGCTAATCACGTCGGGAGTGAATGAAGCCAATGCAGATCAAATCCTGTCATCGAGTTCTGGCAAACTGATATTTGATGAGTGTTATGCACTGTATAATAAACATTTTTAAGACAAAACAATCAACAGGTTAATACTTACAATGCTAAATCTAAAGATTGCTTACCTTAATTCTTCTTTCGGTAGATTTAATTTATGTCCGGGTTACAATGTCAATTTCGAAATATCAATATATTAACCCTTTTAGTGCAATGCAAATTTCGGTGGGTATAGCCAGAATTGCCGTGGGTAATTTGTGAACTTTGTATTACCTTAGGAATACTATCACAGTGAAATTATTTCTTAAGATAATAAGCTAATTTTTTCAGGAATTGTAAAAAATAGTACATTCTTCATAATTACGTAATTTTTAGCTAAATAAAATATTAAATTATTTAATAACAATAAAAAGTTATTGCATATTTTGGTATATGCCAGAGATGATATATCGGCCCGTGGTACTCTCCGCCCGAGAAGCAAATGCCGATATATTGGCCCGTGGCACTAAGAGGGTTAATGTCGTAAGTCTGGGTTTGTCCTAAGTTGGGAATGGCGTGTAGTTCATAGATTTTCAGCTAGGTGACAACGTTAGAAAAATTCAAAACTATGAAATGGTGTGTCAGTAATGATAATGCAGTTCACATCTCATAAATGCCATGTATACATAAATGTGTTATATATGCACACCCTCAAACATATATAAACTGCATACTTGTGAAGATAACGCAGCTGTTTTTCGACGCTCTGCAATTTGTCTTCGGTGTTTTCTTGCATATCTCTTTCCAAACAACTTCGTTGACATAACTTTGTACATGCCCCACCTTCACTTGTTTCAGTTGAATACATACTAAGGGCTTTGCCCTACACTACATGTAATACATGCATTCTAAAAGGACTGTGCATTCACCCAATTGTGGGCCAACGATTGATTTATGGCAAAAGGCACAGAAGTCGTGGGATGGTTGTCAATTTACGATGACACCCGATTGATTGTTGCAGTCCACTTGCTATGATATACATTATACCCCTTGATAGCTACCAGTTCCTCCGATAATATCGCAGCTTTTCATACCCTCATTAAACGTTCGGTATTTGTCGACTATATTTATCGCCAATATATCCTGGCGTTTCAGTATTGAACAGTGACATACTACAAACTTTCGGCTCCCACGAAAAAATAATTTTTGGGCCCCTTCATAATTCATTTCTAGGTTCTATTATAGTATAGTATGTAACGGATGTGTTGTTAGGTAAACGTAAACGATTCCCCGCAACATATTCTCTAAAGACAAATGTCTACATTCACCTAAAAATACCGTATTGACCCGAATAATGTTTTTTTCCTCAATATGTACCTTTGAAAGTCGCATTAACACTATATTCGAGTAATTGTTGCATTCGTACTATATTCGAATACTTGTATCTTTAAAAAATAACTGCATATTGGCGCATTTCATGACGCGTGTTTCAGCACATATGTTTATAATTGCTACATTGTAAGTGAATTGGACGTTCATGTTATGATGCTACATTGTACAGATATACTCGGTAGGGGTCTGAGGAGACTTGAAAATAGATCAAAGTCAAATTGCAGCAACCACAGCACCGGCACAACTTCACGCAGGATCGCGACACTCAAGCATTAGAAAACGAGGACCGTCTAAACGTGGCGTCACATTACCCCCCTTTAGTACATAATTCATGAGTTTACAGGTAATTCAAATGTGCAAAATAGAGAAAATTAAATGTTTTTTCATCTTTTTCTAAAATTCCTTTCAAAATACTTGGGGTCGCACTATATTCGGGGTCGCATTATATTCGGGCTAATGCGGTATACGTTGACCATAACATATATCCAATTTAAATTTTGATTTTATTAATTTATGGCCAAGAAATGAAAAAGCATAAGAATTGTTTGCTGTAGTGTTGTCATGATACCACTGGCAGTTTAGTATTTTACAGGAGTCGGGGGATTTTACAAGAATCAACTTTTTACCAATTGCAAAAACGTTTGCATACCCAAATAATACTCAAGGTTCTGATCTGTGAAGTACCAAAAAGTATACCTAAACGAGGATAACTAGAAAGGTTATGAGATAACAGATTAATTAACAATGGTATCTTAATTTCAATTATTGTGTTTTTCCATGTTTTTTTTAAATCCACTTTATGTGGTCGGTTTGCCCATTTGTCTGATGTGCTGTATCCTGAATATAAGCTGCTAGAGACTTTGTTTTTCCGCCAATTTATCCAGTATTGTCTTGTTATAGCATTACTTCAGGCTAATCATACCAGTGTGCATAAATTTTAACATGCTCTATTTAAAAATTTTTTTTTAAACCTCCATTTACCATCTACTTAAGTCGTTTCAAACTACCCACCTTCACATTCTATAAAATGTTATCTCCTCTTGAACCAACTCTGTCCTGAAAAGTCTGCCTAAGGCATTCAAGTTACTGCGTTGAATTTACCTAGGTAAAATCGTACGAAATCATTGCACAAAAGCGTGTTCTTTCGAATTCCTTGATGATTAAAGTGTAGCAGCTCAGCAACAGGTTTAAACTCGCATTGCTTATGTCACAAGGAACGGTGAACTGTTTGGAGTGCTTTAACGGGAATGACTGTTGTTACGAAGCTGTGCCTCCAGTTCAGCTCTTAGTCTCAAAACTTTTCTAGTTTGCCGCGTGTTATCCCTTCATCACCACAGACAAAAATTCCAATAAATTACATGATATTGTTATTTTATAAGTTATAATTGAAAGATAAATTTTCAATTAGGTAGGTACTTTCCAGTCTTTAATTCTTTCTTCTTAGTAATAAAATTAATTATTTTTTATTTTTTCAACGTTACTTTTTAATGCGTTTAAAAAATCCACTTCCATTAGTAGATAATGTAACTTATACACATATAGATGGACCCACAAGACCTCGAAATCTATCCTACCCCATCCCTGTGCTCTCGGTATCATAGTTCTGCTACTGATATTGAAATTACACTCAGTATTTGCGAATTCTTTCAATTTTTACCACAGTTAAACCCCATTAATGCAAACTCGGTTAATACAAAATGCTTGTTTGTATGTAGCATAATTCAATTCCCTGGGAAAATCTAAATGTATATTCCTTGTTACGACAAACTCATTTTTACCAGCCTTTTTAGTACAAATAATGAAACTTGATGTTTGTACTTATGAGGTTTTAGTGTGTATTTCTCT
Source organism: Tanypteryx hageni (assembly GCA_028673005.1). Classification (NCBI taxonomy): domain Eukaryota; kingdom Metazoa; phylum Arthropoda; class Insecta; order Odonata; family Petaluridae; genus Tanypteryx; species Tanypteryx hageni. The sequence goes on along the minus strand of CM054119.1, from coordinate 18,187,519 downwards.
AAAAAGCTTTGATCAAACAACCAATATTGTAGTTGCGTGAGGTTGTATTGAGCATAATAGAATTCTCAATTTCTCAAAAGTATCTCTTGTAATGCTCTTGTACTTTTATGGAAAATGGAGGCCGAGCAAATGAAGATAATTCTCCAGTTTCTATGGTGATGTCGTCTTCTGTCATAACAGTGCCGACATTGTTTATGCTACACTATGTAAACCTACAAAAAAGAGCTTATATAACGTCAAGGAACTGATAAAAAGAGTTTTTCCACACCTTGAAGTTGCACTAAAATGTAAATGATCAATTCTGAATGCATGTAACCTTCTCATTCAGGGATTTTGGAGATCTTTTGTTGGAAAAAACTCCTATTAATAGCACGTTTAAATACGATAATCACGAAAAATGCAAAAAAAATTGTTCTCGAAGGATGTAAGTCAGGCATGTCAGGCTCGAAGAGACACCAGGGCCACGTAAAAGCGATGGATGTTATAAAAGGGCTGCGTTAGGATTGCAGAAGTGTAACGAGGGCCAGAGTTGTAAAATTTTTAACTTTATCCAGAAGATTAAAGGTTCTGTTCCGCCACATAAAAACAATAATTTGAAAAACGCGTTCTGTCGTGCCTCTGCGATTATGAAAAACTGTCATCTCCTACTTCGCAAAAAAGAAGCTCTGTATTTATCCAAGTACCACCCACTCCTTTTTTTCAAACTTGAGAAAATCAGGGTGCGTGTCTTATTCGAGGATTTCATATCAGAAAAAATCTTGCTGTATGGTATGGTACTAAATGCGACGATACAGATGAAGATGTATTTTTCATTAAATCAAATTATCACTGAACGAATTGCACTATTTCATCTATTTTTTATTATTTATTTTTTATTTTAGTTACGATAAACCTTGCGTAGGTATATGCGCATGAATCGCGCCTTCCGGCCCGCTGCAGATACCTCTGCACTACGTGCTTTGCATTCAGCCTTGCTAGTTCCGATAAAACTTATGTCGTTGAGTATTCATCGTTGTCGTATATTTTAACACAAATGCTTTGAGAATAATTGTAATAATTTACGATATAATCATTTATAATTTCAAGCTGTGATCGAATAGTCAAGTTGCTATGACATCAAGTTACGCGAAATAGAACACAACACTATGTAATGTACCTATCTGTATGCGCATGGAATAAGTACACCATATTATACGTATTACAAACAAGCTTTATGCCTTGTGAGGGAGGATTTTTTACCGTGAGAACATATCTTGTATCATATAATGGAAGCTAATGGGATATTACGACTCGATTTATGAAACGGGTGCTACTCGGATAAATACGGTATTAATACAAATTCTCAAATAATTTAGTAAAGACAAAAGAAATCACCATTCGGGCCGCAGTAATGCATAGTAAGGGCCGCATGATGCCTGCGGGCCACCTGTTTGACATGCCTGACGTAAATATCTCTGTCTTCGTTCAATGACAACACACTTCCTTTCAAATCGGATGCATAAAAGGATTCCAAACTCAAAAATCATCGTTTTGTTCATTTGTAGTTATTCTACCTTTTGGTAGGTTTCTTACACACCAAATTCAATCTGTGCGATTCTAAGCCTTTCCTTTTCAAGTTCTCAGTTCCCTGTTTTAGCGCATTTAATATACCTTATGTCTTTGCCCCTTTTCTAACATTCTTCCTTCTCTGATTTCTTTCACTAAACCAATGGTTCTTAACTGCTTTCTTGGCAATTTTTTTTTACAATATAATCAAAAAAAGTCATTTTTAAATTTGTTTCAGAAAGATCACAGGGAGACAATTAAGGAAATGCACTCATTTGTTAATAATAAGTTTTATCAACAATTTTATCGAAATTTAAAATATGCATATTATTTTTTTTAATGAAGGATTTGACATCAATTCTTATTTTTAAACTAACGTTTCTTTATATATATATAGGTTATGCAAGAAACATTTCCATCCAAACCCGTATTATTATTTTTATTTGTCCCCGTCTCCGTACACAATTCTAAGTGAAAAACATACCCCCGATGTTCCGTCTGCTGTTCCCCACCACTTGAGTCCCCTTGTGAAGAAATAAATCTTAACCGAAACCCTCGCCTTGTTTTCTTTTGGTCGCCATTGTCAAATATAAAAAGGGTAAAGTTAAAAAAATGGAAAACAAACTTCATAAGAAAAAAAACATGTAACCTTACGTCTTTGCCCTTTTCTTAACATTCTGCCTTCTTTCACTGAACCGTTTCCTTTCAAGTTTTAACTCGTTTATTTCTTCCGTACCTTATTACTCTAATTAAGATTCTCTCTCTTTCCCTAATGTATTCAAAACTTATTCGCTTTCCTCTCCATCCAACTGATTTTCTCTAGTCCACACCATACCCATATCACAAACATTTATGCATCATTTTTCAATATAAAATTAATGATCGGTAAGTTATAGCTCCGATTATATTAATCTTTTAACAAAATGTCAATTTTTCACTGCTTCAAGGCCGGCCGTAAATTAAGAGGTGGCATTTGAGACTGAGCCCCACACGATTGTTCTCGTAACCGTCTATCGCTCCGTAATGCCTTTCTATATAAATATGTTTAAGCAGGACTGGTGTGATAGGGTATGATATGCATAGGGCCAAACTTTGCTTGGACCATAACCTATCATCGTTGATAACTGTCGCAGTATATTTGTACACATTGATACAGATAAATGAGCTGCGTTAAGGGGTCAGATACGAATACGAAAATCAGTATCTGATGGCCACAAACTAACTTCTCTGCTGTTAAGAGCAATTATGTGACGTAAATTTTTACATTTTCCAATTGCCGAGCTTTGTCACGGGGGAAAATTGGAAGCATCCAGCTTCGGACGTTCTGAAATGTTTTGAGCGACGGGAAAATTCAGATTCGGACATTCCGAGATGTTTTGAATGGCAGAGGGTTAAAATACCCTTGCATTTAACTTGGCCTTTTATCAATGATATATCAATAATATTCTGCTACTTCGTTCATTCAGAATCTAGCTAGCAAGTATTTATCAAGTTAATGGTTTCCTTCGCAAAATATGAGCCATAAGACAAATAGCATTCTATTAGCTCCATATTTCGTGTCAATTTATTATCTCTGTTTTCCGTTAAGGTTTTACCAAAGAAATACTACTGCAAATAGACACCATAAACATGCCATCATTATTTTGATGGGCAATTACACTAGATAGTTTAATATTTTACAGAGCTCTTTCAGTAACTTGAAAGTCACATAATATTAAAAGTTGGAACAAGGACCATAGGGCAAAACTTCACCACCAGAGGCATTTAAAGAAAATCCGATCTCACAGAAATAAACATATCGACGAATTCATACGGAATAGAGAGTGCCGATTATAGATAAAGTGTCACATTACGACCATGGTCGGAAGACCTTGTAGAAAAAAAGGAGGGCCCCCAAAATCGTACTTGCATATGGTCCCCAAAGATATCACTCCGGCCCTGCCTTTAAGTGTTTGAATTGCTTTGGTATCTTCCAAAATGAATGCTGTTAGTCCTGTCTTAACATTGGGTCTGCATTCCTGGGAAGTTGAACAGTAAAGTAGACCAGGCCAAGCTTATCAGTTTTCATCATAACAATGAATGCAGCAAGTCCAGAACCAGTATGCTTAAAGTGTAATGCTCTGCCATTTGGAGCGTGAACTCGGAATTTTCTAAAGTTTTTATTTTTTAAATGATGCTTATCCCTTTGGACAAAGTTCTGAAGAAGTTCAACATGGTTTTTTTAATAAATCGGCCTACACTACGAAAAAAACTAAATGTTTTCAGTTTTAACTATTTTAATGCTCAGATTGGTTTTATAATCTATTCATTGAGAATTATTTATCATAAATTATATTTTTCTTAGTGTTAAAAATAACATTCAGAGTTATGTGGCAAGCACTAAATCACTTCATCGGAGGCTTGTAAAAATTTTACTTAAATTTTCATAAAAGTTACAGTCTTCCCAACAAAGAGGATATCTAAATGATAAAAATATTGTTACTCTTGATGTGAAACAAGGGCGTTTAATATTAAGTGTAACAGAGCAAATGTTGAAGGGGTTTGGACATTTTGTATGCTGTTCGCTAAGTTTGTTTGACTTCATTCATTTAGAAGCCATGAAAATTAAGTTATAAACTGTTCATACAAATTTGGCTGGACATGATGAATGAACTCATTGTCAGTATGCAAGGATTTGTAAGTTTCCTTAGCAACTGAATACTCATTCCTATTTTTGTAATAATTTATCATTTCATAACTTTGTATTTGCGTCAATTCATAAAAATGCCAGTATACCGTTGAATGGACGAAGGAATCTGTTTCCTGTGCTTTAACCAGCATAATCTGTAAGTAAACGTTTTTCAGATTGGTCGATCTCTATGAAAATAAGTGCTAATAATCAGGACATAGCTTTTTAAGTTTTCAATGGCTGATATGTTTAACTTCAGCTCCAGGATTCTCAGCTGGAATGCTTAGATTATTTGTTTGAATAATTAAGCCACTTGTTCACTAATTAATTCTTTGATTCAAGACAGTTGGCTTTCGATATTCATCGTTGGCGCTTGCCGAAAACAAACCCTTGTCTTCATAACTTGCGCTGGCATTTGCCGCTCTATGCAATAATTAACGAGACGTGAATTTAATTCTAATTTCATTTAAATGAAAACATTATAATGGGAAATTATCACGTAGCATATCTTTTTTGTTAAAAAATCTTGGGCCGTTTAAAAAGAACATGTGATTCATCGGAATTGACTACATGTTGTCTAAATCCATTAATGTATTGTAAATGCATTCATTTACCACTTGTAATGTTTCGTACTTGTAAAAGAAATTCTGTAAAAGTCAAGTTCCTTTTAGTTGTTAAGATTGATTGCAGCAAAAAGTTTAAATTTGCATCTAAAAAATGTTAACCACGGATGTCAGAATCGCTATAGAAGAGCGTGTAATTTTATAAAAACTTAATTTAAGAGTTCAAGTTATACCAAAACTGGTGATTCAGTTTCATTTTTGTTTTAAAATCATCGTACATTATGAATTTGATTCACAATTGAAATATTTTTCAGTTGTGCGTCGACCGGAAACTGCATTTATTCGCAAAATATACAGTGGTTTTTGAAACCTTTTGTAGATTATAGAGCGCAAATATCCCACATTTTTGACTGCTATGTTTAGGAGAAGGGTTGCGGTAGTTTAGGAATTGTGCATAAATTTAAACCAGCTGCTTTTTGAATGTGGTTCACTTCTGACCATCCTTTCTGCGCAGTTTGAAACTATATTATACATAAAAAATGACATCTGAAAAATCTCGCCCAAATTTTTAAATGAAATTAGATTTGTGGTTGGTTCGTTGTCTCTAAAGGGTGTTGTGCAATTTTCGACGAACGTCGGGGCTCGAATTTGTAAAATTCTGATGTTCCACATTCCAAGCTTAAACGCTTAAATTACATTACTTTGTTTATAAAGGAAAATCTAGCTGGTATTGTCTAGTTGGGGATAGGATTGGGGTCCGGATTATCCAAAATATATAGAAAAAATGGATTATGCATGTAAATGAAGCATAATAAGCCTATAAAATCTAAAACAGTACATACTCGATATTAACTTTGCAAATAATGAACATATTTAATGGGTTTTGAGGTCATTGTATTTCACGAAGTTTATTACAATGCTTACTTTTCTTACAACTACTGCACTGCAGACTACAATGTTTTCATCTACATTATATCCTGCTAGTCACATGACCGCAGGGGTTGCAATGCATCAAGCATGTTCCTAGCGATTCTCATTTGTCGTATTCATATTATAACCCGCAATCCTCTTGGGAGAAAACGATTCTTTGCATCACTCCATTTTACAATAGATCTTGCGAATGTTATACTCATTATTGTGCCTTCCGAAATATGTTGGAATCCCGACAACTTAATTCTAGCCTGTAGTCTGCGTTCTTCTAAATTCTAAATCTTCCATTAGAAAAGTTTGGGCATAACTGTGTCACATTCCTCTCATGCGGACACCATACAACTGATGCATATTCCATCTGCGGCCTTACCAAAGATAAATAACATGTTTTTCACTTTTTCGGTGCTATTCCAGATCATCATCATGTGTTTCTTTTTACGAATCTTTTAAAACGTTTTTTCGCACAAAATGCACTTTATTCCAATAACAAAATGGCTCGCTTAGTGTCAGATCAAATGATGCATCGTTGGATTCTTTTGCAGCATTTTCAACATACGGTAGAATCCCGTTATAACGCATGTATTGAGATACGTGAAGAATACCTGCATTATAGGCTTACTGTGGTATTTTAAGAGATATGTATTGAAAGGTCGTTCAATTTTTTTATGGTATTTCCCTATTTATATAACCAAACGAGCAGAACAACCCATCCTTTGCCCGGGGCCTTTGTGATTAATAACTTGAAAAGATTCCGTTGGTAGGTACCAACAATCATTCATGACTCCGAAGTGCCATAACTTGATCTTCTTCGACCACCATGATTTTGGAATCAGCCCGTTTTGCGACGGCGATATGAACACCAGTCATAACTATAATTCTGATATTGTTTGTCTTTTAATGTTTGAAACTTAATAAATAGCGTTTCACTTATTCTGCGTCGTTGATAACTAATAAGCATATTCTCCCTCTCTATTTAATTTGGATGACTGTAATCCTCAATCGGCAACAATTGCATTGCCATGAAAACAAAAAATATTGACTAAAAAAACTTGAAATTTTGTGGTTAAAAGCTCAATTTTGGAAATAATTCAGTCTGTATTTGAAAGTTTATGGTTAGAAAATGGAACTTCGTTCTTTTTCCTGTTCCTGGGTTCAAATCTCAAATTCGTACGATGAATATAAATAATTTTTATTTTATTTTAAACAAATAAAATTAGTTTTAAAACGTTATCATGCCAATTTTTTGTTATTGTGGTTAAAACGACACCTTCCTTTTTTTCTATGTTCTGTAGTTTTTTAGTTATCGAATTGCATATATGCAGACACTTTATTTTATAGGTATAGAAGATTAATCGCAAAATTATTTTAAAATGCGCAGCCAAATCTTGTAAAAATTATACCACGTTCTACATTATGTACCTGCCTTATTTTAATCATTGTCGTTAAAATATTCGAATATTTTCTTTTGTTGCGACAGGAGATGGTGTTTTCTCATCGTATACGCTTTGCGGATGCAACAGCTGAAGATGATCGCAATCACTGTGTTTCACCATTCGATTGGTCGCTTTATTTTCCTTTTTTCTTTATAACTGCGATCTGCAGGATCCATTTAAAAGTCACCACAATTACGGAATAATTTGTTAGCCATTTCTCGAAAATGTGCCGGAATTTTTATGGAGAAAACTTTACATTGAACTGACTGTAGATATTATTGCTTGAATATTTTGCGTCTTTTTCAAAATTTATGGGGATATGACCTGCTGTGTATCCTAATATATGGCATAGCAGGGTGGTTTGAGGTTAAAATGTCCATTGAAAAATGTCCGATGTATAATAATGTACACTGCTCAACATTGGCCAACTATTTAAAACGTCCATTTTGAAAAGGTCCACTGCAAAATTATCCAGTTCTCGTAGTCGTCCACCTAATTTAAATGTCCACTGGTCATATAATCACTAAGGAAATTTAGTCTGGAGGGGGTACCATTGGTGTAGTGATTAGGACGCTGACTGCTACTCGCCTACTGCTTGTAAGGACAGCGGGCACGGATCCTGCGAAAGTAGGATTTTTTCCAAGGCTCTCTGTTTTTTGTGGTTTAAGGAGACCGTGCAAATTCAGCGTTCTGTCCTTCGGAAGGGACATTAAGCAGTTGGCCCACTTGGTGCCCTTCGTAAAGAGTAGGCTAATGCCTGCACCGGATATCCCCCCTCCCTTCTGTGTGTATGTCCAGTTGATGACAGTGCAAAATGGGTATGGCAGTCGACAAACTTAAAAAATTAATTACTATTTACTCTGAGTGAAAAGCTAATATTTGTTGCTTAGCAACTATGTGCATTGTATAAAAGTGGCTTTCATGCTGAATACCTATTACATATTCAAGGGACATTATTAAGTTGACATTTAAATCCAACTATGAAATGTAGAAGGCATTATGCATTGGACATTTTAATGTAATGGTCATTTTTATATCAGATATTTTAGTAGAGTTTGTTATTGTATATTGGACATCTTGCAGTGGATTATTTGTCCTATGACCAAGGCAGTTTATAACGGAGTCCTACTGTATCTCAAATCTTTTGAATAATCTTCTCAATGTAGGAAGCTTGTCACGAAACGTCCATTGAAAATTTCACATGTCATCATTTAGCAAAAGTCATAGACTGAAGATTTCCTTTAGGAACCAGTGCTTTTTTTGTAAAACAAGAGGTGTCGCTACTCATATCTTGATGAATTTTTAAATGCCTCTCGCAACCCTAATCTCTTCCTGCCTGTTTTTTTTTTGCTCCACAAAAAAGGTGCCGGTACGACATACTGGCACATACGTCACAGAAAAGCACTGTTGGGAACTAATAACGTCGATTATCTGGGTGCAGATTAACTCTGCGGCAAAGAGGCGCTAGTGACAACGGAGGCATTTCTAGCATACTTTGTAAACCAAGACGATACTAACTTTACGGACAATGTCAGGGGTATTAAGATGAAAGAGTGACAGCAAAGAAAACAAACTATAAAATTACAAGCTTTTTCAGGTAATTAAACGATTAGTTAAGTCCATAAATTTATCACATTTTTGTATTTATGAGTTTAGTCTGCCTCGGTGCTTCTTATGGCGTCTCACTGGTGTTGCAACAAAGCACCAGTAACATAAAATAAATTCGTATAGGATTATTCGTGTTTTTCGATTATCCGTTCTTCCACCGCCCCAATTAGCCCGGATAATTGACGTTCTACTGTACAGTTTTCTCAAGTTTTGTTAATCAGTGGGTTTAATCTCTTTTAAATGGCTATTTAAAAAATAACATGATGTTAAGGCATGCCTCCTTCATCTCACAACTTTTTCAATGTGCGTAAATCACTTGACAATATTTAATTTCCGTTATTCGGTCAGTCATTGATAGCGATGTAATTAATGGTTCAAAGTGTTTGTGATAAGATTTGTTCGCCTGATTTCAGGGTAGAAATTGAGGAATTTTTTCAAGTTAAACTTGGATTAGAATTTCTGTAAAATTTATGTGCGGTGAAACCTTTATATAGCGAGAATTCATAAAGATACTTGTTCTAACGATTGCTCCTAATGTAGGAAAATAAAATTCCGTACATTTAATGTTAAGATATTGTCAGTGTTTTTGCTTGGTATACTTGCTCTATTGTTGATTAGCCAAAAACACACAATACTTGCTCTATTGAGGTTTCACCGTATCTATACAACCAAACACAGGGTGTCCATGCTAAAAGAAATATGGTAGTCATGGCAGTTATATTTCCAATTGTTTACCATTAAAAAATACTAGTTTTTCACATCCTAGACGAATTTTTGAGCTTATATATACATATATTGTATAATTTGAACAATTTCATAGGATATTCAGGGTAATTTTTCCAATCATCTTATTAGGCTGAAGAAGTCAGATTTATCAACATAAACGGAAAGCTTTTATTTTGAGGTGACGGAGTCATGATTAGCTCACAATTTATCTGGTTTGAGCAATGCTTCTGGACATGTTGGGAGATATTTTAAGCATTGTCGCAATCCGACTGAAAAAGAATGCGTTATTAATTGGAGTTAGCAAGCAATAAGGTTGGAATATATCATCCAACTGATTGGTGTAGCCAAGAAGTGAGAATTACACGTTCATTTTACGGAATTTCCTTTTTTGTGGCATGTGTACAATTTTTTGTAACTTTTTCACCATTGCTATCCTCAGAAAAAATGTGTTCCAACATCGCTTGGACGTAATTCTTTTAATTTTTGGATTTCCTGTCATGCGATCATGCTTCCTGCTTCCATTATTTAACAGTTTGATACATCTTGTATGCTCAAAATACAATGAACCACTTTTAATGTAACAGGCATATTTTGGAAAGAAGTTAGTCAAAAACATTTCTTGTACATTTGGGTGACCAAACATCCCAAATTTGGAGGAACAGTCCCTCCTCACCTTGTTATATTTCACAACACATGTCCCGTTTATTGAAAAATCTTGATTAATATTCCAAATTGTCATTTAAATCGTCCAGAATGCCCCCACATGCGTTTTACGTCTTTGTGACTCGAATCACGCCATTAAAATTTTTTCACTTATTTTATATTGTTTTTTTTTATAAAAACATAACAGACCTTGGAATTGGAACATCTGAAAATATCATTTTAAAAATATTTGTTCCTTTTTCACACTCCATTTAAACAAAACATTCCGTCACCATGGAAAGGTTTGTTGCCGACTATCATATGACTTATAAAAAATTCCACAAATTCCTTTCAATGAACACAAATGTAGCACAAGTCTTTAAAGAATGCTTATCTTTGGTACATCTCAATAATGTGTACATACCCAACCCAACATTCCTTGAAATCAACTTAAGATTTGAGTGCGTGCGTCATATACCGTTTAAACTCAGGAAAATATTTTGGGTATATCGTTTCGCATTTAATTCTTGAACTATCTATGGTTGCATTTTTCTGCTTTGAATGTTCAGTCATAATTGCATGGTGTCGTTTTGTGTGGTGACAAATTTTAGAGATTGGCTCGCGAAAAACTTTAATTTATAATCACCCATAACCGACACCTTTCTCATTATGTACAAAGATGGATTGCTTGAAGGGGAAGTATCTTTAGAAAATGTGATCGTCGTGTTTTGTTGGCAGAGAATATAATTCCATTTCTTTTGTGGTGCAAATATTGTATGAAACTCGTTTGCGGAAAGTGTACGAATGCAAGTGTTATGCTATGTTCGCACGTACTTTTTATAAATCTGGATCTGGTCAATGATTTTTCTATTCAGTGGTGTGAGAAGCAGTGAAAAGCCTGCAACAAAAGTATTATTGGTGCACTCTACACATTCCCTTCTCAACCAACTGATACACGTGTAATTAAAACAAAACAATTGCATAGCCTATCAAGTTGCACTTGTGAACCAGTTATCAGGTATATAATGAAAAGGTTATGCTTTTTAAATTAATCTGTCAAAAAATAATGATTAGTTGGAGAGTCGTTCAGAAATTAGGGTAAAAAAATTGAAATCATTTTCTTAAATCTTAATTTCTATGTTGGCAAAACTTGGAGAGCCTTCGGGACCCGTGGCATTTAATTGTTATGCCACTTTCTATTATGCGTCACCTGTTGTGTTTGATGAGTCGCAATATTATGCCTTTACAAGTTCAAAATGTTTTCCTCTTTAACATCTTGATTTAAAATTGTTTTATCTTGGATTATTATTATCAGGAACGAAATGAAAATTATTGGTGTACATTTTTCATACTCGGATGCGAGTTTTCTTCCAAATGGCTGAATGAATGTGAGGTGATGTTTTAAATTCCCAGACAAATTAATTTTTGTGGGAATTCCTTCCGAGTGGCAAAAATAATGACGTCTGGTAAAATGAAGACATGTGGTAGCCTTAGGTATGACAAAGTTCTGAAGTATATATATTACCTCATTGGTGACAAAAAGAATTTTAGTCTTTACTTGCTTTACTTTTAAAAATTATTGTGAAATCTGTACATCATAAACGTTTTCAGTTTGTTTGTATAGAATATGTCCGATTTGTTTAGTGATCAATGTTAATTACAGATGTGTGAAGAATTAAATCAAAAACACTATCGATGCATTAAGACACAAGGGTTGGTGGAATATATATAGAGTAAGGTTTTGTAAATAGATTTCATAGTCTACTGGAAGAGGACCAAAACTCAACAATCGGATTGCTTTCCCTCACATCTTTAAAAAATGACATTTTAGTCCATGTATGCGTGGACTAAGGAGATCAATTTTCCATTTATAATCACAAATCTGGTGCTGAATTGTGCATTTCTCTTTTTAAACATTTAGCAGATCTTAGTTCGATCTTGAGTAATTTCTAAACCTTGATTTGCTCCAAGAAAAAGGTTTGAAATTGTTTTGAACATTCAATTTGTGTTGTTTATAGAAGAAAAATATATTTACACTCCTTTCTGTTGATCCCATGTTGTCTTTTCTTCACTAGCGATCCTGTGATGTATACGTTGGATGATTCTTGAAAATTTCAATTTGCCCAGAACAATTCTTTCAAGGGATCTGTCTCCTTCTGTTCACATCAAAACACTTATTGTCCAATCATTGATACTTGAATCTATTCAGGGGCACTCTGGGTATACTTGAATGTTCCTTCATATGTATGATCTTTTTAGCAGCAAAATTATCAATATGCTGGAGTAATTGCCCGTCAAAAATGACGGATATACCTGAATAAAATATTAAATTGAAATTAAGACTTCAAATTTTCCGTCTCTCTTTTAGACTGTCTCATTCATTCTTTTTCTCCCTATGTAAGACGTTATTGGATAGATAACGTAGCGTTTTATAATTTTATTACAAACATTTTTCGAAAATTTCAAGTGAAACGAATCAGAAAAATATTACATGCAAGAAATAGCGTTCAGCTTTCCTATATTGCCACCAGAGGCGCTAGTCGAGAGTTCCACATGGTTCTACAAAAGAAATTTATTTTTAGTCGATGAGAAGTTAACCCAAGATAATAAAGAATTTAACGATCGAATATATAGGCATATACGTCGTCTTGAAAGCTTTAAAATAACCTTATGACAAACTTAATGTTGAATCATACGCATAGTAAAAAATACAGAAAAGTAAATTATGTAGTCAATACCACATAAACTATATCACCCATAAAGCGCGATATTTCATTGTACAATAGGCGATAAATGATTTACGCTATCCGTGAGGCTATTTTTTCTTTCGATTTTGTTGGCTACAGGGATACATTGTTTCATGGAATGTGGTTCGGTGTGCCATTTAAATGGCTACATACGAGATTCTTGTGGGAATAAGACGCCAGGGGTACTGGTCTTTGCCAGGACGAATCTTCCTTCAGCCTTTTCAACATCGTTTCGTTGGGCTTCAGTGATAAAGTCAATTGTTTTACTCTATTAAAGCATTCTTCTGCATTATTATACTTATGACTTTTAAACTCGAACACTCCTCTACTTGTGGAAAATAACTTCACAGCCACCAAATAAGTTATTTTAAAATCTAATTGTTGAAAGAACTTTTAAAATTCAAGACGAGACGAGAAATTCTATTGAAAACTTCCTTTTTCTTCATCCGGTTTGGATCAGTTCCATGTTTGAATTACTGTTTCGTCGGTTTTGTTTAACTTTCGATTGTTGGTACCGCTTGGTTCGCTTCACGGCCGCTAGAGGAACTACCATCGCCGGTGGAGTTGTATCGAAGTAATTCATGAGGTTTATTGCTCATCGTTAAAAGAAAGAAGTCATTTTATTAAACTATTGATAAAAGCCTCAATCTGTTAGTTGGAACGCTATATGAGATGTTTCGTAAGAGGGATCTTAAATATACCTCTTTCAAACTTCCACACTTATTTTCTTTTGCAAAATTAAATTAGAAGTAATTGACACATGATCTTCGGATAAGCGCCATTTTAAAGGAAATTAAATGAAGAATCTTATTCTTATCTTAGATTTTTGTTTTTGAATCGAATTCGCTCATATTAAGCTAAAATATTAGAAAATGTCATAATATTGCATTTTTTGAAACGTTCCCTCGGCGATCAACAGCATTGTTGTTCATACAGAAAATCAACACCTGGTGAGTCCATAATAGTGAATTTTTTTCGGAATAAAATGTTAAAGATGATGTTAACTTAGTTAAAAAATTGTGTACTCTTATTGTCTTACTATTAAATATCAAAAAATATAATAAAGTAAAAACCTGTTCATCTATCTTATCTAATGTTCGTATACTTATTTCCAATATAGTTGAATATATTAAGTCCCAATTTTCCCGTTGAATCTCAACGGGAATTTACACTAGTTTTCTAATAATTCTACTCAAATTCACTATCAATAATTTCCGTCATTTCAACTAATTAATCTTCGGGCCCTGAGACAGTCTGGGCAACCAGTCTACCGGCGACTGTAAACACTAATGAATAGGGGTATTCAGATGGGAGACTGTCTGCTTGAAATCTTTTAGCGACCGAATCGTCTGCCCCCTGGTGTCGCTCGGAGGCGAAGAGACTCTCGGAAGACTGCAGAACCATTCAGTTGTGAGTTTTCACACGGGAGACAGAAGACTGGCGATCATGAGTGGAAGTGAAATTTTCGACAACGAAAAATTTATTCACGAAGTGAGGTTACGGCCAGTTTTGTGGGACCTATCTTGTGGCGACTATTCCAACAAGTTTAAAAAGCAAGATGCGTGGATGGAAGTCTGCAAGGAGTTATACGAAGGTTTTACAGACGAGAGAAAAAATGAAATTAGTAAGTACCAACAAAATTCATATTTTATTCATAATAATACAATAAGCTTATAATACATACCTGCAGAACAGTCTAAATCCTGTCATATTGTCACAATCGTTAACCATCTTCAGTGATACCAATCCAAATCCGGTCATATTGCCACGATAGGTCACCTGCCCCAGTAAAATATGCTGCTAATTTATCACGTATTTTGATAGGTGTTTTTCCTGCATCAAGTTGAACAATATCTTCGAACCCGTCATAACTGAATGTGTCTTCTAAACGAAACCCATCTCTTTTTCTCACGAAGTTATGTAACATAACACAAGTTTTAATTGTGTTTTAAGCAAAGTCAATAGACACATTCAGTGGCCTGTGAAAAATTCTCCGTTTATTGCTTAGAATTCCAAAAGTGCAGTCTACAAATCTCCTTGCTTTAGAGAGTCTGTAGTTAAACACTCGTTTCTGGAGAGATAAATGTTTACAAGCATACGGTCTCATAATGTGTGTGGAGAGCCCAAAGGCTTCCTCGCCTACGAAAACAAATGGAAGAATGTTATCAGTGGTGCTAGGCAGCAGACGTGGTTCTGGAATATTTAAATCGTTTGCAGATAATTTGTTTCTGAATGCAGTATTTTGGAAAATAGATGAATCGGAATTGTTAGCATATGCACCAATGTCAACAAAAGTGAAATTATAATTTGCGTCACGCACAGCCAATAGCACAATCGAAAGAAAATGTTTATAATTATAATACAGCGATCCACTTTCAGTCGGTTTCACAATGCGAATGTGTTTTCCATCGATGCAACCTACGCAGCTAGGAAAGTTGGCACGTTTCGCGAAATCTTGGGCAATATGTAACCAATCCTCTCTTGAAGGTGGGGACATGCAACTCACTTTCAGTTCTTCCCAAATCGTTTTGCATACTTCCTGGATAATGTTACTCAGGGTGGAAATTCCTATTCTGTAGGTGTAATACAGATCAATGTGCAGCCAGAACCTAGATATACGAAAAAATGCAATATCTTAGTTGTCTGTTTAATGCAATTAATTACTAATAATTAATTATGACTTATGAAATGCAGGCATAAGCTTGCGGTAAAAATGGAAAAATCTGAGGAGTTGCTTCGCGAGGGAGATGAGGAAGACCAGAACATTCTGCTCCTCAGTCCCATAAACGTCCCTCTAACGTTGCTCGAAATAATTTTTAAACATTCCTGCTTGGTTATATACAATTGGTTTTTAACGTCTGCGAATTTTTCAATACCACTTCAAATATTGGCCATGAAGAGGCGGTCGCATCCCCAGCATGCACCAGCATTGAAGATCCCGGGGATATATAAGTCCACGGCCGAAAAAACAAAAGAAGTCGGAGGACAGCAGTAGGTCGGAGCTTCTTAAATTGTGCGAGGTGTTAAACCAGAGTATTGATCAGCGGTCTGCGGCTGATCAACAGAACTCCGACGACGAAGACTGACTTTTTCTGCTCTCTCTTCTAAAAGACTTGAAAAACATTCCCGAAGAACTAAAGTTACAAGCTAAATGTGAAATAATGACAGTTATTTCCAAATATAAAAATGTTTCTCTTCCTATCCCTTCGGCAAGTCCCTACTCTTTTCCCAACCCTAACCCGTATTACTCCACCAATTTACCATTTTCTTTTGTTCCCCAACAACAACCATATCCACTACCACCACATCCACTATAACCACAACCTCGGCAACAATTTCATCCTGCAGGCCATACAACTTGGTAATGTGACACAAAACAGATTTGACTTGTGATAATTTTTCTTCTTCGTGCTCTAAATGATGCCTGTATACAGGGCTTAATGTGTTTCTATGATTCTAATGTGTATCCTTGTTTTTGTGTCGTGACTGTTTGTTTGACGACTCCTGAAGATTGTAGAATGTCTTGTATTTGCAACTTTTAAGGAATAAATGAAATGCTGCCATTTCACCACTTTCGACATTCACACCTGGACCGTCCACATCATCGGATGCATCAAGCATTCTAGATTTAATATAAACTTAGGGTTAATTTGATTATGCCCTTCTACTGTATACGTTTTTTATGTTATTTACGTTAATTTTTAGGAAATATCTTTAGAATTAGTGGTAACATTTAAGAATTTGTCTAAGCAATTTGGGTCAGTATTTCAGTTTGTAATCATTGGCGGCTCATAGCTAAAATTAGTGGGGGTGCTGCTCCAGAAAATTTTTAGCCTTTTTCATAAACTGGGGGATGGCTACTGAAGTACTGACATTAAGCTTAAGGAATATATATTGCACTACAAAAATAAAGAAAGAATTAAAGAAAAAAGGACTCATTATATTAAATGTTATCGATAATATCAAGTGGAAATAGGGGGTGCTGCAGTTCCGCAGTGCCTATACACGAGCCGCCACTGTTTTTACCCCTATTTATGTCATGAGATGTTTAAATATCATTTTTGACCCTTGATTCGATCATTTCGCTTTAACTGTGTAAAAAAGTCATCCCGCAAACCGCGGTAATAATATAATGTCATATTATTATTCTTTAATAATCAATTTCACTTTTATTTCAAAGTTAATTGGTAAAGTTAGGTTTCGAGTTTATATTTCTGTATATTATTCACGATATGTAAAAAGGTTGTATATTCCTGTATATTATCTATAAATTTAGTCTGCACCATCAGAATTATTGTTTTTGATAACGTCATAATAACGCATGAAATTTTAAGTATTATTGTATTTGGTTTTTTATGCGTAAATGTTTAAGTAATAAAAATATTTACGTTCCACTATTTACTTTAATAATATTTCTTTTATTGATACATATAACACAACAGGACAATGTTTTATGCTTAATAAGTTCAAATTTTAGAAGTCCTGGTTTTGTCCGGATTTTTGTGTTCTGTTGTCCGGGGAGTAAGATTAAAAATATGGTAACCCTATGTAAACTAGCAGCCCATTGCAGCTACGCTTGAAATTAATTTGTATAATATTACCACATCATTCTAGTGGTACCCGCACAAAATTATGTTAAGTCAGTCAGAAGCAGGGGTGGGAAGCAATGAAAATTTCGTGGCCCCTTATTTGCTTCTTCCTTTAAGTTCCCAGTAGCCCTCATAGGCAGCGCTGCCAGTAGTTAGAATCGAAATAGTTCCACATGAAACCGATAGATGGCGCTGTTACTAGTGCAGAAGCCTGAATGTCATCTTAGAGAGTATTTTCAAACTTTTATATTGGCATTGCTTAAAAATTGTTTATTTTTATTGAAATAAATGCAATTTTTATATACAAATAATTCAACTGTTTATTTTATTTGTTACTCATGAATTTTTACAAACAAATTTTTTGTGCTTCGTAATATATTATCTTTCATTTCTTAATTTTCTTTATCGTCAAATCTTAAACTGACGCGTATATAGGCGTATTTGCGTTAATAAACACTAAATGTATAGAATATAATGATTTTATTAACGAAAAAGGTAATATTCCAGTATTGAAATAAAGATTTTTTTCTTTTAGTCAATCGTTAAAAACGCCCACAGCGCACCCGGAGTTTATTGAAAAATAATAATCTGCAATTATGAACGTTGCAACCTATTGTTTGACGTTGATACGACAATAATTTCGATGCTTCATAAAAAACTCAAAGCGAACAATGCAATTCTTTCGTCTATCTGAAAGTTTAAACAGAAGTTGGGATTTTGTCTTTTTTCTATTCAACGGATTAGCATGAAATTTTTAAACAATTACAATAAAACTACTGTTATTATATCTAATATTTTTCGTTGTGATATTTTTATAAAGTATTACAATATCGCTCGGCGAATAGAATATCTTTCACTTTTATTAGGCATGCGAGAGTTTTGTTGTTGCCTCCAACTCCATTCTAATACCATGGTCAAGGTATTCATTCTCACTGACCAGATGGTTTGTTATCTTCTTCTTCTCATGACTGCGCAGCCCCGTCTCCGGCGGCCCTTCCCTCTCTCTGGCTCTACCCCACATTCTCTCGCACACAATTCATTGCCCTCAAGAGTGTTGACAAGGAACATGGACCCATAATAATATCGTGAAGGAGTGTGACCAACCACTGAAAAACTGTCCGTATTTTCTTTCCTCTCGCACGATCATTTTGCTGAAAGAAAGCTCCTGGATTTTTTAAATCCGTAAATGTCCCTTCGGCTATACTATTTGATAAATATGTACTATGAATCGATTACAAACATTATGAATATGACCGTAAAACTATAAAGATTAAAAATGTATTTTAATTCCCTAAATATTTTTATTTTGTGTTAATAATAAGAATGTCTTTCAGATGCACTTAGAAAGGTCACTGCTAATAGATCTGGAAGATCTCCTTTGGTTTGTTTGAGTTCTGTCCATTAGCTCTCCGTAAACAGCGCCATACTTTCTAGTGCCCATGCTCTCATATATCTGTCAGAGCGTGATGCACGAAAGTCTCAAAAACCTCGAGGTTATGAAGGAAAAAAATCCTGCACCTTGAAAAATCGAAAGTCCCGTGTAAACTTGGGGGAAAGAATTATCCTCTTCGGAGTCGGACTTTTTCCGGACTTTTGATTTTTCTAGGGACCACCTCATGGGAGTTATAACGATTGTGAAAGTTTCAGCTCTTAATTCGAAATGTCCAAAAGTACCGTGACAGACAGACGAACACTTGAGAACAAATATATATGTAAGGATAGAAATGGAACCATGCATGAGTTGTAAAATGTCGTGATTACCTCAATGGCAGGTATAGATTTCCTCATATTGGTGTCTTCTTTTTGTATAGTGTTTCAAGCTATCGTACAACTCGTCAAAAGACTCCATAGACATTCTAAAATAATTTAAGATTGTCCCTCCTCAGGTCTTCAAAGATTGTCCAAAATATGCCCTCGTTCCTGTCGCCGGGAGACTATGAAAGACTTGGAGGAGACCAGTCGCCCGTGGTGTCATAGAGACCTTTTCTTGCACCTCTGGGAGGGAACAGCAGTACAATGTTAGAACTGGAAGAGATAGTTGCTCTTTGGGCCATTGTTAGAGAATTGCAAACGAAGAAAAGGAGGAGAAGGAAGTTGTGGGTCCACCCTATTATATCTGACAGACGAAACGAAGGCATATTTTGCATGTTTCTCTCTCTCTCGGTTTCAATAAAGTCGGATATTAGTTTGTGTGCGGATGACTGCGTCATCTATAGGAAGACATCGGATGAAAATGATCGCTTAGTTCTTCAGGAAGATTTGGATAAGGTGGCAGGTTGGATAAAATTAAATAAGATGAATATAAATGTGAACAAAAGCAAATGCATTAAATTTACGAATAAGAGAGTTAGTAGTAATTATGATTACAAGATAAATGGGAAACAGGTACCGAGGTCGAATCATTGCAGGTATCTAGGAGTCCTTATGACAAAAGACTTAGATTGGGGATTGCATGTTGATAATATAGTTCATAAAGCGTACAAAAATTTACATTTTGTAATGAGAAACCTTAGAGGGTGCTCAAAGACGGCAAGGGAATTAGCCTACACTTCCATTGTTAGGCCAACGTTAGAGTACGCAACGCCTGTTTGGGATCCACACACACTCACAGATAAGATAGAAAAGGTTCAGAAGAAGGCAGCGCGGCACGTGATAGGGAGATTTGGGAAGGTGGATAGCGTAACAGAAATGTTTAAAGAGTTAGGCTGGGAAACGCTAAGTGAGAGAAGGCGTGTTAACAGGCTAGGAGGAATGTACAATGGGTACGTAAATAATAATGGCTGGGTAGACATGAACAGGCGACTAAGTAAACCTGAGTTTGTGGGGGAAAATGATCACAGGTATAATATAAAACTAAGAAGGCAGAAAAGTAATGTATCTAAGTATTCATTTATAAATCGTGGGGTGTGGGAATGGAATACGTTACCTGAGGAACTCTTCCAACCCTTCCCCAGAAATGTTAATATATATAATATTAATGCAAACGATATTAATTACTTTTAGTATTACTATGTAACCATATTTTAAGACAAATTATTAACGATGGAGCTTGAGGAAGTAGATGGATTGCTTGGTAGGGTGAGGTACAGTGGGGACTTCGAGGGCCCCGTGACCGCTACGGCAGCTGTGAAGGCCTTCCAAGAACCTCGAAAACTCGAAGCTCCTGATATGAAAGATTTCTTGGATAGAATATTGTAACTAGTATGTGAATTGCAAATATAATTTTAATATGTTTATAGGTTAAACTTTTGTAACTTTGCCACCGGGCCAGGTGCCCAGTTGCATTGTAAATATATATAATAATAATAAATGCTGGATAAATTTTCTTTTGATCTTTTCAATGCTGGATTTAAATGCCCCATTCCGATTCGATTTAAATCGGTACATTAATGAAAATAATAATAAACTATCAGTCGGGGAATGTACAAATAAAAAGCATTTTAACCCTCGCCAGATGACTGGGGTATTTTCCTACTCCAACCTTCGTAAATTGGTAAATACGTTATATTTTTGTTGTAATATTTGTTTCAAATCTCAAGAATTCCTTCATCAATCTGTCTAGCACCTTTGGGATGAATTCCATACTTAAACTCGAAAAAAATGCCTGAAAATTAATAAATATATCTTATAATGCCACATTTGACCCCAGTAAGCCAAGGAGTGACAAAATATTTGTAAATAATATTGTTTTTGACCGCCTCCTAGTTGTAACTACAACTTATTTAGTCAATATTTTCTTTATATATGGTCTCCGTGCGTACATTCAGGAATTTTATATAAATACTTGGACTACTATACGCCTGTACTACAAAGAAAATTCTATTATTTATGAACTGCATTGAGAAAAATTAAATGTCTTTACAGTTATTTTATTTTGAATAATGATTGTTTAGAGAATATTCCCATGAATATGCTTATAAAAAAATAATTTGGTGATAAAAACAACATTTATATAATGGGTCAAGAAAGACCCCACTCATCCAAGATGTAACTATTCTCCAGTCATCCTGCGAGGGTTAAAGAAGTATTAATAAATTAAGTCATGCAGTGAGTTTTGCTGAAAGATACTTTACATTACGTACCGTATTTACCCGAATAAAAGAGTTTTTTCCCAAATTTCGTATACTGTCAATACATCGCGGTCAATAGATGGCGCTTAAATTCGTGCCGCGTTAAGTCATACACCATCCAATGTGTCTCGCGTAATTCTGGTATTATTGAAAAAAAAATATTTTGTGGAAAAGTCTCCCACTGCTGTTCACCAGTCGTGGTGTATCGCGACGAATATCTTGAGAGATGAATTGACGCGCAATGAATTTGTCGTGCGAGGTATTGGTAAATTTTTTATGCGAAAAATTGACGCGTGATGAACTGGCCGTGACGAGCTGTCATAGAACCCTAGGAAGTATGGTTATGCGTTTAATCGATGTTTTTTTAAACAAATGAAACATGATAAAATAATTTTAAAATTTTTCATTGCAAACTTACGATCTGGAATTCAATTAATCGAGTCTTTCAAGTTTTAAAAAATACATTAAAATTTTTTTCCAAACAAAAACTTGTAATCGACTATTTCAGTGAGTGAATGAACTATTACACCTATACTGAATACGTGTTCGAAATATAAGCCAAATAGTCGGTGAGAAATTAGGTCAAAATCTTTTTTCTGTTTCGAGTCTACTAAAAGAATTAGATTCTGGTAAATACGGCAATAGGAACCAAAACTAACTTGTATAGAGCATTGTTAATTTCTCGTGCCTCCAGTTGCTTCCATTTCAGCTTCTTGATCATTTTGAAAATGGTAAATACTACACATCCTTCATTCACACTTCAGTTAGACAGAGAAAAACGTTCCTTAAGCAGATATTACGTGGAGAAGTAGTTTGAGCACAGCTGAGTTTCAACATTAGTCATAGAATTTATTTTTTCAATCCGTAGTTTGTCTATTTGCAAAGTATTTCTTTGGAAAGGCATCGTAGAGAGTACTAGGGAAAATTTGGAGTGACTCGGTTTAAGCAAGAGAATCGAGTATCACTGCATCGCCTATGGTACGTAACACCGTATCGCACTGCATTTAAAGGTTAAAATGCTTTGAAAATACATTTACCTCACAGTTTTTTAGATGATGGTTACTTTGTCAGTATTGTATTTCTCCAGCAAGTTAAATTATTCAGAGCAGTTGGGAATTCTGGAATGCATTGTTTGTTCTGATTGTTGCAAAATTCAACGCAAAAGAAAAAAGACTGAATGATTAAATCAATAACCAGAGGTTTCAGGTGACTTCAATTAATTTACCGTATATGCCGGTGTATTGCCATCTGTTGGTGGAATGTATTTCTACTTATCCTTCATTCCTGTAATTGCAAATAGATAGTTTATATTTTTGAGATTCAGTAATAAAAAGTTAAAATTTTTATTTTTATTAGCTATTAAAAATAATTATCTTAAATCTTCTACATGACAATATATAAACAATGAATCAGCTGATTCATAATGGCGATCACCTACGACATAAAATCAATGTTTTCTTAATATAAATGTTTTTAATCTGTTATTTAAAGGTCACATTTTATATTTGGCGTTTTTGGATTTTTTTTGAGCTCCAAAGGTCAACTTATACGCCAGCTTATGTATAGTATGTATACTATGTATTCTTGCCAGTAGTTAAAATTTATTTTCGAAGTCGGCTGGTATTAATTTTAAACATGAACAGCCAAAGAGCGCTTTCTACTTAAAGTCCTTTTTGAAGTCATAAGTGAAAGACAGTAAATTGAAATCAGGTATGCTTATAGTCAGCGAGCAAACGTAAAATTTCCATTTATTTAAATTGTAAAACCAGCACTTGTTAAGTTTGACTCATCTCATTGATAGACCATTTAAAGCCAATTAAATCCCAGAGCACTATTTTATATAATTACGCAATGTCTGTCCATCCCCAACTAATTTCAAAATGTCAGTTGTTTAATTTTATAAGGAGAAATGGGCTAGCATTGCTTTTAAGATGCGGATTTCTGACTTTGCAAAAGATTTTGCGGGTAGCACTAGTGCTCCATAAATTTCAATCATTTTAATAGATCGTATGCTTGAGGAACAGTTGAAAGTAAAAATACTGGCACTGTTCAAAGACTTAACGGGTGATATTATTCTATAAAATCATTTACACAATATAGTCAACTATTACGCAGGATTTCCTAATTTACTTCAATAACATTTTGAATTTTTCCTCTTTATTTAAGGTGTTTGCCGAGTCAAAATGGACCAGAGCAAGTGGGCGTGCATGGTGTTGGGAAGAGTGAAGAGTCCTGCTGAGCTGCACCTGGAATATAGAGACATCTGGGTGTGAGAGTTGAGTGGAGTCTTGGCTGGAGGATATGGGATGAGAGAGGGTTTTATGCCTAGACGTTGCAAATTCTGGTCTGTTCTCAAAAGCAGATAATGGTGGCGAGTGGAATGGGAATGAATATTCATTAATCTGGATTAAAGGACTTCTCGTAATTTATGATTGCTCTTAATTCATTGCACTTATCAAAGAAATGGAAATATAGACTTTTTACCTGGACGATTCTTTAGACATAGAACTATTTTATTTAGTTGATCAGGCTTTTTATTAATATTTATAAATTAATTACATTAAAGAAGCAAGAAAAGAAAAATGCAATATGCTTTAATTTCCCTCTAGAGACTAAATTGATTCAAGTTATAAAACAAAACATTTTAATTGTTGTCAAATTCTGAATTCATATCAAGAATAAAATTTCAATTTTTAATGTTTGTTAAAACTTCCAATTCTCAACTTGTCGTGAGAGGAGCTAGTCAATTTCAATTTTATAAGTTCCTAGAAAATTCCATCCATCCATCCAAGTTTTTGAACTGTTCTTTTAAAAGTAACTGTCCTTTAAAATTTGCTTTAAGTTTTTCTTTGCAAAATATTTTCCATTTCTTTTTCCAAGTGCAATGTCAAAATTATTTCCAACTTAACAGTGAAATTCAGAATTCATATCATGGACAAAATTGGCATAATTAAATTGGTAATTTCCTTGTAATTATTTTCAATTCATATATTGAATGCATCTAGTCAATTTCCAAAGTAAAGTCCCGTCAACCTATTAAATTCCAAAATATTTTCTAAGCTTTTCAACTTCTTTTAAAAATATTTTCTTGAAAAATTGTTGGATGCCTTTTGGATACATTTTCCATTTCTTTCCTAGTCCCATAAAAAATTTCAAAATTATTATTATCAAGTTAATTAACTGTTCTTTTTAAAATAACTGCTCTTCGCTAGACCACTTCAAAATACTGCGAGCAATAAAATTTCAAATTATTATTTTCAACGGTTATTTTTAAACAACTGTTCTTTTTAAATTAATTGTTTTTTCAAATATGCCAGACGTTTTGTTTCTTTTTCCGAGGGTAATATAACTTTTTCAGAGCAATCATGAATTTTTAAGTCTTTTTAATCCAAGTTTTTCCCATTCCATTTACTGCCATTTTTTTCTTTTGTTAACAGACCAGTTTTTCATCATCTGGGTATAATAATATTTCTCTTTCATCCCATCTTATTTAATCTAGCCCTGCACATAGACTTTGCTCTCGCACCCACATTTGGAGGGGATGAAGGGGTGAGGATTTTTTTTTCCTAACCCCTTTTTTGAAGGAAGCAGAAACAACACATGGAACTAATTACTGTTCTTATAAAAAATATTGAACCTTGTCATTTATTGTAATTTTTGTTGCAAGTACAATTTGTATCATCACAATGTACAATTTTCACAGCAATGCAATAAAGAGAATACGACAAACTATTGTTTTTCAATTTCGTGAGAGCAAGTCCAGAAGCTTCTCCCGGCCACTCTTTTAAGTACGTTGGACTTGGGGGATTTTTTATATAGGCGTTTTGATGACAATCCTCCCTCTCCTCCAGTCTCGGCCATCTGCTTCAGCTGCAATTTCTTCACTGTGTAGTCACACTACACTTGACTAGTAGTGTTAATAGCCACTTTCTTCATTTCACTGGACTGCTTCAGCACAATTTATTCTGCTGCACACTTCAAAAACAAACACTTCACTATAATAACAGAGGACCCCCTCAAAATAATGCCTCCTGTTGGTCAAGAGTGCTGCATGAATGGGGGGAAAATAATGCCAGCAGTATTGACCAAAAAATAAATTGTAATAATATAATTCCTAAGTTTCCCCAAGAATAACATTGAATGAGTCAACACAATAGATAATCTTAATGCAACATTAGTTAAACCTTTCAAGATTTTCTTTTTCAAAGTATTGTTCATATACATTCATAATAAATA
This sequence comes from Tanypteryx hageni, assembly GCA_028673005.1. Taxonomy (NCBI): domain Eukaryota; kingdom Metazoa; phylum Arthropoda; class Insecta; order Odonata; family Petaluridae; genus Tanypteryx; species Tanypteryx hageni. The sequence continues at coordinate 18,161,762 of CM054119.1, read as the reverse complement.
ATCTACGACAACTGTATTTATCTAAATAAGATTTTTTCCTATTTAAATTTGGCATGGAATTCTTCAATAATAACATTGAAAAACAACACTTGAGATAATATTAAAGCAACTTTAGCTAACCAGATGCTTGAAACATTTCTTTGTCCAAAAAATTGTTCCAATGTGTTATTAATAAATAATCCGCAACATTATACTGCATTTACCTGAATAATAACATTTTTAATTATTTTTTTAAAACAATTTATAAGTTGTCTTGCAATTTGCGCAATACATAAGTCAAAGATGGAGTTTATTTAATTTTTTGCGACGGCAAGGACCGAGCCCAATTTCCAGAAAATGTGCAGAATAATACCCTTATTTGCATTAGGAATATTTTAGAATGACGACCTGAGCAATCATGATAAGAATACATAACATTACTAATATCTAGTCATTCTTACACGGAATTCAGACAAATACTGCGATATATGACTCAAACGAGTAAAAAAATTGGAAAAACTGCACCGTTTAAAATGAAATTTTGAGTATCTTCTCTCATCAAGTAATTTCAGTTCTTATATTCAGGCAAATACAGTAAATGCATATGATTCGGCATTATCTCGTACAAAGGTAGTAATTACATTTCCTGAGTCAACACTGCTGGCATTATTAGCTCACAATTCACACAAGTACATTGCACCTATGATGGCTTAACCCTTTCGTGGCCAAGTTATTAAAAAAAATAGTAAAATTCCTCTATAATTATTAATCACATTGAATTTTCTTTTTCTTAAATGTTTCATAGCATAACTTTAAAAAATATACAGGAAATAATAACCTAGCAATTACAAAATATTTATTAAAAGTGATACTTGAAAAGTTTATTAAAAAATGGATAAGAATTTAATAGTAATTCATTTAATATTTGGATTCAATTAAATAATTTATGATACATTTAATGAATATCTTCTCAGAAAAGCCAAGAAAAAGTTAAAACCTCAGCATGCTCAACAAAATTACTTTTAAAGTCAAATAATGCTGAATCTTTCCAAGTCCCAAGTAGCCATTAGAAACGTTAATAATTAATATAACCACCTCATATGATATGACTATGGCCACAAAAGGGTTAATTCAACCGAATCACAAACCACTTAACCAACAGGAGGCATTAACACCATGAAAAGAGACAAGAATTGAAAAATATCTCTCAAATTGGAAACAGAACCCTTGAGTTATTCAAAACAACAAATAGAATTGAATGAGTTTCCCACAATGTATACCATGTTTCTCAGCGTATACGATGAGATTTTTTCCATAAAAATGACCCCCAAAATCAGCCTGCATCTTATATGCTGAAGGTAAGATAATTACTGTTCTCAATACTGACTCTAACGAGAACACTCATCCCCAAAAATGGAATAATCATCACAAAAACAATAAAATATACAATATTAATAATTAATAGTGAAAAGTTGGTTCAAATATCCAGTAATAACTTATGCAATGTGAATTCCAAGGACACATTTTCATTATTACTCTTTAATACACGTCTGCTCACAGTGATTACAATTTTGGCACGTTTGCAATGTTTCAGTTACTAATGAGCCCATTGAATAGCACGATTAATGTCACAGAACAGTAGAATTCATGTAGATGCCATAAATATTTTATACACATCTAGGATAAATAACGTTACGTGTATTGAGATCGCAATGTCTACTCAAGTGAAAATATACACCTACACTATCAGTTATAAGCTTCAGGCAATTCAATATGCAAACAAGTAGTTCTGGATTGAATTAATCCACCTACTTTCCTTTTAATATAGTTTTAATATATCACAAGAAGGGGTTATAAACTAATGTATATGCTTTGAAATCAGATAATTATTTTCCTCATATTGTGGTAGCCCTGCTTTTTTGAACCATTCTAAACATCTCGTTTTGCCTCCTATACTTGCCCTGCGTTCCGTCAATACCTTCCAAATTAATAGTTACAAAAAAATTCTAACCTTGATATTGTGACAGCCCTGTTTAGTCAACCCGTTTAAAATATGACATTTTGGTAATTTATTTATATGAAAATTAAATATACTATATTTGGTTAAAATCCATTGGGTCTGTTCTCTAGAAATACGCTAAAAAATATTATTTAACTTCTTATTGTGGTAATCCTGCTCTTTAGCTCTGCGTTTAACATCTTTATTTTATTATGCCAAATTATGTACAAATCTCATATAAAAAAATTTAATTGAAATCCATTCAGCCAATTCCTTCAAAATCCTTATTTACTGAAAAGGTTTAATTTGTAACTGTGGCACCCCTGTTTGACTGATTCGGTTAAAATATGCTAATATGGTTTTGTATATGTGTATATTACGAGTATCAAATTTGGTTAAAATTGATGTGAACAGTTCGACAAAAATATTTATAAAATTACTTTTTTTAATCCCTTGTATTGTGGCAGCTCTGCTTTCTATATCTATGCTAAACATCTTGATTTTGTTATTTTATATTGCAGAAAGAAACAACGTCTCTATCTTCATAAATCCATTCTCTATTTTGGACAGAAAAATAGAAAAGTATCCATCAAAATCCAATTGTAAATTGCTGAAATTGAGAATCCGTCAGGCCTCAGCAAAATTTCACGAGCTTTGTGAGTCGCCAACCTTCCCAGATTTAAAAGCCTTTTGGAAATTTGTTCCCAAAAACAACTACTCCGAACTGCTTGATCTTGCATTGTCCGTGTACAAATTTGGATCAACCTTTGTTTGTGAAAAGACATTTTCAACAATAAACTTTCTTAAAAACAAATACATCTTAACAGACACTCATGTGGGCAATATTTCTTTTATTGACGTCGAAAAAAAGTCCTAATATTGAGAAATTGTTATTTGAAAAGCAAATTATAAATCAATATTTTTCTTTTTTAATAAATATTTCGAATGTCATTCAAATAAATCTGTTTGAGTTTGTTATTGTTTTTAACATTCTTTTTTTTATTTTTGGCATAAATTATGCGCCAGCTATCAATTTAAGGATAGTAGGATAGTGGCCCGCCAAAAAAATTGTGCCGTTTTATCGGTCCATCTTAAAAGAAGGTTTGGCACCCCTGTCGTAGTCAATTCATCGCACGTCAACACACCCAGTCCCTGAGTAACATTAAATTCCACCAACACGTTTTTCAAAATTGGGCTGGTTTTCGACTGACAAGACTGGTCGTTCGGTTTAACGCAATTTCTCCATGACTTCTCTACGATCGTGATAAAGGTATAGAAAGCAGAAACGGAAACAATCCTCGCAAAGAAATTGCCTCATAACGAGTTTGTGAAACGATGAATTGACTTGCGATGTGTTTGTCGTGCGATGAACAGATGCGTGACGAATTTACCACACTGTATTGACGGCATGCGACTTTGTAGAGGCATCCCTCTTTTAACGCAGTGGATGCGTTCTGGGAAAAAGTCGTACTAAACGAAAATGTACAAAACAAAAATCACTTTTCCATAAGAATACATGTAATAATGATGAGACGCATTCCTGACTCAAACATTTTCACATGTAACTCCACAAGAATTTGTCACATTAAGGTTTTTCTGGATCTAATGCCATCAGTAGTCAAGTCGCTAAAAATGTCACATCGCGATAATTTATATAAAACAAATTTATTTGCAAGGCTAAAGGTGGTACCAGGTTTTTTTCTCTTCCCTTGTCCTTGCTGAAGAGGGAGAAGTGGATGTACCCTATCTCTGAGAGAGGGTAGCAAATGACGGATATGTGTGAATATTAGGCTACAACCAGATGTTGTAATGAATTCAAAATGTGGTGTTTTTGAAATTGATTTTTTCGTGTTATTAAATTGCGAGTTTCACGAAAATTGCTGGGAAAATATGTGGGAACGTTCGGCATTACTATTTGACCTTTCAAGGAACCAAAATAAAAATTATTTCCGTAGTTCCAATCTGAAGATTATGGTAATTATTGTTTTGCGCAAACACAGCAGGAATATCAATTATATCAATTGATATAATATTATAACTTTCATCTCGCAAATATATTTACGAATTTTTTTTCCAGTTCCGAGGTTGGTGGAACGAAAATCATCATTAAGCCCCTTTTTGCTTGTTAAGGTTTAGCATAAATTTAAAGAGCTTTAAAAGTTTCGTGAGACTAAAAATTTCATCAAAATATTTAATTAGGTGCGTGCTACTGTTATAATTCATTTTGGCTTTCAAAAGTTGATAAATTGTACGAATAAATGTGATAAATAGAACAAAAAATCGAGATACGTATAAATCAGTGGGATTAAAACCGCACAAATGCAAAAATTATTACCGCATTCAATGAAAAAGTTCCCCGATTTGATAACCGTGCAAAAGCGAGAGCGCGCTAAACGAGGGATTCCTGTAGAGAAGTATTTTGATTGCAGATAAAATCTGAATACAAGATTTTGCTGAATATGAGCATCTAAAGCCAGGTCCACACTTGGCGAACAAATGAGCATAAAAATGCGCATTGATGGATGCAGCGTGGATGTATCTTTGAGCGTAAACAAGCACAAACTAACAACAATCTGCCATCTGTCGGTATATCGAAGGGAAACGATCGTTGGAGGTTGCTCGCGCTGGCTTAGTGTGGACGTGTAATAGACCAAGGGCTCCATCTACCGAGATGGAGTATAACTAGGGTATGGATTTTTCGGGTTTTATCCAATTTTTACCAGATTCTTACTTACTGTCTTTTTTAAATTTCGGGTAAAACCCGAAAAAAAACTCGAAATTATTAGTTTTCTTTAAACGCAATTTGTTTTAGATTTGGTCATAGAATTTCTATTCTGGCGCTTGTAGGCACCTAAGCACTAGAGTGCAGTCCGAGATGTTCGTGATCAGTTTGTTTATTCTCTTTGTAAACAATATATTCGCAAGCTTACTTTGTAACACAATCTTAAACTCCTTGGTTTGCTCGCGGCACGAATAGTCAAGGACGCACCTTAGCTATGAAATGAACTTTTAAAATCAATGGGCTTTAAATATAGGAAGACTAACGACGGAAGGAATTCCACAATGGAGCCAATAATTGTAAATCTCGAAGACGATAGCAGTGACACTGACTTAAGCGATGAATCAGACATCAACGATAACTTTTAAAACAACGAAAGCTGAATGTAAATAAAATTTTATACAAATAGTAGTATAATGTAGGTAGAAAATATTACAATGATGAGAAAAAAATTACAAAAACAATGAAAAACAAAAAAATATTTTTAACTTCGCCATTGCAGGTCCAAAGCCCTGATTAAAAAGAAGGATGGGAAATATTTTAACGCAATGGAAAATGGCCGGTAGTAATAAACAATGACCGTAAGTTTATCTGCGACGCGTCGCCTTTCATTCGCAAGCAGATCATTTCAAGAGCGGATATCTGGCAATGCTGTTAGGTTTTTCCATGAATTTCGAAAGCCGCGGGTGACGGGGGAGAGGGAAAAGGGAAGAAGGGGAGAGGGAAAAGGTTCTCATTGGCTACTTGCTATTTGAAGGTCAAGCTTCATAAGACTACAAACATACTATAGCCGCTGTTAGATCTTTGACAGGATAAGGAAAAAAGAGCCCTAGTGTCTGTTAGTTGAAAACACTAGGAAAGAAAAATTATTTCAAAAGAAGTTGAGCGGGACGCAAGATATTTTTGTGCAGTCAGCGAGGTGTTCCACCCCTCCGCCTGAAGGCGTTTAACGCAAGAATCACTCTCTGAACCATACTTTAAGTATAGTCAAAAGTTTTGATTGTTGATAAAACTTTTAAATTTTTAAACAAGATTTTCATTTAAAAATCATTTTATCCTCACCACAAAATAACAAAACCCGAAAGTTACCCGGGATTGAACTTTTTTTAAAGCCTTTAAAATTCTATAACTTATTTATACCCGATTTTAGCCCGAATGAAAAGGAAAATAATAAAACAATATTTACCCTCCGAGTGAAATTTTTTTTAAACCCGAAAAATCCACACCGTAAGTATAACCAAAACCTAAGCACAGCACACACGCACACCTAGGCGCCAACATGAAGATTTTAGGCACCACGGCACCCCGAATGTCGAACCCTGCTTTACAATAGCAATGAATCCGTTAACCGCTAGGTTATTCATTCTAAGTGGGTTTTCCAGATGCCTTTTCTTTCCTCGATTCCTTGAAGGCCCTTCCCTTCACCTCCGGAGATAAGGACGCATCCTTTTCGGATTGGTATTTCAGACATTTTGCAATTTTCCTTTTGTTTAAACTCCACAACAGTTTAATATCGTTGTTTTTTTGTTATTTCATTATTATATATTGTTTTTGGTGTTTTTTTTATTTTACACCGTTTTTGTGATTTCATACAGATTTCTATACCCCAAATGGATCGCAAAGGACATTCCAATAATTTGATGTGATTGCACATACAGTAGAAACCCGTTTATCTGGTTCTCGATGATCCGGACCTATAAACGGGCGAAACAATAGGTGCAACGAGCGGGCGAGGTTCAAGGTCATGCATTCTAAAAGTAACTACATTGTAGGAAATGACTCACTCGCTCTCCCCTTCCCACCCATCCTCGCCTCATACTCTGCCGAGGAAAGAACACTTGACGTCTTCCGTTCCCACCATTTTATATTTGTCAGTTCACGGCTAACTTGATTTAATGTTCGTCATTTTTGTGGGTTTGCTTCACAGCCTTTTATCCGATGTTTAAAAAATTGTACTGTCTTTTAAAACAAAACTATATTATTTAAAGCAATTTGTAGTTTTATCGTTTTAATTTTTAACATCCTATACGATCTGAAAAACCAAAACGTACATTATGAAGAATTTCCGGATTTTCGGTAATCCGGACCGGGTCCGGTCACATCAAGTCTGGATAAACGGGTTTCTACTGTATATATTACACATAATTTTATCGCATTCCTCTGTACTTAACACAAAAGTTATATTAGTTTTGTAATTGAAATCCTCAAGTCCTTGATTCTTTCAATAATGTTACAATTTCGGAGTTCGTGAAAATTTGTAATAAAACTTTTAAAAAAGAAATGAAATCATTTCCTTAATTGTCTTCCTGCGATTTTTCCAAAACTAAAATAATAAAATACGACTTTTTTGACTTTGTAAAAAAAATCGTCCAAGAAGTGGTTGTTATTATCATGAACTAATTTGAGTTTGCAAATTAATAAAAGGAACAATCTGATATATAGAAATATCGCCATGAGCAAAAAAGTATGGATGCAGATTTAAAGTTATTAAATAGTAAACTATATTGTTAAACTTTCCCATTGAATCGGTCTAAAAAAATTAAAAAATGCATTATTTTTACTAACTTCAAAACAGATCAGGTCCAACTTAAGGTTGAAAAAAGGTGAAAGCCAAAAAATTCACGTAAATAAAAAAGAAGTCTAAATTTATTTATTGCCATCAATTTTTAACATTTCAGCAAAATTCACCGATGCCATAACCGACGTAATATGTCTTCCAAATGACGGATCGAGAAATAAATAAGAAATGAAATTTCCAGGTGATCTTCAGGTCCAAGTCGGAAATCTTTGGGTTGACATGGAGGAGATGACAACTAGAGTTGGGAGGTATGACTTTTCTGTCACAGTGACAAATAAATACCTGTGACTTGTAACTGTTACTTGATTCACCTGACTTTTTCATTGCATTGCCCTTGAGCTGGTGGAGTTAGTGAGAGTGGTAACACCATCAAACCAAGTATCGGCCAATAACGGGTAGCACTGTAAATACCTTTGAATGGGCTTGTTTGTGCAATGATAAGTGTTTCTCTCTCACTCTCATTAAAAGTCGGCCTTGGTAGACGGGTGGTTAGAGTTTCTGCCAACGGATACTAAGGTTGCGGGTTCGAATCTCGCCTAGGACATGGATGTTTGTGTTTGTAATATTAGGGTTATATGTAAGAATGGACATTATTGTCTAAATATCGCCCTCAATAAAGACGGATTATTATTATTATTATTATTAAATTGTTCTCAAGAAACGCTGAACCAAGCAATAGCCCAGACCCGAAGACCCTTCCTTCTCCCTTTCCACATAGCTCTCAAGTGTTGATGCAAAGAAAAAATATTCATCTCAAGAGTAAGAGACGTCACAGAGCAGATAAACAGTGCTTACATCCCCTTCCGCTACCCAGTTCGTCTCGGGATTGAATAAGGCAACTCTCCCACTGGCGCGACTAGTTTCACGAAGCTAGTCGTACGCAATTGGTCGTACAAAACTAGTCGTACTGACGTTCCCACACCAAAGCGACCAAAAAATTTCAGATTCTTGCTTAGTTCAAAAATGCCTTCCGACGAGGATGACATTGTTGCCATGTGGTGGTTTATCAACTGTAGGAAAAGAAGAAAATATCGGGTGCAACCATACATCAGAAACAATATTCATCGCAGAAGTTTTATTGCTGCCAAGGGATTGTCACAGCATCGTCCAAAGTTTCAAGCTTTTATCGAGTGAGTAAGGCAAGTTTCGCTGGACTAGTTAGGTTAGTTTGACCGCTGAGAAGGATACCGACTTTTGGCAGTGTGTAGGAGTTGAAGAGAGACTATTAATAACACTCAGCTAAATAAAAGAAATTTATATACGTAAAACAATACACAAATAAAACATTTTTTTTAGATCAAAATATGTTACAGATGCATATCAAATGAAAATACATCGATGCTTCTCTATTTCCTGAACCAATTTTATATCGTACAAAGGTTCGTCTTGATGAGGCGCCATTTCAACAAAGAAAACACCGTTGCAATTGCACCAGTGGGAGAGTTCCTATAACAAGTACTGGGGCAGTTGCAAACGAATATGATCGCATGTTGCATATGACCAGTTTCATGAAACCAGTTGCGCCAGTGGGAGAGCTAAGGGTTTTATAGAAGCCACAATTCGCCAGCTCCCCCTCAAAGCTTCTCCCTCCCATTCGTTCCATTCCCCTCTTACACATCTCCGCCTGCTACCTTAGAGCGCACAAGCTATAACAGCCCAGGTAGGTTCAAACAACTAGACGATGATACGATACCGGTTGGCAGGGGACTGCCTGAGTGCAGCACAGCGGTGTCAATTGAAACCATTTGGACCATTGGAACACTTGGAACTGTTGGGACCAAGTTAGGACTGGAGTGGGACTAGAGACTGTACCCCTTCTCCTGTTCCACCAAGCCCGCGGTGGAATTTTTTGGGGGGTCAGCTTCTATTCGGTATATCTGTCCCAAAACTATCCCGATTACCCACATTTTCTGGTAAGAATATTTATTTTGAACATTCACATGGTGAAATTCCACCGTCTCAGCCAAATTTGCATTTCATCGATCTCAACTTCGTCACCTTCTTCGCCAAACACACAATTCAAGAAGTCCATTTTTCCTGAAGCAGAAAGGCTGAGATAGGATCTTCTGTCGGTGGATGTTGGCGATGGATACGAGGCACCTCTTCAGTCCCAGTACTTAATGAGTCCATCCCATCCGGCAGTGGCGACCTTGCTAGTCTCGTGCGGATGCCACAGGACAGATATGCAAACGCTGTCGTGCGCCTTCCATTTCTTGTACAGTTTCGTCGTCTTCCAATCCCAAATGTAACACTTTCCGTCTGCATCTCCGGACACCAGGTAACTAGGCGGGAACAAAAGAACATCGTGGTGAGATAAATGATACTTTATCAGCTTTCATACCGTACTAGCGTAATTGTGTGATGGGTGATGATGGGTGTGAGTGAATTAAGTTAAAACTGAAATAAAAATTAATGAAACCAACTTTTATATCCGCTAAAAAGTAAGCGATAAATATAAAATTCACATAATTGAGTGTTCCCGAGAGTAAGTTTCGGGCGAATAGAAATTGTTTGACAAAGAAATACTTTAGGCTACACAATTCTTCAACGCCCAAAATTACTTTTTAATCTATTTAACATTTAATTTTGTCTCTCTCTTGTATTAAAGGATTCAAAGCACGCATTCCTTACGCATATAGTATAAGGATTAAGGCGACAATAAAATCTCGAGGTTTAACAATGACACGGTCGGCAAGGCACCATAACGTTAAAAAGCTTAAAATTTTCAAAGAAATATGATTTAAATGTATACCTTGGCCGATTTTGTATAATAGGCAAAATGCAATGATAATTTATTTTTCTTTAGAACGATTTAGGTCCGAAGATTATAGGTCCAGTGCCGTAACTAGGGCGGGGCATCTGCTCTGGGTGCAACTAAGGAAGGGGCACAAAAATTGTTAATGGTAAGTTGTGTGACGTTGCATGGCACAAGGAAAGGGGGGCGATTTGAATACTATACTTGTTCCAGACATACGCATAGCAGAAACTATAAATTTCGATAATGTTACTGATGAGTTCATTGCATTAAAATCGCATAGAATAACTCTTTAATATTAAAATATTTATACTTTCTGTATTTTAATTGCGTGTGTGTAATTATGTATGTACATAATTATATTTATAATTATGTACATTTATAGTGAGAAATTACATCATTTATAGTTTATTTTTATTTATTGTTTACCCAAAACCCATATAGTAAAAAATATAGGTATTACAGAATTTTTTATGGAGAGGGTGCATATTTGGTAGTTTGACCCAGGTGCTAGCATAGCTAGTTATGGAGCTGCATAGGTCAATTCTTTCTAATCTTAATTTACAAAAGAGTAAAAGCCTCGAAGTCCAAAAATCTATTTTTACGTGTTATCTTATGAGAAATAGAAATTATCTACTTGAGTCGAACCTAGTATTTTTGGGATTTTGTTTCAAAAATGGCTTTTACTATAACAATAAAACATTCCCACCAAATTTAAATTTAAGCCGGAAATATTGTATAGGTTCGCTGTGAATATTAAAATCACCTGGAAGAATTATTCCCGGTGTAACCTCACTAAAATCAGATTGAAAACTTGGACCAGGATCATTAGAAACGATGTCCGACAAACCTGTCTAAGTCTTGGCATAGGTTCCCCATTTAACGCGATTTCCTCCTCATCTTCGTCTAATTCCCTTTCGCTATTCATCCGACTATCTTATTCATCACTAAAACCATGGATATCCTCTCCATCGTCACTTATTTCAGCTAATAATTGGGCCAAATCCGATACCGATGCTTCAAAGGCCGCCGTGACAGATGTTTACGTTCTCAAACAGGAAATTCAACTTCAAAAAATGTAAATTTCATGGGTTATTTCGACTTGCTCGGTGCTTTGACATCACTACCAGTAATCTCTTTCGAAAGCGACCATCTCCTGCCATCTAGTATCACTTACGAAAGGTAGAATAAAAGCTATGTTAGTGAATGGCAGAATGCGGAATATATCGCATACGACATGGAGCAGCAGACATCTGCTTGCGGAATATGTTGCAAACGACACGCAAGTGCAGAATATATCGTATTCGACACGCGAAGGGTTAATTTACAAAAGAGTAAAAGCCTACAAGTCCAAAAATCGATTGTTACGCGTTATCTTATGAGAAATATAGATTATCTACTAGAGTCAAACCTAGTCTTTCTTGGGATTTTGTTTCATAAATGGCTTTTACTACAACGATAAAACATTCCCACCAAATTTCAATCTTCTACCTATTCGGAAAGTTTGTTGAAAATAGCATTACAGTGGCGTGAGGTGGAAGTTGTCGCAGATGGAGTAGAAGAAATATATGTATGATTTTACTCGTGTACTACCCGCACTTTTTCCCAGCAAAACTTCCCATCAAAAAAAGGGGCATGCGGACATTAAACAAGATTTGACCAATCATCTTTTGGGGGTAGGTCACCCTTCAAACACCTGTCAATACTGCGAGCCTGGCGTGGGTTAATGAGAAGGATCATTATGCCATGCATTTTATTTCCCCGATTTATAACTAAGGTATTTTTGAAAAAAATGCGTGGAATAATATAATAAGCACAATATTATCAGATATTTTATAAATTCGTAGCCAGTCGTCGGTAGTAAACCTAAATCACGTAAATATTCTACGTAAATCGAAAAGAGATTTCATTCTCAAAGAAAAGGTGATGCAAGAGAAATAAACAACTGAATTTGATATATTTTTCATTAAATACGAACGTATTCTGGAAGACTGCTTCGTAATTCCTGAAATGCTAAAATTACATTTCACTGTAACTGCATTTTTTGGGTTCTTTTTACATTTCACAATCCTGAAAGAATATACTTTTATTACTCTCTACAAAAGAAAAGAACGCAATCTTGCGACGGATATGTGTCGCTAAATAGCCACTGGAGTTGTTCGTCTGTGCTTTCTGAAAGTTGTGAGTGAAACATTTTATCCACAGAAATGTGTGTGATATTCTTGAGGAAGAAATTCCGGAGGAAAGTGAAAACATTCAACCTTCACATTCATCTGATGAATCTCACCTACTGTGTATTGAATCACCCAGCCATGTAGCGAAGCCGTGGCGCATTTCAACGATTATCTCACATATTTGGATTTTCCGATTTTGTTTCCTTCTCCTTCTCCTCATGGAGATGAAAATTTTGGGAATAAAAGTGCGGCTTATATGCGAGTAAATATGGTATTACAGGTATGGAGAAAGTCAGATTTTTCCTTCTGTTCTTACATCTTTTTACCTGCATTTTTTTATGTATCTCTAAATATTTCATTTTGTATGGTTAGGAAGAGATGTTTACCATTTCAACGAGATACGTCGACCAATCCGAGTTTTCGGAGGTAATTTCGAAAGAGACATTTTCAGCCGGTTTCGGGCGTTTCGGCCGATCACAGCAGCCGTAATTCGGGCGCTCCGGTCGTGAAAGGGTTAACATACCTCATGTCTGGTGAGAAGTCCAAGGTGCACGCATAGCCAGCAACCATGTGCCCAGAGAACGTCTTCTTGCGGTTCATTTTGAATCGGTTCAGTGCCGAAAAGATGACGATCTTGTTGTCCATGCTTTGACAAGCCAACCACTTCTGGTTCGGCGACAGCGTCACGGCTGGCATGGAATGCATGCTGGGATCTGCAATGTACTTCATGTCCACGGGAATGTCCCTGCGGAGAAGAAGGCGTACTAGTGATTAGCGTTACTTGCCAAGGATTGTTAATATTGTGCCAATGGAATTTCATATCAGGTTTGCTTTACGAGTCATAACTAATTCTATCCGTGTTCAAAGTCTTAAATATGACACCTTTAATCACTCATCTGGGTATTTAATTTTTCGAAACTGGAGGTGGGCATTTCAATTGCAATTGAGGTGAATCAAATCGCAAATCAATTAAAAATACGTTAAATATTCAGTAATTGAGTTGTTTATTTTTTTAAATTGTGTCCAACTACTTTAAACCACAAGACATGAATTTAAATGTTAATATATATTTACTATTACAATAAAAATTTAATTTGTTAATAATATTTAATGAACACAAATTCCTAAAATATGGTATATACACAAAAAATGTTATATTTTCCACGCAAGACTGAAAAAGCCCGTATGATCCTGTGTGCTCTGAAACATTTGAAACAAAGGCAATGCAACGCTGTCGCCACCATAGACCTGGCCTAAAGGAGACAAAGAATGAAGCTGGTAGTGAGGGGAGGTAGACCGCAAAGTGGGGGAAAGCTACTGCGACCTAAGTCACCAAGAAAGTCGTTTTCAACACGGCAGAGCTACAGATGGATGTCTTTATTCGGGTGAAATTCAGACCTTAAGGTCTACTCTTAGGAGGAGGGAGAGAGAGAGAGAGGGAGATATATAGATAGATAATCGTCTTTATTCGGGCAAAATTTAGACCATAAGGTCCATTCTTACATTTAAGTGAGAGGGAGGAGAGAATCGGAAATATAGAGAGGGAAGTAGAAATAGGTTGCACTATTGAAGTGACTTACGAGGTCCTTCCATGTAACTCACCATTCCCAAACTCTCAAACTCTTGTCGTCAGACGTCGTCACGAACCTCCTGTTCTCGTCAACAAAGGTGATCGTGTTGACAGCTCCCAAGTGTCGGTCATACTCCTGCACAATTTCTCCAGTTCTGATGTCCCACTAAACGTTATAGAAAAGGAAATTAATTCAAATACAGTTAGCAATACGAGCAAGTATTTTTACTTTCTCCATATACAAGTATAGAGAAAGTATTGTTTACATGAAAAAAATCGAATTCAAGATTTCAACAGAAGCACGTGTTTTAAGGTCCCCTGAACACTTTTTTACTATTTTCTCGATGATGTCTTTGGGTGTGTATGTGACAGTTTTTTGTGGGTGCTCAAAAACTCAAAAACTATTAATCAAATCAACACGAAATTATATATTTCTGTTAAAGGGAAAATAACAGATTAGTTTATGGTAAAAATTGGTCAACTGGAAGTGGGTGTTTACTCAGTCACATCCGTTTTTACTTTCTCCATATACATAGTAATAGGGGAAAGCATTGTTTTCATGAAAAAAACCGACTTTGAGATTTCAACGGAAATACACGTTTTGACCATTTTCTTGATGATGTCTGTGTATGTGATAGCTTTTTCTGGGTGCTCGAACTCAAAAACTATTAATCAGGTCAAAACGAAATTTTATATTTAACATTTTTATAAAAATCAGGAGAACTGATTAGTTTTTGGTAAAAATCGGTCAACCGGAAGAGGGTGTTTACACCTGTCACTTATCCGTTATTTTGAAATATTTGCTTTAATATTCGATTAATGTAAAAATGTACCGGAATAAAAGTTGTAGGAAATTTCATTTTCTACAACCTTTGTTTGATACATTTTTTCATATAATGCATTGTTTAAGAGATATCCCATATTTTTAGCTGCCACCACCATGCCACCTACCAATGACTATTGTTAACAACTGACGCTTAGTAACGCTACATTTTCTTTTCTTAATTGTTGGAGCTTTGTTGCTGTACCCAATATCGGAAGGCTATGGTTTGAGTTTATTTCTGTTCTTTGTAAAGTCTAAAATTTTCTCGCAGTTTCTTAAAATATTTATTATTACGTAACCTATTTGGAAATTTTAGAAATATTACAGATATGGAGAAAGTCATGTGGTGTCCACATCAGATTTGTTTAGGCTGGTTTCCAAAGGGAACATAGCCTTGGGAAATGGTCCTCTCTGTGTGTCTCCTGCTAACAACTTTTGCATCGGTGGACTGATTCTCATGAAACTTGATACGAGGCTTGTGCTGCCAGGGTTATATTTTATTTCACGAAGATTGAAGTCTCGGGTTTGATTCCAGGAACGTTTTTTCCCCATTTGTTTTACATAGGAAGTATTAAATCCACCACGCTGACATGTTTTCTTTAATACTTTAAAATATCACAAAAATTGTGATATCGGAGCGAGGTTTGTACCGTTCTAAGGGGAAAAGAATGTACATTCTAATTCTTATCATAGAACTTTGATAATTTATCGTATTTTCTTGAATTTATGCTAAAACCTAGGATTTTTGTGTTTTAAATCGCATTTTATCAGATTGTTTCCATGGAGACGATTATTATCAAACTCGGCTTGAACAGAGAAAAGTGAACCAATGGGATTTCTTTTCTGCTCGACTACTCTTCAGCAATGGAAAGTTGCTCCAGACATATTAGCGTATAAACAGTAACATATATTAAATTCGTTTATTTAACCCTTTCACGACCGGAACGCCCGAATACGCCCGTAATGATAGTTTATCCGAAGATGAAACGCAAAATATTTTGTCTGATGAGGGAGATTCTGTAAATATTCATGCTCAACTTTAACATAAAAGGATTTTTTTTCTTTAAATGTCTTTTTTAGTCAATAAATAGCCTTTGAAGTGAATGTTATATTGTTTTACTAAATCTGACCCTAATTTTGGCAGCCATCTTGGATTTCTCTGGACTTTTGGGGTCAGACTAACTACAGCGTCTCCGGTCTTGAAAGGGTTAATGATAAACTATGAATTACAAGCGGTATTTATGGTATGAGAATTCCTTGGGATGATTAACACAAACTGAAACATTTCCCGTCAGTATAAGGAATCAATGTGGGACGTCAACTTTGGGAAACCAGCCTGCATTAGTCCTGGTTTGGACTTCTTGTTTAAAATATTTGTTTTAATATTTAATGAATGTAAAAACATGCTGGAATAAAAGTTGTACGAAATTTAATTTTCTACAACCTTTGTTCGAAACATTTTCCCATATAATCATTGTTGAAGCGATATTTTGAAAACTAAATTTTTTAGGTGCCACAACCACAGCACCTACTGCCGACTATTGAAAATACTTTATGCTCCTTTTGATTTTCTTATCTGACTTATTTGGAATTTTTAGAAATATATACCACATACATAAAGAATGAGTGTCAGGAAATGTTTTATGTTTTAGTGTGTTTTAACAATATTTCCGAACATATAGAAGATTTAAATTTGATAAGAACGCTTAATTCAGATATACAAATGGAATGACGAAAACAGAATCATTAATAATGAACTAGGTTCGACTCCAGATGATAATTTCTACATCCCATCAGATAACACGCAAAAAAAATTTTTTTTTCCACCGTTGGAAATTTGAATTAGAAAAAATTGAACTACAATCTTCGGACTTGGACTGTATTCAAAGAATAAACTGTTGTGGTCAACGCACGACTTTCTCCATATTTATATACACATTTGAGCGGAATTAATAGACGTATGAGGGAATAACGCGAACAAGATGATTCAAATGGAACTTATGATGCCTACTTTCCACGCAATTATTTTAAATTAAACGCGGTGTAGCAATTATTTATATTGTCTTTAATAGCTTTAAAACCACTGCGGAGATGTTGCTCTTTGTGTTCCCAAATTTCACAATTTACCGTTAGAAAATATTACAAAACTAAATCGATCATCCGTATTTGTGGCAAAAGTAACGCGTGTACGTACCAGAATATAATGAATCCGAATCCTACAATAGTTGTTGCAACGTCAACACTCCCGTAACGAGTGATTTCAACTGCAAAAATGGCATATTTCACACGAAATTCGAAGAAATACGATCGAAAAAGAATTCTGCAATAAAAATTAGAATAGTCATTCCTTTCCTAAGGAAAATAGTACAAATCCTGCACCGACGTCGCAATTCTAAGATGTTTAAATGTGCGAGAGAATATTGCCCTGCACGACGCATTTCCGATTTCCCGCGTAAATCAAATGGGAAGGAGAATTCCTGGAATCCTGCATTGTTTTTTACGTTTTAGAGAAAAGTTGTTTTTGTGCGATCTTCGAAAGCATTTGGTAGAATTGTTTCCTGAGGTTCACATTGATTTGCAATCTGTAAAGTCTGAGCGATCTTGTTTGAAATACATATCAAAGGAGGATCGTGATCTCTTAACCAATATATCTGTAAGTAAATTAAATTTTAATTATCAGGTGTATCACTGGGCTTCTAGTAATAGGAATTTCAGTTTTACTCATCCTTTTGTAGTTGAACATAGGAATTGCTACAATTTTCTTATAAAGTATCACAGGGATTTATGGTTTGATCGTAGTATTAGTATAAACTTACGTGAGGTAGACATTAGTTATTTAGGTGGGCCTATGCGTGTTGCTGAGTGGTTTAATAGTATGTGCGAAAGTTATAAGCATAAAAGGCGGCAATTGTATCTTTGGGGGAAAAGTAATGTTGGTAAGACAACATATATAGTGTCTTTATTGAGAGGGTATCATGATACAATATTTATGCCTGATGTGGGTAAATTTGCTTATATGGGGTTGAATCCGGCTATACATGAACCCGGGACTTTCAATCTTCGCAACAAAAACTATCCTCGGGAACTTGGACCCAGTAGCAAGACATTTCAACCAGGTGTCATGAAAATTGGTCAACTGGTTCAAAAGTTAATAGCGGGGACGGACAGACAGACACAACGAAGAAACTATAAGCCTATTTCCTTTCCGGAAAGAAGACTAAATATTTAATTTATAGACTTCATGCGATATAATTACGAAACCTACACAAATTATCTTTTTGTCCGATGTGCCGGCCACAAACAAATGTTGCTTGTCGTCGTCTGGATTGAACTTGGCACAGTAAGGTATCTTTCTGCTCGTGAAACGCGATATGCATTGTCCCGTCTCTGTGTCCCACAGCTTGATGTAACGGTCATAACCTGCAAAACAGAGAAGAAAGAACAAATGTACAGGGCATTCCAAAATTCCCTTAACATCCTGGTAAGTAACAAAAATAAAACACGTTATTAGGCATCCTTTACCAGTGAAACGGTAGTAGTTGAACGACTTATAGGCACATTGCCCGTCTGTCCATCCATCCCTATGTTAAATCTCTGAAATTACTGGGCGAACCTTAACCCCGCCAGACCTGGTGTACATTCATTTTGGGTTTTCTTTTCAAATATTCTTTCACATTATTTTTTAGTGAAAACTTGCTGAACACTTAGTGTGATGTCTAATTTATCCATTATTGGTACTTTTACTGTCATCTATTGTAGACTAGTTGAAGTTAAATGACATTAAATACAAGATGGCAAGAAAAGAAGAGAATTGATGCAAATAGGTCAAATTTCTTTTTTGTTTTTGTCATCGAAACATCACTATATATATTATTTAAGTGTTTACATGAAGTGGAAGTTCTAATTGATGGATGTAACTCCAGCTCTTCTGGAAGTGCCTAAACATTAGTATCCTCCTACATGTCATATCTAGGCTTAGTGGATTTCGTTCGATTATTTTTCCAAGAGATTTTTGACAAACATCGATGCTTAAAATTACTACTTAATATATGGCTGGCAGTTTTCTTCAGCCTTTCAATTCAATGATTTAAATTTACTTTTTATTTAGAAATTCTAAATGAAATTTACATTTACTTGACAATAATTTGATTATTTACTTAAAATTTTATAGGAAGATAAACAATTGACAGACAAACAACCACCGAAGTTTGTTTTTTCCGAACCTCATTTAACAGAACTCGAGGAAATCTCAGCAGGACATGTCCATGACCTTATCTGTATAGAGAGGTCCACGGAATATCCTATTATTAGGTCGGCAAATATAATCTCAAAAACCTCAAAAGCGCTAAGGAACATGTGTTCTCAAAACTGCCCAAGGACCTTGCAATTATCTGATTGTTCAGAGTAGAAGCGTGAGCTTTTCAAGTAGATGAATATTTAAGTGTAAGGAAAAACCCATCTTTCAGTCCCATTGTTAATGGACACGCAGAAAAGGAACGAAATCCTAGGTAGGAAATAATATTGTGAGAAAAGTAAATGGAAATGACCTTAATATTATAATTCAGAAAAGTTTTTAGACATACATTTTTTTCTTTTTGGAAAATCGACGCTCATAGACGACTATTCATTTTTGTCAATTTTGAAGATTTAAAAAAAATCGGCATTTATCGATTTAAATCGAATCCTACCAAGCCTAGTTATATCATAATTAAGAAGTGTCAAGATATAATCTAAAATCCATAAAAGCCTACTTCTGTCCCTTTGTGGCTCCCTCTGTAAGCTATAAAAATGCGAATAACTCGATAAAAGATCGAGATACATTTATGAAATCTTGCTGTAATGCTCGATTAACATATTTTAAGGAGATGACGAAAAAATCTCTCTAAAAGTCCCACGTTCGACTCCAAGTAAGACATTTCCATTTCCCATAAGATAACACGTAAAAATCGACTTTTCGACGTGCAGGCTTTTATTCTTTTCGAGATCTAAATTAAAAAGAATTAACCTACGATCTTCGGATATGAACCATTTTAAAGAAAAAACTGTCAAGTTTCTTATCCTGTTCGTCTTTTTCCACCTACAGTTCCAAATTCCTCGTGTTAAACGTTTAATTCACGTCATTTGGGGAAATCTTTCCATTTTAACGGGACGTTGCCTTGCCGACGCATTACATTGTTTAACCTCGAAATCTTACCGTTACTTGAAAGCGTGCTTTGAATGCTTTCAATACAAGAGAGAGAGAGGGAGAAGGAAGGAGAGGGAAATGATTGTATGATGTAATTGGATGTCATTGACTCGGATAATAGCTTCACACCGCATCTATTCACGAAATTTAATAAAAAGAACTTTCCCGTTGAATTTCAACGGGTACCTCCCTAGTTAGATAATTATATTCTACTGTCTAGTTTTCTTTTCATTCCGTAAGTTCTGGCAAAGCGAAGAAAAAGGTCAAAGAGACACGTTACTTTCCTTTAGTTAGACCGCTGCTAGAGTATGCGTCGAGCGTATGGGATCCGTACGAGAAAGGATTAATCGCCGAGTTAGAGAAAGTGCAGCGAAAAGCTGCGAGATTCGTCAAAAATTGTTACGATAGAAATGAAAGCGTTACAGGCTTGATACAGGACTTGGGATGGGAATCACTAGCTGAGCGCCGATCACGTGCTAGGTTAAAACTTCTTGAAAGATTTAGGACGTGTACTTTCTCCAGCGATGTCGAAGAAATAATAAGAACTCCCACCTATATCGGTAGAATGGACCATCCTCGTAAAATAAGAGAGATAGCCTGCAGGACGGAGAGATACAAAGGCTCGTTTTTCCCTAGAACGATAGCTGAGCAGAATAAAACTCGCGATCAAAAGTAACCTCGCGTAGAGGCGTAAACCAAGGCCTAATTTTGGAGTTTTCACCTTGGTGTTAATACACCCCCTGCCACACACCCTTGCGGTGGCTTGCAGGGTAAACTGTAGATGTAGATGTACTACTCGAAAATGGGATTTTGGTTAATATATTGTAGAGAGAGGTCAGCAAATTATTTCTGAGACAAATTTAAAAGACAGTTCCTTTACAGTGACATACATCAACACACTTCTTACCAGCAGAAAGGAACTGATTTCCAGGATTGTTGAAGCACGCATCGCGAACTGCCTGTCGATGCCCATAATATGTTCGTATGCAGCGTCTCTCCTTGTAAACTTCCCACAGCTGCAGAGACAAAAGAAAGAAGGTCATTTAATGTGTTGTTCACATTGAACAATTTCAAAAGAACTTTATGCGTAAACATACGAAACAATGAGAGCTTCATTTGCTGGCGCAATGAAAAAAGCATGTCCTATTTATTGAAGGTTGTTTAGAATTGTTAAGTTGAAATTCTTTTTAAATTCAGCTATCTATTATATGAGTTGCTGGTGCTTGGATACTGTGAGCAGGGATGCCAACAAGTGAAAATGATTTCTACGGACAATATGGAAAAAAATTATGGACAGCCCAACTTTTTTACGGACATTTTTTGTGTAACGTTAAGGTGTCACAAAAAGACATATTCAATGCTATCATTCATACATTGCAATAGAAATGATATTTACATTAGTTTAGCACACTTATTTGGCTTAAAGAAACAGAAAATTTGGATGCGTTCAGTAAAAATTACTGAAACACGAGTACTACCTGATTTTTCATTCAGAGCAATTTGTTTCATATTTGTAATTTGTGCCCATTGAAAAAACAAAGGTTGCTTTACTTTTAAAAATATAATCAAAATGAGAATATATAAGATAAACAGTTTTTAAATCAGCGGTATTCAACCTAAAGAATGCGAGGTCTTTCAAAGAGATACGATATTAAGGATATCTAATGTAAGAAAATAGCGAAGCAAAATCTAATAATTATCTCATGCATAAAATATATGTAACGTACATATATATTTGTAGACCCTACCCAATAATAACCAAGGTTGTTAACTTTAAAATATAACAGATGACATGAATTTCGTCAAAAATATTTTAAGGGATATGCCGACTAAAACGGTTGACTACCACTGCTTTAAACCTCTGGAAATGTCTTAGCATTTTTCCTCTTTATTACGGACTGTCCATAAATTTACAGACGGTTGGCAACCCTGCTCGCAACCCATAAATCTTATCCTGAGAACAACGATGGCAGAAGCAGGCATCACCGGTCGCATGCTGCAACTCACCTTCACACGGCAGTCCATGCTGCACGATAGGAGAAGGTGCGCAGTCTTCGGAAACCATTTTATGCCCGAGATCCCTTTCGTATGACCTTTCCACGTGTGAATGTTTGCCTTCGGAAGGAAGCAGCGTTCCGGAGGCGTGTCCGCATGTTGGAGGTTGACTCCGACATCTTGGGGCGGATGGAGGAAGGACCTCCCTTGGTAATCCAATGCGTCCTTGACTGTTAATCAGAGAAGGAACAAGTGAGGTAAGGATTCCGCAGCAAATTAAAATTACTGTTACTACTAACACAAAAATTTGTTAATTTTGAAGGTGGTATTTATACATATGAAAATTGTATTGAAAGGAAAATAGGCAGATTAGTTCTTACTACAACTACAGGCAGTCCCTGACTTATGGGTGACTCGACTTAAATATTTCCGACTTTACGTATAGGTTCATCGCCGGGATCGTTACCTATTTATGTAATATCAAATTTGTTCTAACATCGCTGTACATTATTTATTTAATAAATAATGCATATTATAAATATACTATATATTAATAAATATTCATATAATTATAATAAAATAATCTATATATAATGCCGGCCGATTCATTGCCTAAGAGCGTGTATTCCTGTTTTCAGTTGTTGTGTTAATGTTAGTTTGACATACTGCATTTATCATACTTTTTTAAAATTTGTATTTGAACATCCAGTAGAAACCCGTTTATCCGGACTTGATGGTACTGGACCCGGAACGGATTACCGAAAAATCCGGATAATCCGGAAATTCTTCATAATGCACGTTTTATTTTATTTTATTTTATTGTTTTAGTTTTGGAAAAATCACAGGGAAACAATTAAGGAAATGATTTCATTTCTTTTTTAAAAGTTTTATTACAAATTTTAACGAACTCCGAAATTGTAACATTATTGAAGGAATCAAGGACTTGAGAATTTCAATTTCAAAACTAATATAACTTTTGTGTTAAGTACAGAGGAATGCGATAAAATTATGTGTAATATATACAGTAGAAACCCGTTTATCCAAACGATATATAATGCCGGCCGATTCATTGCCTAAGAGTGTGTATTCCTGTTTTCAGTTGTTGTGTTAATGTTAGTTTGACGTACAGCATTTATCATACTTTTTTAAAATTTGTATTTGAACATACAGTAGAAACCAGTTTATCCGGACTTGATGGGACTGGATTACCGAAAATCTGGATAATCCGGAAATTCTTCATAATATACGTTTTGGTTTTTCAGATCGTATAGGATGTTAAAAATTTAAACGATAAACTACAAATTGCTTTAAATAATATAGTTTTGTTTTAAAAGACGGTACAAAACTATACAATTTTTTAAACATCGGATAAAAGGCTGTGAAGCAAACCCACAAAAATGACGAACATTAAATATAGTTAGCCGTGAACTGACAAATATAAAACGGTGGGAACGGAAGACGTCAAGTGTTCTTTCCTCGGCAGAGTATGAGGCGAGGATGGGTGGGAAGGGGAGAGCGAGTGACTCATTTCATACAATGTAGTTACTTATAGAATGCGTGACCTTGAACCTCGCCCACTCGTCGCAAATATAGGTCCGGATCATCGAGAACCAGATAACCGGGTTTCTACTGTATATATACCAGCTTTTCACGAAATTAGTAATACGTAATTTCAAGAAAATTTCTAACAATAAAATATTTTTATCAGCGGAGCAGCGAGTGCCACGTTTTTATGTAGATAATATGCATCCCAGTCACTTTTGGTGTATTATCTAAACTTAAATTTAAGATTTATCAAAATTTCGAATACTTAATTTTCACAAAATTATCTTTTTTTTTTTTCAAAACTTTTCTTCAGAAAATCAAGTTGCATATCTTATTCAAGGATTTCATATCAGAGAAAATCTCGCTGTATGATACGGTAGTAAATACGACGACGCTGATGAAGATGTATTTTTCATTAAATTAAATTATTACTGAATGCATTGCAATATTTTATCCATTTTACTTTCTCCATATATACGAAGTATAGAGAAAGTATTGTTTTCATGAAAAGAGTCGAATTCGAGATTTCAACGGAAATACACGTTTTAAGGTCCCCTGAACACGTTTCGACTATTTTCTTGATGATGTCTGTGTGTCTGTCTGTGATAGATTTTTGTGGGCCCTCCAACTCAAAAACTATTAATCAGGTCAACGCAAAATTTTATATTTAACATTTTTATAAAAGTTAGAAGATCTGATTAGTTTTTGGTAAAAATCGGTCGACCGGAAGTGGGTGTTTACTCTTGTCACTTATCCGTTATTTTGAAATATTTGCTTTAATATTTGATAAATGTAAAAATGTATTGGAATAAAAGTTGTAGGAAATCTCATTTTCTACAACCTTTGTTTGATACATTTTTCCCTATAATGCATTCTTTAAGAGATATCTTATATTTTTAGCTGCCACCACCATGCCACCTACCGAAGACTATTGTTAACAATTGATGCTTAGTTACGTCTTAGTAACGCTCCTCTTCCTTTTCTTAATTGTTAACCGGAAGTAAATATTGACAATGATCCCAGAGCTTTTTACATTTATCAAATATTAAAGCAAATATTTCAAAATAACAGGTAAGTGACAAGAGTAAACACCCACTTCCGGTCGACCGATTTTTACCAAAAACTAATCAAATCTTCTAACTTTTATAAAAATGTTAAATATAAAATTTTGCATTGACCTGATTAATAGTTTTTGAGTTAGAGCGCCCACAATTATCTATCACATACAGAGAGACAGAAATCGCCGAGAAAAGAGTCAAAACGTTTCGGGGGACCTTAAAACATGTATTTCCGTTGAAATCTCGAATTCGATTTTTTTCATGAAAACAATACTTGCTCTATACTTCATATATGGAGAGAGTAATAAATAAATAAAAATAAATAAACATTTAATTTAAATAAAAATTATGTAGTTTTGAAGAATGTACTAATTTTTACAAATCCCGCGGAAATTAACTTATTATCTTAAGAAATACTGTCACTGCGACAGTATTCCCAAGGTAATTCGCAAATTTCCTGTGGCACTTCTGACTATACCCACAGAAATTTGCATTCACTAGAAGGCTTCGATCTTAATTCACAAATAACCGCCAATTTTGACAGCTACTATAATCAAGTCACTGATACATAGCAAAAAGTGCCTTACCAGACAAACCTAAAGACACGTGGGATAAAAATAGCTTATGATAAGCACCGTTTTAGTCAAAGGGAATGTTTCATGAAGTCACAATAAACCTCTACACTTTGGACGACGATTAATCTAGTTTCTACTCACTGTGCAAGACTGTCTTTTCCTCGAGAGGTTTGTCGTCATTCTGCTTTCCCCTCTTTTGTCTTTTGGCCAATATCTCCTCCAGTTCGGCAGCCTCCTCCTGCAACAATAGAACTCAAATGAGAAAAGTTATTACGGTAAAAGCCCCTTCTACCGTCACCCACAGGACAAAACCCATGCCACTAAATTGAATGTGCCATTATAGCAAATAGTTCTCCGTATAATATTTGCATTGCGATGGAAACAAGTTGAACCCTTTGTGTTCCTAACCCGGACTGAGTCTGACTTTTTAAATTTCCCATTGCGGTCCTAATCCGGACTCGGTTCGGACCGACTTCGGCGATATTTTTTCGACTAGTTAGCATAAAATGGGGTAGTGATCTTGTTTGTGTTAGCTGACTGGTTCATCCACCGCCTTATGCTGCCATCTGCTGAACACCTTGCAGGACAAGAAAATATTTTCTCAGTCCATGCTTACATCTAGCGACTGAAAATGGCATCCACTAGCTGTCAAACATTGCATGAGCGTGATGTATAGGTACCCTACAATTTATGCAAGAGATGCATTCCTGGAATTCTCCCATTGAAAATAATGTAATGGGCATTGTTAACGTTCGCGAGCAGATGTGTTTGACTCTTTAAAGTTGATTTAATGAGCATTTTAAAAAATCGCGCTATCAAAAGTGGTTTGCTTTGCTAATGTTGACGGGAATAATTCAAAAACCAACTCTCAGAATGTATTTTAGTAGAAAACATATATTAGAAATGTAATTTATTCCAAATGCAATGAGTGAAGAAAGATTTTATTTGTTGAGCAAATTTTTGCATTTTGTAGATAATACCGATAAAGACATTGTAAATAGAGATCCTATTGTATAAAATTCTACCTATCAGTGATTATTTGAAAAATAAATTCCATAAAATTTATCTACCGGGTAAAGAGGTATGTGTACCAGACGCAGCTGAACTACTAAACGTCGGAGGAGCAGCACATAGTAGAAATTGGATTGAAATAAATGTATGTATTTATTTTTTATTATATAAAATGAACAATTTTAAATACAACATAATTTTTTGGAAATTTTTGAAATGATAATTAAAGTACAAAAAATATTAAAGTGAATGCATGCATTTTAGTATTTTGTGCTTGGGAAAAAAAGTCACGCTGAGCGATTTAAATGCCATAGATTAAAGTCTCGCTTGAGGGGTTAACCCCTCAAGCGTGCGCAACGGCATGTGGCGTCCTGTGCAGCATTCACTTTTACAATTCCTTAATTTTTTTGCGCATTGAGTTTCTGTCATAAATCACATGTGTCGAAGCTACTTCGATGATCGAACCTTCCTATACAAATATATTCTCTTCACTCATCTCAAAGAATATTTTTGCGAGTGTTTTCCCCCATAGAGTTGTTGATGGCTAACACTGCGTCACTTCATAGAAGAAAATCCCTCTTCAGGACAAAAAAAGGGTGTGTTCAAGTGTGGTATTTGCTCAAAAAAGGGAATAAAAAAAGAGACATTCTACCACTGTACGAAATCCCGAGAAACCCTGCTCTGTCGTACGATGGAATGAATGTTATAACTGCACGCATGATAAACGGGCAAGAATCTACGAAATATTTAATATATAATAAAATTATTAATAGTACATACTGTGCACATAATGAATCATGTTAATGCAAATATGAAAGGCTTATAAAAGGTGAACGAGCACGGTGCATCTTGTGCGATAATCAAATACAATACGGGTATGGTCGCACAAATAAAATCGCATTAAACCGAATATGTGATGCATAAATCGAAAAACGGTAGTAAAAACAAAATCGCATGCATGCAAAAATGCGTAAATTGGGGGACAAACTAAGTGACGATAGTGATTCCTGGAGTAATCTCAGTGTTGAATCTGGTGATTTCACGCCTGAAGATGTTTCTGAAAGTGACAGTGAGGATGTAAAGAGTGAGGGGAACGATTGATCTGAAGATGATGCTACGGCTGACGATGAAGATTGATGAGACACAGACAGACAGACTTTGTAAAACATAATTATGGTTCCACAAGATGAAATTTCAAATCTGCGATTTTGCGTCTGAAGGGGAGAGGGGTTAAACACAGTCAGTAGCAGATTTAGGCGAGGTCGCTCATGGTGCGCGCTAGGGGCCCCGGAAAAACGTTTGTGTATATAATTTCAGGAATATTAAATGTCTCAATTTAAAAATCAGCAGAGCCTCTCTATGACTCCATAGAAAAACGATCGTTAAGAGGTGTCACAAAGGAGGGTAGCTGTTTCACTATATATTTACAGAGTCATCTGAAGGGGGAGGGCTAGGTGGGCAGTCGCCTAGGGCCCCGTGCCTATGAGGGCCCCACGGGTCTTAGAGACGGCTCCGTAATTAAATGAGAAATTTGATTTGTATAAATAGGGGGCCCCGCGGCAACCCTCTCGCCCGGGGCCCCGTGGGTCTTAGAGACGGCTCTGTATATTTAGATTGCAGGGCTCCTGACTGCTTAGTGCCAGGGGCCGCTGAATGCTTAGCACCAGGAGCCCCCAAATGTTTAGTGACAGGGGCTCCCAAATGTTTCGTGACAGGGGCCCCAAAATGTTTAGTGCCAGGGGTCCCATGAGGCATCCGCCACTGAACGGAGGGTAGAAAAAATTTTGTCTCGCGTTATGATGCGGAAATTTGGGATGCGATATCGAGCTATTGCGAGGAAAAAGTTAAGTGGACGGTTAAGAGGAGCGAGGGTTGATGTGGAGGCTGAGGACCATATGGGGGAACAGTACTCAAGAAGGGGTAGTACACAGGTGGTAAAAACGGGTTTGAGAGCATAAGGATCCTTGAGTTCGGTGAATCTATGGAGGAGGCCAACCATTGACATGGGCTTGGATGTGATTCTGTTGATGTGGTTAGCAAACGTAAGTTTAGAATCGAAAGTTACGCCCAGTCCTTATATGAGGTGAAAGAGGGGATTACCTGATTGGAGTAAAGGTAGGATGTGAGTATAGGATTTCTACGAAGCGTGAAGGTAAGGGGAAATCGATTTTGCAGGATTGACTTTGAGATTCCACAGAGAACACCAATTATTTACGGAGTCAAGTGCAACTTGTAGAGATCCACTATCGCTACCATTATTCACCTTTTGGAAGATTTTTGCAATCATCTGCATATTTTTGAATAGTGCGAGTACTTGTTAGAATGAGTATTGCAATAAATTTTATAACTTCTTGCTATAACAGGGTTTCACCATACCTCGTTTGGTTTCATGACCTTCTTCTCATCCACGTATCCTCCCCAAGGACCCAGAAACCCTTCCACGTCATCCGGTTTGTCATTCTTGTTCCTTTTCCTCTTGTCAAGAGGACGTGTTGGGGCCGATTCAAACACCGTCTTCCCATCCGATTCCTCGGCCGCTTTTGTGGCTCCGATGAACCCTTCCTTTGGTGCAGCGCAATCGATTGTAGGATCCAGAGCATAGCCTTTAACACAGAGAAGTGATAGGTTCAGTAATCTTGTAAGTTATACATAATCATGAATTAATGGGTTAGAAAAACTGCTTTTCTATTTTAACAAATGAATGAATTGTTACGAAATATTGAATTGTTATGGCTAAGATAATGCTAGTTTTAGACAACAATGCTTTGTTATTATTTGGAAAGCAGGAACATTGTTACTAAAACTTTCCGGGAACTTTTTGATTCACCCTCGTATATATACAAAACTTGTTTTTCTTAGTTTTAACTTGTCAAAATTCTTCATAAACAATTCCATTTTAACTTAAAATGATGTACTTGACAATATGATGAAAATAACATTTTATTATTAAATTTCGAAAATCAATTTGGGGTCTTAAAAGACCCCACGTGACTAATTAAGGAACTTTTTTCATGCAATTAACTATGGGGTTAAATCATATTCATTTGAAAAATTTAAGCTTTTTAATGATATGTTGCCTTGCCGACCGTGTCATTCTTAAACCTTGAGATTGTATTGTACCCTTAATCCTTATATTACATCTGTAAGGAATGCATGCTTTGAATGCTAACTCAATATTTTTGTCTTGACTTCAAACCCCGAGCAACACCAGGTACTTTCAGCTAGTTTATAATATAACTAGGGAAATGCCCGTTTAAGTACAATGGGCATGTTATTTATGATATAAAAAATGAACAAAAATATACCTCAATTTTCTTTGATGGCAGGAAAACAGATTTTCATTCTTTTAGGCATTCATTATTTCAAGTCATGAACTCCTACGATGATTCTAAGTAATTTTAATATGCGAACGATTAATGTTCTACATTCAAATGTATTCTCTCCCATAAATACCGCAACAAAAGTTGATTACATTGGTTGCTATGAAAATCATTTCCCTCTCCTTCCTTCTCTCTCGTATTAACCCTAGAACAGTGGTTCCCAACTTTCTTGTGCCGCAACCCTAAACTGACCACCAATAGGACTTTGTGACCCACACCTGGACTCTCGCGACCCGTTCATCTAATTGAGCTAAGATACAACATAGATAGTAATAAATACGTCCCTGCCAGCAGTGGCGTAAATATGGGTATGCAAGTTACGCGATCGAGTAAGGGCCCAAGACCAAGGGGGCCCTCATGCTTGCATCCTCGAAAATTTTACTTGAATGTGAATATTGTATTAAAAATATGTCTTATAACACACATTAATGTTCTATGAACAGATAATATTTTCCAATGAAATTTATAAGCACTACCAACCAAGGGGTCTGCTTATATATATCATCTTTTTTTATATTTATAAAAGTTAAAAGATCTGATTAGTTTTTGGTAAAAATCGGTCAATCGGAAGTGGCTGTTTACTCTTGTCACATCCGTTATTTTGAAATATTTCCTTTAATATTTGATAAATTTAAAAATGTATTGAAATAAAAGTTGTAGGAAATTTAATTTTCTACAACCTTTGTTTGAAATATTTTTCAATATAATGCATTGTTTAAGAGATATCTTATATTTTTAGCTGCCACCACCACGCCACCTACCGACGACTATTGTTAACAATTGACGCTTAGTTACGTCTTATTAACGCTCCTTTTTCTTTTCTTAATTGTTGGAGCTTCGTGGCTATATCCAATATCAGAAGGCTACGATTTGAGTTTATTTCTATTCTTTGTAAGGTCTTTAAATTTCTTTCGCAGTTCCTTAAAATATTTATTATCATTTTACCCATTTGGAATTTTTAGAAATATTACAGCTATGGAGAAAGGCATGTGCTGGCCACATCAGATTTTTTAAATTAAACATAGATGCTAACATTAAAATGTGTTGCGGGAATGGCTACCTGATTTTCCTGACGTCTTTGCATGTAAACAAACATTTATTCTTACATTTTATGAATTATTGGTAATTTTGTGGATATTTATTTTTCTTTTCATAATGGAGGTTGAAAGATTAAATAAGGTTATATGAGAACTTTATTAAATCTGCATACATAATAATGTTACTTAAAAATTAGAAGTTAGTGAGGCAAAGCCTCAGATCGAGGTCACAGGTAAGGCTACGCTTGGAAATATGTTCAGAACAAGAGATGATTTCACTGTTTCAAAAACATACCTCATGTAATTTGCAACCTCCTAAATTTTGGCTAAATAACAGGTCTCAAAAAGTCGCAAATTACATGAATATATACGTAGTTCGGTGCGCACATAGGGATACTGCATATGGCTGCGGAAAGTCTGGGCGGCTAACATCTCCCATAGATCTTAAATGCAACAACAAGATCGATGGCATCTCCCACAAGGCGCTTGCATTATGCTCAGTCTACTGTTGCCTATCGGGAATATTACCGCTGTTCACCGCTTGCGAGGCTGGAACTATTTGAGGTTACTGTTTGCAGAGTGAGGGATAGTGCAGGGTATAAATAATTTCCCTAATTTCTATGATTAGAATGATTTTTTTCTCAATGTTATTTACTGTACTAATTTGTGTGGGTAGTTAGACAAATTCCGACTTACGTAAAACTCGGGTTACATACAGGTTTGTGGAACAAAACCCTTACGTAAATTACGGAGTGGAAGTGCATTTAAAAAGGACAAATTCTCTGAAAAGGTTTTATTAACAACTTAAAAGATGTTTATAATGAACGAAATAGAACTTTAAATAAATTTTTGTACTTTCAACCACTGGGGATAATGTTAACGAACTGAATAAGCTATGTTAGTGTTGTAGTTGGTCAAAAATGTTGTGATTCTTCGACTGTTTCTAAGTTTAGTTTAACCAAGCCACAGCCAATGCAAAGACTTTTGTCAAAAATAGTTGCTTTATTATTTCTAACAATTTTTATTATTGCTGTTTATCTGTGTATAAAGGGGCTTAAATTAATGATCTACATCAATTACTGTCTTACATAAAAAATAAAAATCTATCAATTAAACAAGGAACGAAAAATTAAAATGTTCCTGGGATTGACAAATTGGTTATGGCTTTACTTGGTAGGCAAATCGGTTTACATTACAATATTTCGACAAAGAACTCTGTCAACTCTGTCTCAATTTGCAGAAACAGCTTTTGTTTGATTATACATATATCAGCGGATGTTTAATGAAGAAATGTAACGTTTACATTTGCAACAAATAACGTTATAACGACTTCACTGTTCATTTAACTTACTATTTTGAAACAGCGTTTCACATATAATATTTAAAAAAATGAGGGACAGCTCTACTGGTATGTACAATTAAGACTTACCGTAACTGGTGAACGTTCTTCTCTGCGTCTCGAATTGGAATTCGCTTATGTGCGCCTCTTCAACATACCCCGAGAGCATGTTTTTATGAGCCTTCTGCTGTTCGGTCTTAAATGGATGTTCAGGACCAACTTCAGGAGCGAAAAGTACCTCGCATTTTGGGTTAAATTTAATTTCTTTGACGTTTCTATCCAGTATTTTCGACCATCCTGCCGATCCCTGTTTACGAGAACATAAATTGGAGAGCAATCATCTAAGTAAAAATTACAAACGCAAAATACAATACGAAATAGGGTAATATTTATACTCATGACAGTTCTATTGCATTGAGCAATGAATTAAGTTAACACAAAACTCATCTATAACAATAAATCTCAATGTCTTTAATAAAAACTCGTTATATAACTAAGGAAACACAAACATAAGTTAACCCAAGAATCTTTGTTCAAACAGGACGTAAAAAACGTTCTATTTACAGTAATTTACTTTACTTACGAGGGGTACCACATCTGGAGCAGCGCACACCTGAAGAGAGTTTTGCAAAGAGGCTATTGACTTCCCTTGAGGAAGCGGCAACAAGTGACTAACCCTTTCTTCTTCCTTCTCTTTCGCTTCATCACTAGAATTGTCCTCATCACTACTACCATACTGACATATCGATAACATTGTTATTTTACACCGACCGAGTTTTTGCAGCTAGTGACACCAGAAAGTTAAACTCGATTCAGTTTCATGAAAATGAAAACGAATGTTCATGTAGCAGTAAGACTTTATCGGGTAAATATTAAAAAGCAAAAGTTAACGATATGAAATTTCACGTCCTAAGTATGAATATCAAAGCTGTCGACTGAAATTCTGCAATACATATAAATGCTTGTTTACTTTCTTACAAATGAAGCCATTTTGCATGACATAGATGCGCATCACGGAAGAAGAATAGGAAGCGCAGCTCCCATAAGGCCAATGGTAATACATTTGTGGCAGTGCGATCGTGCGATCGAGCGGACAATCGGAGCAAAAGCGCGCCCAATCTGCAGAACGCGTTGAGCGTACATTTTAATTAATAATTTGGTTACGTATTTAATAGAGGTTTAGGATTTAACCATATTAAAACAAAACAGCTAGGAGCATGGATTTATTTATTTATTACAATTAAAACATTTACAAAAATACATATAATTGTAATAACATACATATTTAATTTGCTTAGGAGAGTTGTTGCTACTAATATAGGATACCGATTTACAAAAAGTATTTTTATGTATTAACATATTTTATAATTGAAACTTTATAAGTATCAATGCTATAATATAGAACCAGATACATCATCCTTGGAGGGGTTTAGCTCAGCCTCTGATGTTCTAAGCCCATCTACAAAAAAATAGACCGTAAGTTATTTATATATATATATATATATATTCTCCTTCTTTCATGTGCGCATCTTTCTGCGCAACATCATGGAATATTTTAGAAAATAGAGAATTATTTCCTTGAGCCATGGAAATATATTTACGATGCTACACTCTGTTGGCTACCTATATAGAAAATTTGGTTATCACGGAGAAGTATTATGAAATAGTGTATCATATTATTATTCACATAAACGCTACAATTGGGAGCAGGTCCCGGTGGCTGCGGGTCCCCATCACAACTCAATGCATAATACCCAAATTACATAATAAAAATTGGGTTTACTTAATACAAAAATATAACCTTTTTGATGCCATTTCCTATACACTATGTACTACTTCTTAACTTCAAGTCACAGGAACTCCCGTCACAACAGCTTAGGTATCACTCAATATATAATGCTCAAATTACATAATAAAAATTGAATGTACTTAATACAAAAATATAACCTTTTTTGATAGTAGTTCCTATACACTATATATAACTTCTTGACTTCAAGTCACAGGAACTCTCGTCACAACAGCTTAGCTACAAACTACAACGTTTCATTTGTTATTTGTCCATACAACTACAAAAATTTAGAATAAGTAAATAATCTTCTTCATGAATTAAAAAAACATCGACCCTAATTTGACATTAGACAGTTATTTGGAGTATTGTGATTAAATTATAACCCTACTATGTGTATTTACAATAATTAACGCCGCTTGGTGGCGCAAGTCCTATAAAAACAATAAATAAAATACTCACCTACAAATATTCATATTAAATACTAAAATTTTTAACAATTTTACTTTTAAATGCTTTCTTGGTTTGAGGAAAGGGCATAAGAAGTTCTTTAGGTAATTCATTCCAGTCCAATGCTGTTCTATTGAAAAATAATATTTACCAACATCTTTTCTTCGAACGTTTGTACTAACTTTATACGAGTGATCATTTTTACCTTTAAATGTCGGGGTATTAATCTTAAGTTTTAGATATCTCCATGCCGGTTTACCGGTATACATTCGATAGAAACAAACTAACCATTTCACTTTCCTCCTCTTTTCTAAAGTTTCCCACCTAAGCTCCTTTAACATATCTGTTACACTATCCTCTATTCCAAAACGACCCACAACAAACCTAGCAGCCTTTCGCTGGACCTTTTCCAATTTATTAATATGTATTCTGTCATGAGTAGGGATTGCAATCCCGGAGGGATTTTCTAATCCTGGGATTACGGGATTGTGATTTTTTCAATCCCGGGACCGAGGAAAAGTGGCAGGAAATAAAAAACATTCAATATTTTTAAACAATAATTTTATATCATACACAGATATGAAATCATCATATGCAGTTATGGAAGTAATATCAAGTTTACACAAAATTTAAGTAACGACAATGAAAATAGCTTTTTATCAGCAGGTAAAACTAAAATAAAACACGTATTTTTGGAGAAAATGTAAAGGAAATTTTAATAACTAAAGTAGTAATTGTTGTAGTATCT
This sequence comes from Tanypteryx hageni, assembly GCA_028673005.1. NCBI lineage: Eukaryota > Metazoa > Arthropoda > Insecta > Odonata > Petaluridae > Tanypteryx > Tanypteryx hageni. The sequence continues at coordinate 18,126,996 of CM054119.1, read as the reverse complement.
TAATTTAAATTAAATTGATTGCATTTATGATAATAAACGGTACTTTTAGATTAAGGTTCTCCTCACTTAAAAGCTATTCACAAATTTCTGAAATATGGCCTTAAAAAATAAAGTGCATCTAATGTCGCGTCACTCATTGTTGATCTGTATTTATTGCACAGCATCCCTGCTGATAAAAAGCTCTTTCTGATTCTACACTAGTAGGAGGAATAGCTAGCAACTGCTCGTAAAGAAACTGTAGCTTTTCTCCTTTACGTCCACTTTCACGGAAATCCTATAGCTCTCGTGCTATTGATAATGCTAGGCCATTTGAATTACAGCAGGAGGAATACTCCTTGGGAGGAACTAAACATTGGGTAATGACCGAATCCAGTTCTTTTTTTAACTTCTCTGAATATGATGTACCAGTCTCAAAACATTCAGATGCTTCCGTTCGCTCAATGTGTAAGTCATCATTTATAGATCGGCTTCTTGATGCTGATGAAGCTTGTGTCCTAACTCTGTATTCACATCATTCAGTTTCTTCATCATGAATTCCAACGCTGCCTCACACATCAAAAGATTTGCATCTCTTCGGCAAAGAGCTTCCATAGTAATTTCCACTGGCTGCAGTGTTGCAAAGATAGAAAAAGCAAGTTCATGTCCACTCTCACTGGATGATATATCGGAATTCAGATCAATCAAGGCCTTCATTATGCAGGTTTTAAGCAATATAAAACGTTCGACCATTTCAACTAAAGTGTTCCAGCGAGTTTTTATATCCATAACAAGTGATTTTTCCTCACCATATTGTTCAATTACATATTTCTGAAGGAATTTCTCGTTTTTTGCGGGTGATTTTCTGAAGAGAAGAACAGTTTTCCTTATTTTTTGAATCAATAATTTAATGTTTGTTTCTGATAGTTGGTACGCACCTCCGCCTTCAAACGAATCATCTTCGTCTGTTTCATCACTCGAGGAAAAGGCCTCATCACTTGATTCATGTCCTTCCGATTCTGCGGAATCCATTTCTTCTTGATAATATTCATTCTTCTTTAGGTTTGCCGCACCCCAAAGGATATTTTTCATTTTTTTTCGTTTTTCTTATTTTCCAAAATTTTATAAACTCAGATAGAAAGCAGTATTACTCAATGAATTCTAACGAATTATATATTTTATTATACATCAAATACAATTTAATCGTTAGCAAAAGCAAAAATGTCAATCCCAAAATTCCGGGATTTGCGTCTAACAAATCCCTGGATTTCGGGATTGACATTTTGGACGGGATCCCTAGTCATGAGGATCCCAGACTCCTGAAGAATATTCCAATATAGGCCTTACTATTGTTTTGTATGCTAATTCTTTAGCTTTCCTACTTATTTCTGTCTTTATAAATAGGTATAACGGTGGCTGATTTCCATTCTAATGGGATACAACTGTTTGCTAAAGATGAGTATCGTAAACTTATTATTTCACCATCGCTGCAATTTTTGTCAAAGTTGAATGAAACATCTTATGGAAATTTCCATATTTATGCTGAATACATATTTTGTAAATATTCTTTAAATACAACATAAATGTTGATAAAAATTGTAAGTATGCCATTATGTATATTGGTTATACTTCATTGTACTTTCGAAAAGTATAGGATATTGATGAATTAAAAAGCTGCGGGCTGCATTTTGCTTTGTCTTTGTACAAAATTTCGTCTCTGACATCTGTTGAATTAATCTTAACAGATTTGTTCATTGGAATTTGAAGGAAGATTTGAGGATTTTAATCCTTGTGATCTGCTTATGATAATGTGCAGAAATTGAATGATTACTTATATACATTTCCGACTCAATTGGTTGAATTGCATTGTTTTCAATTGTTTAATTAAACTTACTTTTGTAGTTTTTTTTAATTATTGGAATCGTTGTAATTTTTATTATAATGTATTTTTTAAGGGAATGAAGTATTTCAATTGGGTGAGTATCCTTTTGTTTCGTGGTTGCTAGTTCCAAGTATGTTTTTCTGTAATTATAAATAATTGAAACTTCTAAATAATACACCAACAGGCTAAACTTGTATGTTAGTACACATGGTAGTTGTCTGTGTGATGTTGACAATCTTATCAAGGGAGCAATTTTTTTGTTCCTTATCAGTCAGTTAAAATCTTTTGGATCAATTGTGCATTTCATCAAACTTTGTAGAACCCTATAAAAATTCATCCACTGCAATTTTCAAAGACTAGTTTCCTAATCCGCTTGTGTGATCAGCTATACAGCAGTGGGACTTAAATTCTAAATTTCTCATATCGTTCTATAAGTTGTACAGTAGATGTGGTCATTCTTTCCTAATATCACCAACTTTAAGTAATTAAAAATCTCTGCATTGACAATGGTCGTCATCTAGCCAGGGCACAAAGTTCTATTTCTTCAGCATTTTATTGATGTACGTCTTTATATCCCAATTTATGCAGACAAATGCATTATTATGGATAGCGATAAAAATTCTTTTCACTGTTGGTTTTTGTTGATGTTTCAATTGCATCTGATTTTCCATTTTTTGTCTTTTAACCTTTTCCATTGGGAAAGGTAACAGGTTCCTGTTCACTTTCACCTGGTATAGGAATTTATTTATTTTCTTTGAGATGTCAGATATCTGGTTTTGCCAGGACAAATTGTATTGTCATTCGTTGTAAATCCTAATTTCTGAACAGCATTTGAGAAGGGAATTGCTGTAGTTACAAGCATAACCTTAGGAATGATGTTTCTATCAAAAGAATTTATTAGTGTTGAATTGCCAATAATGCTAGCTTGGGTTTTAGAGGAGCATTGCTGAAAATTGTTTTCACATTTAGTTGAGTGAAACTCTCGATGGACTAAATATTCTGTGCATTGTGCTGTTGTCGGACTCATATAGTCAATAGGGAGAGGTTTGCTAAAGGTCTGATTGATGTTTCCATTGTCGGATTTCCTAAATTCCACTTTTTGTAAATTCTAGCAACAATGAATGCTAATTTACTGCCATTTCTGTTTTTCCTATTATGTTCGTTGGAAGGGTAAAATTATTGACTTCTAATGGAATACTCTATTCCAGAATGTTGTAAAAATTTTCTATAGCACATTCTATTCTATGTGATGAATGTGTAATCAACTAATTTATTGTTGTTTATCCAGTGGTACATATTAATAGGCCATTTTATACAAGTATGGGAGAGTTCTATGAAAAATATTCCATTCTAATAATAACCTTCATCCTAAATATATAGTATTCTATTTATTAAGTACTTATTGTAGAACTCAATCTATTCTATCGAAGTCCTGGATTGTCGTCACTGTGACCCCAATATCGTTTTGTGGGATTCTAGACTTTCACGCCAAATCTGTTAAAATGTCGATTGTTTATTATTCATGGTGCTCGTAGGAGAGCAGAGCATACACTTTGGAACCTTGGTGATTAGCTTCTTAAACTATGTTCCACATCGTTTCACATTCTAATATGTCGTCGAATATAATGAGCTGTTGATATCCTATCAGCGGGAAGGACAATTTTTGATTCCTTCTTGCATTTAATTGTGGCTTATTTTTTATCTTTGTTAGTGAACCAATAATGTGGATTTGTGCATTATGATCAGTGTTCTGGTCTGGTTAGATGAAATCTTTTGGATTGTTCATACACTTTTTCAAACATTGGGAGAAGCTTTCCAATATCATTGTAATTCCCTCTGTATCAAAGAAATGACTTTCAATTCTCACCTGAGTACGGTGAAAAGGGTAGAGTTAAATCTTTGTATTGGCCATGGTTGTACAATGATGTCCTTGCTTGATGGAAGAATCTTTACGTCTTTACAGAGATTGAAGAGAATGATATTGAAGTTCAGGCAGGGAGGAGAAATATATACAGAAGACATTTTATAGCTACTTATTTTTAAAATAAAGAATTAATTATATTATTATTGTTTAATTTTTTTTATTTTTTCCCTATAGTACATTTTTTGTAACTCCTGCAGTTCTAACTCCCCCTTGTGGAGTTCCTCTTCCCTTTTCAGCTTTTCTTCGCACATAGTTATCTCCACTCCCACTTTCTCTCTATATAACTTGTAGATTGACTCCTCGTACAATGTCATCCTTTCACCTTTTCTTCTGTTCTTCCTCTTCCATGAACCTCCCTCTGGTGGACTATGAAAGAAGATTAACCCATTAGAAGTAAGCTGGAAGATTTATTTAAATGCTTCAGTTGTTGATTCTTAATAACATCTAGTACCTCAAGCCTGTCACATCAATGGAATAATCCATTTCATCTCTGCAGCTTTCATTTTCTCTCGAAATACTGTGAACGCAATATATATGATTAGTGGTAAGCGTTTTTATTTAACTCATAATAATGTGTAAAGTTTGAACTCTAATATATGGGAATCAAATATAAATGCTAACTTATGAATCGGGGATAAAACACTTAAGAGGAAAGCTTCAATTATAGGATTTTGGATAATAAAGAAACTTCTTAAAGGTTGAAATATTTTAAGGGAACTCCATGGCTAATGTTCAATTGCTATTGTATTAAAGCATGAAATTTACGTTTCCTTCTATTACCTTTGCATGGCCAATACTGAAGGGCAGGGTTGGTCATTGTTTGGAAGGGAGCTTTTATTGCTGTTCGTGTTTTCGCCATTTATTGTTCCCGCTGATGTGCTGCGTAAGAAAAATATAACAAATAGGTTTCCTCAAATATAGTCACTTATCAGGCTTACTATAATTAAACAATATTTTAATGATTGGATTAAAGAAAGCATTGATTAATAGATTGTGGAAGCTTGGGTTTATTCCTCATACCTTTGCCTAGCCAATGTCAGAGAGGAAGAGTCGTCCATTTCTGAGGCATTGTTTATTTTCTCCTCTATTTCATCTTCCTCCAGCTATAAAATAAATGGTAAAGAAGCTAGAGCAGTTTTATCATAACTTTAACTCTACACTCATAATTTGCATGAAAATCACTCATTCAGATAACAGGATGTGATCAAGTTAATGAATATTTTTAGAACTTTATTGAAGCATAGACAGTTGTGCAACATAAGAGATATTTAGGAAAGTAACCAATCTTAAGTGATTAATAATTGAATTGCTAATTAACCCATTTCGTTATAGCTAAAAGTAAATAAGGCTTCATTAAACTCACCAATATTTCAGCATCATCATCATAGGCACTTGCATCTTGTGTGAACTGCTGTGGCAACAGTTCGCTAATGAAAATATCTGATTCTGAGGGTGGTGCTACACCATCTCCACCTGTACCTCGTTGGTATTTCTTGTGCTGAAAATTATCACATGGATTTAACCTCACATCCAACCAAGAAATGATAGTGAAATATGCACCAAGATTAAAAATGGGGGTTTCTCACCTCAGAGATGATGAGCCTAGATTTTAATTTCATTCTTTTCCACTGCTCCTTCATCCTCTGCATCCCTCGTCCTTCTCCATGCTCGGCTTCAAATAAAGTCATAACTTCTTTCCACATCTTCTGCTTCTCTTTCGTGATGCAGGTATCACAACTTTTACTTTCAATAACATCTATCCTATCCTTAACTAACCGTAACAATGTCTGCTTTTCTTCGTTCGACCAGTTAACTGATCTCATCCTCTTATTCGCCATTTAAACGATCAACTATAACGGAAAATAACAATAACAACAGAATCGCCACAATAACAATATAACTCAACTAAAAACAAATTTAAAACAAATAAAAATTAAATAAAAGCAGCAATTTCAGCTATGTGCACAAGCAGGCAAGCAGTCTTTACAACGACGCCAAAAGTTCATAAATTCCGGGAAATGTTACTACCGTCATGCGCATCAATCTTATTGCTATGTTGTCCAACGTTTCGTACTCGCTCAGCAAGCTAGTCCCGATCTAAGATAGTCCCAAGCATTTAAGCCCGCTTAGCGGACTATGACTCATCCCTGTGGAATTCACTCACCGATTCTTCTTTTTCTCTATGAATTCCAACTTTTAGCCTCCCTTTAAACCGATACTAGTAAAAACCCTCTAGTCCCGGGTTTAACTGGAAATCTATGAACACGGCCGAAGATGTTTAGCAAGGCTACCACAATAAAAAGTTAAATAATTTTTCTTGCACACATTTCTAGAGAATTAACCTAATGGATTTAACCAAATACAGTAGCTACATTTAATCTTCATATAAATAAATGACCAAAATATATTTCCATCAACTCGGCTAAACAGGGCTGCCATAATATCAAGGTTAGAATTTTTCTGTAACTACGAATTTGGACTGTATTGGATGAACGTATTTCAAAGAAATTTCGTTTGTAGGGTGAGAATAGAATGGGAAAACGAGATGTTTAGATCGGATTAAAAAAGCAGGGCTACCACAGTATGAGGAAACATAATTTTCTGATTTCAAAGCAATTACATTTTGAAATATGGTTGTCACCCTATGTTGATAGGCTGTCTAATTTTTCATCCTATTATAAGTTATTCATTTATAGTTGTTCATATTATTTAAATGAACTATTTTATATATTATTGTGTATTTTTGTGCTTACTCATTTTAAAAAGTACATGAGTGTTGTGGTGACCGAATAAATACGGGGTTATATATATATATATATATATATATATATATATATATATATATATATATATATATATATATATATATATATATAATTATATATATATAATTCAAAAGAGAATGAATATTGTGCTGTTAGAGTTTATGTGACTACGTAGAATGATTTTAAATACTCCCCTGTGCATACAAGACAATTTAAATCTCACATGTAAAAAGATGAAAGAAAAATGTTTTTATTAACCAAAATGACTTTCATCACAGATGATCACAGACTGTTGTGAGATCTAAAGTGAGCGAAAAAGAAACTAAGTGAACAGTTGGTAACAATTGCTATGCGAAAACGAGATGGAAGGAAATTCTCCGGAACGTCTGAGGATTTGTGAATGATATGAAAATTATTGTTTGTAGAACGCACTGCTTTTTTTTAATTTGTACTGGTATTAGTTAGATCTTAAGTAGTTGTTTATGCGCGACTTCAGGGTAATCTTTTTTAAAAATGATTGCACGAATATAATTCCTTGTGTGTTACGCGAATATTTGCCATTACCTCGGTACTGATAACTTGTTAGGAAGTGGATAAACATGGAGTGGGCGATTGAAAACAATAGTTCACATGAGGAGTTAGTTGGCATCAAATATTCTGCGTTGCTGCGGAAGGCCTATGCAACTTATGGAAAAAATTTTCAAAGGTAATTCCTGTCGAGTTATTTAGTGAATCTAAACAAGAACCACTACCAACATTGTTTTAAGTGCTGTTTTTGTATAAGTGATTTGTTTAATAATTATTGGTGATATTGCTGAGTATCGTAAATGTCTTATCTATTTCAAGTGTCTTATCTTTTAAAAATGTCTCCATATAATAATTGCTTGAAAAGATTGTGTAGTTCGCAATGAAGTCGTATTTAGGTCGACTAATAATACTAGTTCTTTTACAATCTTCATTCAAACGTCTAATAGGTTATTTTTTCCAAAATCATATCTTTTATTTAAACTTTTTTAAATATCAGTTCTTATACCAAATATTTCATATGGTTACTCAGTAAAAATATTCTTTCTCTATTTTTACTAGTATTCTGATGCCATTTCTTATGGCCAGCTTTATTCACGCAATCTTGCATTGATAATTCCACAATGATAACATTTTCAGAATCCATGCTCCTAGCAGGAATGAGCCATCATTGGAGGCTTCAGAATTTCCTACAACTTTTATTCCAATACATTTTTACATTCATCAAATATTCAACCAAATATTTCAAAATAACGGATAAGTGACAAGAGTAAACACCCACTTCCGGTAGACCGAGTTTTACCAAAACTAATCAGATCTTTTAACTTTTATAAAAATGTTAAATATAAAATTTTCCATTGACCTGATTAATAGTTGAGTTAGAGCGCCCACAAAAATCTATCACATACAGACATCATCGAGAAAATAGTCAAAACGTGTTCAGGGGACCTTAAACATGTATTTCTGTTGAAATCTCGAATTCGATTTTTTCATGAAAACAATACTTGCTCATGCTACGTATATGGAGAAAGTAAAAAACAGGTTTTTTTAGCAGTAATTTAGCTCTGTTATATAGAGTTTATTTGTAATTAAAACATTATAATGAAATAAACCTTATGATTTCAGGCTCCTGAACAGTTTATGACAGATGATTTCCCTGCCGATAGTAATGCACTAGAAGCTGTATGGCCATAAATCATGGAAACTACTCTGTCAGTTTTGTGTGTTGCAGGCTGAATGGCAAAAAAGCTCGTGTCATGTTTATGACAATGTTCAACAAAGTAAGTGAAATGTAAGTTTCTCTTTGGAACAGTAATTTTATATTTGGCAGAAATGAAATTTATTTGTAGAAATTGCTCCGACTTTGAATGAACTCGACTATTCTGCATTAATTTCTGTCACATGAATTCGTGCTTTAAAATTTATAACTTTGACCTGATGTAATCGTTAACAATACATCACGTTTATTGCAATATTATCATGATGTATAACAGTTTATGGATATTTATATAAATAGTTGTTGAAGTTTGAAATATGTTTTAACTAGGGTTACCATCTTGGGTGAACAAAGAGAACAAAAGGGTCATCCTGAATTTAAAAAACAGAACAGAAAGAGGACAAATTTATTAATGCAAACAATAAAAAGTACAAAGTAAACAATATTTACTAATGTTTTGGATTAGCCCATTCATATGTGAAATAATTTCTTTCATTATCTCTGGATTGCCTCTCAAGTATGTATAAAAATCAGTGCACGACATATGTTTGAAATTGTACTGCAAAAACAGAATACCTTTCACAGAGTTAACATTAAACCTATTCCTTTCTTTTGTCCACTGACTTTGCGTTAGTGAAAATGCTCTTTCTACATTTGCGTTGTGAGGTGGAATTGCGAAGAAAAACTGGGCAATTTTCAACAAATCTGAATGGCATTCAATGTTTTTTTAATTACTAAAATATTTGGCCCACTTTTGATGTGCAAGCATGTTTTTAAAGTCTTCATTATTAATTTGACCTTCAACAAATTTCTTGAGATGGTTCAATTGGTCAAAACACTTAACGTCATCAATTGGTACCCCTTTGTCGATCAAGTAGCGAACAGAATATTCCACATCATTGCAATTTGGTACTCCACTAAGTGTCATCCACATAAAACACAAAATGGATTCCATAGGTTTAAGCCACTTATCCAGATATTCTATGCAATTACCATAGAGATTTTTTGTATCACTACAAATTTTTTCACATGATCAAGTTCTTCATAATGTTTTTTGGATAGGAGTTCCTTCACTTTCAAAGGCATGAAGTTGTGATCCATTCGTTCAGAGATAATTTCTTTCACTGAGACTAGGATATTTAATACTTCTGCAACTGAGTTACTTTCCCTTTCAATTTGTTGTATGTGTGTATGGAACACGCTCATAAGTGATTGCATGAGCCAAAGGTAAATTTCACTAAATTCATTTTCAAAGAACCTTTTGATCACAATGGGAGGTTTTTTTGGGACAGAAAAAGTGCTTTTAATGCTGGGAACATATGTATAAGTCTAGTAATGCCTGGAAATAATGACAGCCGCCTCGTCTTGCTGTGGGAAAGAAGCTGTCTATATTCAATCTCAACAAACTCACAGTACTCCTTAAGCTCCTCAGTCCGGACTGTATAAATGTGAAAATACCAGTAAATTTTAAAAATAATGTTCTCTATATCAACATCCAAAAGTTCTGTGTCACTGTGAAGACGATTGTTCAAAATATGTGCAGGGCAGCCCACTCCAATTAAGGTCTTATTCTGTAACAATTTCTTTAATTTTGCAAAGACATTATTTCCTTCATCATTTCATCTGAGTCCTTCAAACATTGTATTGCAGTTGTCCCCAGTGGGCAATAATGCCCAATAGGAAAGACAATCCAACAGTTATCAAACATCCAAAACTGAAGAAAGGGGAGATAGTGGCGTACAGGGATGAAAATGTAATGCTTCTTGCATGGAAAGACAAGAGGATAGTCACCATGCTTAGTACATGGGACACTTCAGAGACTGAATCTGTGGAAAGAAGAGTGCGAGGCGGTGGCAAAGAAAGAGTTGTCAAACCCAAGGACGTGACAAACTATACGAATTTTTTGGGGGGGGAGTTGATATATAACTGATCACTACATGAGCACGTACTGTTTTATGAGGAAGACTCTAAAATGGTGGCATAAATATTTTTTCTGGGGGCTTGAGGTCAGTGTTGTGAATTCTTACATTTTGTACAAAGAAAGCCAAAAAAAGAAAAAATGAAAAACCGATATCTCATGTACGATTTATTAGGAAGCTTGTACGTGATCTAGTTGGAGATTTCCGGGGTGGTACACTAACTTCTAGGGGGAAGGCCATCATCCACAGAACAAGAGCAACGTTTAGATGGAAAGCTCCATGTGATCATCCCTCACCCAAACAAAAAACATAAAGATTGTGTTGTTTGTTCTAATAGAAAAGTCCAAGGTGGAAGAAGAGAGACAATTTATATCTGTGAGGCATGTGAATGTAATCCAGGTCTTCATGTGGGTGAATGTTTCAAAAAATATCACACCATAAAAAAATATAGAGATTAAAATTGCTGTATGAGTTGAAAAATAATTTTTAATGTAAAAAAATGCAAATAAATAAGTTTATATGAAAATAAAATTGAGTTTTTCATCATAGTGCCGCCATTTATGAAATATAGGGGTATTTAAAAATTAAATTCCAAGTAGACTAATGGAATCAAGAAAAAAATATCCTAGTGCAAAGGGGTTAAAGAAAATAAAGTATATGTAAATTACCATAATCGCATTTATTATTAAATATATATAATGTGTACCAATTTTAGCAAAACTCCCCAATACCAAATTTCATCATAATACGTCCAGCGGTTTTTGAGTTTTAACATGCGGACGGACGGACGGAATGATCTCCCCTATATGCATTCCCTTCATGCTCTTTGTGCAAAGATCGCATAATAATGCATAAAATAAGGGTTGTTTCTGCAGCAGCTTCATTATAAAGAGCGTATCTTGTCTCAACTTGATTCCTATCAAATATTACACGACCCTAATATTTTGGCAAGTTTTTCAAGAAAAAGGTAAACCTTAAATATATAACGCGACCCCAAACAACCTTAAGCCAATCTAACGCAAGTTCCTCATTTATCCACCCCATCTCCTGCGTGCGAAAGAATGCACCTAACGGTAACTTTTTCTTGGGCATTCTTTTAAGATTTAAAATTACGTAGGGAGTCGGTTTTCGCCCATCGGCTGTGACTGCAAGCATGGCAGTTATCCTTGATTACTCGTTTCTGACGGATTTTAATGATTCAAATTTAAATGAATTCATTCCAATATTTCTGCAAAAAAAAGATTCCATAAACTTCGTTGGGGAAAAGGGTGTCCCTGGATATGGTAGCCCTATCCGCAGCAAGATTTACAGTTCAAAATTTTCAGCTTCATCATGTAATTTCTTTGTTTTCCTATTTACCGTATTTGCCCGAATATAATGTGACCCCGAATATAGGGCGACCCCAAGTATTTTAAAAAATTTAAGCATTTGCTTAAAACTGAGCAAATGCTTATAAGCAAAAGCTAACTTTTATTCACTAAATATGAAGCAAATGCTTTTAGCATTTGCTTATGCTTTTAGCAAATGCTTTTTCTTTTAGCAAATGCTTTTGCTTTTACTGTTTGCTTTAAGGATTACCTTAATTTTTATTCACTCGACCCAATGTAGAGAAGCATCGGTATCTCCTTAGCAAATCACATGCAAGGTCATAGGGATTATGTCATAAATCGCCATAAAATTTGAAACCAAGTTGTTTATGGAGAAAATAAATGGAATAATTTTGGAGGACATGACTAGACCCCCGGTATATCCAAATCCGCAGCATTGTGAGGCACGTTATAACGGAGTTTCACTATACTTTGCAGTAATTGGCCAATTTTGTGGGATCAGCAGCATCCTTCCAGGGAGACAAGTTCAGCGAGTCATTCTTACCCTAGAACAAATCATAAATATTAAGAATGTCTAAATTGCTTCGGTTTTATTTCATAACATGTACCTCTTGTTGTTTCTAGGCGAATGAATTGCCTTTCCCCTATGCTGGCGTGGAATGCTTTGAGGTTGGTATACGTGCTCCTTTAGGATCAACTTGGATTCCTGAAACTGCTCATAAAAAGTTGATTGTTCGAAAAGTGACTACGTTAATGGGTGCTGTGATTGGGCCAATGACTGAAGATGTTCTCGTTGATGGACCTGAAGAAAGGAAGGACTTGGAGAAAGAAGTTGTAAAACTGGGATAAGCAGATGTTATATATTGAACATTTTGAAAATATTCTCACATGGCTTTCTCAATACCTGTAATATTTCTAAAAATTCCATTTAGATTAAATGATTGATATGTGCAATTTTAATTGTCTCTCTCATACGAAAAGGCTCGCATTCCAGTACTGAAATAAAGAAAGAAGATTCGTTCTTTTGGTCGTTCGTTAAAAATGCCCACAGCCCACACGCAGTTTACTGAATAATAATAATCTTTAATTATTAACGTTGCAATCTATTAACTTTGACATTGCTATAACTATAATTTCGATGCTTCATAAACAGCGCGAAGCGGACAACGCAATTATTTTGACTATTTGAGGGCTTAATAGACGCTAATTCAATCGGAGGCAACAATGTGGGTCGCCTTGACAACACCCGGAAAGAGTACGGAAAAGCCTTAAAATTTCGAAAAGAAATGCCTGTTTCTGAGAAATTATTTTGTGCAACATCAAAACATTCCAACTAAGAAAAACACCTGCATTCAGAAACAGGAAAGATTATCTGCTACGGTAGTTCAGGGGTAGAATATCCGTCCGGCAAGTGGAAGACCCGGGTTCGATTCCCGGTCATAGCAGAATTTTTTGTTTCCAAGTTATTCCCAAAATTACAGCTTATGCCATTCTGCATAGTTTCCTATTATGCCATCAAAACATTCCAAGAATAAGATATTTTATAGTTTTAACGGTCGAATAAAGCAAACACGGAGACATTTGGTCTATATTTACGTATTTTAATGATTGAAAGAAATAAACCTTGCACCTTAAAAAATCGAAGCTCCTGTGTAAACATGGAAAAATATAATCGTCTCCCGGAGTCGAATCCGGGACACTTTCGTAAACGAAAATAGTTTTCCCGGGGTCTCCTAACTGGCAGAAACAAAATGGCTTTTACAGCGTTTCTTTATGACAAACTGTCCAAGAGATAAAAGGGGGGATGGATGGACAGACATTCAGTATTAATATATAAAGATTCTGCGATAACTCCTGCAATTAATAATCTAATTTATATGTGTTCCACGTGGTTCAAATGCTCTTTCCTTGGATATAGTGTAGGTTTATTTAGATCTTGGTGTATGGCGATTTTTATCCTACATTCCATAGGGCGGAAAGTATTCTTATGAGAACGCCTCAGTGTCCGTATGATTGGCCCCCACCAACATCTTTTTCATGAATGGACCGATTTTCATAAAACTTGGTGTAAGGTTAGTGCTCTCGGGCACTACCTCCAGGCCATAATCTATATTCCGAATTTACAGCTACCGAGTTCGATTCCAGGTCAGCTCTTTCCTCATTTGTTTTACATGGTTAATCTAAAATCCGTTGTTCAGAGGTTTTCTTTTGGATTTAAAATATTTTAGAATCATAACATCGGAATGGGATTTGTACTTTTCTAAAGGGAATAATGTGAAGATTATTATTCTGCATAGTAAACTATTAACAACCTGCCAAGAATACATGTGAAGTCACTCAAGCATAGGAACACTTCTAAATAAATACTTTATTTTTGAATTAATTTTCCCACGTGATCCTCATTACAAGCCGAATTTTTTCTCATACTTTTTGGAACGAGACATTTAAATTTCCATATTTGTTAAACAGAAATATTACATGGTTTGTTACGTCATCAGTTGAAAGGATTGAATTCGTTCTCTCTCCGGAAATATTTGAAATCCATTTCGAATCATCCTATATTGTTATATTTGCGTCTTACCTCTTTAATTGTTGCCCTTCTTGAGATCTCCAGCAGAATCTGTTTACGTAATCTGTATATCAACGTTGGCATTGTTGCCTTTGAAATGGGTTGCCTCTTTGCATTTTATTTATCGTTCGTTTGAGTAGTATTAGAAAACCCAAAGCCCCATTTTCGTGTTTACATTATACGTAGCTGAATTCGAAGATTAAAATTCAAGAAAGACTTCCATTAAATTAAATTTAGAAATCTTGGTAACATTTTAAGCATTAAAAATTACCACATTTTTACGAGTTGTTGGAATTAGCAAATTATTCTAGCTAGTAACTAGCATTAAACTTATGTATGATTACTTTTTTATCTATTACTCTGAAGAATATTTAAAATCACGAATTATTAGCGAATTTAAATAAATAACGTATCCTTCTAATTCGATTCGATAAATTTCCGCATGAATACGCAACACGAATTTGTAAAAATATCAAGTGCTACGTAAAGAATTACATAAGGAATAAAGGGTTATCAAATGAGAGAACGGTTAATTTTTTTAGATTGTTTATTCACCTATTATATCCATTAGCAGTGATTTATTAATTATTATTGAATTGTTGTTCTCAGGAATACCAGTTTGTAATGCATGCACAACAATAAAAAAAAACATTTCGATTAAAGATTAAAAGAAAATTAAAAGCAAAATACATGAATGGAATAAATAATGTTTTTAGTAATACATTTGATTTCGTTGACACTTTACTCTTCTCATCTTAAGTAAACCGTTCTCTTCAATTGTTCTTCATGTTGATTAAGTTGTGCAGGAATGTTTCCGATAAAATATTTCTAATTTCCCTCAAAATTCCAGAATAATCTTTGATACGTTTATTTCCTGTACCATAGTGAAGAAATGTGTTTCCATTACTATTTCTCCTAGAGAGGAATTTTTCGAGTGAGTTGCTATCAAGCATTTCTGAGAGGAAACGTAAGTCATTGAAAATCACCTCCTCTGCGTCATGCGCATTCAAAGAGGGAAAGTTCGAATCTGGGTCATAACTTCCCCCAAACCTCTTGTGCAAAAACGTCTCTCCCTTATGTCCCCTTTACTGATTAATTCCCTCATATTTTCTCCACCGATGTATTCCTTTAGGAATCCGAGATGGCAGATCTCATCTGTTCTATTCATCACTTCTGTGTCAAAATGCTGAGATGTGATTGAACCGAGGTTTGCTGTATCCCGAAGTGCGTCGTAGGATATCACTCTTTTGACCAAACCAAAAACATTCTCCAAGTCTTTTGCAGATTCTCTATCAACCAAAGGGAATAGATATACATATATGAAATGGTATGAACTAAATAATTTAGACAATGCGTGAATGCTCAGACTGCCAACAAGTAAATTGAGGATTATTATATTGATTTCCCATTCCCCGTGGAACCATCCATCTGTCATTTTGGAACGAAACTCGTTAGTATAATCCTCGTCACCGTTTTGCTCGAAGGACTGAAGTATGCCTTCCCAGATATGTCTACTGGTTTTAAAATCTTCCTTATCTGCATCATTAAAGCAACCGAAAAAGACGTCATTCACATGGAAAGACCTGTAGAGTTTCTTACCAAATGAGATCTCATCTTTCATGGATTGTAACTTGGAATTAATGAAAATTCTAACCGCTTTATACCCAGACTTCAGCAGAATATCCTTCATCATCCCTTTCCCTAATCCATCCTTCCTGACGCTTTCCGCAATACTCTCGCTGAAGAAATATTCAGCGAAAGTTCTGTGAATAAAGTGGAAATGGCCATTCTCTACTTCTCTTACCAAACCAATGTGTTGGTTGTTTTCAATTGATTTGCTTTTATCGATTGGCATCAACGGATATCTATCTGGTGCCATGACAGCCATTGCAACTTTCATGTGATCCTCAAATATTCTCGGTTTCTCTCTCCTATGCAACTCCATGTTCCCTCCATTTTCTAATGTTATCCTGAGCTTGTCTTTCATCTGAATTTAGACTTTATTTTCCACAAAACGGGAATACATATCAGAGCGTTTTCCTGTTTTCCAGTCGTCATGGCATGAAAAGTCGGCCATCATGTTCAGATGAGGTGGCAGCCCTGCGAATTGATTTTCTTCGTCGTCGATGGAATTACTCATGCGGCCTAGAATAACTCTTGCGGGTGGAGTGAAATCCAATTTTAAGATCATTGGTCTCGACTCCTCAAGCTGCTTATTTTGCCTTGCTTCATTTCTGTCTTCTTCATCTTCACCGCATCGGAAGGATTTCGTAAATGCAATCCGTGGTTTTAAGAACTTCCTGTCTTCTCCTCGTGCTAAAGATTGCCCCAATGCAGCAATGATCTCTTCGATTTGTCCTTGGATTTTCTCAAAGTCTTCTTTTCTGCAATATTGGAATATAGGTGGTACATATCAGAGCGTTTTCCTGTTTCCCAGTTGTCATGGTACGAAACTTCAGCCAACATGTTCAGATGAAGTGGCAGCCCTGTGAATAGCTTATCTGCATCGTTGATTGAATTACTCATTCGGTCTAGAATAGTTCTTGCGAGTGGAGTGAAATCCAAATTTAAGATCTTTGGTCTCAACTCCTGAAGCTGCTTCTTTTGACTTATTGCATTTCTACTTTTGTCATATTTGATGTATTTTTTAAATGCTATCCATGAATCTAAGATATTCTTATATTCCAGCACCTCAAGCTGCATCTTTTGGATTTCTTCAGCTTCGAAGTATTTTTTATATGCAGTCAGTGATTCTAAGATCTCTTCTTTTTGTGCTAATGACTGCCCCAACGCAGCAATGAACCTTTGAATTTTTATTTCCAGGATCTTCTTCAAAGTCTTCCTTCCGTGTTGCGAGATTTCACTAAACGATGATCTCAGTTTGATCTCCCAATATTTATCCAAGTAGTATATTTGATCTTCTGATGAAAATTCCCTTATTCCGTAGGAAATCACTCCCAATTCACATTCCAAATCCAGCGTCTCGTGCGCTCTGCTGGTCACCCGAATCTGGATGCGCGTTTCGTCCTTCGGTGTTACCAGCAGTTTCAAAGCCTTTTCTTTGTAGTAAGGAGTGATTTCATCAAATCCGTCCAAATAAACTATAAGTCTGCAGTCACTCTTCAAGAAACGCTTAACTAAAGGAAACTCGAGTGATTTTTGAAGATTAAGTATTTTCATGAGGTAATCAACGATGTCATTTGCTTCTCCTTTTTCATTGATGATCTCCAGTGAATTAGGATTTTTAGAATCGACCGCATAGTCGTTGAAACTGACTCTGGCCACCCACACGTCCGGTTTCTTCGTCTTCCTTATCAATTCAGATATTACGGTGGATTTTCCTGATCCAGCATCACCGCATATAAGGACAACTCTTTCGTTGTTCTCTTTTAATGTCCTCATCAGATTATCTTCATCTCTCTTCTCCTCCTCGAGGTGGTGACCTTTTGACATTCAACGGCAGAGGGCATTTTTAGTGAAGTGTAACCAGCGAAGAGAAGCTATCTGTTCACTCTCATAAATTTTGTCGAAAGTTTCTCTTGCATACTTTTCCAGTTATGGCAATATGATCATCTGCTTTCTTGATAATTTGAACATTTCCATTGTCTGTGCCATATGATCTGGTTCTTTCCCGGTGGATTGATTCATGAAAAACTTTCGAGGCTGCGAGAAAGATGTGGGGAAAGGACAGTTCCCTTTTACGCGTCCACAGTTCAGTTTCACAGATTACTTGATCCCTTATAAAAAATATCAGTATTAATGACATCAAACATTGAACTGTGTGCAATGCACGTAAAGGATGAGGTGAAGGGAATGTTCCCACATCTTATGAAAACTAAATGCCGTTTTTTGACATTGGAATTGTTCTTTAAGAACCACGAAAAACTAGTCATACCAGGGAGAGGAAAAGCCTGCAAATATATAGTTTTGCTGTCAAAGGAAGGAGATCCCAATTTGAAACAATTGCAGAGGATTTTCCGATGGAATGCAAAGGATGAGGAGAAGGCAGTAATTCTCATAATTGACTCAAAATGGAGTCGACCTGTCAGTGATGGGGGGGGGGGGTCATCACCTGGAGTCCAGAGGTCACATACCTCGGAGTAGTGCTGGACCAGAGGCTTCTCTGGAAGCCTCACATTGAGCACGTCTGCCACAAGGCACATGGGGCGCTGTTGAGACTCCGTTCGATCCTGCGCCCGGATGTCTTGTCGGCTGACACCAAGAGACGCCTCTACCTGAGCTGTGTGAGGCCCACCATCACATACGCAGCTCCGGTTTGGTCTGGGGTGCCTAAGACCACCCTCTACAGGCTACAAGTAGTGCAAAACAATGCACTCAGGCTGATACTTGGTTGTGGCAGATACGACCGGGTCAGCCGGATGCATTTAGAGGGAAACGTGGAATCCCTGGACATCCTCCTGCCGAGTATATCCAAGGAATTGTACTGCAAGGCAGCAGCATCGAAGCACAAAGAGGTGCAACTGCTGGGCGACATCAAGGTTAGGTGGAGAAACCGCTACAAGCGACCCATTGCCAGCCTTGATTCGCGAGAAACCCTTCCCAGGAACAAGCGTCCCCGCTTGTAGGGAGGGGTTGATGCTCCTTTAACAGAGGGGCATAAAGAGCGTGACCGAGCCAGTTAACGGAGCAAGACTCGCATTGGCAGCTAAGCAGGAAATGCGATGGGGCCAACCACCACCTTGGTTGGACAGATCGTAGCATGACGTGTTAGACATCCTGAAGAAGATGGCAATGTCTTAGATGAAACGTTGACCCGGTTGTGCACCCGAGAAGAATTCCTACAGTCTATGCCATATTTTTGGAGATTTTCTTTTGTTACGCCAGTGAGGGACAAGTAGTAGTTTGCATGCTGAGCACTGAAAATTTCTTTTCACTTTTTCTCTGACAAAGGATCTTGAAATTCCTCCTCGTTGAATCGTGGCTAGGGTAAGAGATTTCCGTTTCCAATCTTAATTTTATCTTGTGTGATTACATATGATAGAACTTCAGAGTCGATAATTTTGGAAACCAGTCTCATCAAGCAGTTTTTTCAGTTCAACTTCTTTTCCTTGGTATTCCACCTTTTTCTCCGATAGTGTATTTTGATATGACGCATTCAAAACATTCCACTTAAATTCTAGAACTTTCTTTTCCCAGTCCTTATGCAATTTTTTGCATTTTGAGTCAAGTATGAGAATGACTTCCTTCTCCTAACCCTCTGCGTTCCATCGGAAAATCCTCTGCAATCGTTTCAAATCGGGATCTCCTTTCTTTGACAGAAAAACTATATATTTGCAAGCTTTTCCTCTCTCTCGTATGACTAGCTTTTCGTGGTTCTCGAAGAACAATTCCAATCTCAAAAAACGGCATTTAGTTTTCATAAGATGTGGGAAAATTCCCTTCACCTCATCCCTTACGTGCATTGCCCACAGTTCTATGCTTGATGTCATTAATACTGATATTTTTTATAAGGGATCAAGTAATCTGTGAAACTTAACTGTGGACGGGTTAAGGAAACTGTCCTTTCCCCACATCTTTCTTGCAGCCTCGAAAGTTTTTCATGAATTGGATTATTTCGGTAGGTTGTTTGAAAAATTCGTCATTGAAGCACTTGACACAATCAGAATAGAACCGAAGAAGTTCCGGGACCTGTGATTGAAGCCTCTTCTTTTCCTCACTCCCTGCATACATGGCCATGAGGTACGGCACCCTTACTATTACCTCTGCTCTCCAGGCACCCTCATCATATCTGAATACCCTCTCTATCATGTCGTGTAGATTTACGGATTTATCGTCTAAGGATTTCTTGATTTCATCCACAATATTTTTATATTCGGTCTCTCTCGTAATGTCATCCTTTTCGTATGGCTTGGCAATATTCTCATATATGGTACCCATCGCCATGTGACATAATTCGTGGGCCAAAGTGCAAGCTACCTCCCTATCCGGGGTCTCACGGTGAATGCATCTCTTAGCACCTATGGAAACCCTGCGTGTTGTCGGATTGGCCACCCCAAATACTTGACCTATATCCTCGAAAGGATAAAATCAATCTACGCATTCAGACTCAAAGTCGAAAACGACTTCGACATTCTCGTACTCGAGTACCTTCATAATAAACCTTACGAATTCGATTCCATTCAGGTAGCTGAAAAGATCATCGATGACATTTTTCTGTTCGTCGTTCAATTGTCCAATAGGTTTGGAGGTAACTGCAAGTTTGTGGACGTGAGAGTTGGGGTGCTTGGAGAAAGATTTCTCTAGTTCCATCTTCTGTCAAATGTAGTGCAATTCTTGGATCCTTGCCTTGTCTTGCTTCCTCAGTGCGGTCTCGTTGCTTAGGATGTTTGGCTCTGGATGCAGTCAGGCTGCTAAGATACTAGAAATCCCACGCGTCCTCTCCCGGAGAAGGATTCCCCGTGGTGCGTGAATCAACCTACGAAGAAACAAGCCGCATTACTAAAACATTGATCAGTAATCACCCAATAAGAATTGGACTGGGATTGTGCAGTTTTTCTGCTTGCACCATAACTAAAACTTCTTCGGATTTATAATTAAGATAAGGGAATTGTTATCGTACGAGTTATAGTTAGTACTGAACATTGTTTTGTATTGAAACGTCAAAAGAATAAAAAAATAATATTTAATACTTCCATTAGGTAGCCATATAATTTTTAAATATTTTTTGATTATATTATATACTAGTAGAAGGTAGGTGCTTGCATACTGCAAGCATTTCATCTCACCTTGAAAGAACATTAATTTCTCAGACAGATATTTCATCATTACAAATATTCTATTAATTCTAAAGATTTCACCTATGCAGCGATTTTCGTTTTTCCCACATGTAAAAATAATAGTTTAAAACAATCCCCAAATGTTGCAATTTTAAACATTTTACACTTTCTCCATTATGGGGTACTAATGCAACACATTTCTGCCAAATTTTAAAGTTGTAGTACTTCTAGAAGTGAAATAATATTTTTCCAATTGTTTAACATTTGCACATTTTTAACGGCCCCGCAATATGTTTATGGAGAGATTCAAATATTTATTTATTTAAACACTACTCTGTACATAATTTGAAAATTGCAGCTTCCTAGCTCATCCCGTAGTACCTATAAAATTATTAAACTTTAATGTTCAAATGGGGTTAAAACAACCCCTAAAATTTACAATTTTAAAATTTTCGATTTTTATAGTTGGTTATGAGAAAAGTTCTATAATCTTACAAAATTTCAGCTTCCTAAACTTATTAGATTGGTCTACACACTGGATTGCGTTTTCCCATGCTAACTTATGGGAGACATTCCGGGGTCTCTGTAGTCGAACCCAAGACACTGTAAGCAAAAGTGACAATAATTCCTAATAGATATTGCGGCCATCTAGCAACACTGTAAATTTCATCTTTCTAGCTTACCGGCAAGTGCCCATAATTAATTTACAAAAATGGCGCAATGCTTTTCTTACGGGAAAAAACGCAACTTTCGGAATTTCTGGAGTCGAACTCATGTCACTTATGTAAGAAGTCTCATTTTATCTGAAGGTTTCTCCATCATATCTACAAAAACTAAAACTTTCAGCTCTCTAGCTCTTGTAGTTTGGGCAGGACATTAGTATCCTCCTATATGTTATATATATCCTCCTCTGTAAGAAACGTCGATATATAATGATAATGTATAACTAAGGAAGTGCCCGTTGAAATTCAACGGGAAAGTTTTTCTGAATATATGAGACGCGAAGCTATATTATACAAGTCAATGGTACGCAATGACACGAAACCGGCAACAATGCAAATATGAACGCGTCAAATGTCAGCGTTAAAAATTCATCTGTTTATCGATTCAACGCGAAATCAGATATCGATTATAGGAAAACAAACTTTCGTTTTTTAAGGTGTTTGTTGTTTCGAGTCTCTAACTCCCACGATGAATCAAAGTAATTTTAATATGCGAACGATTAATTTGCTACATTCAAATGTAATCATTCTCGTAAATAACGCAACGAATGTTGCTTACTTTGGCTGCTGTAAAAATAATTTCCTTCTCTCTCTCGTAATAAAAGCCTTCAAAGCACTCTTTCATACCGTTAAAATGCTAAGATTTTTCTAAAATATATCATGAGCGATTTTGAGCTGAAGGCGAAGAAAGACGAATAAGAAACTTGAAAACGGTCTTCGGTTTGTTTTCCAACTTTCTTAGGTTATCTTCCAACTTCATGCTGACTACATCCTGCCTTTCTTTCAGTTTTTCTAAGTCCCAGGTCTGTCTTTCTCTTCTCGTTTTTCTTATTTGTTTGAGCTTTGTACTCACGTCAAGTATTAGAAGGCTGTGATCTGAATCAATGTCCGCTCCTTGAAATGCCTTGGCGTTCTTTATGCTGTTCCTGAATCTTTGTTTTACAAGGATGTAATCTATTTGGCATCTCATTCTATCTCCTGGGCTTTTCCATGTGTATAACCTTTGTTTATGGTTTTTGAACCATGTATTAATCACTACAAGGTCATTATTGATGCAGAATTCTACGAGTTTCTCTCCTCCTCTATTTCTCTTCCCAAGTCCGTATTGCCCGACAACATTTTCTTCCTGTCCTTCTCCGACTATGCTGTTCCAATCTCCCATTATTATGCAGTTTAACTTTCCTCTTCCGTCTTCTTCGTAAATTTCATTAATTTTCTCATAAATCTCATCGATTTCTTCATCGTCATGAGCTGACGTCGGCATATATACCAGGATTATCAGCATGTTCACTGGGACTGCTTTTAGTTTTATTGCCATCAGTCTATCGTTCGTTGCTATTATCTTTGTCACGCTTTTCATCATATCTTTCCTAAGTACCAGAGCTATTCCCCACTATTTCCTCCAGAATAAACTACCGTGAATTCTTCCGAGTCGAACTGTCCTTCTCCTTCCCATCTAGTTTCGCTTAGCCCTATAATGTCAACTCTATTTCTTCTCATTTCTTCTTTCAAGTTCTCTAGCTTTCCTGCCTTCCTCATAGTTGTTACGTTCCAAGTCACTATTCGTAAATTACTTTCGACAAGTGTTTTCCGCAAGGCAGTCCCCGCCCGGAGATCCGATTTACCTCCGGATTGTTTTACCTCGAGAGAACTCATATTGTCCAACCATGTAATCATTACTAGGGATTGTAATGTGGTAGTTTCCCTCTTGCTTTCCACATCGCAGTACTGTACCCGTTCCAATCGTCCTGATCACGCCTACAGCTGTATTGGATAGACCCAACCAACATCATTTGTTTTCGGCTCTATACCATACTGACAGTACTGCTGCCTACTGCCAGGCACTGATGATAGTTTTTTATAAAACCTCCATTCGAGGGGTTTGAACCCCCGAACTTTGCAATAGAAAGCCGGCACGTTATGTACAGATTTAAAATAATATATCACTACACCCTTTAGTCGGCTGAACGATGAATGATAATTGGAGTCATGAATACTTTGAGAAATATTTCATTGGTTTAGCTCGTCAAATTATTTCTCTCTCCCATTATCCATGGATCAACTACAAAGTCATAGTTTTTAATAGAAAAAAGGTTTAAATTCTGTTTAATTATAACTAAGAGAAATGGAAAATATTTAGCAGCTGTCTGACCGATCTCAAATACTTTCAGCAGCTCGGATTAAACTGCAAGAGTATCACTACTCCTTTTGTTGCAGAAGAACACGAGTATAAAATAATTTAATCTGAATTTTAAGAATCGAGTTTTAATTTACGGGTAAATGGATAATTTTCATCTCTAACAGATGGAATTCGCGCCTCTTTTCGTCTTAATATACTATGAAATTGATGGAATGATATGATCCGAAGATCCTATGCAGACAGGCATAAGCTGTGAAAGTTGGAACAATTTCTGAAACGAGAAAGTGGAAGACCCGGGTTCAATTCCCGGTCATAGCAGACTTTTTTCTCGTTTCAAAAATTGTTCCAACTTTCACAGCTTATGCCTGTCTGCATAGGATCTTCGGATCATATCATTCCATCAATTTCTTGCTTGGCAATCTCACCATTTGAGAGGAAGGAGTTTCTTTCGATGATTCTCTTCGAAGACATCTGTCGGGGCAGTTTGATACTAGCTTGGCTAGTTCCCGTCCCACCAAGGAAAACACCCGTATTCAGAAACGAGAGAAAATGTTCTGCTACGATAGTTCAGGGGTAGAATATCCGCCCGGCAAGTGGAAGACCCGGGTTCAATTCCCGGTCATAGCAGACTTTTTTCTCGTTTCAAAAATTGTTCCAACTTTCACAGCTTATGCCTGTCTGCATAGGATCTTCGGACCATATCATTCCATCAATTTCTTGCTTGGCAATCTCACCATTTGAGAGGAAGGAGTTTCTTTCGATGATTCTCTTCGAGGACATCTGTCGGGGCAGCTTGATACTAGCTTGGCTAGTTCCCGTCCTACCAAGGAAAACATCCGTGTTCAGAAACGAGAGAAAATGTTCTGCTACGATAGTTCAGGGGTAGAATATCCGCCCGGCAAGTGGAAGACCCGGGTTCAATTCCCGGTCATAGCAGACTTTTTTCTCGTTTCAAAAATTGTTCCAACTTTCACAGCTTATGCCTGTCTGCATAGGATCTTCGGATCATATCATTCCATCAATTTCTTGCTTGGCAATCTCACCATTTGAGAGGAAGGAGTTTCTTTCGATGATTCTCTTCGAGGACATCTGTCGGGGCAGCTTGATACTAGCTTGGCTAGTTCCCGTCCCACCAAGGAAAACATCCGTGTTCAGAAACGAGAGAAAATGTTCTGCTACGATAGTTCAGGGGTAGAATATCCGCCCGGCAAGTGGAAGACCCGGGTTCAATTCCCGGTCATAGCAGATTTTTTTTCTCGTTTCAAAAATTGTTCCAACTTAATATACTATCACAACATATTTAGAGTCGATTATTCGCTATCGAAATAATTTTAATTGAGAATCCGTAGAAGAATGGTTCATTGTATGACGGGACTGTGTAGAGGAGATAAAAAAATACATATTGTTAAAGTTATTAATTATCTTTTAAATGTTAACAAAATAAGGCCATCGTTTTTCAATCCGTCAATCCTGGCGGGTGTCTGAGTTTCATGTTATAAATTCCCGGTAAAGTTGCAAATATATGTTTCAAATTACAAACTAACAAGTTTTTAGTCAATATGCATAACCTATTCAAGTAAATATTATCCGAGAGCTAAATTTATCTTGAATGCGTCGCTGAATCTCAAGTATTACTTAATTTGGGTTAATTCCTAAGAAATTATTAACTCGTCATTTTATTGTAACAGCACATATTTCAAATTAAAACAGCCGATGTAATGAAATGTTCTAAATTTAAAAAGTTTCAATATAAAGTGTGGTTTGTAATAGTTGCAAGCTTGGAAATCGTCAAAGTTCTGGTAGTATTTCAACATATTATCAAATGATATTTCATGGATACTGATAATTTCTAATTTAACGGCGCCTGTAATTATGAATTTAGTGGAATTAGCATTTATTAATATATAAAATAATTTTTAGAAATTTTACCAGATGGATACGATGGACTATTAAAATCGTACAAGTGAAATGCATTTCATTTTTGCTAACTCGGGAGTTTTAAAACGCTATAATTCGTTTGCCAACACGCACAGACACATTCAAGTATACTTATGCATGCAAATAAAATATATTATTTGAATTATATTAAGATTGGCGATGCTCCGATTATGCAGGACAAGATCAAATGAATGAGGATAATTTAAAAATCGATAATAAATAAGTGTATAACCCTCTTAACTATTTATCTATTAGAAAACGAAAAGGCGGAAGTGAGATTGCTGTGACATGTAATTCACTCACCTATGAAGGACAGCCTCCAAGATGGATCAGCTCTGGGTTAAAATTCAGTATCAGAAGGAACCAGAGTCATCTGAAATTAAAAAATTCTCCGATATTGACAAAGGACGAGACTTATGTTCTTTATTGGGGAATATGAATTAGGTACGCTATTCATATTCCGAACAAAACAATTAAATTTTTATGAGTATATACCAGGGGGTCCTTGCCGGTCGTTACTCGATAACTGGCGCGTGGTAAATACTTGTATAAAATGGGCTTGCCTATGCCCCCTGCCCCATAGACAAAGAATACACGCTGCTGAGAATTCGGATCAGCATAAATTTCCATAACTGCTGTAAAAATCATTCTACATCTACATATTACCCTGCAAGTCACCTTGACGGTGGATGGCAGGGGGTGCCGCGCACCAAGTTCCTAACTAATTATTATTCACTGTTATCTATTGTGGTCACGTATTGTCCTAGGGAAAAAGGACTCCTTATACCTCTCCGTCCTACTATCTATTTCGCGAATCTTGTCCTCATTATCCCTCCGTCCGATATACGTTGGTTGTCGAATAATATCCTTCATTTCATTTAGGAATATATCCAACCTATATTTATCTAGAAGTTTAAGTCTCGCCTCTAATCTACGATCTTTCGACGATGGCCAACTCAACTCTTCAATGAGTAACGTAACGCTCTTGTTTTTTATCGTAATTCTTTTTCACGAATCTAGCTGCTCGCCGCTGTATTTTTTCTAAATCCTTTATGAGTCCCCTCTGATATGGATCCCAAACCGCTGCTGCGTATTCCATTTGAGGTCTAACCAAGGATAAATAACAGGATTCTCTCACCTTGTCGGTGCTTTTCCTTACTATTCTACGCACAAAAGCCAACTTCTTATTTGCCACACCTATCACTCGTCTTATGTGGGTGTCCCAAGACAGGTCACGATTCAAGGTTACCCCGAGGTATTTCACGGATTCCGAAACAGGAATGCTCTCACCATCTATCGAGTAGGTAAACACGGACGATGGGCTTCTAGATTTCCAAAAGTTTAGAACGTTACTCTTTTTCTGATTGATTTCTAGCTGCCATTCCTTGCACCATACAGATAACGCATCCAGATCATCCTGAAGCTGATGATGGTCGCTAGGACCACTAATTTCTCTATAGACTACGCTGTCGTCCGCAAAAAGCCTAATATTACTTTTCACAACTGAGCTGATGTCGTTGTCTGTCGTTCAATTGTCCGATCATTTGTCCTGCAATACCGCTGTGTTCGTCAACAGAAATAATGTCTTCGAGGATTAATATCAAAAGCTGGCAAGCCAAAATCCGTAACCTCGCAATTTCCATTTATTCGGATTATTGCCCACACGCCTACTTCCACGGCTTCGATTACATTATCTTTCATGTTCACGATCTAAATTTCGATGATAATATTCTCTTTTACGTCGTCGTCGTTTACGAGGATAAATCGTTATTAATACAATTAATCAAGATTGAGACAGGCAATGAATCTAAATGGCAGCGTTACTGTTTGCGGGATATCCCAAATTCGACCTCATCTTCCCTTATCTCGCCTGTTTTATCTCGGGAAAGAACGTTATCGGGATTCTCCCTAGGTGGCGGCACGCATCACGTTTCTATTTTCATAGGAAACGCTAAGATCTGGCAACTGACGACTGAAATCCTTTGGAACTAAGAAGGCGAAATCTCCGAAAAAATGTCGCAAAATATTTAATTTTAATATTTAAATCATTAAGGTTGATTCATTTCCCGATCCGAATTATAAATTCTCATAAAAATAATGCCGAGCGGGGATGTTATTTAATCACCGCGTTACTTTAGTTTTTTTTTGACGAAACAAGCGCCGATGCTACGGAATATAGAATCTTGAAATTAACAAATGAAGACTATACGGCGATATGCGTGTAAAGTGCTCGCTCAACTAACCAAAGGATTAACATGGAAATCATTACTTTAATATAAATTCAACATTTTCCTGTGAATATCATGCTCTATTAATGTGGTTTCTAATATTTCTTTCTCATTGATAAACTATGAATTAAAAATGGTATTTATGGTATGGGAATTCCTTGGAGTAACTAACGCTTACTCAGAGGCGCGTTATACCTTCATGGGGCCCAAGGCAAAATGGAATTTGGGGGGCCCCATCTAAAGAAAAAACTAATAAAGAACATTTGCATTTTATTGTGACAACAAGGCCAGTGGCGCGTTATCATATAGGTAAAAAGACATCCGGCGCCAGCAGCGCCGGTTACATACAAGGCAGGCGTTATTTTTTCAATTAGCTAACTTAACTATTTAAGGAAGAACTAAATATAAAATTTCATAAAAATCGATAAAACCATTTTTGAAAAAAAAAAAACGTAATTTTCAAATTATTCTTCAAGTTCATTGACCTTGGCAGGTAGAAAGTTCAGTTCCCGATAAAAATCACTTAAAAATATTAGTGAAACAGCGATGAGTTTTCGAAATAGTGATTTTGGGGCCTCATCTGCGTCCTGTCAATATGAGTAATCGATTCGGGACTTTGGGAAACCAGCCTGCATTAGTGCTGGTTTGGACTTCTTGTTTGATTATAGTAATAATTGCTTAATTTCTACCATTACTGATTGAGCGAACGAACGAAGAATAAATTAACGAAACTCAACAACCTGATTATGCCTTTCTACCTAGTAAAAAATGCCTGCCTTCTACACTTATTAATTTTTAAAAGGTATATTAACACTTCTAGACATTACACATGGTTAAGCGTTATTTTACTCTTTGAACCACATTTAGATGATTGAGAACAATACATGCGTAATATTTTCAAATTCTATTTGCTTATATTCTGACAAAAAATTCCAGGGGAGGGAGAGGGAAAAAAGAGAGTGGAAGAATGGGGGAAGAGAAGGAGAGAGAGTATATATGGCGAGAAAGAGGGAGGAGAAAGAGGGAGGAGAATTCGGAGGGAGAATTCGGAGGGAGAATTGGAGGTAGAAAGTTAGAGATAGATAGATAAATGCCTATATTCGGGCCAAATTTATGCCATAAGGTTCACTCTTGCATTTCAAGGGGATAACGAAGGAGAGGGAGGAGAAACGAAGGAAGAAAGAGAACGAAAGATAGATAGATAATCGTCTTTATTCGGGCGAAATCTATACCATAAGGTCCATTCTTACATTTAACCCTTCGTCAATATAATA
Source organism: Tanypteryx hageni (assembly GCA_028673005.1). NCBI lineage: Eukaryota > Metazoa > Arthropoda > Insecta > Odonata > Petaluridae > Tanypteryx > Tanypteryx hageni. Next base: position 18,097,853 of record CM054119.1, on the reverse strand, counting down.
AATACAAGAAAAAGAATAAAATAAGGTATAACAAAATACATTATATAAACATTATGTACCTAAATCATACAAAGTAAAATGATAAAATTGAATACATATTTGTGTTTGTGGGGAAAACCTAGGTAAAAACAGGCATGTCCTCCCTAGTAAAACCCACGCAGGAAAACACCCACTAAGAAGGCGGGATGTGAAAAACCTGCGAAAATCCTAGATAGTGTACATATGGTAATACAAAACTACAACATTAAATAGAAAGGAGTATCTACAGTGGGAGAGTTCGTATATACAGCGTAATTATATACCGTCATAAAAAAGTACACGTAAATGCAATAACGTAATGTAAACAAGAAATATACAAGTATACAGAATGAGATGAAATATATACAATGAATGAATATAGAGAATGTTGTTAGGGCATGCATATTATATGAAAGCAGGAAATGATATAAAATACATAAATAATACAATACAATAAGATAGAGAAAGGGAGGGAGAGATGGAGGAAATTTGAAGAAGGAAGGATAGAGGGAGGGAGAAAGGGAAGAAGAATTAAAGGGAGAGGAAGAAAGGAAGGAAATGTGGAGATAGAATGGGAGGGAGAAAGTAAGAATTGGAGGAAAGGAGAGGGAGAATGAAAGGAAGAGAAAGAGGGAGGGAGAGAGAGGAAGAATCGGAGGAAGAGAGAGGGAGAAATGAAGAGAAAGAGGAGAGAATGGGAGGTAGAGAGGGGGGGAGGAAGAGTTTTAGGAATATAGAGAGCAATGGAGAGAGAATGGGTGGGAGGGAGAATGTAAACAGTTTTAATTTCAGTATAATACTATATTCATTCATAACCGTCATTTGGTGAGCGGTTGCTATAGTGTAGGATATATTACGAACCGCTTCAAAGAAAATTGTTTGATCAAATTTAAATTTGAAACGAAAGACAATACAATTCGATATTTTATCGCGATATTATTCGTTAATAAGTTAACGCTCAATTAAATATTTTACAGCAGTAATGCCTTTACTTATGGGAGCGCTTGAGACATTCTTTGAGTATCTCCAAGTTTACGTTCGAGAGGCAGTTTGACGATAAGGGATTTTAGATAAAAAGCGTCACTTTTGAGGCAACGGAAGATATCTGTCCAAGATAGGAGTTTTCGCGGAAAACCAACTTATATTTCTCGCCGTTTGTCGAACCGCATATATTGTCTACGGATAAGTACATGCATGAAATCTTTATGTGTTTGGATGTTTGAACGAGCATTCTTATTTCGAACGGTGGCGTTATTACAGTTGTCATTAATAAAACTCAAAATTAATGTTTCTCATCGGAGAAACAGAAAAGTGTGAGGGCATTTGAACCCATTATGATGTTTATTAATATTTAGAAAAGCCTGAGTGTGAAATACGCAAGATCGGAAAGAGAATGTATATTTTTAAATGATGAATCCAGGTTCCCTCATCCCACTTCCGACTCAAATCTGCGATTCAATGTTTGGATGAAGCTGATTGGGGATCCTAAGCTACTGAGCATGGACCCAATGAATGCCTACAAAAACAGAAGAGTTTGCCTGAAGCATTTCTCGCTGGAGAATTTTATTGATGGCACCATGTAACTTCGGAAAGATTCCATTCCGAATTAACTCCTCCCAGGTAAATAATTTTAGCGATGTTTTCCATACACGCTGTTAATCTAGTGACTACCGTGTTTTTGTCTTTCTATACATCATCTCTATGCATGCTATGTATAATGTTTGTTGTTAGTTGACTCAATGGTTAACTTGTATTATCTTCCCACAGCAGCTGAGCAAGGTGCAGTGGGCCCACAACCTGGCCCTGCGGAGGCTGAGTCATTGTCTCCTGTCCACCTGATGGGTAGGGTTGCCAACAGTGTCATTTTGACCCAAAGACTTCGAGTTTAGCGACATTTCTTTGGGCTTGTAATAAATTTCTTCGGGTCTACAGCTACAAATTCTACAAATTGTTTTTGAGTTCGAAGAAATAATGTTTGTTTATTTATGCACCGTTCTCGGGTTAAGTACTTCTGTGCAGCTGGTTCTAAAATCTGCTATTAATTCTAAAATTTGCTATTAGTTCCGGCCTGACATAGCGTGGCGTTAAATGTCCTATTTCAGAACCTACCGATAATCGATTTGCATATCTGTTCAGTTTGCATGAATGCAGGTTCTACATAAAAGATAGGCGGCTGTTCTTTGCTTCTGTGTAGGGAGTATTTACGTGATTTGTTTATTGATATTGAGCTTTATTTCGTAAGTAAAATTACTTTTTATATTCATTATATTTAAATATTTAAATTTATATATATTATTTGATTTACAGCGCCGTGAAAATGTCCGCTTCTGAAGATCAAACACCGATGAAAAAGAAAAAAAATATTATTTTGCCATATTTAATAATGAATGGCTTAAACGACCGGAGTATAAAAATTAGTTAGTGAAAGAAAATGAGCACACTGGTAAATGCAAATTATGTGGTGTTACTTTTGTTGTGAGACATGACGGAGAAAAGGCTATTAAAACTCATGAAAATAGTGTTCGTCACCAACAAACTATAAGTGCACAGACAAGTAATCAATTATTAACCAAGTTTCTCGTTCAAGAAAATAGCCCAGCTCATTTAAGAACTGCGATTTTCCGAGCTAACATTGGTGTACCATGCAGTGAAGCACCAGCATAGTTACAATAGCACTGACTGTGGTATGAAGTTAAACTGTACTGATTTTCATGATTCTTCGTTGTCAAAACAATTACACTGTGGACGAACAAAAGCATCAAGTCTAACGGAAAATATTCTAAAACCAAAAGCAATTGAATTAGTTTTGTGTGACCTTCAAAAAGATGTTGAAAAGCCTTCTCTATTTCATCTGACGCGTCCAATAAAGGAAACATGAAATTATATCCGTTAATTGTCAGCTACTTTGTACCAGAACAGGGCATCAAAAATACAATTTTGGATTTTTATACTGATGATTTTGAACCTTCTGATGCAATAACAAATAAAATTCTAACATTTCTCAACGAACATGAATTATTAATTGACAATGTTGCTGCTTATTCAGGAGGCAATGCAGCCGTAAATTATGGACAATTCAATTCTGTCTATCAAAAATTGTGTAGTTCAAGTGCGTACATATTAAAGGCTAATTGTAATTGTCATGTGATACACAATGCAGCAAAACAGGATTAAGAAAAGTTGAAAATGGCGCAAATGAGAAAATTTGGGTTGAAATTGTCTCGAAAGTAATGAGTGTTCCTGTCAGTAATGCATTTATAGAACGTGTTTTTTTCTATTATGGAGTAATGATCGTAATAAAATGCGTGTTCCTCTGGTTAAAGCTGAGCTGGCGATTAGAATTAATTTTGACATGAGCTGTGAACAATTTTATTCATAATTAAAAGCGCCAGCACAAAAGGGTTTAGTGGAAAAAGCCCATAGCCAAAATAAGTATAATTTTAAGAAATAAATGTTTCTTAATTTTATTTTACTTGCAGAAATTTAAAAAGTTCGTTTATTGTGATCGATAAGAATATTATAAAATTTGTGTATTGTATTGTGTATAAAATTTAAAATTGAAGTTATTTTAGTTCATAATTTTTATAACGAACCCACCTCCCTACCCCTTCAAAAATCTTATTTAGGGCCTAAACATATTTCTTCCTGACCAGAAAGGACTGAAGTTTGTAAGTACATATTGTAGTACACATACTCGTATACTTTGGTCTCAAAAAGATGCCAAAATAATTAATTAATCATTTATTATATTTATGCATAGCTAAATAAATAATATTTCTTTGATATTTTAAAATGTATTGATGCAATTTATCATACTAATTAATTAACAACTAGTGAGTAACTGAAAACTCGTAAAAAAGCGCATTCCTTCAAATTCTCCGGGTTGCAGACTAAAATCTTCGGGTCAAGAAAGTCTTCCAGTTGGTAACCCTACTGATGAGTGTCTTGTGTTTTAAAAAAATCTTGTACAACATATTAATAATATTGCTTCTGGCCATTTTCCTGTTATTCATCGTGAATTATTTAATAGTGTTGGTTGTTAGTCGACTCAATGGCTAACTTGTATTTTCTTCCTGCAGCAGCTGAGCAAGGTGAAGTGTGCCCACAACCTGACCTCTCGGGGTTTCAGACCCCATGCAGGCCTAGTAGTGCCATGAGGGAGAACCTTATGAGGTGTATTTATTTATCCTCTTCGTTCTGTAAGTACACATATGTGCACCTTTGATTTTAGCCGAATGGATATCTTCCGCGTCATTTTTACGCAGCAGAAACCTCATGTACACATTCGTTAACCTCCAAGCTTCAAATTTCTGCCATGTTTGACAGCACTGTGCGGCGCTGGCTGTCAGAAGTTTAGTTTAATCCTAGCTGTTCAAGCAATATGGCGGACCAACTGTCACTCCGACATGGTAAGTATTATTTTGTTTGTATCAGATTATTTTCTGCTGTTGTTTTTATGAAAATATGAAGACAAAAGTACAAGGAAAATTTCGAAATGAATGCAATTACATTACTAACACTACAAATGGGTATTTTGTTGCATGTTTTACAAAGTACACACTTGTGTACCTATGGTTTCCTCTGTAGTATCACGTGACGTCATGTACCTGAGTGAAGAGTTTTGGAAAACAGTCTCAGCGCAAACAAATCTCTATTCTGTACAAAATCGAAATTTAAGAAGTGTAAATACAACAGTGAAAGAAGTGATTTGTCTCACAGGCATAGAAATTCTGATGGGTACATTGAAATTACCCCAGGCTAAGCTTTATTGGTGCCGTAATCTGAAAATTCCTATTGTGTCAAATCATATGAACAGGGACAGATATTACGAGCTGCGAAATCATCTACATTTTTCCAACAACATGGAACATGCAGATGATCCTGACAAGCTGTGGAAAATCAGACCACTAATAGATGCTGTGAGAAGAAGGTGCCTTCAGCTTCCACGTTCTCGTAATTTGGCTATTGACCAGCAAATAATACCATTTGCTGGTAGATGTAACTTCAAGCAGTATGTGCCGAGCAAACCTAATCCTTTGGGTTTGAAGAATTTTGTTATTGCAGCATGTGATGCAGTTGTCTTAGAGTTTTGTGTTTATGTGGGAAAAGGAACTGTCCCAGAAGCTGACATGAAAGAATTGGGGCTAGGTGGAGCCATAATAAAAAAACTTTGTGATTCTGTCCCAAATAATGGTGAACACATTATCTATAACAGATAGATTTTTCACTAGTTTAAAATCAGTTGAGTATTTGGTGAAAAATTACATTTTACAAACTGGAACTGTGATAAAAAACAGGATCAGAGCTGTAGGTAAGACTTTGAAGGATGACAAGGCGGTAAAAAAAGGAGAATTGGATGAAAAGGTGCGGAGTGATGAGAAAATTTGCGTTTTAAAGTGGAAGGACAGTAAAAGTGTTCTGCTCATGTCATCATGTGTAGGAAGTGAGCCACTAGGCACCTGTAGGAGATGGTCATCATAAGAAAAGCACAAAATTGATGTTCCATAACCAGCAGTGGTTAGAACATATAATGCGAACATGGGAGGGATTGACTTATGCGATCGCCTGTTAGCATATTACAGGAGTTATATCAGAACTAAAAAATGGACTGTAAGGGGTTTCAATCACTTCGTTGATCTTGTTATCGTCAACTTTTGGCTCATGTATCGAAGAGCATGTTGTGCCAATGGAACACTGAAAAAGGAACAGCTTTCACTAATTCAATACAGAATACGCCTCACTTCAGCTCTTGTGAAGTTTAGTGGAGTGTTTGGAGCTCGTGGATAAGATCTCTCCCCAACTGCTAAAAATGATGATGAAGATGACTTGGAATCAAGCGAGAGTTGGGAAAGGGACGGAGCGTGCGCCCATCATCATCCTTTGCGTTAGTTCATGGTTCGCACACGGCAGCAGCCAGTAACCCCGGGCACCAGCACCTCCGCAGTTATTGCAACCGGCCAATCTTCCTCGCCGACACCAATGGCCGCATCCTCCTCGCCTACCCGGCCCCAGAGGAGCCACTCACCTTCCCTATTCTCTGAGGACCCGCGTTTCCAGCAAGCTATGGAACGAATCGAGACATTATCACAGCAGATGTCCGTATTTCTGGAAACTCGATCCTCACACAATAGCACTACCGCATCGGGCGTCTTGACCCAGTCACCACCGCTATCCTGGGCCGGCCTGCGTCGATTGGAACCCACTCTCGCGGACATTTCACCGGACCCGGAGGTTCTACAACTCGCGGCACTAGTTTTTACGGCCGTGACATCCAACAAATTTCGAGCTCGCGATTTGCACGAGGCAACATTACTTCTAAACCTAGCATCAACATGGGAACAATTGCCAATCCCGGCGAAAGCATACTTGTATCAACGTTTGAGAATTTTGGGAAGTAGCAGCCCGACTAACAGCCCCTGCAGAAGACGAGCTTTTGCACATTCCACCTAGTATTCTTCCAGCGCCGAAACCACAAGTAGTAGTGGTTAACCAGCCACCATCGACGTCTAACCAGACTACCCGATCCAGACCAGCTTATCGGACTCAGCCCCCCCCCCCCCCCCCCCCGAGGACGCGGCCGCGCGGGATCCCGGACCGCACGATACTGAACCTGCGCCACTTCACATCCCCGGATCTCCAGTGCCTGGCCCGGATGAGGGCATGGATCCATCGGTGGCGGACCTATTTTTGGTTTGGGCCGACTCTGGTGAGCCCGACGACGCAGTCCCTTGGGACCAGGATTTGGACGACGCTGCGACATCCACAAGCTCCGGTGATTCTGGTGTCCCCGATGAAGAACAGGACGGCGATCCACCTGGTCCGGGAGATGATGGCACTGGCAGCGGCCTGCCCTTCAATTGGAACGGCGCAGACCCAGCCTCAAACGAGCGACCAGCAACACCTCCACCGATAGCTACACCGCTGTCTACACCATATGCATACCCATATGAAAACAGGTCAGTTCACGCTCTCTTTACTACGGGCGCTTATCTCCCCAAACCGGCGGAAGCCCCGTATGTTTATGCGCCATCAAACAACGACCCCGCTCTATTGACAGCCATTGAGAATTTAGTGCAGAGGGGAGTTTTGCAGGAAGCCCCAGCCCGGTGCTCGTTTAGAGCTAAGTTGATACCAAAAATGAGCGGGGCTACCATTTTATCCATGATTTGTCCCCATGGACAAATTACTACAATAAGCCAAAGTTTTCCCTAAAAGATGCGGCTCAGGCCATGCTGACCATACCGCACAATGCGTTAATGATAAAAATCGACCTTTTGGACGCATTTTTCCAAATACCAATTGATAAGCAATATTGCTCCTTGTATGGGATTTACATAGAAGGGAAGGACATGCCCTAGCGCCTGGGATTATGCAAAGGTGGACCCGATCTGTAAGCAAGGAAGTAGAGGCATGCTTTGCCGTTAAAATGCTTTGCTATTTAGATGATTGGCTAGTGTACAGCGTAGACTTAGATGAGGAAGTAGCGTTTGAAATAGCGCAGTTTTTAGAGGAAGATCTAGGTATAACTTTAAACAGGCGTAAGTGCAAATTACAGCCGACTAGGCGCATTCAATACCTTGGTGTGATAATTGACTCCTATTTAATGAAATTGTGGTTGACGCAGACATCACTAGTGAAAGTGCATACAGCTATAGTGATGGCACCTCGTGTTAGAGTGCATTTTAATGTTCCTACTACTGTAGGGAATACCACAAGCCATACACAAATGTGATCTTATTTGCGGTCAAGGTTTTGAGAAGCCGGAATGTGCCGAAAATATTGAAAAAACAAAATGTGGCGAATGTAATTGGTGACTTTTTTGGGGCGGTTTGCTTAATTGACCATAAAAAAATGGTGGTGTTCATTATAGCACCAGAAAATATTGTTAAGGTTGCAATCAACTTTACAAAGCAAATATTGGAGGTGAAAAGCACCACTGCAGCGAAGCATATTGTGTGGTATTGTTGGAAGGTTTGTCCAACGGAGCATTCCACTTTATGCAGTGCAATTCAGGGAATGCTGAGAAAAAAAATGATGTGCTCTACATTGACTGCGCATATGTGAAAAATAGTGATCACGTGTGTCAACCATGTGGTGTTCGACAACACATTTTCGACACGTGATCCTATTCGGGATTTCTTTCAATATTTAGCCCTACCAAGGACCTATTTCAAGAAAATTATTTGCATTGCCCATACCATGAAGGGGTACGACAGTCATTTCCTTTTAAAATATATGGTAGAAAATAATAAATGGACACCCAAAGTGGAACGAAAACTATAACGATGGATGTTCAAAATCTCAGATTTATAGACTCTTTAAATTTCCTACTTATGGCTCTCTACGAATTACCTACGGCATTTAGTTTAGATGTAGATATTAAGAAGGGTTATTTCTCGCATTTTAGCAATAGATTAGAAAACATAGGGTATGTTGGCACAATTCTGGGTAAGGAATCATTCGGACGTCTTTGACAACTGGTACGATACAGAGTTTGGGACTATGTTTGATTTTGAAAAGGATTTAAGGGGGTATTGCTCCAATGGTGTAACTATATTAATAACCATGTGCTGAGTATTAAGCAGACAGTTTTATCATTTGACAAAGGTGCACCCATTTCACAGATGCTTTAACTATCACAAGTACATGTCTCTTAGCATACAAGAGAAAATTCTGGAAGAAAAATAGCATAGCTGTTGTGCCTTCCGGGGGTTATCGATGGCAATACAGACAATCACATATGGCCATTATGTGGTTGGTGTTCGCGAAGGAAAAGCCAAACATCAAAATTAGCCATGCTGCAAACGGCCACAAAGTAAAATACACTGGCTACAGAGTCAATGAGTATTTGGAGAGTGAAGGTGCTGTAACAATCTTCGAATTTCATGGTTGCTTTTACCATGGGTGTCCGGAATATTATTTACCTGACCATCATATCCCTATATCGAATCAAAATAAAACAATTGAATCCAGGTTTGAAGCCACCACATATCAACATGAATATTTTTTTAAAAGGTGAGTGTTCATAAATAGATGCGTGGGAGTGCATGTCCGTAGAATATCTACAATCGAGCCTGGGGGTAAAAAAGTTTCTAGATAGTCGCCCCTAAGCTGTCCTGGAACCTCTTAATCCTCGAGATGCTTTCTTTGGCAGTTGAACAAATGCGGCGAAATTGTATCACCGCTCGCATTCTGGGGATCACATTAAATATTTGGACTGCAGCATTTTCCTCCTTTTGACAGTTTATCGAGTTCCCCATCAGTTTTTCGTGTTCGCCAGAAGTTTTTGTGCTCGAACTCTTTCCAATGGCGAACTCCAGCAAATGACGACCCCTGCCTGCGACGCACCCTTTTTCGTGGGAAGCCTTCTTTTATAGCAACAGACATTAGCTCGGAAGAGGACACTAGTAGATCGAGGGTAGAACCAATTAGCGTTTGCGAGTGCGGCGCAATCTACCGGCACCTCACTGCGAACTGCATTAGTTCGAGCCGACAACGTCGCCATGAGCAGAGGCAGTGAAGGAGGGGGAGAGAGCGAGATAAGACGGGAGAGAGTGAAGACAGCGGAGCGAATGCACCTGTGGAAAGGTTATCTGCGAGTCGAACCCTTTTCCATATCATTTGTGACATTTCTACTAAGTATTGTACAATATTTGTGCTTAGTATTATGTCACTGCAATATAATTGTTAGTACATTTCGTGACATTTATCCAGTGTATGCTATTTGATTTGTGGTCGGCAGCAGCAGTGTCACCGAGGGTATCGTATCGTTTAACTATTTTAAAGTACTTTTAGTATTACGAGAGAATAATGTAAAATGAGACAGTTTCGTCTCAGGACGTTTGTTCCTTATACCCTTTCATGAACAAGTGGTGGAAATATCCGATCAGATGACTGCAAATTGACGTTGGGAGAGAATGTCCATCATTAGACGAATGTGAGGGAATCCTCAAATGCACGGTGCTGACGCCTTGCAATATATATCACCCAGTTCTACCTGTGAGGGTGAATGGGAAACTCCTTTATTGTCATTATTGTCATTGTACCTGTAATGATAAACAACCTGCCTATTATTATTATCACTATTTACAGATCACCGCTTTGCGATTTTCAATTGTTCATGGATAAATTCGAAAATCTTCTTGAAATGGTTCATGAATCTCTGGGTAATAAAAATTTAATTATCACTGGCGATATTAACTGTAACTTACTACTTAAAAATAGTAGCAGTGCCAGATTGCTTAATTTGCTCAAATCTTTCAACTTGTTCATAAATGTCTCGGAACCAACTCGAATAACAAGTAATTCTGAATCCCTACTGGATGTTATTGTATCCAACTTTAATCCAGATGATGTGCAATCCAAGGTAATCAAAACTGACATCTCTGACCATTTTCCGGTCCTCTCCACTTTCCCTTTTAAAACCTCTTTTTCTCCTAGCAAACGTAATGGGAGGTTTTTTTCCAAGTCGAATATTTCTCACTTTCTTTCTAGATTAGAAGGTGAAGATTGCTCTGATATGTATTCCTCCCCCAACTTTGATGCAAGCTTTAATTGCTTTTACGATAAATTCATTCACTACTTTAATATTTCTTTTCCGGTTGTTAGCAAAAATGTAAGGAAAAAGAATGTTAATAAAAAATGGGTCACTGATGAAATTCGTGCACTATCTGTGTACATGAAAGATCTAGCACTCCTCTGTAAATCCTGTAATAGTGACGAATCAGTTGTGGATTATAAATCTTTGAAAAGGGAATACAGATTAAAATTAAACAATGCCAAGCGAAACTTCAATAATGAGAGACTGCTTTATTGCAATAATAAATCAACTGAAATTTGGAAGATTATTAACCCGTTACCTGTTTTTGACGTAATATTACGCAGCCTACTGTTGCATCCGCCGTGTTTTTGACGTAATATTACGCGCTGATGCAGGCTTTGACTTTCTTCTTGTTTTTGACGTAATATTTCGTTCTGCAAGCAATGCCTGTACGGTGCTGCTATCTTCAGTTTCTAATTGACACTCGGTGGACTTTCTTAGAACTTTTTGTGAAGGTCATGGACAAATTTAGCATAAGAAATACTTTTTTGCGAGTTGGAAATAATGGCAGCCCCAAATAAACGTAAACTATGTGATGATTCCATTCTGATGTTATTAGGTGATGAAACTGACGAGAGTGATGAAGAATACCTAATAGATGGATCCGATAATGATTCTGTTAGTGATATTTCAGTAAGTAATTCTGTAATTTCTGAAGGAGACGCCGGTTACGAAAACATTCAGAGTCAATGTGGAAAGCCGAATTACAAGAGTGCGAGGGATTTGAAGTGGAAAGAGAGGGTAATTCAGCTGTTAGAAAAGTGCGAGTTTTCCGGTAAATCTGGAATAAATGTACAGGTGAAGGATGTGGATGATTCCCTTGAATTGTTCGAATTGTTTTTTGATGACAAACTTATAGAAATAATTGTCATGGAAACAAACAGGTATGCTGAACAACAACTGGCCAACAAAACTTTGTTGAAATATTCTAGATTACGTAAATGAAAAGACACTTCTTCACAAGAAATTAGAATTCTGCTTGCTTTCTTTCTGATGATGGGCATTATCTGGAAACCTGAAATTAGTTCTTACTTTAAAAAAAGTCTTTGTTTGAAACCCCTGCTTTTCGTAAAATTATACCATATAATAAGTTAGTTTTGTTGTTGAAATTTTTGCATTTTGTGGATAACTTGAATGTTCTTGAAAGGAATTTACCAGAATATGTACCTGCTACACAAAAGAAACAGAATGCGACAAGAAGATGCATAGTGTGTGCAAAGCACAAAATAAGGAAAGAATCCCGATACCATTGTATTGAGTGCGACGTAGGACTATGTGCCGCACCGTGTTTCAATATATATCACACCCAAAAAAATTACTAATATCATTCCATACAATGTTCATAGTACATAAACAATCCATAAGTGTACAATTCCCATTTTTTTCGATATATTATTTTAAAAAGAAACAATGTTATTTCGTGTTTTCAAAATTTTGCCTCCAAATTTTAAATAGCCAAGGAAATTGAAACAGGGATAGGAGGGATCGCTGTCACTAAAGAAACAGGTAAGGGGTTAATGAATCTAAAAATAATGACAAATCATCATCTCTGTTTAGAATTAAGGATGAATCTGGTAAAATCATTTCAGACTATTCATCCCTCGTAACCACTTTCAGTAATCATTTTACTAATGAACCTTGTACTCAGCAGTTGATTAACGCTAATTTTCCTGATATTTCAAACTGTCCAAAGTCACTCTACCTTTCTCCCTGCCTAGAAAACGAACTCAAGCTGATAGTATTTAATCTAGGTTCGAAAAAGAGTTCAGGTATTGATGAAGTACCTAATTTTATTTTAATTCAATGTTATCATTTAATTGCATCTCCTCTTTTATTTTTAGTGAACTATTCCCTCGAAAGTGGTATTTTTCCTTCCTCGCTTAAGACTTCGAAAGTTGTACCTTTATTTAAAAAGAAAGAAAGTATACATGATATCAGTTCATATAGGCCCATAGCTATGCAGAATCAATTAGATAAGATATTTGAAAAAGTTTACTACAGACGTTTAATTTCTTTCCTTGAATATCACAAATTATTATCCTTTTCACAGCATGGTTTTCGTAAAAACAAGTCAACAGTTTCGGCAATATTTGAAGCAATAAATAGTGTCTTGAGTGCTTTGGATAATAGTAAAGAAGTTGCTGCCTTGCTTTTTGATTTTTCTAAAGCATTCGATTTGGTTAATCATGGTTTACTCCTTAAGAAATTAGAATTGTATGGAATCAGAGGTATACCCTTAAAGTGGTTACAATCTTATTTAAGTTACAGATTTCAGTGTATTACTATTAATGCCAATGGATTGAAACACATTTCTACACCAAAGGCTGTAACCATAGGAGTTCCGCAAGGTTCCATTCTTGGACCTGCATTATTTTTGTTATATATTAATGATCTTCCTCAACAGCTCAATAAAATACCTGGTACAAAAACAATAGTGTATGCAGATGATACAAATTTTGTACTTTCCGCAAACTCAGCTGTGAGTTTGAGTCACTATGGCAACCAAATCACTCTTGCATTCAACAATTGGAGTCTTAATAATGTTCTCACTGTTAACGTTGATAAATCCCAGTCAGTATATTTTGCTAATAAGAACAAAGCCAGTTTGAATCTACCTTTTCATATTAATGGTATTCAGATGTCCCAAGTTCAAAATATAAAACTACTTGGTTTGTATTTAGACTCTAATCTTTCTTGGGAGACTCACATCTCTAAACTAGCCAGTAAACTCAGTTCCATTTTTTTCCTCATTAGAAGTATAAGACTCACAGTTTCGAAGGATGTGTTGCTTTCCATTTACTATGGGCTATGTTATGCACAAATTGTTTATGGTATACTTTTTTGGGGTTCTTCTACTAATGCCCTCACTATTTTTAAGATTAAAAAAAAATTGTACGTCTTATGGCATTCGAAGGTTACAATGCTCCATGTAGACCTATTTTTAAAGGATTTAACATATTACCTATGCCATGTGTATATATTCTTAATTTAATTATTTTTATGAGAAAGAATCAGAGCGATTTTGAATTCAACTCAAAATTCCATAATTATAGTACTAGAAATTATAATAGCTTACATGTTAACTATGTCAGAACCAGAGGTACTTCCCTTGGCCCCAGAAATATGGGGGTCAAATTATTTAATCATTTGCCAAGTTTTCTCAAGACGCCTATGTCCCTATGTATGTTCAAAACAAAGTTGAAAGAATACTTATTACATAAAATGTATTATAGCATTAATGATTTTTTAGATGACAAATGTTAATATATCTGTTTATGTTGTGCATATGTTTTTGACAAATCCTATACCTTCTTTTGTAAGGTCTTTGGAGAATAAAGTGACTTTGACTTTGCAGTTGCAAACGAACTCGTAAATCAGGCAGATAGTGAAGATGAAAAGAAAAGGGACGAAGAATTTCACTGGGAGAGCATGTAAAATTTAGTTGCGCTACAGGAGGTATTTATTGAAAACTGCAGAGCTTAGAATGGTGCTTAATGTGTAGTTTATATTGTTGAATGTTTTGAACTATTTTATGACAAAGTTCGGATAAAAATAATAGCAGAAGAAACTATTAGATATGCAGAACAATACAAAAATGCGAGAGGCAACGTGTTTCCTTTTCGAGGCTTACCACACAAAATAAAACTACAGTCGAGGATCGTTTATCCGGAATTCTAAACAACGGAATTATTCTAAAAGAATTTTATCATGGTTCATTTTTTCAATAGCGCCAATTTAATACATAATTGAAGAACGATTTGCCATATTAGTTCCGAAAGCCACCACCACCGTTTGTTGCTTTCTAACCACGTGCACGAGAGGTGTTAAAGGTGTGTTTACAAGGTGTTAAAACTTTTTTGGTTTAAGTGGTAAACAGCAGTTTTGCAAATATTTTATTCATCCCGTCCCTCAACCGTAATAATGGAGAGAATACCCAAGAAGACGCATCCAGAAGACGTTGGGACCGGCAAGAGAAAAAGACAGAATCTCACTATCCAGCAAAAAGTGGAGGTTTTGAGAAAAATAGATCGCGGCGCAAGTGTATCTCAACTTCGTCAGGAGTATTGTGTAGGACAATCTACAATATATGACATAAAGGCGCAGAAAGGTAAAATTTTCCAATTTGTTGCGGAATCAGATTCAAAAAGGAAAACTTTACGTGGTCCCAGGAGTAGTGACCTAGACAAAATAGTGTACGAGTGGTTCCACCAACGTAGGAGTGAAGGGATTCCTATCTCAGGTCCTATGATAATGGAGAAGGCAAAATCTTACCATGAACACCTAAAAATCGAAGGAGAATGTGATTATTCTACGGGATGGTTGCAGAAATTCAAAAATCGCCTTGGTATATGGTATTTAAAAGTTTCCGGCGAAAAAATGTCAGCAAATTATGAAAGCGCGGACACTGATAGATTTTTTTAAAAGAACTGTTTCATCATCCTCTCCTTCAGTTTCTGCAGATGCTGTTACCACAAATCCTACTGTTAAGTCATTCTCTGTATCCCTATCTGCGGATCAACAAGGATTTCCAGGCAAATAAAATTTCATTTTTTATTTCTATATGCTACTTTTTGTGGTTTTTATGGAAATAAGTGGGCTTTGAAAATTTTCTTTCGAGAGTGTTAATAATGATTATTATATATATGTAGTATAAAATAGTTATTATTTTATGTACGAATGAGTAGACCGATCATTATAAAATTGTTTTGGGGTGTTTATCGCATATTGACGAGCGAATTAGATTGGCTTACATCCAGATCGTGTGGGAGTATGCACACAGCATGGTATCCGAAGTGAAATCTATTTGCATGATAGTAAAATAATATTAACCAGTTATGTATGTCTACTTCAAATTATGTAATTACGAATATTTTTGTCAACTTACATTGTAACATACATATTATTTTTTTCCGTTTTCAGATATACCCAACTACGTCTTCCATTGCTGCAAAATTGACGACGATATTTAATCGACGATTAATACATACATTCTCAAATTCATCGCATGAAAAGTTTGGATTAAATTAAAGATTTTCTAAAACATATACTCTTTTTAAACTCGTTTATTTCTTACCCTACTTTATTCCCGTATTACGTATTACACATATTACGTGCTTAAACGTCTTTTTTTTGATGATTGTGCTCTTTTGTAGTTAAGCTATCTAAACAGCGGAAATATTGTTTATCTGGAAGAGGCCAGGTCCCGGACATTCCGGATAAACCATCTTCTACTGTATATTGATGATGTTGCAGTTGCAAACGAACTCGTAAATCAGTCAGATAGTGAAGATGAAAAGAACAGGGACAAAGAATTTCACTGGGAGAGCATGTAAAATTTAATTGCGCTACAGGAGGTATTTATTGGAAACTGCAGAGCTCAGAACGGTGCTAGTGTGCTGTGTTGTTAGGTGATAATAGTGTTACTCTGGTTCCAATGAGTAATTTGAATCAGCCTCTGCGAGCATCTGTGCACGTCTGTGAGCTTCTGTTTAGACCGACTGCCAGTTTTCTTCTTGTGAGATGAAAAGTGTGCTATGTTGTGCATTTCATGTTGCCTCCCCAATTGTGGGAAGAAGACGGGTACTCGAGTTAGGTAAGTATTTTGACATATAATTCATTTATTAATATCTAGAAATGCCCGAGTGTTAAATGATAAATCCAGGTTCCCTCATCCCATTTTGGTCGGCCTTGGTAGACGGGTGGTTAGAATTTCTGCCAATGGATACTAAGGTCGCGGGTTCGAATCCCGCCTAGGACATGGATGTTTGTGCTTGTAATATAAGGGTTATATGTAAGAATGGACATTATTGTCTAAATATCGCCCTCAATAAAGACGGGTTATTATTATTATTATTTCCGACTCAAATTGTCGATTCGATGTTTGGTTGAAGCTGGTTGAGAAACCTAAGCTCCTGTCCATGGACCGAATGGCCATCTATAACACCAGAAGACTTTTCCTGAGGCATTTCTCTCGGGAGAATTTTATTGAAGGCACTAGAAAACTTTGGAAGGATTCCATTCCAAATTTACATCTGCCAGGTAAATAATTTTAGTGATGTTTTGCATAGACTGTTTATCTAGTGACTACTGTTTTCATCTTTTCAAGCATCTTCTCCAATCTTGCTTGGAGCATTCTATGAAGTGTTACTT
Source organism: Tanypteryx hageni (assembly GCA_028673005.1). Taxonomy (NCBI): domain Eukaryota; kingdom Metazoa; phylum Arthropoda; class Insecta; order Odonata; family Petaluridae; genus Tanypteryx; species Tanypteryx hageni. The sequence goes on along the minus strand of CM054119.1, from coordinate 18,081,085 downwards.
GTTAGTTGACTCAATGGTTAACTTGTATTTCCTTCCTGCAGCAGCAGAACAAGGTAAAGTCGGCCCACAACCTGGCTCTCATGGGCTGAGCCATTGATGCCTGTGGTTTCCTCTCCACCTGGTAGGTGTCTTTTATGTTTAAAAAACCTTGTAAAATTTATTAATAATGCTTCTGACCATTTTTCTGTTATTCATTATGAATTATTTAATAGTTTTTGTTGTTAGTTGACTAAATGGTTAACTTGTATTTTCTTCCTGCAGCAGTAGAGCAAGGTGAAGTGGGCCCACAAACTGGTCCCTTGGGGTTTCAGACCCCACACAGGCCTAGTAGTGCCATGAGGGAGAACCTTATGAGGTGTATTTATTTATATAAAATGTGATATAGTAAAACCTGTATCTTACATAACATAGATAGGATAAACCGTGTTTATTTCGATCGTTACTTATTACTGAAATTTTCCTGTTTCTTATTAAAGGGGTCCAATTAAGGAAGGTATCTTGCATCAACTTGGAGTCAGGAAGTCTGTTGAATAGACACCCAAAGCTAAGTCTTTGTATAAAGCTAATAAGTTATTGAGGAGGAGTGCTTGCCGCTTCACTTTAATTGGAAGTGTCATATCTCAAAATTTTATGTGATAGAATAATTTTAAAAACATTTGTAAACTGTGTTAAAAACTACATCAGGACCACCTATTTTTTTGGAACCAGAAACTTATTTTATCATTGTAATTAATCATAAAATCAACCTTAGTCATAATACTCTTGGTTTATTTTTTGATCTGAGTCAAGCATGTGTTATAGCTGTTTATTATTATGAGTTGTTGGTGCTTGCAACTGCAAGCACTTAAAAAAATCATACATCTCGTAAATAAACCAATGTGACAGCATTTGAACTATGCCAAGCCCATTTAAATAAGATAATAGTTTTCATTATTCCAGAAATTAAGGCATTTATCCAGAATTTCCAAATTCTCGGGCAGTCGGCTCATGTCCAAGTTTTCGAATTTAAATTTTCATGGCTCAGATCACCCTTTTTAAGCAATAACTATAATCAACATTAAGACAATAGTTTATATGTTACACTAAAATTTATGTAAAATTAGGATATTTTGTGTGTTACGATCCATGACTTTCAGTAGGAATCCGGATAAAATAATTTTATCTAAAATTGTCTCGTCGACATATTTATATATCGTTAGCTGAAATCAAATGAATTATAATGCAGTCCAAGCATAAACTCAATGCTCTTAAAGTATGGAAAATCAATTTCCACTGAAAGGCATTGGAATCGTTGCTATGGTAGTTAATATTTTTCATTGTTGAGGACCGAAAAATGTTTCATAAATTTATGATTGAAATCAAATGCTTACGCAGATTCAGTATGGATTTTATTTTTGTGTTCAAGAAAAATAAACTTCTTTCTTTCATCCATGGTATGGTGCATGTTACGACTTTGTATCTTAGCTGTAAATAATTTTAAAATCAATTTTATATAGCTCTGCACTGTTTTCGATGCTATTCTTATGGGTTTAAAATTGTATTTGGGGGTCAAAAACACCCCTTGAATATAACTTATTCTGAAATTTCGGATTTTTTTCAGAGGTTATAACCAATGACCCAGGGCCGTATATATGGGGGGGGTTGAGGAGTTCAAACCCCCCCCCTTACGGATTCTCCTTTCTAAAAAAATAATGCCTGAGGAAAACACAAAATGTTAAGTTTTTAACTGCAATTCAGACGGGCGGATTTATGCTTAGGCACATGAGGCGCTACTTAGTGACCTGGCGTAGGAGATACCGTAATAAGGCGTTGTGTATTGTTTGAGTTGCTGCTTATTATTATTATTGTTATATATTATGTTGTTGTTGTTGCAGGTTAAGTTTTTATTATTTTGTTATATATAAGTTTAAGAGATAGGTGCCCGAAAACCCAATAGGGGAAGTAGGTAAGACGCTTTTTTTCAAAAACTAACTATCTTAGAGGCTTCACCTCTACTGACAAGCAAACAGCATGGCAGCAACTCCCCCCAGTAATGGGAGACATGCACTGCCGCCGCAAGCAGCCCGAGCCTCCAAAGATACGTGGGCCACGCTAGCCCGAGGCCCTCGCACGCAGAGGTTCGCAGCGGTAGAGGCGAAACAGAGCCTAACTAATCTGCTGGAGGAAGAACTGCACCGTGCCATCTGGCCGACAACATTCCCGAGGCACAAAGCGAAGGAGCAGCTAGAAATCTGCTCCCCGCCCTTAGCCAGGAGGAGGGGGCCTCTTGGGCCCCCAACACCGAGGTCGATGTGTGCACGAGGGACAAGACCTGCACCTCGGCGGCGCTGGATCGGGAGGGAGCATCGCAGGAGGAGGAGGAACTGGTGTTCCCCTCGCTCATCCCCGAGTCGCCGCCGAAAGCAGGGCGAACCATCGAGGAGAGCGAAGGGGGCGACTTGACAACCCCCTCCCCCCCTAGCCGTCCCCGAGAGGACCCGCGTGCCGCCTCCACCACCGTTCCGTCCCCCCTCCTGAGGACAAGGCGGAGCCGCCTCCAGTGCCCGCCAACCCCAGCCCCCACCGAGAGGCAGCTAGGCTGGCCCATCCACCTGGGGATCATGGAGGCCGAGGATGACTTCGAGGGCTTAGTGGCGGAAGTGACGGCAGAGGCGGCCGCATAACGACGCTTCTCCAACTGGTCCACCATTTATGAAGTTTATGCTGATGCTACACCCTGGCAGGTAGCCTGGGTCTGCAGGGAACTGCAGGTTGCAGAGGCATTTCCATTACAAGACGAATTGCCCATTTATTGGGCAGAGGGACTGGCAGCCTTGATGGCCGCACTTTATATTGTTAATATTTCCCCCATGTTTTGTAATATAATTGCACATACTGATAACACGGCCGTGTTGGCTGCTGTTACTAAGGGTTCAGGTTTATTATTTACCAATTTAATGTTTGTACAAATACTTTTGATGATAATGAAGGATACGTCACGAACTGTGACCTGGCGGTACGTCCCCACAGCTCGCAATCTGGCCGACCGTCCTTCTCGGACCATCCTACCTCCCTATGCTGCTTCGGCTAGCGATTGGCTCACTTCTGTCGGAGTGGTATATAGGTGGGATGACGCCTGGGAAGGCGGTCGTTCGGATTGGGGCTGTCGGGCGTGCCCGCCTTATCCTGAAAGGATAAGGCGAGGCTCCAATTCCTCTACAAAGTTAACAAAGTAGCCGTTTTCTGGAAGATCACCGCCACCGCGACTGCAAAGTGCGCCGTGTCCACTGAAGAAGCGATACGGCACTTTTCCAAGCCGCCGCCCACTCCCAACATGGGTGAGCCTCCATCATCCATCCCGGAGATGGGCTTCGATGCCAGGGAGGGAGAGGCAGACACACTCTGCCGCCCAATATCCGCCGCGGAGGTCCTCCGATGCGCCCAGAAGGCCAAAAAGACGGCGTCCCCTACGACGCATGGAGGAAAGTGGATCAGGACGGGAGGGTGCTTGCGGGAACCTTCAACCGGTGCCTCTCCTCAGGGAGGATACCTGCACCATGGAAGATCTCCCGCACCATACTGATCCACAAAGGGGGCGCCGTGGAGGACCTCGGGAACTGGAGGCCCATCGCCCTGAGCCCAACGATATCCAAGATGCTGACGGGCATACTGGCCAACAGGATTACGTCATGGGCTCTCAGGGGCAGGCGGCTCTCCTTCCCCTGCCAAAAGGGGTTCGTGCCTGGGACGGAGGGATGCTTCGAGCATAACTTCGTCCTACAGGCGGCGCTCGAGGACGCACGGAGGAACGAAAAGGAGATCGCGCTCGCCTGGCAGGACCTCGCGGATGCCTTCGGGTCGATCCCGCATTAGCTCATTCACCGGGTCCTGAGAGGGATGGGGATGCCGGAGAGGATGCGGTCCCTGATCCAGGGCATCTACGAGGGGGCGGTGACGGAGGTGGCGCTGGAGGAGGGGATCACCCCTCTCATCCCGCTTAGACGCTGGGTGAGGCAGGGCGACCCCCTGTCACCCCTCCTCTTCAACCTAGCAATGGAGCCACTCCTGTGGGCCCTATTGGCTAAGCGCGCCACGGCAGGATACTCCTTTGGCCCGACCTCTGTATGCGCGTCCTCGCGTACGCGGACGACCTACTTGTGATCGGGAGGAATGCCGGGATGCTGCGCAGCCTCCTCTTCGCGGCCAGCAGCGCCGCGGCCTCACCTTCAAGGCCCGAAAGTGCGCGAGCCTCCACCTTGACTTCCGCAAGGGGAGAGTGAGGGTCCTGGGGACGCCGTTTGCCATCCAGGGGGAAGCGATGCGGCCGCTGAGGGAGGGGGAGCCCTACCCCTACCTCGGATGCCCGTCGGGGTTCAAAGTGGAGACGACCCCGACGGCCACGCTTGAGGCACTACGGGCCGACCTGACCTCGCTCTCGGAGAGCGACCTGCTCCCCTGGCAGAAGATTGACGCCCTCTCGACCTTCCTCCTGCCAAGGATGTCTTTCCCCCTGCGGATCGCGGCGGTCCCGGTGAAGGACCTCGCGAGCACCGACGGCGCCATCAGGAAAGCGGTGAGGTCGTGGCTGTGTCTCCCGGTGCGGGCAAGCCGAGAAATGGTGAACCTCCCCACCCGCCTCGGAGGCTGGGGATACGTTCCACTCGCAGTCGAGGGCAACATCCTCGCCGTCACCCACGCCTTCCGAATGTTGACATGCAAGGGCCCCCTCGTCAGAGACGCCACATGGCACGGCTTGCGCGACGCCGTGCATAAACGGATAGGAAGAGCCAAGGCGCCTCCACAGAGGGGGACCCTCTGCGAGTATCTCTCGGGATCAATGGAGGGCGATCTCGGGGGAGATGCGGGACCAGGGCGAGGAAGGCGACCAAGGGGCTGGAGCCTCTCTGCGGTCTGAGATGGGAGTGGAGCGCGGCCAGGAGGGAGATCTCCATCCGGGTGAGGCACCCCACCCCGAGGATGGAGCTCATCATCGTCCCCCCCTCAGCGCAGCACCGGCTGGTGAGAATCATCCGGGAGGCGGTGGCCGAGGACACGAGGAGGCGACTCGTCCGAAAACCGGACCAGGGAAGGATGATGGAGGCCGTCACGGCAAACGACGTCGGCAGCCATTTCATCAGGACCGGCGAGTTCACCAGGCTGTGCGACTGGCATTTCGTGCACAGAGCGCGACTGAACGTCCTCCCCCTCTTCGGCACGATGAGAGGAAGCGCGCGGAGGGAGGACGTGTAGTGCAGGAGGTGCGGCGACACCGACGAGACGCTGCCGCACGTGCTCAATCAATGCCAGTTGCATCGCCAAGGGTGGATACGGCGCCGTTCAAAAACTCCTGGTGGAAGCGCTGCCATCGTCATGGGAGGTCTCCATCGACCAGCGGGTCCGGAGCGACGAATCGCTCCTGAGACCGGACCTCGTCATCCGAGAGGCCCCGGGAGGTACGGTCCACATCATCGATGTGACCGTGCCTTTCGAGAACCGCCTCTTAGCCCTCCGCGCATCAAGGGCCGTCAAAATGGAAAAATACGACGGCCTGGCTGAGAGGATGCGGGCGCGGAGCGGCTACAGGACCGAGGTGCGGCTGGGAGCCATCGTCGTGGGGTCGCTGGGGTCCTGGGACGCCAGGAACGACGCGATCCTCAACCGCCTGAAGATCCACAAGGGGACGAGTCGCCGCCCTGAAGAAGAAGATATGCTCAGCCGCCGTGCGTTGTTCCCGAGACATATACGTGGAGCATGTCTCGGGACAACGCCAATTTGAACAGTGAGTGTTGTGACTGAAAGAAAGACTAGTAGTTTGATATCCTCCAAGTATGATTGGGGGATCAGCCATTTGCATGGCATTGAAATGTATTAATGTTTAATTTAATTAATAATAAATAAGGCGACTCATAGGGTGAAGGCAGTGAAATAAACTGCTCAAAACATACTTCATCAGTGTAGACGGGTTGCCAGATGATAGCTCCGCAAAATCACAATCGGAGCGCTTTCAAATCGCCCAAAGTCGCACATTTCCATCAATTCGTTGAATAGTAGGAATACTTTTATAATTTATTACGTGAGATTTATGTTTTTGGAGCCACAGGAAAGGTAAAATAAATGAATTGAAGAGCACATTCTTTTATATCAAAATGTTTATCATTTGTTTATGCGGGAGACATAAGACAAATATACTTCTTTATTATACAAACGGTGGTTCAAAAAATTCAATTTTCAGATGGGTGGTTAGGGCTGAACTAGTGAGAAAAACGAAACCAATACGAAATATTTTTAAAATTATTTAAATATTAAGGAAAAATTAATACAAACATTAATTTGCATGAGAAAAACATAAGAAACGCGAAAATCATGAATTTAGAATGGGTACAGAGATGGTGAGGATGGAAAAACAAACAAATTTAGGGTTATTCCTTAGCTGCGGCCACGATCAAAGTGACACCCTCCAGGAATGCCTCCTCTTCTTCCATCTAATTTTTATTAAAAGGTCTAATTTTTTTGGAATCGCACAGTTGAATGTTTGAACTTTAAATCGCCCAATTTGTGACCGGTTGCAAAAGCCAAATTTCTAATCGCAAATCACTGATTGTAATCGCCCAAATCGCAATTAATCGCCCAATCTGGCAACCCTGTGTACTGTACTGCCAAATCTTCTGAAACCTCGGAAGGAATATGAAGCTTCAGAATGTCCCTTCCCCTTTCCGTGCTCCCTTTAAACTCTTATCACTGTGATTTGCTCCTAGGAAAACACTTCAACCCCTCCTCCACCACGGTCAACGTGTTTTCTCTGCAGCGTTGCTACTTCTAGTTTTAGAAGATTTTGTGCGTCAGTCATACATGCTTTTGAAAGAGTGACGATTCAGTTGATTCGGGGGTATGGCAACACAGCGTAAGGCAGGAGGCACAAAACTGCTCCTGTAAACCCGCACCACCCTTATTCACTGCCGAGGATATATATATATATATCTCCAGAAGATGCAGACTGCAACGTCTGCGAAACGTCGAGAGCCAGAAATGCCACCAACGCAGCGAAACCCGAAAACCTCCACCAGCATTCAGCAACGCTGCGAAAGCCTTCAACTCAAATTACTTATTTGTTCCTAAAAGTTCATCTTCTAAATTCATTGATTCATTTGAGGTAGGCCTAACTTTTATTATTTTTCAATAATAAAATAAAACAAATAAATTTCATTTAAAAACTTTTTAAATTATAATTGTTTGCTCACCAAGTTGGAGGCAGAGGAGATCAAGCATTAGGAGCATTAGTAACAACAGCCTATCTAAACTGGAAGAATGCAAAAGAATATTTTGGAAAACATGAGAAAACAAAATATCATATTGAGGCTAGTATGCATGCAGATAATTTTCTAAATGTTATAAGTGGAAAGCAAGTTGATATAGTGTGTATGCTAGATTCCGAAAGAAAGCGTCAGGTAAAGGAAATCAGAGAAAAGTTACATTCTATAGTAGAAACCATAATTTTATGTGGTCGCCAAGAACTTGCTCTGAGAGGCACGAAAGATTCAGGTCCCATTTCTCTACATGAACCAGACTATAACGACGGTAACTTTAGGGCTCTTTTACGATACCGTGCTAAATCGGGAGATAATCCACTTTTAAATCATCTTTCTACATCCTCTGGCTCCAAAAGTATGTATACTAGTCCAACCATTCAGAATGAAATTGTTGAAATTTGCGGAGAAATAATACAAAATGCAATTGTTTCTCGAATAAACGACGCTAAATGTTTTTCGTTATTGGCAGATGAGACACAAGACATATCCAGGAAAGAAATGCTAGCAATTTGTGTTCGATATATTGATAGTAAGGAAATCTTAATCCGAGAAGATTTTTTGTTTCATTCCTGTAACTGATGTGACTGCCTCGGGTTTGGCTACTATCCTCCTGTCCACATTGACGCAGCTTGGAGTAAATCTGAACAGCATGATTGGTCAAGGCTATGATGGGGCTGCTGTCATGAGTGGCAAGTACAGAGGTGTGCATACATTAATATCAGAAAAATACCCAAAAGCACAATTTGTGCATTGCAGTGCCCATGCTTTAAATGTAGTTATTGCATATTCTTGCGATTTGTCAGTCATTAGAAATTGTACTGGCGTTATTAAAACAGCTGTGAATTACTTTCCTCTGTCTTTTCAGAGAAACAATATTCTAGAGAAAATAGCAAAAGAAAATAAAAGGCTAACTCATAAAACAGTTCTAGGGTTATGCGAAACGAGACGGTCTGAGATACATGACTCCGTATCCCGTTTTGTGGAATTGTATTCTACAATAGTAGAAGCTCTGCAGCAACTTCAATAATCCGGAACAAAAGAAACCTCTGATCAGGCTTATCAATTATTATTTTCTATAACTAGTGCAGAATTTGTAGTTGCATTATTGACATTAAACAAGATATTTTCTTATAGTGTAAATTTATGTAAAAGTCTTCAGAAAGTAAATGTGGATTTAGTAGAATGTTGTGAGCACGTCGATTTAATCATTAATGTGATACAATCAATGCGCATAAACAGTGAAAACTCATTCAATGAAATATATCTGTCGGCAGAAAGCATGTTGCACAACGCTGGGAGTGAAATGATCAAACCCCGAGTAATTGGAAGACAATCAAAGCGTCAAAATGCCCCATCAAATGATGCAAATGAATATTACCGGCGTAATTTATTTATACCTTTTCTTGATCACTTTTTAACTGAATTAAAGGATCGCTTCTCAGCACATAATAAACTAATAGCTGCTACTGCTTCCTACTAAATGTAAAAATGAAAAGCCGGAAATTTTCCAACAGACTTGTAAAATTTATGGTGAAGACTTTGGACGACTTAAAGTAGAATTTGAAATATGGCAGTGTAAATGGAATTTGCAGTCAGATGATGATTTGCCAAAAACGGCATTAGAGGCGTTCAAAGTTTGCGATGATATGCTTTTTCCTAGTATAAAAAGACTACTAAAGATTCTTGCTACCTTGCCCTGCTCTACAGCAACCCCCGAAAGATGTTATTCTTCTTTAAGACGCCTTAAAACCTGGCTTAGGAATTCAACGGGAGATGAACGTCTAACGGGTTTGGCATTGATGAGTGTGCATCGCAGTGTGCCTTTAAATGTAGATGATATTATATCCAAATTTGCTTTAAAAAATAGAAAAAAAATATTTGTAATTTAGAGAATAATTTTTATTTTACATTTTCTTATTTAAATAAAATGTATTTTTATGATACTTATAGTAATGTATTAAAATATTAAAACTTGGAAATTATTTTTCATTAAACCCCCCCCCTTTACGAAACTATCTACGGCCTTGCAATGACCTATATTCATGCCAAATTTCAGCTCTACATTTATCGATGTTACATCAAGGGCCAAAGTCCATGCACATAAGACTGTACAATTGACTTCCTGGAAATTGTTTTATGTATATATTGTGATATAACTGTAATATATTACTTCTTGCTTAAAATATTTTTGAATGTACTTTTATTATATCAATAATGTTTGGAATGTATTATTTTTGCTTATGATGTGCTCCTAAAGAAGCTCTTATGTGATATCCATTCTTGTTTATACTATGCCAACCTTGTCCTATATCTGTTTCTACAGATCAATGAACCAATAATATTATTGTTCTATTTTGTAAATTTATGGTAAAAATGCTCTGCTGTTTAGTTAAAATAGATTTCATATCAGAAATTTTCTTTTTCCTGATCTCAGAGTTTAACGGATAACTATTATTAAAATTTCCATGGACCGTATTAAAATGTCTTTCAACATTACTTTTCTTTGAAAGTGTGACACAAGCATTGCACAATAAACAAACACACTTTCCTTTCAAATCAATAAAACAGAATTGTTCTTCCCAATCAACATTGAAGTAATATGTACTTTTCCCCTTATTATTCATAATGGGGATGAAATTTTCTACAAATGACTTAATAAACACAACACACTGAATATCGGGAAAATATCAGAAATATTGTGAACTGTTGGTCAATTTAAATTGATTTATGTTTAACCAATGAAGAGGGAAATGAGCTATCACTGAATGATATTGTAAGAGACAAAGAAAAATCTCCCAAACACTGTACTTTACATACTAAGAGAAGAACGGAACTCCGAAACCAACAATAACTCAAGCCAAGTTATGCTCCAAGATGGAGGAGAGAACTCCGAAACCAACGACTTTCAACAATAACTTGAGGCAAGTTATGCTACAAGACGAAGGACAGAACTCCGAAACCAACGATTCACAACAATAACTCAAGCCAAGTTATGCTACAAGACGGAGGACAGAACTCCGAAACCAACGACTTTCAACAATAACTTGAGGCAAGTTATGCTACAAGACGAAGGACAGAACTCCGAAACCAACGATTCACAACAATAACTCAAGCCAAGTTATGCTACAAGACGGAGGACAGAACTCCGAAACCAACGACTTTCAACAATAACTTGAGGCAAGTTATGCTACAAGACGGAGGACAGAACTCCGAAACCAATGACTTTTGACAAGAACTTGCGAGTTTCATGCGACATAGGGAAATAGTTTTCTCATATCGAGTGCCTACCTCCAAATAGCCTGAACCGGCTAACGGAGCTATAGTACGTGATGGGTTGAGAACAAGGATCTCAGTTAGCCTTGCACCCATAATAGCAATTGAAGGTGACAGGAGACCTTCACCTAACATAAACTAGGGGCGGAGAATTTCCTATCTTTTCGTACAGTTCGTACGAGAACGTTTGTATGAATTGTCAGCACAGGCATGGCAATCACACAAACACGATAGCAGCTTCTCCTACTCTTGGTGAGTAATCTCCGAAAAACGCTGTGAAGGATGTATTTATATTAGGGCAGGGTAGGGAGAAGGGAAAGGGACGTGGATAAACAAGAGAGGGGTAACGGAGCAGTCATTATGAAAAGAACTCTGTTAATGACAACAATGTCTTTATCCGACAATGTACGTCTCCATTCTGTTCGCTTATAAGTCCTGACCTTGACGATGTTATTTTGTAGCAGACATACGATTCGGCTCGGTGTGATGTAAGATTAAGATGTTGGTTACAAAGTTCCATTCTTCATCTTGTTCCGCAACTTATTGGTCTTCTGATAGTTTTCCGTAATTGTTTAACTTGAGTTCTCTTTTTGGCTGGCGGACGACACACAAATGTCTTGCGGGTGCCATGGCGCACGCAGTCGCCACATTGCCGACCTCTGTACTAGAGGGACCAATATGTCATTTTGCAATAAAATACCAATGCATACAATTTCATGTCCCTCGGTTAATTCAATGGCTAGGTGACAGTTTAAAATTTTTGACTAAATGACACAACTGAGCATTGAAATAAAAACAGTGAATACTAATTATGTTGCCAAGCATTTTAGTAAACACATACCAAAGATTGGATTTATATTTACACCACCAAGTGCAACAATGAGACAGAATCACGTTGCTCCAAAATGGTGGCTCAATAGTCAAGACAGAAGAAAAACATCTGATCATGTGTAAAATTAAACGCAAGACATTTATTTGCCAATAATATAAGAGCCAACGCAGCGAAACCCGAAAACCTCCACCAGCATTCAGCAACGCTGCGAAAGCCTTCAACTCAAATTAATATAAGATATCCAATGGAATCGTTCTTCCCCAGTTGTCACTAAGGGAAATAGAATGACCGGAACCATTTTTCTTTGCCAAAGCGATGCTTATTATGACAATGCAAAACTGCCAAATGGATACAAACATTTGGTTGTGAGAACAAAACTGTTTCAAATGCATTGCAGGCAATGGAATACAAGTTCAATACACACTACCAAAAAAAATTTTGATGTCTGCTCCAAGCAATAACGTTTATTCAAAGTGTAGCCAAAATGAATGTCTGACACAATGATGAATTAAAAAGCCCCAAAGGTGTGTCAAACACAGAATAAGTCATTAAAAAAATAAACTTATAGACATTCATTACATCTAGTACACATTTTTCAATGAGGCAGACACTTGGAACTTCAGATGAGACAATTAGAACACCAGGATAGATCCAGGTCTAATAGATAAGTTGACCAAAATTAATTTCTACCACAATGATGAATTAAAAAGCCACAAAGGTGAGTCAAACACAGAATAAGTCATTAAAAAAAGAAGCTTATAGACATTCATTACATGAGGCAGAAACTTGGAGCTTCAGATGAGGCAATTAGAACACTAGGATAGATTCAGATCTAATAGATTACAAGTTGAGCAAAATAAGTTTTGAGAATAAAAGCTTCCACACAAGGCAAAAGGAGTGAAATACAGAGTTGGAATCTCTCAAGCGTTGAAGCCATGGTTTGTCGGATGATCCCTAATCCACTGCGATCAGTAATTCTTCACCACACATAACAACACCAACCAGTACTTCACAACCTCAGAAACCTCACAATTCAGTGGACAAAATCCGACACCCCCAACTTTTATCAAAATTTCAAGACTCGAATACAAAAACATGTAATCTGGATTGCCGAACAAATATAAAAAATTGCACATAATATTGGAGAAAAGCAGAAGTTTTTACATAGGTCACTTTAAATAATTCTGAAAAGATAACCAACAAATAAAACTTGTGTGATTACGTTTATGTCTGTAACGCAATCTAACATCTATTACACACAGGCAATGCATTCTTTGACAAATTCTGGTATCATAAAACATTCAATGCTTGTATTAAAGCATACCGTGAATTACTAATTTTGCTCTGACAAACATCTACCATTGAATAAGAGTATAAATTTTTACAGAGGAAATTTTAATGAAATTAACACAATATACAATATTGAACAAAAAGTAATTTCCAAACCATTCTTCCTCCTCTGAAAATCACCTTTTTGTACAAGTATTGAAAAACCCATGTACAAAGATGGTGATGGGCCAAGGAAATTACAAAGAATACCAAAAATATTGAATCAAAACAAATGATAAACCAATACTCACTACTGTGAATGATAGAGGTGCTATACAATACACTTCTGCAACACAGCCTATTCAATGAACAACATATTAATCACAAATCAATCTAAAATCGAATGATATCATCACCAAAATAAAAATATACTAATGAACACAAAGTCAAGCTGATTGACACAAATAATTCTCCCCTGAAATGGAGTCTCTCCATCTGTCATTGCATAATAGTAAAAAAAGTTTCCAAAAAGCAAATTATACTAAAATTTATAAAAAGAATGAAGGTCCATATTAAAACACTTATATCCAATCCTTCATTTTTACATGAAAATAACTTTTTTGACTGAAAAATGATGAATCAATGAGCAACAGTTGTGAAATACTCAAGAAATTACAAAAATAATAACCCATGACAAATGAATGATCATTGGTTGATATTGTGTCTGCTGGAAATTCTATCTAACACAATTTAACAGAGTATCCAATAAAGAACTTATGGATCAAAATTCAAACTGACATCACAAGATATCTTTACAGCAAATGACCAAAATATACACAAAGATCAAAGTGACTGACATAAATAAATCCCATACATTTTTAACACTGCAATGACAAGAACAAAAGGTGTGACAGAGTATTGCAGTCAAATACACACATTAATCACATAAAGTACATTCATCAATATATCCTGTATCACAATAAATTCCCAATTCACTTTCAAAACGTTGTTGCAAATAATAAACAGACTACAATGCTCAATAATGCGAATTTTATCGATTCATCACCAGTATAGCATATTCAATGCAGGTAGCTTGCACCGTAAACCCAATGGGACAAATACTTTAAAAACATTTAACAGACAATAGAAACTCTTTTCATGATTTCAAACATTTCTTTTAGCTTCTACCTTCAAAGAATTCACCCAAAGTAATTGGATAAAACTATCTACTTTTCGCAAGATGTGTAGTAAATTTTACAATACTCTAAATTAAACAGTTACAAAAAAGCACCTATAAACATGTTGAACACTGAACAGAGTAGGAAAAACCAATCCTTTGATAACAAACATCGGTAATGCAATTTAAATGCAGTGTCTCAATAAGTCAATCACATCTTCTCACAAAAAACAGATTTGGACAATTTTAACAACATCAACAAAAAACAAATCGAATGCATGAAATGATAAACATAATGTTGAAACTCAACAAAGGCCATCACAAGTACGAGGAACAAGATACTTTAACATGCTCAATAACCAAAAGAGCACAAGAAATCAATCACATCATTACTAACATTTTTAGTAAAATAAACATGATTCTAAAAAAAATCAGATTTGGAGCTCTTTTACTGTGTCAAAATAAAAACAAGGAACACTAAACATGTATAGCTGTACTGAACTTTACATTTTGTCTTAATATTCGCTAGTCAGATCATTATGACAGGATATGATAAAATACCAACGCATACAACTGCATCTCTCTCAGTTAAATAAACAGTTTTAAATAATAACAATGTACCAATCCTTAAAATTATGTCCACCATGATATCAAATGCGTAAAATGATAACTTTTATAAATAAATTTTACAAATGGTATTAAAATTAGCAAGAAAAAGCAACTATAAACACGTTGAACAAAAAAAAAGAGAAAAAGGAAACTTAACCTATTTCATTTATCTTTGCGACTGACATTTCGTACGTAATCGAGACCGCTCGTGTGTTTACGCTGCTTGGAGGTGGAGAGACATTTCCCCACCTCCTAGAGAGGAGTCGTCTACTTGCTGAGGAACTCCAACTCGGTGCTGCCATATCTACTAAATTGGAATACGTTGTAGAGAGCTCAGAAGAAAGAGAAAGATGCTCGAGGTGAGCTACTGGGACGGCTTGACTGTTCCGACAATGAAGGCATTAGCACGAGGCAACACAGCACTCGGAGACTCAATGTATGCACAACGGAGTCCAGAGAGAGAATGAGCTCTCAATGGGGGAGGCTCCGCCTACTTCATTCCCATTGAATCACGTACTGGCTAGCTCTCTTCTTCGCTCTCTCTCTCAGCCACAAAAATATATGAAAGTGTATAACATCGTTAATGCAGTTTAAACATAGCGTCTCAATAAGACAATCACACCTCAGAAAAACAGATTTGGACACAACATCAAAATATAATCAAGGATTTACAGAAAACCTTAACTGCTCTGAACTGTACATTTTATAGCAACAGAGCTGCTGGAGCGTGGTGTCATTTTGCATCAGGATAAAGCAACACCGCATTGCCATCGTGATGTGCAAAACCTGGAGTAACACTGAGGTTGGGAGGTCTTGGCACACCCTCCCTACTCTCCAGATCTCTTCCCAGGTGATTACTGGTTTGTTACCAAAAATACACAAGAACGACGTTCCCCTGAGACCCATCGTCAGCGCCATCGCATTGCATTGCATTGCAATCGTTGTGTGCAAAACTTGGAGTAACACTGAGGTTGGGAGGTCTTGGCACACCCTCCCTACTCTCCAGATCTCTCCCTACGTGATTACTGGTCGTTTGCACGTGTGAAAGAACCTCTTTGGGGAGAACAGTTTGAATCAAAAGAGGATACCAACGCTGGTGCAACCGTATCATTAAGTCATCTGAGCAATGATGATTACAAGACTGTGATTTATCGTTTGCCACATAGATGGGAGAAGTGTAGACAATACTGGTGATTACGTTGAGTAGAGGACACATGCACAAACATTCCATGATATCAATTATGTTGCTATCTTGTGTTATTGTATTACAATAAAATCATAAATGAAATTTCTGAAATGACCCTCGTACAAATCAATTCTTCACTAGCTACTACAGGGATCAACATGTTATTTTGCAATGAAATACCAATGCATATTCCAGGCCCAACAGTTAAATCAACAGCTAGGTGACATTTGGAAAATTTTGACTAACTGCTACAACTGAGCATTAAAACAAAAACAGTGAATACTAATTATGTTGCAAAGCATTTTAGCAAACACATACCAAATATTGGATTGGTATTTACACCGCCAAATGCAACAATGAGACAGAATAATGTTGAAACCCCAAATGGATATTTTAATAACCCGACAGATGGACAAAAACTCCTTAACATGGTGTACAACTAAACACAAGCTTTACATTTTACAATCATGTCGGTTACCCGATGGAAATGCCTTCTTCCCCAGTTGTCAAAGAAATGGAATGCCAGGAACTATTCTAATATTTTTCTTTGCCAAAGCGACGCTTATTACGACAATGAAAAGCTGTCAAATGGATAGAAACATTTGGTTGTGAGAACAAAACTGTTTCAAATGGAATGCAGGCAATGGAAAAGGAGTTCAACACATGTCACCAAAGAAAAATCTGACGTCTGCTCCAAGCAATAACGTTTATTCAAAGTGTAGCCAAAATGAATGTCTGACACAATGATGAATTAAAAAGCCCCAAAGGTGTGTCAAACACAGAATAAGTCATTAAAAAAATAAACTTATAGACATTCATTACATCTAGTGCAAATTTTTCAATGAGGCAGACACTTGGAACTTCAGACGAGACAATTAGAACACCAGGATAGATCCAGGTCTAATAGATGAGTTGACCAAAATTAATTTAACCAATAAAACTTGTGTGATTATGTTCATGCCTGTAATGTAATCTAACATCTATTACACACAGGCAATGCATTCATTGACTGATTTCGGTATCAGAAAACATTAAATGCTTGTATTAAAGCATTACATGATTTACAGATGTTGTTCTGACAAATATTTACCATTGAATAAGAATATAAATTTTTACAAACAGGAAATTTGAAAAATACTTTCACAATGCAGAATGTACAAAATTGAACAAAAATAATTTCCAAACCATTGTTCCTTCTGCGAAAATCGCCATTTTGCACAAATATTGAAGATCCATTACATCAAAATGATGGAGTACCTAAGGAATATAAAAAACGTTTAATCAAAATGCTATCCAACAGTCTATTCAATGAATAAAATGAGTCACAAATCTATCTAAAATCAAATGATATCATTGCAACTATCAAAATATATCAATGAACACAAAGTTCATATTGACTGGTACCAACAATTTTGCCTTGAAATGAAGTCTGTCCAACTTCCAGTGGAGAAGATTAAAAAAATATTACAAAGGAAATTTTAATCAACATAGAAGGTAAAAACACTTTTCCAAGTTATCCCTCTTCCCATGAAAATCACTTTTTGACTGAAAAATGATGAATGAATGAATAATATTGGTGAAATACCCAACAAATTACAATAATAATAAAAACAATTGAAAGTTCAACAGCTGATATTGTGTATGGTGGAAGTTCTATCCAACACAATTTAACAGAGTATCCAATAAAGAACTTATGGATCAAAATTCAAACTGACATCACATGATATCTTTACAGCAAATGACCAAAATATACTTATGAACACAAAGATGAAAGTGACTGACATAAATAATTCCCATACATTTTTAACACTGCAATGACAAGAACAAAAGGTGTGACAGAGTATTGCAGTCAAATACACACATTAATCACATAAAGTACATTCATCAATATATCCTGTATCACAATAAATTCCCAATTCACTTTCAAAACATTGTTGCAAATAATAAACAGACTACAATGCTCAATAATGCGAATTTTATCGATTCATCACCAGTATAGCATATTCAATGCAGGTAGCTTGCACCGTAAACCCAATGGGACTCATACTTTAAAAACATTTAACAGACAATAGAAACTCTTTTCATGATTTCAAACATTTCTTCCAGCTTCAACCTTCAAAGAATTCACCCAAAGTAATTGGATAAAACTATCTACTTTTCGCAAGATGTGTAGTAAATTTTACAATACTCCAAATTAAACAGTTACAAAAAAGCACCTATAAACATGTTGAACACTGAACAAAGTAGGAAAAACCAATCCTTTGATAACAAACATCGGTAATGTAATTTAAACGCAGTGTCTCAATAAGTCAATCACATCTTCTCACAAAAAACGGATTTGGACAATTTAAACAACATCAACACAAAACAAATCGAATGCATGAAATGATAAACATAATGTTGAAACTCAACAAAGGCCATTACAAGTACGAGGAACAAGATACTTTAACATGCTCAATAACCAAAAGAGCACAAGAAATCAATCACATCATTACTAACATTTTTAGTAAAATAAACATGATTCTAAAAAAAATCAGATTTGGAGCTCTTTTACTGTGTCGAAATAAAAACAAGGAACACTAAACATGTATAACTGTACTGAACTTTACATTTTGTCTCAATATTCGCTAGTCAGACCATGATGACAGGCTATGATAAAATACCATCGCATACAACTGCATCTCTCTCAGTTAAATAAACAGTTTTAAATAATAACAATGTACCAATCCTTAAAATCATGTTCACCATGATATCAGATGCGCAAAATGATAACTTTTATAAATAAATTTTACAAATGGTATTAAAAATAGCAAGAAAAAGCAACTATAAACACGTTGAACAAAAAAAATAAACAGACTACAATGCTTAATAATGGGAATTTTATGGATACATCACTAGTATAGTACATCCAATGCAGGTAGCTTGCAGCATAAACCAAATCGGACTCATACTTATAAAACATTTAACAGACAATGTAAACACAATTTTTCGTGATTTCATGCATCTCTTCAAGATGTTTATGCAAAGTAATTGGATAAGAATATACACTTTTCAAAAGAAGACTGGTTAATATTTTAATAAAATCCAGAGTAAACGGTTGAAAAACAATTCATAAAACAATTTCAATCATCAGCGTCTCATTAAAATATTCTACAATATGCCATTCCTTAAAATTGCTTTTAACGTCAAACCAAATTCACAAAATGATAAACATAACGTCGAAACTTAACAAATGGCATTAAATTTAGCAACAATCACGTCCTTAAACATGTTCAACAACCAACCGAGAGAGAAAAAACCATTGCTTAATTACTACGATTGGCAGTAAATTAAAAACATCATCTCAATAAGATCATACCTTCTAAAAAATCAGGCTTGGAGAACTTGAACATCATCAAAATACAAACAAAGCAAATAATTACTGTTGCAGTGCATATATTTACGTACCAAGTTTTTAAGCAAATACTTTTACAAATGTTACATATTAAGTTAGTTCTGTAATTTAAATATTTTAATAAATTTGTTCCCATAATATCCACGACAGCATGGTATTTTGAAGGACCAACTGGTATAACTGCGCTGAAATTTTACTTTTACGTCCAATATGAGTCTACAATAAATTACCAATGCGTACAATTGGATCTCTCTACCTTAACACATTCACTGTGGGCAGGGCCGGCAGAAGGAGTATTGGCCCCCCCTCCCCCAGCAAGATTTTTCTGCAGTGCCACTGAGTAGGGCATTTGTTTCTCGGGTTATAAACAAAATTGCATTTGGGGGTAATTATCGTGTTTTTTAAATTTTTAGAAAGTTCGGGTAAAATCCAGGTTTCAATGAAAGCATTACATTTCTTGAAAAATTCAGGTTGAAACAGGTTTAACAAAAAAATAATTAGTACTTTATATTCACCATATCCACCAAACAATAAAAAGTTATTTATAGACCCACGGGCACAAGCCGAATACAAGATTATATATTTTTACATTGGGCATTAAATAAAATGTTTATTGTTTGTCATTAGAAAGGATAACGAAATAGATGCAGAAATAAATTTAAAATTTAATACGAAACATAATGAAAACCTTGAGAAGAGTCGACACATGAATATATATATAAGATATGTAGAAAACAGTTTTGGATTGAACAGTACAAAGACCAGTACTTCAATATAATATGTGAATTCATTGACAGAATAATAAATAAAATGTTATATCAAATACTCATTGATTTTTAGATAGACAAAGGGGAAAGTTACCTATTATGGAGAGGTTTTTTTAAAACTACTGTTTAACTTAGGAAAAAGTTGGAAACCAGTCGGAAACAAATATAATTTTACATAATTAATAAATAGTCTTGTTACATAAACATCATGCATTAGGCAAAGAAAAACCTGTGCAAAATTCTTTTACTTAAAGGCTTCATCTCCCCAAATTAGGCGCTATCGTTGTCCTAACAAGGAGAGGTGAATAATTTAAACCGAGATCATAACAAATAGAAAAAATACGTACATAAAACACAAATTTGAGAAGAAAGCAGTGTTTATCACTGACAAAGCTCACACACAAAAGCTTATTTGTACGGAGAACTCTTTATATTCTTTGCTGATCCAGCACGAGAATTTGGCTTTAAATTCAGAGTTGGCACAGACATCTTATGCTAGGACAATCTCAGAAGGAGTGGATGGTTTTTAATTCCATTTATTGCAGCAAGTTGGTAAGCCAGACGCCTGGCGTATGCCGTCGACAAGCCGAAAAACTTTCTTTCCATCAAAAGAGAATGATCAGCCAGATCATTTGTTACTTCAGGGAGAAGAGTTCGTTTTCTACCCAGTTTTGTATTTATGGCTTCACTTGTGATTCTCTGCAGGTCTTTGCATAACGTTCTAGTGTTGTTTGTGGTACTTGGAAAACTCTTGATGCCTTGTAGCTGCCCATTTCCTTCTTCCTGATAACCTCAGCAGCTGCCTTCGTCCTTTCAAGCTCCCATTTTATCCTTGGAGCCATCTGTAATCACCAATAACCAACAAAAATTCAGTCATTAGATATATGATTTCCTAATATGAGGAGCCCCATATTAGACGTTTGAGACCTCCCCATAATAGGCGAAAACACAAACTCAAGAAAATGCCTGAATCAAACAAAAAGGTTTAATCCCATTGACAATCTAAAACAAGAGTTTAAGACTACACTTAACAGTAAATAAAATAAAATTAAAAATACTATTCACCTTGAATGATTTATGAGCCTCAATATACGAACACACAAAACTTTCATAGCACACCAAAACACGACTACCACCACAGAAAGCTATTAATGGACAACTAGCCGTTTCTAAGATGATTACAAAGAACAATGTCATCTGTTCTATTAGTTACACTTCCCAAACAGAGTGGAACACCTCCTTGTATACTATATTGCACTTCCTCAAATTAGGAAACCTCCCCATAATAGGCGACTTTCCCCTACTTCATAAATTATGAGAATGTTATTTTGCAAGCTTTCAAGCTAGAAAATTCGGAAATAAGATGTTCCATGTCCAACTGCTCACAAATATCGGTCTCGATTGCTATTAGTGACAACCCAACCAGTCTTTCTTATGAAATTGTCGATCTTAAACAGTTTTTTATTATTTTTAATCTTGAAAAACTTCTTTCACTATTCGCAACTGATACCGGCGGAGTGTTTAAAATTCTAATCAAAAGAAATATATTTGGAAATGTCGATTCCAGGTTATTTGAATGAATAAATCTTAATATTTCTAATGAATTCTTTAAGTTTTGGAGTTCTGAAGAAAATAAGTCTTTGAATGTCTTCAATTCGTTGATAAGTTCAGTAGCATCAATGTCTCTGTCATATTTATCAGTTAGACGAGTTTTCAAATTGGTACAAAGTGCTTGGAGAATTTCATTTAATTTTTTAAAATCATAGAGGAACTCAAAATATTTATTATGATTCTTTGTTTACACCGTTCCTTTATCGAATTGATAGACATATCTAAAATAAAATTGAAAAAGTCAATTTTAAACATATCTTTTGGATTAAGCACAGATTCATCATTGGCTTCATAGTCAACAAGTTTTTTCTTTTTCCGTAGACGAACTTCAGTTCCTACCTTGAACTCCACTGGAGTATTCAAAGTACTGCCCAGCTCTCTACACTTTTTTCAAAATCTTCCTCTGTGTGCAATTCTCTAATAAATTCTCAATCGCTTTTAATGCAGAACCAACATTTTCGCCTATGCCTTGGAGCATATTACTAACGACATTAACTCGATTCAGCAGATTATGCCACAATGTCAACGAACACAAAAAATTAAAACCTTTAATTTTTTTACACAAACACCGAGCTTGTTGTCTTTCCAGAACATTATTTTCATATATCACAAATAATACATCGTAAATTTCTCCAATCTGATATCGCAATGGTTTGAATGCATCAATTCTGGATTCCCAAAGGGTATCGGAAAGCGGTTTGACAGTTAAATTTGAAATGTTTTGTCAAAACGTCCCATCTTTTGACAGAAGCCAAAAAAAAATGGAAAATTTCTTGGACAATTCCAAAGACCCCTATCGTTTCTTGATTGACTTAGGCAGAATCATTTATGACTAAGTTCAGAGTATGGGCTGAACATGATACATAAAAAGCTCGGGGATTAATACCGAGAATATGCTTTTGCAAGCATTGGAGAAAGTGCTTAGTGTCTTGGACGAAGGAGAGGAACTGTTGGATGAGAGGCTTTAGGTGATGATCGACGAAGGCGGAGATTCGCTCAGTTGGTGAATCGAAGCTCGCTACGATCGGGCGACCTGGATTTCCGGGTTTATGGATTTTGGAAAGGAGGTCAAAGTTGGGGGTATGGGGGTTAGGGGGCACGAGTAGAGTGGTTACATCCTCGGATAGTCCTTCATGTGTTCCCGCTGTGTGAAGGAAAGTGAAAAATATCGGAGGCATGGGGGTTAGTGGGATTAGAGGTGAGGGGGCGGTAGGATGATTGGTCCGAGAGTTGGCGAAGGGCCTCTTGGTTGTAATCCTCTCTATCAAGGATTACCAAGGTAGAGCCCTTATCTGCGGGTAAAATTATAATATTTTTGTTTGACCTAAGCCAGGATAAAGCGTGTCTTTGGTCTCTGGAAAGATTATCGTGGTGATCGAGAGATTTCGGGAATTCCAGGTGAGAGATAGCGTTGGAAATATAAGAAATGTAAAGCTCAACAGGGTGGTGTGAAGGGAGAGTAGGGGGTATGTGTTGGGATGGAGGTTTGAATAGGGAAAGGGGCTCGGTTGGGTTGATGGGAGTGGGTGGATTTGGGGATGCAGTGGTATTGAAGGTTACTACTCTGTCCTCGAGGACGCTCTCCTCAAACGTGGCTACCCTCCAGTCTTGGTCCGCGAACAGATCCATAGGGCGATGACGCCTACCCACCATAGATCCCTTCCACACACACCTACTATCCCTGTATCAACCCCTCCACTCACTCTTACTACACTTTTCCTTCCTGGTATCCATGAAGCCCTCAAAACAATCCTCCATGCTGCCCACCCAATTCTTACCTCTTCCTCCCACCAGTCCCTCTTTACCAACCTTTTTGCCAATCCCCCGCTCCTCTCCTTCCGCCGGCCCCCCAATTTGGGAAATATCTTGTGGATGAAGGAACTTCCCACTTCTACCACGCCTCTTGCAATAGGGTCTCACCCCTGTGGAAAACCTCGCTGCCTTACTTGCCCTATCCACCTACCCTCATCTTCTTTCTCGAGTCCCTCCACCAATATCACCTACCCCATCACCTCTAGAAGCAACTGCTCCACCCAAAACGTCATTTACCTCCTTACCTGCACTCTTTGTCCCGCGTTTTATGTAGGCCTCACCAGCAATCCGTTAAATATCCGCATGAACGGTCACCGGAATAGCGTCTCTCTCAGACGCCCCCTCCCAGTTGCATTACACGCCAATGCCCACAATGTCCCCTTCAATAGTTGCTACACTGTAAGGGTTATTCGCGCCTTACCCAATGACACTCCTGCCCCCCTTCTCCGACACTGGGAACTTGCACACATACATCTTCTTGACTCTTTCTCTCCGCCTGGCCTCAACCTCCGCTAACCCTATTAGCCCCCTTACAATGTCTCCTTGTTACTTTGTAACTATTCGCACTCTACCTCATCACACTCCCTCCTTATTGGCTATCCACCCTTCCTACTCCCAGCCTCCTCCGATCATCAACATCCCCACATCAACCTGTCATTCCCCGTTCAGTGTGTCACTCGCATTTACTCTATCGCTGAAGAAGGGCATAGGGCCGATAAGCTTGCGTGTTTTTTGTTTTTGTGTTCGTGTGTTCAACGTGACTCTTCGACGCCCCCAGCAGCCAGCCAACTTGGTCTCCGACTTGGTAAGTGTCCGCTGGGCTTCCTTCAACACCTTGTTGCCACCCTCATCACTACCTTTTCATTTCCTTAAGTCTATAAATAAATATATATATATATATATATATATATATATATATATATATATATATATATATATAATGATAAAAATTAAAATATTACACAATGTAAATTAATATATATATATATACACACACAATGTGAATTTACAAATTTACAATTTAATCAATAGGAATGGTATTCCCGGAAACATAGACCCAAACACAACCCTGGGTTGTCTTGGCAATCGGGACAAAAGGTGGCCACATTTTTCCTCACCCCTTTCTTTAGGCATATTCTGCACCTTTTTCTTTGCAGCCGTCTGTTTTCCGATTGAATTGGCAAGTGGATGCGGCTATGTGTAATGGGAGGTAGGACTTCTTGGGGTCCGTTCCTATATACAAGGGCGACAATCACTTTCTCCCGGAAATCATGTAACGTTAATCGTTCCCCACTGTACTTATTATACAGGCAGTGAGCGTTGTTCATCATTAGCTGGAAGAAATGAACGCCCAGCTTCAGATACCACCGCAAAGACTTATTGCCACACGGATAATAGGACAGCAGTTGATCCGCCCTATCTACTCCACCCATGAATTTATTATATTGTGCCACAGCATTCGGCTTTTTGGAAATGCACCCTTTCCTATTCCTTGCTGTTACCATTTCAGGTCCATGTTCCGAGGAAATCATCAAAACTTCCCTCCTATCACGCCATTTCAAAACACAGACCCCATCCTGGCTAAATCGGGACTCTATTTGTTGTTTTTTCAGTTTCTTTCCAACAACTTCCTTAGGATTTCCCTTACGGGTAGTCCTAAGAGTCCCAGTTGAATATACATTACTTTTTAGTAGGTCGTGAGACAACTGCACATTGCTATAAAAGTTGTCCATGTACACTGCGTGCCCAACACCAGCATAATCGGACATGAGTGCATGAACAACCTTCTGTGCATTCCCAGGCTCCCCGAAATCTCTGTCCTTCGACCCGGCATATACAATACAATTTAAGACTAAACCATTTGGTTCCGTGATCATATATACTTTGATTCCATATTTGTGGCATTTGTTTTGAATGTATTGTCGAAAGAAGAGCCTACCCCTCCAGAGAACCATTGACTCGTCCAAACTCATCTCCTTATGGGGATAATAAATTTCCTTCATATTGTTAGTAAATAGGGTCATTATTGGGCGGATTTTATACAAAACATCTTCAGGAGTAGGTTCTCCTTCATCGGGGTTGCGGGCAAAGTGCAGAGCTCTTAAAATTACCATAAAGCGGTCACGTGACATATTTTTGGAAAATACGGGAAAATCATAAAGCCTGTCTTTCCTCCAGTAACTCTGAATACGATTAATTCTTATATTTCCCATATGAAAAAGAAGTCCCAAAAACACTTCCAATTCATCCCTTGTCAGTTCACTCCAAGAAGCGATACGTGCCCCTTCTCCCGAGGATTTTAAAAATATATTTTCCGCATTTACGTTTGTTTCCCGAATGATTAAATCAAATACTTCATTTGAAAATAGCAATTCTAAGTAGGAAAGGGGGTTAGGACCGGGGTTTTCTACTTTCAGTCCTGGGTTTCCTGTGAAGGACTTCTTGGGAAGGGAAGGTTTGTCCACTTGCCAAACAATGGGAGAAACAGTGGTCGTGCTAACGGTGCCTAAGGGGTGAGGAACAATGACAGACCTACCTGCTCCATTCCAACCATCATCAGACTCCTCCTCCACCTCATCACCAACAGAGAAATCGGATTCGTCATCGGAAAAATCGGAATCATCCAAAATTTTAACGAGTTTCTCGTCCAACACTTTTCCCGGTTTCCGTTTTCTACATCCTTGACCACCCGTTGTCGTATGGGTCGGCGGATCTGACATTTCTAAAACGAAATAAATTAAATTAATAAAAAGTCCATAATATTTTGTATACAAAGTTTAATATAAAAAAGAATAATACTTACTTTTCGTGAATAGGTTGAACTTCTTGTTCAATTGATAACTACAGCAGCTAAAGGATTAAGAATCTGCAACAAAATTAAAACTTACTATGTTATTAAATCAAAGAAATTAAAACGAATACTTAAAAGTGATATAATTAGTGCTTAAGATAAAAGGAGGATAATTACCTTAACTTGACAGATTGTCGTCTAAAACAAAGATAAAAGTAGGCGCAATCTGAATCTGCAAACAAAATTTTAGAACATTAAATCTAATACCCAACATGTAAAAGGAATATAAAGGAGATAAATAATACTACCGAAAATATTTTTAACAACAAATACTTACGCTATGTCGATAAAATTCTTTCGTGGACGAAAACGGCACCGGTAAGGTAACTTCGAAAAAAATTAGAAAACTAAATAGAAAAACTTGTGCGAAATACATTATATGTTATATATATTTCTATATATGTCTCCTACTAATAAACACTTCAAATAATTTATATTATTAAAAACAGAAACGATAAAATAGTGAACTTACCTTAAACACTGGTTTTCGGAAGGTTGGGAGAAAAAATAGTGGGCAGAAATTGAAACGAGGCTATTCAGCACAAAGCTAGCGAGATACCGTTACAAAAGTATAAACAGCATGCGAGTGTTTGTCAAACCGCTGTGAAAAGAAAGACTCGGCTGGCTCACACCGAGAGTCGCCCGTACGCCCGTATATACCTCCGTAGAATCTCGGGGATCAAACTGGAAATATTTCCCAAGTTGTTGGCAAAAAGTCCCGATTAGCAACATGGAGCGCTAGTGTCGCTACCGATTTTAAAGAACCGGATGTCAAATATCCAGCCAATACCAGCCGAAGACTAGTCCCCTAACGCAGCGTTTCCCAAACTTTGCAGTCCTGGGGACCGGTTATTACAAACTTTGCAGACCTGGGGACCGGTTATTTTAATAATAATTTTTTGCGTCCCACCGTAGTACACACATAAAAAAAATTCCCAACAGACCATTCGCGAATGGAACTACTTTGCTTGCACGTCCGATGAATGCACAATAAATAAAGAATTTAATACATTGCACATGCATATTTATAAAACCATAAAATCAATTTTAAAAAATCAAATTCCATTGTTTATCTATTTATTAAAATTCACTTTTTATGTATATTTACAACATTAGGAATTAGCAATTCAATCTTACAAAATGAGTCATAAAGGAAAAGAGAACATACTAATGTGAAGGATGCTGTTGTTTGTTATTACATAACAACTGTATGTCAGGATGAAAAGAAGTCAATTTTATCCCCAGATCTGGCTCGACATCCAATCTATTCCTACTTTGTTTTTAAGAAAACCAAAGTAGAGAATGCAGCTTCACACTTATATGTTAAACTAAAATGCATTAGGAATCTGACCGCTTTCTCAGATAAATGTGCATATTCATTTTGGCAACTCAGCCAAAAATCAATCAAGCAGAGGTTATCAAAATTGTGTTTCAATGCAGTATCACAAGAAAGTTCAACTAGTGAATCTACTTTCGTTTCATTTAGTTGCAATATTTCTTCATTTTCTGTGCTAAGAGTGAATGAGTTCCTAATCCACATTTTATTGCAGTCAATTTGGGGAAAATATTAATTTAAGCTTGATATTAGCCCCAGGAGATGTTCTTTTATTGTTACAAAAAGCGCATCTAAGTTATTTACATCGGCATAATTTTCTAATAATTCAGATAAAGTACAGAAAGACTTAAAATTTCCTTTTCAACTCGAATTTTTTTTATTGTTGCTTCAACATTTTCCAGAATTTTAAAAATATCTATGTTGGTGCCCTGGAAACTTTAGTTCAACTCATTTAAATCACAAAATATATCGCATAAGTAGGCTACCTTTGTTAACCAATCAAATTTGCGAAATCTGTCTTTAAATTCGTATATAACATCTCTTACCGATGGAGGATGCTGTTCAAAAAACAATAAAACTTCGTCTTTCATTTCAAGAAGTCGTTGCAAAACGTTTCCTTTTGATAACCATCGCGATTCACAGTGTAAAAGGAGATGCTCATGCTCACTTCCTAATTCTTTACACAAAGCAGTAAAGATCCTGGAATTCAATGGACGAGATTTAATATAATTTATAAACCTCACATATTCTTGAATAGTTGAACTCAAAAGTGAGGGCATACCTTTCACGGCTAGAGCCTTTCTGTGAATAATACAGCTACAGATACAAAGTATCTGACTCATAAAGCGATTATTCCAAAAATCGCTACATGTCGCGTTTTATTTTCTACCGGAACAGAATTTCATCTCAATGTGTTGCAATACATTTAATTCTACGTGTTCGGATCACGGCATATTCCGGTGCGTTTATTTTACGCAAATTATCGATGGCTTTAGACTTACAAACGAATGCACAAACACGTACAGAAGAGTCAATTTAATTTGTTACAGCTGTATCCGTAGACGTAATAGGATAGCGCGATTATTTTAATATTTTCTGAGGACAGGCATTTTTTTCCCAAGGACCGGTACCGGGCCGCTGACCACACTTTGGGAAACGCTGGTCTAACGGATTCTATACCTCCGGTGTTGATATTTGGAAGCGTTTTGGAGTTGTTTCCACGGTTTTTCTGTTTTGATTAAAAAAATGTCTAACGGAGATTATCTCAAACATAGTAGGTGTGCTGTTCTCGCCTGCGGTTTGAAGACGATAGACGGGGTTCAGCTGTATGCCTCTCCAGAGAATAGGAACAGGTAAGTTTAATTTCATTTATTAGTAAGGTACATGCGGTGAATATTGCCAAAAAGTTTATATAACCAAGCGGCAGTAATTAGCTGGTTTATCAAAGTAAATGAGTTTATTACACGTTATCAGAGAAAATAAGTTTATTTCGCCATATTGTGTCATATCGCCTTTAACCATTCCTCTGCCATTCTCATGAGCTGGTATGTTACATTGAAAGGCCATTGTAAATGTAAGTTAGTATCGCGTTTTCGTCCAGCTGTGTTCAACATTCAAGGTACTAAGAACTTTTTATTGCAACTACGATGTAATTATAAAATATTAATTATTTTTACAGATATTTATTTTCGTATTGCGCGTTTATATCAGTTAGTACACTAAATGTTTGAAATAGATAAAGAGTTTTTCAAAGCATTTTGGTGATGGTCAGGCGCGTGTTGAACTACAAAAGATTGTATGCTATAGTGAAAGGCTGTTGTAAACACAAGTAAGCTTCATGTTCTCCTCTGGTTATGCTAAACATACAAGGTAACAAAACCTTTTATTACAGTTGTGAAGTAATTATAAAATATCCATTATTTTCTTTAAAAGTATTTATTTTATATTATTTGACATAGATAACCTAATATTAACATATTTCACCCAATAAACAACTTTTTCTGACAAAATAATTGTGGGATAACCGAGTTACCCATTTTGTAGAGAAATTATGCCTCTTTCTAATCTTATATGAATATTATGTTGTTAATGTTCGTGTCTTCCATGCAAGTAGAGGCAAGTTGTGAGAGGAATATAGCCATGCCTTGGGTTATCTTTATGTAACAAATCGGATTTTACCAATGGTAAATTTTTTTAAATATGGTCAGATAATCACTAGCTGGTGGCTGTATAAGTTATTTTCAAGGTAATATAAATTGATTTTCCTTAAGATGGCAATATTACCCCCGATACCTTACATTGACTTAAGTGATAATTGTTCAATAATTATGTAACCTAGGGCAAATGATAAAAGCAAACTATATTTTTTTCCAAACAGGTACCTCCAATGGGCGGCTTTTGTTGGGAGGAAGGGGGAGAAATGCCCGCTGTGGGTCAAACAAAAATCCCACAGTAACACAATTTGTAGCCGCATTGAAGACATGCCTAATTCAAGGTTTAATTAGCAGGGATTTGAAAGGCTCAAATTGTGAAGGTGAGGACAGTGAATCTTTGCTTAACAACATGCGAGAGTTCATACGTTCACAATCTGACATTTCTGTAAATTGTAATACTTTAAGTTTAGATGAAGAATTAGATTTAGATGTAGAAGATGTTAAACTTTTTCATTGGCCTATGTCACAGGTTACATAGCCAGTAAAATCCTCTGCCGTGGCAATTGCAGCAACTGTCGAGCTATGCTCACCACTGATTCACGAGATGATTACCACCTTGCAGGTATTGTTTTCAAGGCATATAGCGACAGGCCTGGCCTACTGTATCCAAGTGAAAACTTCATACAGTTCGTTGGGTCTGCCGCTAATACTGCAGAGAGACTACTCTGCGAGGTGGCTCATTTAGGGTCAGTGAAACAAAGAGTTGTTGCAACCATAAAGAGGGATAACAGCCATGATTGGCTCAAGGATGGTTGTTCAGAACACCACATATGTGTTTCTGACGCCATCTTAAATTTAGTATGTAATATTAGTTTTAAGTGGTGGGCGAAGAAAATTAATAGGGACACATCTCAAAGATATGATAAGGTGGCGTGGAAGCAGAAACTGAAGATACTGTCCCACAAATAGGAGTGCCATATATCCACAGAGCATCCCACCTTTGTATATTTATGTAAATATTTGTCTTTCTCTATATATGAAGTTTATTACTGTAATCACTTTATGCTCCTTTTTATTTTCTTAATTGTTGGAGCTTCAGGGCTATGTCCAATAACAGAAGGCGACAGTTTGTGTTTATTTCTGTTTTTTTTTAAGTCTTTAAATTTTTCTCGCAGTTCCTTAAAATATTTATTATCATTTAACCTATTTGGTATTATTAGAAGTATTACAGGTTTGGAGAAAGTCATGTGGTGGCCACATCAGATTTTTTTACAATGATTTGCCTCTTCATACATGTATTTATGACACGTCTTGTCACTATCGTCTACTGATGATGAGAGCTTCATTCTTGAAATGTACATTTAGAATTAGAATACTAGCCTCATTTTAAAAATTTTTTAAAGATGTGTGGTTGAGTTTAAGTGTGTGCATTTTTGAATTTAGTCTTTTTGGTCCCTGTTGTTGTCGTGAGATGCATAAACCATCAGACATTTGTTTGAGATATCAAGTCCCTGGCATGAGACAATTTTTCCATAAACTTAATATATGTTGCCTTTGAGTATGAGAGCATGTGTTTGAATTTAGTCTGTTTTGGTCACTGTCATTGTCATGAGATGCATAAACCAGATGTTTTTGAGATATCAAGTCCCTGGCATGAAAATTTTTTTCTCTCAACTTGATATATTTTAATTTTTTACCTCAAAAAAATTTTTGAGGTTCATACGGTTTAAGAGTTTGTTGTAAATTCTCAATTTTTCACCGTAGTCTCCTTTCATATAACAGCGTGACTTGTTTGTCCATACATGAATGTTTCATTTCCTTTGCTAAGTGTACCTAATACATGTTGTTTCTATTAATACCTGTTTGTATGACCTTAACTGTTATTCACGTGCAATTTGTTAGCGTATTTCATCAGGAACAGATTGAAACAGGTGCCAGCAATGTAGTAGCATCGGGCCTGATTTATAGAGGTCCCCAAATTTCAGATTATTTAAAGTTTATTCTTGAATTTTGTCAAAAAAGGACCCCTTTTTTTCCTGGCATAGACTCCCAAAATGTTTCGATCTAGTCTGATATTTCATGATGTACTTCTAAATGACTGTATACAACTATGTAAATGGTATATATTTCATACCAAATATCTTTGCATCTCATTTGGACATTTCTATTAATTTTTTATGTAAAGGTTGTTTAAAATTAGTGTATTTCTTAATCTTTTTTATACTGCATTTGTTATAATTGCTGTCACATGTATATTATATTCTATTGCATGCTTTGTCTACCACAACCGTCATTGTACTCAGTGTGTACAACATATGCTAATAAATTCAGTTTAATAATTCAATTCTGTATTCTTTTTATACCTTCTGTTGGCTATTTTGTTGTTAATATTATTTAATCTAATTTTTATTCTAAATTATTTATTCTGTGTATGTATAATACTCGACTAGTCCAACAATAGTCAATGCAATGACAACATTCTTGTATTGAGTGATAAAAACGCCAGTATTTACGCGAACTTCGAAGAAATACGATCGATAAGCAAAATTCGAAGATAAAAATTGGATCGTCATTCTAGAAAGTCGAAAATACCGCGAGGGGGTGGGGAAGATTTTTCACGTGACGTCTCGACGTAGTTCCACTTTTCGCCATTGGCAGAGTGGAGCACTCTGAAAGGAAAACTTCGGGACTTCGGCGCTTCGGCTTAGATTTTTAGCATTGAGTTACCGGTCTTTCCGTTAGGGGACTAGTCTTTGAGTTAGGCCAAGCGTCCAGGTTTGTATTCATCCATGTTAGTGCGTTTTATCGGATTAATATTAATTAATGGTTTCCCTGAAACTGGAGTTGTTAATATACCAGAGGTTGTATAAACTAAAAACGTAATATGGTGACTGCTGAAACAAGTGTAGAGGAAGATTAATCGGTAATTTTGAGAAGAAGAAAATTTATTCAGGAGCATTACTCGCCATTTTGGTTTGTGTTGCATCCAGTATTAAAAAAAATAAGGTAAAAATTTTATTAGTGCACTGATATTGTGATTAACTTAATTGTTGGTAATATATATTATATTAGGGTAGTACGCGAACGTTGAGTAACTGAAATTTAGAAGAGCCGCTGAAATTGTGCGTGATAATGTCTTACAATAATGTCTTAACACGTGTTAGTGGTGCTTATGCGTAGTTTTCTTAAGATATGATATATGCTTGCGTGAAATAGTCCATTATTGCATCTTACATACGTAGAAAATTGTTTAGGTGTTGAAAATAATTTTAAAATATCGGACGCGTATAGGATAGATTACTTGCCCCAAACAGGAAGTAGACGCAGCAGGCAACGCCCACGTCATTAGCGGTTTTTATCATTCATGCTAAGGACTGCCATCTTGAAATCTAAACCGTTCATGTTCGAATCAAGCCATAAGAAATTTTTTCGTTGAGAAGTAAATCGTTCAATCGTGGAATTGATTATATGTAGTTCGATTTTAGCGATTGACTTATTTAAAGACATTTGTCTATGTCTCTAGATTTATCTATACCTTCGACGTCTCATTCCTCTAATGATTATGATCTTAGGTGATGTACGTGGCCTCTAAGATGATACCTTCAGCCCAGAGATGTGCAGAAGCGGATGGAGTTGCAGGGTTTGTCCAAGGCGACGTCATGAAAATCAACACCTTGTCGAGCAATGGCATAGGAGAAGGTGCTCCAGTATACAACGCAAAAGTGAGTAAATAATATGCTTGGAATTAATGCAATTATGTTTACTTTCTTGAAACGTATTTAACCGAATATAAGACAAGGTATTTTTCCTATGTTTGCATCTGAATAATAAGATAAGTAATAATATGAAAATGAATTTTGATAAATAACTTGTGAAAATGCCTTTATATGCGTTGACTTAATTTAATTTACATTAACGTTATTTACATTTATCTTGTGTGAAGCACTTATATATTCACTAGTGGTACCTGCAAAAACATTTGTTAAGTCCGTCAGAAACAGGAAATGTGTGAAAGGTTTTTTTGCCTGCATTCGTCAAAATACATAAATATAGACCTATTTTCTCTGTCTTTGCTTTTTTCTATGGCTAAAACTGTAAAATATCTTATTCTTGCGATATTTAGATGTTACACAAGTATTTGTCGGAAATAAGAATTTACTTTTGAAATTTTAGAGCTTTTTTGTATTTTTTCCGGATGTTGTCAAAGTGATCCGCATTATTGCATCCAATTATATTATCATATATTAAGCTTTCAAATAGATGAAAGAATTAAGTTATTTGCTTTGTGCTTTTTATGAAGATCGAACTTATTGCGGTAGTGAAATCAAACTTAATAGATTGAAACATTAATAATTGGAGATTATTATTAATCAAGTTAACTGCGTATGGACTGTGAGCGTTTTTAACAATCGACCCAAAGAAAAAAATCTTCCTTTCTTTCAATACTGGAACTTGAGAAGGGAGAAGCAATTATAATTCTGCATATAAATTATAAAAACAACCATGAAATTCAAAATGTCAGTTGTATAATTTTGCTAGTAGTTGGTGCTTGCATACTGCAAGCATTTCATATCACCTTAAAAAACATTCATTTTATTGACAGACTACAAATATTCTTTCAATTCTAAATATTTCACCTACGCAGCGATTTCCGTTTTTCCCACATGTAAAAGTAATAGTTTAAAACAATCCCCAAATGTTGCAATTAAAATTTTTTTCCACTTTCTCCATTATGGGGTCCTAATTCTACACATTTTAGCCAAATTTTAAAGTTGTAGCACTTCTAGAAGTAAAATAATATTTTTCTAATTGTTTAAATTTAAATAATTTTTAGCGACCGCCGAAATTCATATATGGTGAAATTGAAATGTTTGTTGGTGCAAATGCACTGTTCTGTAAATAATTTGAAAATTTCAGCTTCCTAGCTCATTCCGTAGTACCTAAACAGTTATTCATTTGTTTAAACTTTAAGGATTTTTAACTGCAAAGCAAATTAACATATCAAAATTTGTATAATCCCTATTTCGTTTTTTTACGAATTCTACTTAAAAAAAAAATTTCAACTCCGTGGCATTCGGAAATACATAAACCTTGAAAATTTGTTTAAACAATTTCGAATTTTTAGCGGCCGTAATTTTGCACTTTTTCAAGATTTTCGTTTTTTCTAGTCGGTTTTGCACAAAATTCTAGATAAGGAAAAAATTTCGAATCTCGAGCTCATCTGGAAGTGCCTAAACATTAGTATCCTCCTATATGTTATCTCCTCCTCCTCTGTGAGGAACGTCTATATAGAATGATAAGGAGAAATGGACTATTATTACTTTTAAAGGATGCAGATTTCTGACTGACTTATCAAATGCTTTTGCTGGTATCACTAGTATTAATAAAAGGCAATGTGTGTGTATCGGCAGCATATCTTGAAAACCAAGAACATTAAGAGTCTTAAAACTTGGTACGCCTACTAATAGGACCATGAGGATGTGCACCTTGGGGCCAGAATTTTTATTTTTGGTGGGAGGGAGGGAGGGAGGGAAGGGGATAAGAAATGTATAGCGTAATATATTTCTTTGTCATACAATTTCTATTCACCCAAAACTATTTTTACTCTCTGGAACACTCGATTATATAAATTTTATAATTATTCCTTTTAGTGGATTCAAAAGTTGGTTTCATTAATCTTTATTTAAAGTTTAACTTAATACTTCATTCACGCATACCCATCATATTTAATGGGCAATTATGCTAGTAATTATAAATCTTGTAAAATGGCTGAAAATAGACATTTTCTGCTTTCTCTACAGGTTTCCAATTGAACGTCGGAAGCCACTTGTCCACTCCTCTGTTTGGAATCTGTGGTAGACCGGATTACTTCGTGAAGTGATCGGACTGCAGAAATCCAAGGAAAATGGCAGAACTCGGAAGGTTTTGTGGTGATCGCCTTGGCAGCGGACTGTATATCCCATGCATAAGATAACCTTAAACGTTGGTTATTTGAAGCAGAGATTCTTATGGGATGTTTCAAAGTGGGAGTGACTCCTTTTTGCTGGAAAAGCTAGAAGAGTACAGTTTTCATCACATGAAACAAACTGGAAAATTTTTTCTCCACTTTTCCCCATTTTAATGCGCTTCATCCTAAGATGGAACAAGGGGGTTGTTGCTCGCGCAATTTCCATCCGGTATTCAAAGGCCCAGAAAGTATTTTCACACATTTCAGGTGGAATTCCTTTAATTTTTCTCCACTTTTCCCCATTTTAATGCGCTTCATCCTAAGATCCTAAGATAGAACAAGGGGGTTGTTGCTCGTGCAATTTTCATCTGGTATTCAAAGGCCCAGAAAGTATTTTCACACATTTCAGGTGGAATTCCTTTCATTTTTCTCCACTTTTCCCTATTTTAATGCGCTTCATCCTAAGATGGAACAAGGGGGTTGTTGCTCGCGCAATTTCCATCCGGTATTCAAAGGCCCAGAAAGTATTTTCACACATTTCAGGTGGAATTCCTTTAATTTTTCTCCACTTTTCCCCATTTTAATGCGCTTCATCCTAAGATGGAACAAGGGGGTTGTTGCTCGCGCAATTTCCATCCGGTATTCAAAGGCCCAGAAAGTATTTTCACACATTTCAGGTGGAATTCCTTTCACAGCATGGACGATGCAGTCTTGCAAATCTTGTAAAGAAGTGACTGGTGTGTGGTGTCCTTTACGTATCCCCCTAGGAAGAAGTCTATCATTGTTAAATCTAGCGATCTTGGAGGCCATGTAACAGGCCCGCCTCTTTGGATCCATCTTCTAGGAAAAGTTGTCTAAAAATTGTCGAAGGGCTAAACCTCAATGCGGCAGTGGTCCATCTTGTAGGATTATGGCCAGTGAATTTATTTCCTGAATTTTTGGAAGTGCGTACAATTGCTACGTATCAAGGAAGCGTATTTTTTAAATGTCCACTCTGTCTCGGACACCCTGTATTATCCTTGTTGCTGATGTTTTGTTAGTTTATTATACAGCTTGTTAACTTCGCTCTATTTCTTTGCACATTAAATTTTTTGAGTATTTTTATGACCATTTTTTTAAAGTTTCCATTACTATGTAAGGTTTTTCGCTCCCTGTTTATGAGCGGGTAAATCTTTGCAATTGTGATGTGGAAGGAGAAGAAATTTATGGTGATTTGCGACTTGTGTTTTGCCAATCTGAAGGAAAATATTGTCCAACTTTTGGTCTTTGCTACTCTTGACAAATGCAAGTCACGAACGTGGTCATTTTTCACGAACTGCCATTGTCTATGCACCACATCTCTATTTGCTTATTTCTCTCGTTATCTATTCAACATTTTGGTATTTCAGTTAGCACTTAGATTATTTGTTCAAGAATGTTCCATGGCCATTAAGGCTTAAACTGCTCTGTTCTTATGAATAACTTCGATTCTGCTATTCCTGTCTCTTACTTCGCTTACTGCGATAGCTTCAAAATTTTCCATTTTTCTTAAATGGTTTCATTTTGGTTGAAGGCAGGAGTGACAGATTTGGTCTACCGAAGTGGAAGGTCATTGAGGTAGTGGGATGCTTTTTGATGTTATTTTGTGTGGTGAAGAATTGGTGGGCCCAGCTACTTGTGGATTCTCCGAGAAGCAATAATTTATAGATAAAATTCGCATTATTGATCATTATAGTGGTTTTATTATTTGCAACGGTGAATTGGCAATTATTGCGATACAGGCATTTTTGATGAATGCACTTTATGTAATTAATGTGTATATTTGACTGTAATACTCTGTTACGTCTTCAGTTTTTGTCATTGCAGTGTTTAAAATATATTGAAATTAATTTTGTCAGTTGACATGGACATTGTCGTATTTTTTTGATCATTTGTGGTAATGTTTTCATGTGATTTCAGTTTTATTTGTGATTAACTGGACTGTTAAATTGTGTTAGATAGAATCTCTAGCATACACAATATCGACAAATGATCTTTCATTAGTCTTGTATTGATATTTTTTTAATTTGTTGGGTACTTCACCACTATTGTTTATTTCTTCAGTTAAAAAGTTATTTTCATGGGAAGAATGATGGATTGGAAATGTGTTTTTAATATGTACCTTCAATGTTGTTATAAATTTTAGTAAAATTTCCTTTTTGGAAAAAAATTTACTCTTATTCATTGGAAGTTGGAGAGACTGAATTTCAGGGGAGAATTATTTTTGTCAATCAACTTCAACCTTGTGTTCAATAGTATATTTTGAGTTTGTGTTGATATCATTTGATTTCAGATCGATTTGTGATTCTTACCTTTTTCATTATATAGTCTGTATTGTAAAATTGTGTTGAACACCACTTCTATCATTCACAGTAGTGAGCATTGTTATTTCATTTGTTTTGTGTCAGCATTTTTTGGTATTTGTAATTCCGTTAGTATATCATTGTTTTTGTGCATTGATCTTCATTAATTGGGCAAGAAGGCGATATTCACAGGAAGAACGATGGGTAGGAAATTGGTCCAATTTGAATTAATACATTCTGCATTGTGAAAATTTCATTGAGATTTCCTGTTTGTAAATTACAGTATGCTTGAATACAATCATTGAATGTTTAATGATACCAGAATTTGTCATTGAATGCATTGCCTGTGTGTATTTGGTGTTAGATTGTATTATTGGTTGGTTATCTTTGAAAAATTATTTCAAGTAACCTATGTAAAAACTTCTGATTTTCTCCAGTATTGTGTGCAATTTTTTATATTTGTTCGGCAAACCAGATTACATGTTCTGGTATTTGAGTCTTTAAATTTTGGTTAAAGTTGGGCGTGATGGATTTTGTCCACTGAATTGTGAGGTTTCTGAGGTTATGTGGTACTTGTTGGTGTTGTTATGTGTGGTGAAGAGTTGGTGCTCCCAGTGGATTAGGGATTGTCCAAGAAGCCATGGCTTCAACACTAGAGAAACTCCAACACTGAATTTCAGTCCATTTGCTTGCGGTGGAACCTTTCATTCCCAAAACTAACCTATAGTTTTATAATTTAACTCTCTCTTGCAAAATTTGCTTTTGTTTTAAAAGCTGTGCATATGTTGCTTATTCTCATGTAATATGCTTTAATAGAAATTAGATGAAATGTAATTTGATTTAATATTTGATGGCAGAATGTCATTTATTATTATTGTTACTTTCTGTTGATGTGATGTGAATTGATGTGAAGTGACAATGTTTTTTCGACATGATGAATAACTAGCTGAGTGGTGGTCAGGTTGTCCCAAGGTTGTGGTATCCAGCCCCTTCGGCAGGACGTCTGACCATCTGCTCTGCTAGTTTCTCCTCCCCTGTGGGGAAACTATATTTGTAATTATTAATATTACCATATAATATAAGTAGAAGGTGATGTAATTTTGGAGATTAACACATTTACAAGATGATGTGATGCTATGATGTGAGGATGTAGCTACCACCGTATCGAACATTTTGCAGCTCCTGCAGACAAGCCTATTGGCTTTACAGGATCACATTGTCTACTTGATTTTTTGTTATTTCATAATTATATAGTTGAAACAGCTTCTTTCCTGTTCTGGAATACTTAATATGTGAAATATTAGTCTGAATAAATTGTAAAAAAGAATCTATTAGATCTGCATCTATGTCTAGATGCCTTATCTGGAGCTCCGAGTATCTGCCTCGAAACATTATTAGTAAATGTATTGAATGCTTGTTTTTTTAATGACATTGTGTTTGACACACCTTTGGGGCTTTCTGAATCACCCTCATTGTAGACATTCAATTCGCC
Organism: Tanypteryx hageni; assembly: GCA_028673005.1. Taxonomy (NCBI): domain Eukaryota; kingdom Metazoa; phylum Arthropoda; class Insecta; order Odonata; family Petaluridae; genus Tanypteryx; species Tanypteryx hageni. The sequence continues at coordinate 18,041,769 of CM054119.1, read as the reverse complement.
TGCACTTTGGGTGAACGTTATTGCTTGAAGCAAACAAGGTTTTTTTCTTTGGTACATGAGTTGAACTCCTATTCCATTGCCTGCAATGCATTTGAAATGATTTTGTTCTCACGTCCAAATGTTGGGATCGGTTTTGTGGATTTGCTTGGTTGTAATAAGTGTTACTTTCGCCAAGAGAAATATCAGAATGCTTCCTGGCATTACATTTCCCTTAGTGGCAACTGGAAATGAAGACAATTCCATTGGATAACTTATATAATTGCAAAATGAAAGCCTTGTGTTTAATTGTACTCCATGATAGGATGCTTTTCTTCTGTTCGATTTTTGAGCCATTCATTTGGAGCTGCAACGTGATTCTGTCTCATTGTTGGACTTGGTGGTGTAAATACCAATCCAATCTTTGGTATGTTTGCTAAAATGCTTGGCAATGAAGTTAACATGTACCGATTGCATTTAAATGCTCTATTATAGCTTCTTGCCAGAAATTTAAAACTGATGAATTAACTGAGATTGTAATCATTGGTATTTCAATGTAGAATGTTGTATTGATTTATTTATTAACTATTAAGAAATATCTTGGATATAAAATGTAAAGTTCAGCTCAGTTATATTTATTTTTGATGTTCCTCGTTTGTATTTTGATGGTGTTACAGATACACAAGCCTGTTTTTTTTTAGAAGGTATAATCATCTTATTGAGAAGGTGTTTTCAATTTAATTCCAATGATAATAACGAAGCAATAGTTTTTTTCTCTCTGTTGGTTGTTGAACAAGTTTGTCTTGATTATCGCAAAATTTAATGCCATATGATAAGGTTTAACATTACATTTATCATTTTATGAATTTGGTTTGACGTTAAAGGTAATTTTAGGGAATGGCATATTGTAGAAAATGTTAACGAGATGTTGATGAATGAAATTATTTTCCGAGTTATTTTGCAACTGTTTACTGTTTTTTTTTTTTAAATTTATGCCATTCTTCTGAAAAGTGATTGTCCTTATCCAATTACTTTGCAAGGATGCTTGAAATCATTGTATATACTGGTGATGTATCGATAAAATTGACATTACTGACCATTTTGGCTATTTAATTATTTTTTACAATTGACTTGATAGTGAATTGGGACTTCGTAATGTCAAAGGCATTTTTAAAGAATGCACTTGATGTGTTGAATGTGTAAATGTTACTGCAATACTCTGTCAGACATTTATTTTTTCACTGCTTGAACTACTTGTTTTAAATATGTACCTTAAGTGTTGTTACAAATTTTAGTAAAATTTCCTTTGAGGAAAATATTTTACTTTTATGCAGTGTCAGTCGGAGATTCTTCATGTCAGGGTATAATTATTTATATTAATCAACTTGACTTTCATGTTTCATTAGTATAGTTTGGTTGTTTTGGATGACATCATTTGATTTTGGATTGTTTTGTTATTATTCATACATTATTCATTGGACAGACATAGCTTATTTCATTTGTTTTGACTCGACATGTTTTGGTATTTGTAATTGCTTTGCTATATTACCATTTTTGTGTATTGATTTTTCATTATTTGGACAAAATGGTAATTTTCGCAGGAGAGATGATTGTTAAAAGTTTTCCAATTTGATTTTGTCTCGTCTTCTTTGTGAACTTTTTTCTTAATCTCCTGTTAGTGAAAATTTATTATTCTTTTGCTTGTCAAAGAGGCTTTTATATACCATGGAATGCTTGCACACAACATTTATGTTTTATAGTATTGGGATTCCACAATGAAATCATTGTTTTAATAGTTGTGAAATTAGTTGTTCAAATTTTATGAAAATGTTTTTAAAAGTTCCTGTTTGTGAAAGTTCATACTCTTGTTCAGCAGTATATGTTTATCAGAGCAACATTTGTAAACACGGTGTGCTTTAACGCAAGCATCGAATGTTTTATGGTTGGGTATTCCATAATGAATGCAGTGTGTGTGTGTGTGTAATATATGTTGAATTGCATTGCCAACAAATATAACCACACCTGTTTTATTTGGCGGAGATCTTTCTGAGATTATTGAAAGTGACCCATATTAAAACTTCCGCATTGCTCCCTTATGGTACAGAATTTACTTAATTTTTGATCAGGAAGCCAGCCTATTTGGTTGTTTGTGTCAATTTTGTAATGGAGGTATAGGTATTGGATTTTAATTTTTGAAATCTATTGATGAATATGTACTTACCCGATGAAGATGCTGTGTTCAGCTAGAACTAACGTTGCAGTGTGTTAACTATATTGTTGTTTGTTTTAAATTGCTTATATTAATTTTTTACATTTATTGTTTTATTTAAAAATATATATATTTAGTGATGTTTATGAATGTTAGCATTCTACAATATGTCGTAATGAAAAGTTTGGAATTTCGGTTTTTGTATAAAGGATTTATGCCGGAGCTTACAAGAAAAGCTTCGTAAGTACTACGTGGTGAAAGAAGTACAGCTGGGTTCCTCTGGCGCTGTCCTGTTTCTATTTGTACTGTGTATCCCCGTAATTTTTGTTATGGGGGATTATTATCTTTTTGGATTTTGTGGTTTGTTGACTACATCCACATAACTAACAGGAAATGCGTTGAAATTAACTCTCATTTCTTCCTTATTTCACTCACTTGGAAAGTATTGGAAAAATCGCAATCTCTGAATCAAGTTCAAGAACTTGTGCAATTAAATGAACGACTTTTCACCATTTATGTCAATATCAATCCCAAACATTTATAAATTCAATTCGTTAGAATGAAGTGTTAACTTTCTTTGGAAAATGCGAGGGTGATATACAATGATGCCGCACATGTTCTTAAAATCTTCAGTTGTATTTATTTTCTTTGAAAGATGTCTCGAACAGGATATTTAACCCTCTTTAGACAAGCAAATCCTCCCATTTTTCTGTTTTGGCACCAATTTGAACTTTGGCAACTTTTACATTTACAGTGCTTGCTTGTGATGTTCCAAGATGTGTAGCCTGTCATTTTTAAATGATGCTTTGGCTTAAGGATGCCGTTGAAATTTTCTATTATGGCCTCCATTTGAGCTTAAAACATTTCTTATGTCAAAAGATGGTTTGTGTTTATAGGTACATATTTGACGAAGCTGTGTAACTGCAAATGAAATAATAAATAGTGCAACTTAAGTGTATACCAGATTATGGCATTATCCCTAGAAGTGACCAATGTATTGCTATGAAATTCCATCTCCAATTGCTGTTGATTGTTTATTATTGCATTGAAGCAACATTTTTATGAATGATTCTGTAGAATGAGATGCCACTTAATTACGTTGTTATGATCTGTGGTACTTATTGTTAATATCAATTTCACAAGGTTCTGTTCGTATGTACTTCATAAGCTGTCTTTATGTAAATATTGAATCCTAAATGTAAGTTTCAAGTACTGATTTGTGTGCAGTACACTTTATATTGAAGCATGATCCATCCTTTCCCCATCTTGGAATTATGAGTTTGTTAGTGTGCTAATGTACTCAGGAATGAAAGGGTAATCATAATGCCAAAACTGATACTAATAAAAAAAATACTAATGCTACACTTGTTTAACAACTTGATTATATTGTTGTTTATAAGGAGTGTATGTTTACTTGATTGTACAGTGTTACCAGGCATTTGTCATCTTAGTGGAATGATATTATGATATAAATATTTAATTTGGTTTTCAAAAGAAGAGCTGATAGAACATTTCCTGAAAAGATTTAAATCTCTGCTGTCAATATTGATAATATTTTTGAGTTAGAGTATGCTGAATGAAGTCCATTCAACTCTTCGGTTGAATTACTGTGTTACTCAAATTAAGGGTGATTATTACTGTTTCATAAGGCAATATGTTTTTATAACTGCAAAATTTGTATTGATATTGAATCTTGTGAAGGTATGATCTGTGTAAAATGAAATCCACTGCAATTCTTGGATGAATTAGTGTTACTCAGATTAGAAGTGTTCATTACTCTTTTTTTAAGGCAGCTTGTATTTTTTCCTCCAAATTTGGTTTAATATTTGAAAAGTGTCATTTCAGAGTTGGGAAATGTTTCTTCCTGTATCGCCCATATGATGGGCTTGACTTGATGAACTATTATTGAATTGTCAGATTTTGACAAGAATGTTTATACACTTGGTCTAATGAGCTGATTATTTTCTGATATAAAGAATCCTGTTGCCATGAAATGGTTGAGTTGTGATATTGGCTCATTAGAGGATATTTATTTACTTCAGTCCATCTGATAAGAGTCAGTTTTCTATAGTAGTACCGCGTAGATAACGACCTTCTTGGCGACCAGTGGGTGGAGCTAAGGCTTCTTACCCCTCCTCCACACCTTCCCCTTCCCGTTTCACGTTGTCCGTGTTCCCTATGCTGCTAATTCTCGGTGTTGCCAATTCGTGCAAAATCCAGATTTTTGTCGTTTTTGGCATAATTTCTCACTTAAACACTTAACGAAAGATGGAAAATTAATTAAATAATCCTTTGGGAAAGTAATGACGGAATCGTTTCCTTTTATATCGGTCTTGTGTGCAGAGAACATTAACGTAATATTTTATAACTAACCACTTTACTCAGAATTATCAGAAATACAAAGTATTAAACTCTATAGAGTAGCTTTGGAAATAGAAGTTGGACATGAAATAAATGAAACCAGTTCAATAGAGATTGATCACAACATTTAATAATAAACAGAACAGTATTTAAAAAAGATCTTTTAAACAGTCTCGTCCGATGACGTCAATATGTCCATGTCACTCTCGCTTCCAGAATCTCCCTCACTTCCACTGAGTTCAATAATTACTTTGTCTATTTCCTCATTCATTATGGCATCCCGTCTCCAGTACTCTTCTTCTGTCTTCTTAACGTGTTCACACACTTTAATCCACTTCTCTGTGGTGAATTCTTCACAACATTTTAGAAAGATTTCTTTCTTCTTCTCCAGCGTGCAAGCCCCCAAGTCGTGAGATACCTAAATAAACAGCGCACAAAGTTACACAAATTGGCAACATTTTACAATAAAGTAGCAGTCTATATAATTTTATTACCTGTCTTTTAAGGTCACCCCACACCATCTCAATCGGATTAATATCGGGATGGTAAGGAGGCAAACGAATTACTTCGTGTCCAGCCTCCCGCAAAATTTTGTCCACGACATAATTTATTTCCACATTGGAAGATTTAACCAGCAGCAACAGTTCCGCCTTGCTCATGTCGGGAGAAATACTAATCCCATTAGTTTCCAGCCATTTCTGCACTACAGCCTTTAATGAAGCTGAATTCGGGCGCTTGTTCTCTTGCACACAATGGTATGCAGCATTATCCATGACCACAACACTCTGTGGCGGAAGGTTTGGAATTATTTTCTCCTCCAACCACTTCAAAAAATTCTTTGAGTTCATATCATCGTGGTAATCTCCGGTCTTTTGCTGAGACTTGAAGATAAGCAGACCGTTAGGAACAAATCCCGCCTCACCTCCTGCATGTGCAATGATCAGCCGTCGTCCCTTCCCGAGGGGTCCAAGAACACCTATTTCTGAGTACGACTGCCAACACTTAGCACTCACATGGCTCTCGTGCAAGTAAGTCTCGTCCAAATAAACGATATTTTTTTATTTCCTCTGCATCTGCTTATTTGTCTTAGGTACTTTTCTCTCCATGCCACGATCTCTGGACGTTCAATCAAAACCTTTCGTTTTGATTGACAGGTTTTCCAGTTGAAACCCAGTTGATGAATTACCTTTAGTAAATATGTTCGCTTGCAACTAAGTATACCATCTTCTTCCAGCGATGCGAGTAAATTTTTCACCGTCGGTAGCATTTTACGCACCGCATAGAATTCGTGGATTATTCTTCGCACGCAACATTTTCCAAAATCATCAAGATCGATTCTTTTCTTGTGTTCAGATTTTTGCCCTTAGGGGTGGCGAAAGATAACTGCCCTTTTTCTGCCGACATTTTCCCCTCTCTTACAATTTTCTTCACAGTAGTCACACCAACTCCTGTAGCCTCGGCTGTCGATAACGCCACATTTATATCCAAATTGTTCTCTATTTTCAAATCTTTTAAATAACAGTTTACTTTATAAACCATTTCACGAGCTTGGCTCCTGAGAGGCCTGCCTCGGACTGATGACGATTTTGATGTACTGGCCATTCCACACAAGCAATCCCACCAAAGCAAAAATCAAAATCGAAGTCCAAAAAGAATGTCCAAGAGATAAGCAAAAGTCAAACACGTAAAAAAAACAAGAGAGCACAGGAAAATATAACAAGTAGCAAGAGCTGGCAACCGCGAGGAAGTGAAGCGTTCACGAGGGAGAGAGTAAGCGGGAGTGGGGGTATAGGTACTCCTCCTTGGTGGGGGTGCGCGGAAATTTCCGCGCAGGTCGTTATCTACGCGGTACTACTATAATAATTATGGTTGATTTGTCAGAAGCCTTAATGAGCAACACAATATGGTTTAACTTTAAAGATGACATTGCCTTTCATTTTGATTAAAAATATGGCAATTTACTTGTGTGTGGTATCATGAAGTTTTTTGTAGCATTTGGTTGAATTATACAGGATCGGCCTCTAAATTATTAACGAAGTGAAAGTTGTTTCTTCTGTCTGTATGTCACTTGCTCTGGCTTTCCAGAAGTTTAACTCTTTTAGCAATGCTTATGTTAATTGTTCAAAGGTGGATTGTGCAAGTGAAAGCTTTGCGTAAATTCTTCAACATTTGGTCCTGGATGCAATCGTTCCAATTGATTGACAACATGTTGAATTCTGTGGACTGGGCACGATCTTATTCCTGAGTGACGTTGACATTTTTTGGTGTTAGAGCATTCCTTGGTTGTCCTAGAAGGCCTCTTATTTTGGCTCCATACTGACAGGTCGTATTGTTATAATTGTTGGCACGTTCCATTCTGAATGAGTGTTGTGTCACCATCAGAGTTTGAGTTTTGATATATTCCACAATGACTCTTGATTGTAAGCTCAATTGAGACATCTGCTTCAAATGGGACATTCATTTGTTTTTTAAAAATTTCATAATTAATGCACTATATTGTACAATCCTTTCTGATGTACTTATCCTGTAATTTTATTTGGAAATCACTATTGCTTTTATGAAAGAGGTACGAGATTTCCCCTGGCATCCTCTTCATCTACTTATCTTGCTGGATGCCGTCGTTTCAATTGATAGACGATGTGTTGACTTCTGCAGGCAGCATGATTTGATTCACAAGTGATATTGTCGTTTTCTTGGTGTTAGAGCATTCCTTGGTTGTCCTAGTCTCGCGCATCACGTGGCTTGGTAGCATAAACACGTTCTTTTGCCATACCCCACAGCTAGAAATCACAAGGTGTGAGATCTGGCAAACGTGCTGGCCATTTCAGAGGCCCTGCCCATCCAATGGAAAGTATCCGGTAAGCCAGAGTTGTAGTGGCAGGTTGTCCTATGCGTAATTCTCCATCGTGTAAGAAGTTGCTACCGTTGATTGTGGTGTTTTAAGAAAATACGGCCCTGCCACCCCTGCTCCAGTGATTGCACAGCAGACATTCACCTTGGGACTGTCTCGTTCATGCTCATGCACAACACGAGAATTCTCAGTACCCCAGAAGACACTGTTATGTTTGTTCAAGTGTCCGCTTATGTGAAAGGTTGCCTTGTTGCTGAATGCCACTACACAATGTCAGGTTTTAAATTCTTCATCGATCCTGAGAGGCTCGGTGAAGTGATAGTACAGTTAACTCAAAATCATATGCACCCTTGAATTCACAATTACTCCTTTTTTCGAGCCATTTCATTGCTTCGGTCTTCACAGACTTCTGTTCAGCATCTTCGTCCGCCGTCCTCATAGTCATCACTCTCGTCTATCTCATATGCATCAGAGTCACTGTCAGCAATTATCTCCCTCTCAATGTTAACCACCATCAAATTACGTTCTTTCGCCTCCATTTCTCTGCTATTCCGAAAATGATCGCATTTACATTCCTGCTCGTTGCAGGCTGAGGTTTTTCATCGTCCTTTTTGGGAGACATCCGGTTTGTTTACAAAGCGGGGGGAGGCTAACTCAGTCCCTTCTTCTCACCCGCTCTCTCGCTTCCATTTCTGCGTGATTCCAAAAACAAATAATAATCTTGATCAAATTTTATTATTATTAATATTTCTAATTATTGCTCTTGCAGTGAAGTATTATTTTCGGTGCAAAAACATCCACTGATATGCTAAGTGCTAATGATAAAATATAGATAGAATATAGAAATATAACAATCCAACAGGTTAAATTTGAACAGATTTAAGTAATACCACAATACAGAAATACACCTCATAGGTGAAGGCGATTCGAAACGAATCTTAGTTAATGTCAGTTAAATCACATCCAATAGTTACTATCACTCTTCCGGCTCCCGGTAGGTCAATGTCCACTCAACACTGAATAGTTTCTTCCTCAGCCGGGTAGAAAGGAATGGCACACACCTGCGTCGACTTCTCCTCTCGGTGCTCAGCTGTGCGTCTCGTCGCTCGGGAGGCCACTATCGGAAAAAGGGCTGTCACGTGACGCCGGTGGTGAAGGAGGGAGGGAATGACGTCAGGCGGGTAATTCGAAATAGTTGAATTATTCTCGATGATTGGTCGCTTTTCCACTGTTCTTGCATAACCATGGGAAAGAGGGAAGGTTAAAGAGGTGAGGGGTAATTAGGGTATATAAAGGAGAGAGGCACCCCGGGAGGGCATGTCGACCGTGGCGTGGCGTTCGTGGGTGTGGCGTTCAGTCCGGCGATATCACGAATATCGGCGATATACGATAGCGGCGATATTCGAACTAGCGATTTCGTACTTGCATGTTCGTACATGCGATTCGTTAAGTGCTATCGTATAAGTGCGGGAGTAAAAAGGGAGGGGAGGAAAAAATAGCCACACTCTGCGTTGGTCTGATGTACGTTGAACTGTTACAGGTATGTTTGGGTATTGATTTGTAAATGCGGTATGGAGTTGATCTCGGTAGGCTGTCATATCGGATTCTAATTTTGTAATTCTGTAATATGTGCGCATGATAAAGGTGTTAACTTCAGCTGTCCATTTCATGCGTACACGTCTCCGGCCTGCTTGTGTGGTCTCGGTTAAAATTGGGTTTCCCCCCTGAGAGAAACATTCAGCTTGTGCAATATTACTTGACGGTGTTGGGTTATTGCGTCCATTGGATTTGGCTGTTGCTTTTTCGGGTGACCCGATCGATGTCCGCCTAGTCGACACACGACCACTACCGGCTCGCATACTGTAACCCCCAGCGGTAGCTCCAGAGGCGATCCCCAGGCAGCGGCTTTTTATCCGAGGCTGAACTCCTTTTTCTACTCTCCATTTTCTAAAAAATGGGTTGCCTTTTTAACCTACGGCCAGGTATGATGGCAGTAACCCTGCTTACTCGGGCTATGGGCGCCGCCGTTGACTTCTAAAGTTCTTCCGCCGTCGTCCTAGGGGAATCCCCTGCCATGGAATTCTCCAGCTTGAGAGGCCTCCCCCTAGTGTGATACTGGGGTATTGCCCTCCCTCAGCCTCTTACCAGGATGCCGCCCTCTTTGGGAACAGACGCACTTGGATTTTATTCTGCTTTGGTCCACGGGTGGTATTTTATTTCCCACCTACCCTGCATATCTCCCAGGCATTCCCCTATCTGCCACCTGGGGATGCGCCCGATAGGGGACAGAGAACCCCCACGGGTTATTAATATTATTATTAATGGTTGATAAATTGTGAACCTGGAAGTATGAATACTTGGAGATTAGGAGGGGAGGTCGTGAATGAGTTAATTCCAAGGTGACTAGCCGTTTTGATGGCGACAATAGATATCACGTAATGGATTCTTACCAACGAAGCACTGGTCAAGCGCAATGTTTGCGCTTCTGTATCGATGTTCACTCCCAAATACTTAATCTTTTTCAAAAAGGTTAAAGAGCTTTTGGCCATATTAATGGTAATCCGTAACTCATCCCTTAAAAATTTAAAAATATTTTCTAAGCAGGTTATGTCCTTATTTGTAAACAAAAGGAGCCAGTCGTCTAAATATGCAATCATATTCACCCTAAACCGTTGTCGTATTTCATGCGCCACTGCCCTCGCCCACCGTTGCATAACCGCAGGCGCTAAACAGTGTCCCATGGGCATTCTTTGAAAGGTCAAGTATTGCCCCGCTACAAATATACCGTAAAATTTCCGATGTTCGGGAAGTAAAGGTATTTGAAAGAAGGCCTGGGACAGGTCTATTTTGATTAACCACGTGAGTACGATGGTCAAGAGCATCGTATAAATATATCTTTAGGCCAATCTTTTCCAATTGTATGCCAAGCCTTTGTTGAAGCGAAGTATTTTTCCAGAACTTTCAAAAGCAAGTTCCTCTTCTTCTCTCAGTCCGTATTTGTACCCGAAAGCACGTCTGAATCGTAAATAAAATTAAATCATTTTTTATATCGATTGAATCAATAATGAGCGAAATATAAGTTTATTAAAATTTCCACCTGAAATCAGGCACTCGACAATCTCATCATTTGCCCAGCATCATCCAAGCTGGCGGCATGAGCGACCGCTGAGTGTCTTACACACAGTGCCCTGGCCAACCACACCACCCAGAGTTCTATGTCATGGACGTTATCCTCGTTAGCTCACTTAAATATATCCTTGCTCATCAAATGATATCTGGGGATGCTGGAGGTGGTGGTGGATGTATTTGTGGTGGTGTTGGTGATTGCTGTGGAGGTGGTGGCGGTATATAATGAATCAATCAAATGTAGTTAGAGGTTAAAAAACAATCATGTACAATAGAATCCATCTAAAAAAGAAAAAGTGTGATGTTGAGCCAAAGATTTTTTAATATGGACAGAGGGTAAAGAACTTAAGCACTTACAACAACGCTTTGAATATATTTATCGTTACAACGAAATACATGGAATTATTCCCCAAAAATCTAGCTTTAGACATATTATAAATCTCATAACCACTTACTATAATCTGGGCGATGACAGCAAAGATGGAGGTGGTGGAAACGGTGGTGGTGACATTGGAGATGGCGAAGGTTGTGAGGATTAGTCTATAATAAGATACCATTCATGAGTGTAATGTCAAAGCTTTCCCAGAGTGAGAAGTGATTAAAAAAAGTTATAAATAAATGAATGTTTTCCTTACCGAATATCTGCTGCTGTTGATGCTTCTCTTGTAGTCAAAGAAGAATGATTTTCTACAATTATTATTCAACTTTTATTTTTACTTTTACTAAGTCGAATTTTCCGTTCCCAGAATTATATTCTGAATTTCCTCATCGGAGATATGATTATATCTTCTTGGTAGGTAAATTTTCGCTCTCCGAGATGGTGATACAGCTGCTGCCAACCACAAATCATATAGCATACACTGGATAAATGTCACGAAATGTACTAACAATTATATTACAGTGGCATAATACAAAGCAAAATATAGTAGAATACTTAATAGAAATGTCCACTTGAGGAATCACAAATGATACGGAAAGAATTCTACTCGCAGGGTAATCTTCCGCCGGGCCACGGGTCAGGTGTGCTCGTCTCAGAGTCATTTGTCATTCTCCTTCTCACTCCGTCTCTCTCTCTCTCTCGGCTGGCTGCCTGTGGCAAGGTTGTCGGATCGGAACTACTTTAGTTCACAGTAAAAAGGGAGTAGGGCGAACTGCACTCGTGAACGGTTGTTAGCTGTGAGGGGTTAATGGTGGCGTTCTCTTCCGGGCTAATGTCTGTTGATATAAGAGAAGGAACTCTGTACGTACGCGCAAAGCCGATGTACTCGCTTTTTCCGAAGTACTAGCGTTTGCCAGAGTACGAGAGTATGCCGGGGTGCATGCGTTTGCATGGGTTATGTCGTTTGCTAGAGTTCGTCGTATGATAGAGTTCGAACACAAAAATTTCTGGCTAACATGAAAAACTGATGGGGAACTCGATAAATTATCAGAAGAGGGAAACATGCTTTCTCCCCCCACTTTCGATGAGTTCACTCACTGTTTAGTTCAGCAAACAAAGTCTCACTCCAAAGTTTACAGACCACCGTCTTGAAGCACAGCATAAATGTCAAAATAATCACAAAAGTTCCAAGGTACATAAACACAATATTATTACATTATTATATTTAAAATATTTTTTAATTTATGATAAACTAATTTTTAAAATAAAAAATAAATATTTAAATCAATTTATAAAATATATATTTTATAAATTGCACATGAAGCTCCATTTGGGCCAAAAGCCGTTTCTTTGCGATGTGTGTCAAAAGAGTTATCAATCGAAACAAAACTTAATTGTCCATATGAGAACCCACACGGGAGAACATCAGTATCCATGTCGTCTGTGCAACAAGGCATTTTATTCCAAGGAGAGGTTGGCTCGGCATCAGAATTCACACTCTGAATTGAAGCCGTTTGTTTGCGATGTGTGTCAGAAGAGATATAAATGTAGACGCGGCTTAAATATTCACATGAGAACCCACACGAGAGAACCTCAGTATCCATGCTGTCTGTTCCATGCTGTCTGTGTGACAAGGTGTTCTATTTCAAGGAAAGGTTGTCAGTGCAACAGATTTCTCACTCAATGTTGATGCCATTCGGTTGTGCGGTGTGTCACAAGAGATATCAAGTGAAATACAGATTAGCCATCCCCATGATGAGTCACACGGGGAAACGTCCATATCCACATAATCTGTGCAACAAAGCATTCTCTGCCAAGAAATGGTTGACCATGCATAAGATTTCGCATTTGCGTTCCAAGTGGACACTGTACCTGTATGACCTGTCTAAGACGAGCTTCACAAACAGGCCGACTTCCCATGCATTCCTTCAGCAATTCCAACTTTTCTGGCCGTCTGCTAGTTCCTCTTGTGTACTCCTCCAATATGTCTCGAACATATTCAAGGGGATATTCCGTGAACTTGATTTACTACGTATTCGTTGGTTTTAGACTCTACATATGATTGAGTTATAAAGAGGCAGGTTTAATCTCTTCCCCCACGCCTGGGAGGCCTTGCAGATATGCAGGTGTCCTATTCGCACATGATAGGCGCATGCCCTGCTGACGGGCTGGGGTAGGACAGTGAGGAGAGGATAGCCGAGCTCCTTGATATTCATCGGCCGAAATCCCACGTACTCTTTCAGCAATTCCACCTTGCTCGGTCCCTTTACTAGGATCCTGCTAGTTCCTCGTGTGTACTCAAGCAATATATCACGGATGTATTCAAGGGGAATATCTCCCATTCTTGCGGATATTCCGTGAACTTGATTCACGACGTAATTAGTAGAGAAATGCTGATCCTGGCAGTCTGCCATCTAATATTTCAGCCGTTATCTTGGATTTATGATGTGATGTCCTGTCACCTGAACAGTCTGTATCGCCACCATTCCGAGAAAGTTGGTACTAAAAACAATTGCCGTTCGAAAAACAATGTTGTCAGTGAGTTTCGATATATCGAAAAGATCGGTGTTGCCAAAACCACATGAATCGTGCATGCGCACTCGTCCAGATTTTTGAAAGTTCTAAATTTAACGGGGTGGGCTGGTACCATTGTGGTTGAGGCTATTTAATGATTGAAATAGGTACGGGGTATCACATGCATTCATCTAATAATGAAATAATACTCATGATATATTCAAACTAATTTTATTATTATATTTTTATTATTAACAATTGACCCCAGTTTTTGAACAGCAGCTGCATTATACTGGGCTATTTCTTCCGCGGTCACCGCATTATACCGTTTAGGTAAAAAGAATTTTAAAAAAAAATCCCAATCTCGATCGTCTGAGAGCTCCACCACTAACACCTCTCCATATTTCGTCAACATTTTGCCCATATTCTCAATGGTATAAATTCTATCCTCCTTCAAGTCTTCCTTCTTAATGAAGGAGATGGTGTTGTTCTTTTCTAAAAATTTTTGCACGGTAGAATCCATCTAAAAAAGGTAAAAGTGTGATGATGAGCCGAAGATTTTTTTAAATGAACAGAGGGTAAAGAACTTAAGCACTTACAACAACGCTTTGAATATATTTATCGTTACAACGATATACATGGAATTATTCCCCCAAAATCTAGCTTTAGACATATTATAAATCTAATAACCACTTACTATAATCTGGGCGATGACAGCAAAGATGGAGGTTGTGGAAACGGTGGCAGTGGAGAGGGCGAAGGTTGTGAGGATTAGTCTATAGAAAAGAGACCATTCATGAGCGTAATGTCAAAGCTTTCCCAGAGTGATAAATGATTTTAAAAAGTTATAAATACAATTGGACGTACTCCTTGGAGTCCGACATAACAAGCGCTCCGCGTGCCTCGGGGGGGGTACCTGCTCACAGCATTTCAGGCATTCCCTCTCAGGCACCTGCCTCATCTCGCATGCATATCCGCAAAGCGAACAGTATTGTGGCAGGTACCTGCACTGCGTCACCTTCATCACAACGTGGCAAAACTCCTCCCTCACATGCACAATCCCGAGTTGACTTGCCAACTCATTATTAGCCTTTGTTTACCAATCGTTTGATTATGTAAGATGGCAGTCACGTGGCCCACTTGTAGTGCCACCACTCGGAGAATGATTATTATTATTCAACTTTTATTTTTAAATAAACGTCCTCTTTTACTAAGTTGAATTTTCTGTTCCCAGAATTATATTCTGAATTTCCTCATCAGAGATATCATTATATCTTCTTGGTAGGTAAATTTTCGCTCTCCAAGATTATCGGTGATCATTATGTTTCATTTCCGCCCACCCTCTCTTGGCACCTAATCCGCTGTCCTCCGTTCTGCATCTTGCAACCATCGGCGTCGGCCCCATTCTCCTGGTCGCCGTTCTTCCGCATTCTCAGGAAATAACATGCATAGCAGTTTTTCCCTCAGATTCTCCTCCGTGTTGCGGCGGTATGGGATTTGGCGGTGGAATCTAGTGGGCCTGGTTGGGGGTTCCAATCTTTCGTCACGTTATCAGGCTCCTTCAAGCCTTCTCGGTCTGGGCGGTGCAGTCATGTGGGGTATAGGGGGCCACGGTTGATTGTTATCTCTTCTCCTCGTTCGCCATTCTCGGTTCCTTATGCTGTCCAGCACTGCATTCACCCCATTGTCGTATTCGTTGACGACTCTTCTTTTTCTCCCTCTTCTTCGCCGCGCATTACTTCTACCCCTCCTGACCCTATCCATGGTGGGGGGGGACTGCTCGGCAAGCGTGATCTCGATGGGAGGTGGCTGTGATGGTGCAGCTGGCAGTCTCACCTTCCTTGCTAAGATGACTTGATCCTTGGGGCTTTTCCTCCAGCCTCTGGCGGTTGTCAGAGTAGTTATAACGCTAAATACAGATTAGTTGTCCACATGAGGTCACACATGGAGGAGCGTCCGTAGGTGCGTAAGGAATATTTGTCCTCGCATCAGCTTTCACACTCGAAGTAGAAGACATACACATGTGACATATGCCAAAAGAGATATATATATAGGGAAGTACTAATTATCTCTCCAGATACGTTCACACACGGAGAAACTTAAGTATCAATGCTATCTACGCGATAAGGTATTCTTTTCCAAAGCAAGCTTGTCCTCGCATCAGATTATGCACTCAATGTTGATGCCGTTCATTTGCGATGTGTGTCGAAAGAGAAATAAGGGGAAATGCAGCTTGTCCAACCACATGAGGTCACACACGGGAGAAAGTCAGCATCCATGCAGTCTTCATGACAAGGCGTTTTAATCCAAGGTTTCAGTGCATCAAATTTCCCACTCAAAAGTTGAAGAGGTTTGTTTGTAAGGTGTCACAAGAGATATCTAGCGAAATACAACTCATCCATCCACATAAGGAAGCACACGGGGGGAACGTCCATATCCATAAATAAATTATCAAAAGAGGGAAAAATGCTGCATCCCCCCCACTTTCGATGAGTTCACTCGCTGTTTAGTTCAGCAAACAAAGTCTCACTCCAAAGTTTACAGACCACCGTCTTGAAGCACAGCATAAATGTCAAAATAATCACAAAAGTTCCAAGGTACATAAACACAATATTATTACATTATTATATTTAAAATATTTTTTAATTTATGATAAACTAATTTTTAAAATAAAAAATAAATATTTAAATCAATTTATAAAATATATATTTTATAAATTGCACATGAAGCTCCATTTGGGCCAAAAGCCGTTTCTTTGCGATGTGTGTCAAAAGAGTTATCAATCGAAACAAAACTTAATTGTCCATATGAGAACCCACACGGGAGAACATCAGTATCCATGTCGTCTGTGCAACAAGGCATTTTATTCCAAGGAGAGGTTGGCTCGGCATCAGATTTCACACTCTGAATTGAAGCCGTTTGTTTGCGATGTGTGTCAGAAGAGATATAAATGTAGACGCGGCTTAAATATTCACATGAGAACCCACACGAGAGAACCTCAGTATCCATGCTGTCTGTTCCATGCTGTCTGTGTGACAAGGTGTTCTATTTCAAGGAAAGGTTGTCAGTGCAACAGATTTCTCACTCAATGTTGATGCCATTCGGTTGTGCGGTGTGTGTCACAAGAGATATCAAGTGAAATACAGATTAGCCATCCCCATGATGAGTCACACGGGGAAACGTCCATATCCACATAATCTGTGCAACAAAGCGTTCTCTGCCATGAAATGGTTGACCATGTATAAGATTTCGCATTTGCGTTCCAAGTGGACACCGTACCCGTATGACCTGTCTAAGACGAGCTTCACAAACAGGCAGACTTCCCATGCATTCCTTCAGCAATTCCAACTTTTCTGGCCGTCTGCTAGTTCCTCTTGTGTACTCCTCCAATATGTCTCGAACACATTCAAGGGGATATTCCGTGAACTTGATTTACTACGTATTCGTTGGTTTTAGACTATACATATGATTGAGTTATAAAGAGGCAGGTTTAACCTCTTCCCCCATGCCTGCGAGGCCTTGCAGATATGCGGGTGTCCTATTCGCACATGATAGGAGCATGCCCTGCTGACGGGCTGGGGTAGGACAGTGAGGAGCGGATAGCCGAGCTCCTTGATATTCATCGGCCGAAATCCCACGTACTCTTACAGCAATTCCACCTTGCTCGGTCCCTTTACTAGGATCCTGCTAGTTCCTCGTGTGTACTCAAGCAATATATCACGGATGTATTCAAGGGGAATATCTCCCATTCTTGCGGATATTCCGTGAACTTGATTCACGACATAATTAGTAGAGAAATGCTGATCTTGGCAGTCTGCCATCTAATATTTCAGCCGTTATCTTGGATTTATGATGTGATGTCCTGTCACCTGAACAGTCTGTATCGCCACCATTCCGAGAAAGTTGGTACTAAAAACAATTGCCGTTCGAAAAAACAATGTTGTCAGTGAGTTTCGATATATCGAACAGATCGGTGTTGCCAAAACCACATGAATCGTGCATGCGCACTCGTCCAGATTTTTGAAAGTTCTAAATTTAACGGGGTGGGTTGGTACCATTGTGGTTGAGGCTATTTAATGATTGAAATAGGTACGGGGTATCACATGCATTCATCTAATAATGAAATAATACTCATGATATATTCAAACTAATTTTATTATTATATTTTTATTATTAACAATTGACCCCAGTTTTTGAACAGCAGCTGCATTATACTGGGCTATTTCTTCCGCGGTCACCGCATTATACCGTTTAGGTAAAAAGAATTTAAAAAAAAAATCCCAATCTCGATCGTCTGAGAGCTCCACCACTAACGCCTCTCCATATTTCGTCAACATTTTACCCATGTTCTCAATGGCATAAATTCTATCCTCCTTCAAGTCTTCCTTCTTAATGAAGGAGATGGTGTTGTTCTTTTCTAAAAATTTTTGCACGGTAGAATCCATCTAAAAAAGGTAAAAGTGTGATGATGAGCCGAAGATTTTTTTAAATGAACAGAGGGTAAAGAACTTAAGCACTTACAACAACGCTTTGAATATATTTATCGTTACAACGATATACATGGAATTATTCCCCCAAAATCTAGCTTTAGACATATTATAAATCTCATAACCACTTACTATAATCTGGGCGATGACAGCAAAGATGGAGGTTGTGGAAACGGTGGCAGTGGAGAGGGCGAAGGTTGTGAGGATTAGTCTATAGAAAAGAGACCATTCATGAGCGTAATGTCAAAGCTTTCCCAGAGTGATAAATGATTTTAAAAAGTTATAAATACAATTGGACGTACTCCTTGGAGTCCGACATAACAAGCGCACCGCGTGCCTCGGGGGGGGTAGCTGCTCACAGCATTTCAGGCATTCCCTCTCAGGCACCTGCCTCATCTCGCATGCATATCCGCAAAGCGAACAATATTGTGGCAGGTACCTGCACTGCGTCACCTTCATCACAACGTGGCAAAACTCCTCCCTCACATGCACAATCCCGAGTTGACTTGCCAACTCATTATTAGCCTTTGTTTACCAATCGTTTGATTATGTAAGATGGCAGTCACGGGGCCCACTTGTAGTGCCACCACTCGGAGAATGATTATTATTATTCAACTTTTATTTTTAAATAAACGTCCTCTTTTACTAAGTTGAATTTTCCGTTCCCAGAATTATATTCCGAATTTCCTCTTCAGAGATATCATTGTATCTTCTTGGTAGGTAAATTTTTGCTCGCCAAGATTATCGGTGATCATTATGTTGCATTTCCGCTCACCCTCTCTTGGCACCTAGTTCGCTGTCCTCCATCCTGCATCTTGCAACCATCGGCGTCGGCCCCATTCTCCTGGTCGCCGTTCTTCCGCATTCTCAGGAAATATCATGCACAGCACTTTTTCCCTCAGATTCTCCTCCGTGTTGCGGCGGTATGGGATTTGGCGGTGGAATCTAGTAGGCCTGGTTGGGCGTTCCAATCTTTCGTCACGTTATCAGGCTCCTTCAAGCCTTCTCGGTCTGGGCGGTGCAGTCATGTGGGGTATAGGGGGCCACGGTTGATTGTTATCTCTTCTCCTCGTTCGCCATTCTACGTTCCTTATGCTGTCCAGCACTGCATTCACCCCATTGTCGTATTCGTTGACGACTTCTTTTTCTCCCTCTTCTTCGCCGCGCATTACTTCTACCCCTCCTGACCCTATCCATGGTGGGGGGGGACTGCTCGGCAAGCGTGATCTCGATGGGAGGGGGCTGTGATGGTGCAGCTGGCAGTGTCACCTTCCTTGCTAGGATGACTTTATCCTTGGGGCTTTTCCTCCAGCCTCTGGCGGTTGTCAGAGTAGTTATAACGCTAAATACAGATTAGTTGTCCACATGAGGTCACACATGGAGGAGCGTCCGTAGGTGCGTAAGGAATATTTGTCCTCGCATCAGCTTTCACACTCGAAGTAGAAGACATACACATGTGACATATGCCAAAAGAGATATATATATAGGGAAGTACTAATTATCTCTCCAGATATGTTCACACACGGAGAAACTTAAGTATCAATGCTATCTACGCGATAAGGTATTCTTTTCCAAAGCAAGCTTGTCCTCGCATCAGATTATGCACTCAATGTTGATGCCGTTCATTTGCGATGTGTGTCGAAAGAGATATAAGAGGAAATGCAGCTTGTCCAACCACATGAGGTCACACACGGGAGAACGTCAGCATCCATGCAGTCTTCATGACAAGGCGTTTTAATACAAGGTTTATGAGCATCAAATTTCACACTAAAAAGTTGAAGAGGTTTGTTTGTAAGGTGTCACAAGAGATATCTAGCGAAATACAACTCATCCATCCACATAAGGAAGCACACGGGGGAACGTCCATATCCATAAATAATCAAAAGAGGGAAAAATGCTGCATCCCCCCCCACTTTCGATGAGTTCACTCGCTGTTTAGTTCAGCAAACAAAGTCTCACTCCAAAGTTTACAGACCACCGTCTTGAAGCACAGCATAAATGTCAAAATAATCACAAAGGTTCCAAGGTACATAAACACAATATTATTACATTATTATATTTAAAATATTTTTTAATTTATGATAAACTAATTTTTAAAATAAAAAATAAATATTTAAATCACTTAATAAAATATATATTTTATAAATTGCACATGAAGCTCCATTTGGGCCAAAAGCCGTTTCTTTGCGATGTGTGTCAAAAGAGTTATCAATCGAAACAAAACTTAGTTGTCCATATTAGAACCCACACGGGAGAACATCAGTATCCATGGCGTCTGTGCAACAAGGCATTTTATTCCAAGGAGAGGTTGGCTCGGCATCAGATTTCACACTCAGAATTGAAGCCGTTTATTTGCGATGTGTGTCAGAAGACAAATAATGCTAAATACAGCTTAGTTGTCCACATGAGGTCACACATGCAGGAACGTCCGTATGAGTGTAATGTTTGCAACAAGACATTTTATTCCAAGGATAGGTTGTCTCAGCATCAGATTTCACATTCGAAACTGAGAGAAACTTAAATATCAATGCTATCTACGCGATAAGGTATTCTTTTCCAAAGTAAGCTTGTCCTCGCATCAGATTATGCACTCAATGTTGATGCCGTTCATTTGTGATGTGTGTCAAAAGAGATATAAATGGAAACGCGGCTTAAATATTCACATGAGAACCCACACGGGAGAACCTCAGTATCCATGCAGTCTGTGTGACAAGGCGTTCTATTTCAAGGAAAGGTTGTCAGTGCAACAGATTTCTCACTCATTGTTGATGCCATTCGGTTGTGCGGTGTGTCACAAGAGATATCAAGTGAAATACAGATTAGCCATCCCCATGATGAGTCACACGGGGAAACGTCCATATCCACATAATCTGTGCAACAAAGCGTTCTCTGCCAAGAAATGGTTGACCATGCATAAGATTTCGCATTTGCGTTCCAAGTGGACACCGTACCCGTATGACCTGTCTAAGACGAGCTTCACAAACAGGCAGACTTCCCATGCATTCCTTCAGCAATTCCAACTTTTCTGGCCGTCTGCTAGTTCCTCTTGTGTACTCCTCCAATATGTCTCGAACATATTCAAGGGGATATTCCGTGAACTTGATTTACTACGTATTCGTTGGTTTTAGACTCTACATATGATTGAGTTATAAAGAGGCAGGTTTAATCTCTTCCCCCACGCCTGCGAGGCCTTGCAGATATGCGGGTGTCCTATTAGCACATGATAGGCGCATGCCCTGCTGACGGGCTGGGGTAGGACAGTGAGGAGAGGATAGCCGAGCTCCTTGATATTCATCGGCCGAAATCCCACGTACTCTTTCAGCAATTCCACCTTGCTCGGTCCCTTTACTAGGATCCTGCTAGTTCCTCGTGTGTACTCAAGCAATATATCACGGATGTTTTCAAGGGGAATATCTCCCATTCTTGCGGATATTCCGTGAATTTGATTCACGACGTAATTAGTAGAGAAATGCTGATCCTGGCAGTCTGCCATCTAATATTTCAGCCGTTATCTTGGATTTATGATGTGACGTCCTGTCACCTGAACAGTCTGTGTCGCCACCATTCCGAGAAAGTTGGTACTAAAAACAATTGCCGTTCGAAAAACAATGTTGTCATGTGAGTTTCGATATATCGAACAGATCGGTGTTGCCAAAACCACATGAATCGTGCATGCGCACTCGTCCAGATTTTTGAAAGTTCTAAATTTAACGGGGTGGGTTGGTACCATTGTGGTTGAGGCTATTTAATGATTGAAATAGGTACGGGGTATCACATGCATTCATCTAATAATGAAATAATACTCATGATATATTCAAACTAATTTTATTATTATATTTTTATTATTAACAATTGACCCCAGTTTTTGAACAGCAGCTGCATTATACTGGGCTATTTCTTCCGCGGTCACCGCATTATACCGTTTAGGTAAAAAGAATTTTTTTAAAAAATCCCAATCTCGATCGTCTGAGAGCTCCACCACTAACGCCTCTCCATATTTCGTCAACATTTTGCCCACATTCTCAATGGTATAAATTCTATCCTCCAAGTCTTCCTTCTTAATGAAGGAGATGGTGTTGTTCTTTTCTAAAAATTTTTGCACGGTAGAATCCATCTAAAAAAGGAAAAAGTGTGATGATGAGCCGAAGATTTTTTTAAATGAACAGAGGGTAAAGAACTTAAGCACTTACAACAACGCTTTGAATATATTTATCGTTACAACGATATACATGGAATTATTCCCCCAAAATCTAGCTTTAGACATATTATAAATCTAATAACCACTTACTATAATCTGGGCGATGACAGCAAAGATGGAGGTGGTGGAAACGGTGGCAGTGGAGAGGGCGAAGGTTGTGAGGATTAGTCTATAGAAAAGAGACCATTCATGAGCGTAATGTCAAAGCTTTCCCAGAGTGATAAATGATTTTAAAAAGTTATAAATACAATTGGACGTACTCCTTGGAGTCCGACATAACAAGCGCTCCGCGTGCCTCGGGGGGGTAGCTGCTCACAGCATTTCAGGCATTCCCTCTCAGGCACCTGCCTCATCTCGCATGCATATCCGCAAAGCGAACAGTATTGTGGCAGGTACCTGCACTGCGTCACCTTCATCACAACGTGGCAAAACTCCTCCCTCACATGCACAATCCCGAGTTGACTTGCCAACTCATTATTAGCCTTTGTTTACCAATCGTTTGATTATGTAAGATGGCAGTCACGTGGCCCACTTGTAGTGCCACCACTCGGAGAATGATTATTATTATTCAACTTTTATTTTTAAATAAACGTCCTATTTTACTAAGTTGAATTTTCTGTTCCCAGAATTATATTCTGAATTTCCTCATCAGAGATATCATTATATCTTCTTGGTAGGTAAATTTTCGCTCTCCAAGATTATCGGTGATCATTATGTTTCATTTCCGCCCACCCTCTCTTGGCACCTAATCCGCTGTCCTCCGTTCTGGGCACCTAATCCGCTGTCCTCCGTTCTGCATCTTGCAACCATCGGCGTCGGCCCCATTCTCCTGGTCGCCGTTCTTCCGCATTCTCAGGAAATAACATGCATAGCAGTTTTTCCCTCAGATTCTCCTCCGTGTTGCGGCGGTATGGGATTTGGCGGTGGAATCTAGTGGGCCTGGTTGGGGGTTCCAATCTTTCGTCACGTTATCAGGCTCCTTCAAGCCTTCTCGGTCTGGGCGGTGCAGTCATGTGGGGTATAGGGGGCCACGGTTGATTGGTATCTCTTCTCCTCGTTCGCCATTCTCGGTTCCTTATGCTGTCCAGCACTGCATTCACCCCATTGTCGTATTCGTTGACGACTCTTCCTCTTCTCCCTCTTCTTCGACGCGCATTCCTTCTACCCCTCCTGACCCTATCCATGGTGGGGGGGGGGAGTGCTCGGCAAGCGTGATCCCGACGGGAGGGGGCTGTGATGGTGCAGCTGGCAGTGTCACCTTCCTTGCTAAGATGACTTGATCCTTGGGGCTTTTCCTCCAGCCTCTGGCGGTTGTCAGAATAGTTATAACGCTAAATACAGATTAGTTGTCCACATGAAGTCACACATGGAGGAGCGTCCGTAGGTGTGTAAGGAATATTTGTCCTCGCATCAGCTTTCACACTCGAAGTAGAAGACATACACATGTGACATATGCCAAAAGAGATATATATAGGGAAATACCAATTATCTCTCCAGATACGTTCACGCACGGAGAAACTTAAATATCAATGCTATCTACGCGATAAGGTATTCTTTTCCAAAGTAAGCTTGTCCTCGCATCAGATTATGCACTCAATGTTAATGCCGTTCATTTGCGATGTGTGTCGAAAGAGATATAAGAGGAAATGCAGCTTGGCCAACCACATGAGGTCACACACGGGAGAACGTCAGCATCCATGCAGTCTTCATGACAAGGCGTTTTATTCCATGGTTTATGAGCATCAAATTTCACACTAAAAAGTTGAAGAGGTTTGTTTGTAAGGTGTGTCACAAGAGATATCTAGCAAATACAACTCATCCATCCACATGAGGAAGCACATGGGGGAACGTCCATATCCATAAATAAATTATCAAAAGAAGGAAAAATGCTGCTTCCCCCCTCCCCTCCCACTTTCGATGAGTTCACTCACTGTTTAGTTCAGCAAACAAAGTCTCACTCCAAAGTTTACAGACCACCATCTTGAAGCACAGCATAAATGTCAAAATAATCACAAAAGTTCCAAGGTACATAAACAATATTATTACATTATTATATTTAAAATATTTTTTAATTTATGATAAACTAATTTTTAAAATAAAAAATGTATATTAAAATCAATTTATAAAATATATATATATTTTATAAATTGCACATGAAGTTCCATTTGGGCCAAAAGCCGTTTCTTTGCGATGTGTGTCAAAAGAGTTATCAATCGAAACAAAACTTAGTTGTCCATATGAGAACCCACACGGGAGAACATCAGTATCCATGGCGTCTGTGCAACAAGGCATTTTATTCCAAGGAGAGGTTGGCTAGGCATCAGATTTCACACTCAGAATTGAAGCCGTTTATTTGCGATGTGTGTCAGAAGACAAATAATGCTAAATACAGCTTAGTTGTCCACATGAGGTCACACATGCAGGAACGTCCGTATGAGTGTAATGTTTGCAACAAGACATTTTATTCCAAGGATAGGTTGTCTCAGCATCAGATTTCACATTCGAAACTGAGAGAAACTTAAATATCAATGCTATCTACGCGATAAGGTATTCTTTTCCAAAGTAAGCTTGTCCTCGCATCAGATTATGCACTCAATGTTGATGCCGTTCATTTGTGATGTGTGTCAAAAGAGATATAAATGGAAACGCAGCTTAAATATTCACATGAGAACCCACACGGGAGAACCTCAGTATCCATGCAGTCTGTGTGACAAGGCGTTCTATTTCAAGGAAAGGTTGTCAGTGCAACAGATTTCTCACTCAATGTTGATGCCATTCGGTTGTGCGGTGTGTCACAAGAGATATCAAGTGAACTACAGATTAGCCATCCCCATGATAAGTCACACGGGGAAACGTCCATATCCATATAATCTGTGCAACAAAGCGTTCTCTGCCATGAAATGGTTGACCATGTATAAGATTTCGCATTTGCGTTCCAAGTGGACACCGTACCCGTATGACCTGTCTAAGACGAGCTTCACAAACAGGCAGACTTCCCATGCATTCCTTCAGCAATT
The DNA here is from genome assembly GCA_028673005.1 of Tanypteryx hageni. Taxonomy (NCBI): domain Eukaryota; kingdom Metazoa; phylum Arthropoda; class Insecta; order Odonata; family Petaluridae; genus Tanypteryx; species Tanypteryx hageni. Next base: position 18,016,651 of record CM054119.1, on the reverse strand, counting down.
CCAACTTTCCCGGCCGTCTGCTAGTTCCTCTTGTGTACTCCTCCAATATGTCTCGAACATATTCAATGGGATATTTCGTGAAATTGATTCACGACATAATTAGTAGAGATATGCTGATCCTGGCAGTCTGCATATAATATTTCAGCCGTTATCTTGGATTGACTACACATGCCTCCTTCCAACCAGTATTTTTCACTTTCGCTGTCAGCAAACTAAATTGAAAATATCAACGGCTTCAAATACAGCTTCACGTGGCTTAACGACTTCAAATATGGCTTCTCTGGGAATCCCCTGGTGCCCATTCAATCGCCATCGCCATTGAAAAGCCCGGGGTTCCTCCCAGGTGTGAGTAAGCTGATCCGGTCGTAGACCACTTCGGCATGATTTGCTGAAGCCTTTGTTTATCCGTATTGCCTCTTACATGATGGAAGCGTCGTCTCCTACGGGTCAATTCCCTGCCATATCAGGGCTTAATACGAAGCACTTTAAGTCAATGTTTTTTCACCAGAATGTTTTTTGAGCTGACGGTAATTCTATGTAAAATTTAGAACACTTTCTTAAGCTAAAACACTTACTTAAGAATTAAAACACTTTAGAGGCCAATTGGGCCGAATACATATGTGGTCACTATAACTAGAAGATTATGCTATGTTAGTTTGGGGCGTGGGAGTTAGTCAGGCTCTGGCGGTAGAAAGAACTTCCGTGCGGGGCTATGTAAATAAGGGTTGCGACCGTCAATATTGACGTCCGCAGGCAGAAGCGTATGAAAGAGAAAGGAGGGGCCAGTGTTGTCTTCGGATGTCGGAGATCCCGGAAGAGGAGAGCGAGGGTTGTTATGGCGATTCCCGGTCAGTGGCCCGAGGAGGGGAGAAGGAAGGGAAGGCGGCATGTGCCTGGGAGAGTGGAGTGGGAAGGAATGCGGGATAGGGTTCACTCCCACGGTCAGCGACCGGGAAGGGGAGGGGAGGCGAGCTGGAAGCTCTCTCCTAGGAAGAGGAGAGGGGGAGGGTCGTTGGCCTGAGTGGAGTTCTTCGGCTGAGGACCGGGGAGGGGATGAGCGAGCAGCGCTAGCGTGGGAGTAGGAGGTGGGGGAGGGCATGAGCCTGGGAATATTACCTCGTTCATTGACCCTGACGGGTCGATAGGCAGGCGCACAGGAAAGGGACGAAACGGGGCTAAAGCGCATGGAAGTTTGGTGATGACGCGTGCGAATTTACGTGATCGCACGCGTTTTTTAGTAGAAAGCGAGGGTGGTAATTGCGACCGAGGCATCTTATGCTTGTGTGCGAGTCCTTCATCGCTCCACAAATCGTGGATTAACTTACGCTCGGAGAGATGCAGCCTTTCAAAAAATCTATTAGCGCACTCTGTTAGATAATGTTCTATGTCAGCTACATTTAATTCCCTATGGATCTGATCGTTCCGAATGAACCATCTTGCCCCGGTAATCATGCGGAGGAGCCTGTTTTGCATCACTTGTATTTTGCGCAGCCTCGTTTTCGAGGCTAGTCCCCAGACCTCTGCCCCGTAGAGGAGAATCGGCCTAAGGACGGACAGAAAGATGGTCCTTTTGTCCACTAGGCCCAAGTGGCTTTTCCTGTGAAGGAGCGGCCGTAGGGCGTGGAGGGCGCGGTTGGCAAGTGAGATGGCGTGCAAGACATGGTCCTCCCACGAAAGCCTTCGGTCCATAACTACTCCTAGAAACCTCTCGGCGTTTTTCCGTGGAATTTTAGCATCGCGTAAATAAAGGGGAGAGCAGTGTGTTTTCTGAATGCGGGCGAAAGTGACGAAGGAGCATTTGCTCGGATTGACGGAGACCTTCCACTCGTCCAACCAGTCCTCGATTAGGTCCAGCTGTTCCTGTACAAAATCGAGGGCCTGATTAGCCCGGTGATGCGTCGCTGCGATCGCGGTGTCGTCAGCGTAGAGGAAGAGGGAGGTGGCGGGATGGGATATCATTTATGTAGGCATTGAACAGCAGGGGGCTTAATACCCCCCCCTGCGGGACACCGGCATAAATGGGGAGAAAAGGGGAGGAAAAGATCCCAGCGAGAGGGAGAAGGAGCGGTCAGAGAGGTAGGAGGAGGAGGAGATCAAGGGGAACGCCGAGACGATGAAGCTTGAGCATCAGACCGGGAAGCCACACGCGATCAAAGGCTTTCTCGATGTCGAGAAATGCGACGGAGGTGGTTCTCTTGGAATTAAATCCCTCGATTACCAGCTCCGTCAGGCGCGTGACTTGATGGATGATGGAAACTTTCTCCGTGAAGCCTAACTGCTCGGGAATGATCGCCGGTAATAGACTCGGTTTCAATCTGCTCAGTATCACCCTTTCTAAAACCTTCGAGAGGGTTGAGGTGAGGCTGATGGGCCGAAAGCTTGCAGGATCCGAGAGGATCTTTCCCTTCTTCAGTAGCATTATGACGCGAGAGCGCCGCCACGCGAGAGGGAAATATCCGCAGGCAAGACAGGCGTTCATGACGTCAGCCAAGATTGGCAGAGCGGCTGGAGGCAAGTGTCGGTGTTAGGGATGCCGTCAGGGCCGGAGGATGGCTTATTTTTTAGTGTCTGAATTATTGTGGCCAATTCCTTGGGGTCGCAAGGCGATGGTTCGGGCGAAGGAGACCATGCCAGAGAGAGGGAGAGGGCCTCCGCCTCCTCCTCCGTCTCTGCATAACCCAACTCGTCATTGGGCGTGAACGTCTCCCGCATCCTCTCGGCAAAGAGGTGGCCACGCTGTTCATCTGTGATGAGAAGGCCGCCCTCGTGACAGAGGGGGGGAGGCGCCTGACGTCCAATTCGCAGTGCGCGCGCCATTCTCCACAGGGAATTATCCTGTGGTCGCAAACCCGCGAGTTTATTGTGCCAGGTGGCCTCTCTGTGTCGTCGCACCTGGTCCTTAACCTCGCGAGCGAGAATATTATACGCAACGCGAAAGCTATCATGACGCATCACCTGGAACTGACGCCTCAGCGCATTTCTTTCACGCATTAGGTCACGTATGGGGGCGGGAAGGTCATCAGAAAGGAGGGGATGAGGGCGGGGTTTTTTGGCGGAGGCCTTCATGGCCTGGAGGATGAGATGGGAGAGGAGAGAGATGGTTCGGTCGATGGAGGTGGGGGTAAGGTTCACTTCGAGGCTCCCCCATTCCCTTTCAAGGGAATCCGAGAGCTCCTCAGCGAACCTTTCCCAGTGGAAGGAACGAGGAGGGGGAGTGGGTGCTGGAGAGGGAGAGGCGGAAATGGAGAGGAGAATAGGCAAGTGGTCGGAGGTGGAGTCGGAGAGGACTCGGGAAGGGATGGGGTAGGGGAAGTTGCGTGACAGAACTACGTCGAGGATATCGGGCCTTTGGCGGGCGGAATATGGGAAGTGAGTAGGCTCCTCCGGAGCATGGAGTTCGACTTCTGCCTCCTCCATCCACCAAAGGAGCATTTTCCCATTAGCATTCGTCGATACGCACAACCACTCCTTGTGCTTGGCGTTCAAATCCCCTATGACGAATGTCGGGCGGCACTTCAGAGCGACGAGCTGGGACAGGTCTGCCGTGATGAGACTTTTACTCCCCGGCTGGTAGGCGGAGATAAAATTAAGCCACCCTCCGGTCGTTCCAACCGATATGCCGACCGCTTCGACGCATTCCAGTGGCGGAATGACCAGTTCCTCGTGCACGAGGGATCGTTTGATGAGGATAGCAACCCCCCCTCTTATCCCACCCGAATTAGAAGCCCCGGCTATCCGATCCCTCCGATAAATGGCAAAGTTAGGCACAAATAGATTTTTATCAGGCTGTAGGCAGGTCTCGCCGAGAGCCAGAATGTCTGGCTTATGGACACTAATCAAATGATGAAGGTCGACAAGCTTGGGGATGATTCCATCGCAATTCCACTGCAATACGGTAAGGTGTCGGACGCGAGAGGACTTATCCATTAAGTTCTTAAGACTAGGTTAGTTAGAGAAGAAAGAACATAGCTTATTATGCGGCTGGGGTCGAGAGATGGGGAAGCCGAAATCTCGGTGATGAGGCCGACGGTCCATCGTAAGACCGCCTGCCAGTCAATATTCGAAAAACTCAGGGCGGGGATTGTAGGAGCGGAGTTGGGGGAGGGGAAGGTTGGGGGAAGGGGAGCAGGAGTGAGATCAGAGGAAGAGCAGGCGTCCTTTCCGAAGAGAAAGGGGCCGAACTCAGGAGGGGGAGGGACGAGGAACTCGGGGGGGGGGGGAGGGATAATATGGAGATCTTCTTCTCCGAGCAAGGCTGCTTCATTTAAGTCGAAGCAGGGTAGGGCGGGGAGGAAGTTGGGATAGGAGAGGGATCGAGGAGAGGGGAGAAACCGGTTTGGCGGCGCGCGGTGGAGCTTGAGACCTCCTCCCCCATGCGAATGGTTGGGGAGGGGGAGGGAAGTCGGTTAGGCTCTTCCTCTGCCTCTCCGTCCAAGCGTTGGTGGAGGGGGGAGGGGCCGGCACAAATTGGGCGGAGGGCCCAGTAGTGGGGGGGGGGGGGAAACTCGCGTTCGCGCACGTGGCGATTTTTGATTTCTATGAACGCGGGGCAGCCTCTATATGTGGCCTGGTGCTGTCCTCCACAATTCGCATAAGAGGGGGGGGTGGATCTCCCCCACTCGCAGAGCGAGATGGGATGATCCCCGCCGCACTTATTGCATTGAGCGGGCATCCCGCACGTTGCGGCAACGTGTCCATACCGCAAACAATTGTGGCACACTGCGGGACCCGCGGAGGTGATGTACGGCTCGACGTTAATGCGAACTAATAGCAATGTTTTTAGTTTTAAAAGGGCCTCCTCCTGGGATGGGTCCTTAAGAGAGACTGAGAACGCGGCGGTTTTCCGCGCAGTCGACGGACGCGGGAAGATCGCTGGATTGGACCCCGCCCCTTCGCTCCTGGTGGTCAGGAGCTGCTTTACTAAATGGACCTTGAAGCCCTTCGCGGTGAGGTCCTCCGCGATTTCGCCCGGCTCCGTCAGGACTTCAAGTCCACGAATAACGAATAATTTATTTCGGTCAGCCGGGAGGGTGTTAGTCCAATAGCTGATCCTCATGTTGTCCAAATAGCGGCGTATGTAGCGATAATCAACCGCACAGTGCGCCTTAACCACGCACGACTTCCCAACTATGGAGTTAGTGGTGGCAAATCGGAGCTTGGGGGCCAAGACGCGGAGAATGGAGGCATATTTAACCTTCCCATCCGTGATGCGGATGGGAGGGATATGAGAGTTGCGTTTCGCCTCTAGTGAGTCTGCGGCATTCAACGCAGCATTGCTGTCCGACACTTTGCAACATGTTACCAACTCCCAGCTATACATTTCCGCTAAAATTTCTTGACTTCCGCTTTTAGTTCTTGGTACCTCTGATAGATGGCGATAAAACACTAACCAGGCTTTGCTATCCCAGTTACGTGCCCCTGGTAGTAAACAACACACATCATTGTGAGGTAGTGTATTAAATGAAGGACAACCAAATAGTTCTAAGTCAATCACTCGATCGCCTAAAATGCTTTGGAGGAATCTATATTTTCTTAAACCTTGGGCAAAAATGAAATCAAAGTCTGCAGTATATTTTTTGAGGATCATATTCAATATCACCATCGGTTTCCTTAATACCATGAAAATTTTTAATAACCCCTCATGGGGCAGTGGACTGGTGTTTGAGTGGGTTCGGATACCGCTCACCATCCACTGTTGAGCTACCTGCAGGGGGGTAACCCTGTATTTTCTGCTACCTGCTGGGGGGCAACCCAGTGATTTCTTTGCTACTTGCTGGGGGGTAACCCAGTCTCTTCGGTTCTTGTAACCGTGGTTTGTATCACATCTCGTGATACCGTCTTTTTTGTTCTTTAAAACATCGATTGAACAACCAAAGACAGTAGAAAGCTCTTACCCTGCCGCCGCCTTCACGGGGCTGAGGGGGGGCAACGAGTCTTCTATTGACTCGGCCAAGCAGCGGCTAAAATGGATTCTGCAATGAGCAGTACACCACCTCCAAAGAGATCCCGTCCTTTACCAGATGGGGGAGATATAGTAAGAAACGTATGCCAAAAATATCTAGTTATACGATGTTCAAAGGAAGGGGAAGACTTCAAGAAAGTCTCGCCTTTCCTTATTCATAAATCACTCTCCAGCGCTGTAACAGGAGAACTAATATCTGTAAAGAAACTTAGAGCCTACTAATCGAAACAGCTAATGACAAGCAAAGTGGCAAGCTTCTTCATATGTCCTTGCTGCATGATATTCCGGTGTCTGTGCAAATGCACAAGGCATTGAAGACATGCAAAGGTGTGATTTCGTGCTATGGCCTGATGTATGTTGACGTCGAGGAGATAAAGAAGGAGATGGCCCCTCAGGGGGTCATCGACTGTCGAAGGCTCTCGACCAGAAGAAATGGCGAGTTAATAGACTCCACATCAGTCTTGCTTACTTTTGCACTGAATAAGCTACCGGAAAAGGTGAAGGTCGGGTACGAATCAGTTCCTGTCGAACCTTTTATCCCAAGCCCTCTCAGGTGTTTTAATTGTCAGCGTTTCGGCCACACCGCGGTTCGGTGTGAAAGTAAGGCAATCTGTGCAAAGTGCAGCAAGGAGAAGCACGATGGGGAAATCTGCGTGTCCCCGGCTCTTTGTACAAATTGCGAGGGTGCACATCCAGTGTACTCTTGTGATTGTCCAAGGATGCGTGAGGAACACAAAATAATGGAAATTAAGACCATGGAAAAGTTACCATACATAGAGGCAAGGAGGAAGTATCGAGAGCTGATGGCGCCGACTTTCTCTCGCTCCTTTGCATCAGTCGCTGGCACGTCTGTCAAAAAGGCTACCATAGCAACTCAAACAGAGCCAGAAAAAATTCAAAAGGAAGAGAAAAAAGAGAACATCTGCAATGAAAAAGCAGCCAGGAAGAGAGTGCCTATTACTCCGCCACCTACCAAAGCTCAGTTGACCACGGAAAAAACACAAGAGGCCACTTCCTCAGCCAAGACTAGTGGGTCAAGGCGGGAAGTCACACCACCATCTAGGCCCTCTAAAATTCCTATTTCATCCTCTGTGGAAGACATGGAGGATGAAAGTATTTCAGAGACAAATACGAGAGGTCCTCCTCAATAGGAAGAACAGTCGTAGGCTTTTTAAAAGGTGATCGCTCCCATAATCATAAAAATTTTGTTTTTTGACAACTTTGGGGAACAATTTTTTACCTTTTACCTATTTATTAAATTATTTATGTTTTTAACATTGCAATGGAATTGCAATGGATTTTACAGGCACAAGGAGGAACTTGAGGTCCTAATACACAATCTTAAGCCATCATGTATTTGCTTGCAGGAAACACATTTTAAAATCTCTGACGGGAAATATCAAAGGTTTTAGTATTTTTAGAAATGACGACCTTAGTGGCAACAGGGCTAAAGGTGGTGTTGCTGTAGCAGTCCGGGAGACCTTATACACCTCCCGGGTTGACCTGCAGACACCTCTACAAGCTGTTGCGGTGACCGTGGCCACACCGGATGTCATTACCTTCTGTAATGTTTACTTACCTGAATGGGCACCAGTTAACCGCAGAAGCCTTGAAGACCTACTCAAACAGCTGCCTAGGTCTTTTGTATTGTTGGGGCACTTCAACGCCCATAACACTCTTTGGGGTGCCTCGATGAATGACGGTAACAGAAGGGGTAAGCTTCTGCAAAGATTTTTTAGTGACCACAATCTAATATTGTTAAACTCTGATGAGAAGACCCGTTTTAATAGTTTTAACGGAGATTTTTCCTCCATTGACCTGTTTTTATCCACTGCTAATATAGCCCCATTGTTTAATTTATCTGTTCATGAAGAACTCTGTGGCAGCGATCACTTTCCAATTATTATTACTAAGCGTAATAACAATTGTGATTTTACTCGACATGGGAATTGGCTCTTGAAGAAGGCCAATTGGCCAGTTTTTAAAAATAACCTAAAATTTAACTTTGATCACACTCTTGGTGGCATACGTAATATGGAACTACTCATGGAAGATATAACATCAGCAGCTATCAAAAGTATCCCCCGGTCCTCAGGTAAAATGCGGCATGCTCATGTTCCTTGATGGAATGAGGAGTGTGCCGAGGCAATCTGTAGGCGAAAGAAGGCTCGACGGATATTTCAGAGGTACCCAACAAGTGCAAACTTGGCAGCCTTTAGACGGTTAAGGGCGAAGGCCAGGCAAACAATTAAGGATGCTAAAAAGGTCTCCTGGATGAAATATGTAACTTTCATAAACCACAGAACACCAATAGCACAGATCTGGTCAAAGGTGAGAAGTATCTCAGGCTTAGGACATGTATCTCCAGTCACTGCCCTGGAAATAGGTGGCCGCATAGAAACATCCATGCCAAAAATCGTTGAAGCTTTCGGCCTTTACTATGCTGATATTAGCAGCACAGCAAATTATGATCGGGCTTTCTTAACCATCAAACGCAATGCGGAGCGTTGCAGCCTTGACTTTGACGGAGGTAGCAATGCTGATCCATACAATGATGCCTTCTCGTTATGGGAGTTAACCTCCGCTATCAAGGAAACCATGGATTCCAGCCCAGGAGTAGACGAGATCCACAATGCTTTCCTCTGCAACCTCCCAATTTCGAGTTTAAGGAATTTATTAGACACCTTTAACCCTTTGCACTCGGATTTTTTTTCTTGATTCTATTAGTCTACTCGGAATTTAATTTTTAAATACCCCCATATTTCATAAATGGCGGCACTATGATGAAAAACTCAATTTTATTTTCATATAAACTTATTTATTTGCATTTTTTTACATTAAAAATTATTTTTCAACTCATACAGCAATTTTAATCTCTATATTTTTTATGGTGTGATATTTTTTGAAACATTCACCCACATGAAGACCTGGATTACATTCACATGTCTCACAGATATAAATTGTCTCTCTTCTTCCACCTTGGACTTTTCTATTAGAACAAACAACACAATCTTTATGTTTTTTGTTAGGGTGAGGGATGATTATATGGAGCTTTCCATCTAAACGTTGCTCTTGTTCTGTGGATGATGGTCTACCCCTAGAAGTTAGTGTACCACCCCAGAAATCTCCAACTAGATCACGTACAAGTTTCCTAATAAATCGTACATGAGATATCGGTTTTTCATTTTTTCTTTTTTGGCATTCTTTGTACAAAATGTAAGAATTCACAACACTGACCTCAAGCCCCCAGAAAAACAATTTACCCCACCATTTTAGAGTCTTCCTCATAAAACAGTACGTGCTGGTGTAGTGATCAGCTACATCAACTCCCCCCATAAAATTCGTATAATTTGTCACGACCTTGGGTTTGACAACTCTTTCTTTGCCACCGCCTCGCACTCTTCTTTCCACAGCTTCAGTCTCTGAAGTGTCCCATGTACTAAGCATGGTGACTATCCTCTTGTCTTTCCATGCAAGAAGCATTACATTTTCATCTCTGTATGCCACTATCTCCCCTTTCTTCAGTTTTGGATGTTTGATAACTGTTGGATTGTCTTTCCTATTGGGCATTATTGTCCCTTTCAAGTGAGATTTTTCTTTGAGCAATTCCCTTGCAAGAGTGACACTTGTGTAATACCTATCAGTAAAGAGATGATAGCCTTGAGAATCAGATACTGAGTTCTTCAATCTGTCGTGAAGTTCTAAAACTATTCTGGTAGTAAAAGGAAGATCAGGTCTTACCAGGGTTTCGGATGTTATTGCACCATAATAAGGGACAAATGAGTGTACGTAACCGCATTTAGAATCTGAAAGGACATATAAACGAATACCCCATTTTGTTGGCTTTTTAGGATTATACGTGATAAAGCGTATCTTTCGTTTTGTCTTTACAAATTCAACATCACTGTCACCGTCAGTACATTCACTCTGATCTTTGGGTGAAACAAGGGAAGTTTTCCTTTTCGTAATTCCACTCGGACCAGTGATTGGTTCATTATCCTCATATGCGTGATCAGAGCACTCACTTTCGTCACTATTATGTTTTTCAATAGTTTCTTCATTGTCAATGTAAAATTCATCGTCACTGCTTTCTAAATCTTTGGAAAATCTATCCATCCTAAGGAGATGCAATTCGTTCTGAATATACGACTACTTGCGGACAAAGCATTCAGTCAACTACAGAGAAGGCGTCGTTTGTAAGAGAACCCTATGTCATGAAAACATCTGAGAGATGCTTCTAGAAACGTAAGCAAACCTCTGAGAGTGATAGAGGGACGATTGTTTACTAATGTAAGATCATGGAAGCTCAGGCCTACTCAAGAGGTTCACTATGCAAGAGATAAAAAGAGAATGGGCCTTTGATGGGTCAGTGGTGGGTGGATGACCACAAGAAGAAAATGAAATGAAAAAGAGGTTGATACTAGAAGCCAATACGAGACGGGACAGCTGACCGAGCGAACTTTTATTTCTGACGAACTTTTATTTCGGACGCAACTCCTCTATCAGACGCATGATCCCCATTTGGTAATTCATTATCTGAAATAAACAAATGATTTCCAAGTAATGAATGGCAGATAATGCAAGCGAAAATGCGCTTACACCTCAGTAAATAGATAAAGACGAACATCTGCTACGGCGGCAGCGGCTGGAAACGTCCTTTATGGGTAGATTATAGAAGGATATTATTCATTTATAAAATAATCCATGTTGCTTAATTAAGTTGTTGTTTACTCGTATTTCCACGCTGATGATTACAAGAAAAGTTATTGGAAAAAATGGACAAAAATCCCCCTTCTCCTCACGATGAAACACCGTGCTGAGTGTGACTCGACATACGAGCTGGTGCCGATGGTAGCCGTGTCGAGTCACACTCGACACCCGAGTGCAAAAGGTTAACCAGATTTGGAGTGAAGGAAGTTTCCCGGTGGGCTGGTGTGAATCCATTGTGATTCCAATCCCTAAACAGGGCAGGGAGAAGAAAGTTACTTCAAACTTCTGTCCTATATCCCTTACTAGCTGCCTGTGCAAGCTAATGGAAAGAGTGGTTAATAGACGGCTGATTTGGGTCCTTGAGTGCCGAAACCTCGTTTCAAACACCCAGTGTGGCTTCCGACGTGGAAGATCCACAACGGACCATTTAGTTCGAATTGACAACTTTATCCAGGAGGCCTTCCTCCTGGGCCAGCATGTAATAGCCATATTCTTTGATATTGAAAAGGAATATGATAAGACATGGCGGCACAAGATATTAAAGACTTTACATGACTGGGAATTTCGCGGTAATCTTCCAATTTTCATTCGCAACTTCTTAGCAAACCGTGTATTCAGGGTACAAATTGGCAAGTGTTTATCACGCCCCTTTAACTTGGAGAATGGTGTGCCTCAAGGGTCAGTCTTAAGCGTCACACTCTTCGCGATTGCCATTAATGACGTTGTCAGGTGTATTACATCCCCGGTGTTGGCAACGCTATATGTCGACGATCTGGCAATATTTTGCCGATCTGTGAAACAGGTCTGCAGAGCGTCAAATTCAGTTGACGCTGAACCGCCTCGAACATTGGGCTCAATCTAATGGCTTCAATTTCTTCAAGGAGAAGACCAAATGCATACATTTTTACAGGGGCAGAGGCATGTATCCTCAACCTAGTTTCGCCTTGGACGAACACCTCTAAAATTTGTTGAGACCATCCGATTTCTTGGTTTGGTGTTTGACAGGAAATTGAACTGGTGGGCTCACATCTGTAGTCTTAAGGATAAGTGTTTACGATCACTAAATATTTTAAGATTTTTAACTAATTCAAATTGGGGCGCAGATCGCACATCAATGCTTCTCCTTTACAGAGCGTTAATACGGTCTAAACTTGATTACGGGTCCATTATCTACGCCTCAGGAAGAGTATCATAACTACGACCACTTTCGACCGTTCATAATTTAGGACTCCGTCTGGCTACTGGAGCATTCAGAACCAGTCCGGTACAAAGTATTTATTGTGAAGCATGTGAACCTCCTTTGGAGACATGCCGAAAGATTTTAACCTTTAATTATGCAGCGAAAGTTTTGTCTTGGAGGACACATTCTTGTTTTGATATAATTTTTAGTCAGTGTTTTATGGATGTTTTTAATCGTCGACCCAGAGTAACTCTACCATTAGTGGTGCGCTATCACAATTTTATTAACAAGACTGGCTTTACTCTACCGGATATGTATCCTGGTGGTTTTATAAAAATGCCACCATGGCAGGTTCCACAACCCAAGGTTTTATTTAATATGACAAGGTACTCGAAGGCCGACACTAACCCTTCTGTTTTTATTAATATCCTGAATGAAATGCTTGGATCAAAACCGGGCATTATCCCCATCTATACAGACGGCTCTAAGACGAAGGAGGTCTGCGGATGCGTTGCTACATCTACTGCTCTGGGAACCAGAAAGGTGAAACTGCACCCAAGGTGTAGCATATTCACAGCGGAGCTTATTGCATTAAAAACTGCCTTGGAGATGATCAAGTCAAGAAACATGTCATATTTGATATGTTCTGACTCAAGAAGCGCTCTTCAATCTCTATCGCTTTTCTCTTCTCTGCACCCAGTAGTTCAAGATATTCACTCTACCCTCGCCTCCCTCGTATCTAGAGGTAATACAGTGACATTCGTATGGGTTCCTGGACACACCGGGATTCCAGGGAATGAGAAAGCAGATGCAGCTGCAAAGGATGCCTTGGCGAAACCAAAAGTTGACTTGGAACTCATCCCTTCCCAAGATGCAAAGCATATTTTTAAGACCATAGCAATCATAGAATGGGCTACATCTTGGGAAGGTCTGGTCGGAAACAAACTTTGGGAAATCAATACCAACATTGCGCCTTGGAAGTTTTCTGTGAGGAGCAATAGACGGGAGGAAGTCATTTTGACACGGCTAAGGATAGGCCACTGTGCCTTGACCCACTCTTATTTGTTTACCACAGAGAAAATTCTGCCCAGGTGCGAAGAATGTGACTCCCTTTTATCTGTAAGGCACCTCCTCACCGAATGCACAAAGCACAATGCCATCAGATGCAGGCTTGACATGGCAGCAGACTTAGGAACTATACTTTCAGACAACTATATTAATGTGCAGACCGTTTTAGAGTTCTTAAGAGAGGCAAATCTGTTCCATCTAATTTAATTTTCATAAATGACTCCAGACGTCCTGTTTTTAGTCTAATTTTATACACTTTTAATATTTTTATAAATCGACTTTATTTAAGGGCGATATTTAGACCATCTGGTCCATTCTTACATATAACGCTGTACATACTACGAACACAGACGACCATGCCCTCGGCGGGATTCGAACCCGCGACCTTGGTCTCCGTTGTCAGATACTCAAACCACTCGTCTACCAAGGCCGGCTTTTATAGTTATTTTGATGCTTATTTTTGTACTTGAATATTTATTTATTTATACATTTATACATATTATTTAACCCTTTATAGGGCATAATTAAAAAATGACCATAAATTTTTTTTTGTTTCCTACTATCAATTTATACCTCAAATAACCCCAAAAGCGCAATGATTTGTTCAATTAAGTTTTAGTAATACTTATACAGGGTGGTTGATATATCGACCACCGGTTCATTACGGCCACCTAAGCCAGTACCACGGTGGTCGATATTTCGACCACTTACTAGAAATTATGTGCTCAAATTCCTGGGTTACTTTTATCTTGTAGGAATGAAAAAAATACCATAATACATGGAAACATTTATTGCAAAATGAAATAAAATTACGTCAATTAAAAAAAAATAATTACATATTTATCACACTATATTTAATTTAATTAATAAACGATTACAATAAGGTATTTTAAAATCAATTTAAATTAACAAATATTTTGGCATAACTATAATAACTATTACAATTTTTAAATTTATTTTTATATAGCTTACAATAAATAATAGACATTTTATGAATGGAATGGAACAAAACATTCCAAACAAAGAGCAACTTTGCATTTTGCGCAGATCATTTGTGATCTTTTTGGTGCTTTTTTGGTGCTGCAATAGGCACACCACCTACTTTTGCCTTTTATAGGCAAATGTTCACCAACATTTAATAATATATATTATATATATAATATATATTTAATAGTATCCCTTTTTCGGGATTTTCCAAACACTGTTGGAGAAATACCCGGCTTTCTTCTGGAACAAAAATCTCCAATAAGTTCAGTAGCTAACTGAGATCTGAACTTGAGGTGCGTCAATGGCTTGTGCTTCGGTTTCACTTGAGTAAAAGTGGTATTGTACAAAATGTAGGAATTTACTATGGAAGCATCTACATAATAATAAAAAAGTTTAAGCCACCATCTGCGGCTTTTCCAGGCAATGGTGTAGCTGGCCTTAAGTTGATCAAACAAATCGACACCACCCATGTTTTTGTTATACGAAGCAATTGCTTCTGGACATTGAATTTTATTTTTTTTTGCCATCAATTTCAGTGCGAGTTACCTCGGTAGTTTTACCAGGGTTATGCATGGTAGAAATTAGTGAAACTGCCTTGGTACCCCTATCCTTCCATTTCACAATTGAAAATTGTAAATTCTACTGGTTGCAAATCTCCTCAAACCCCTCCCATTCAATATGTGCCATCCTTGCAATCATCTTCACTTCTACATCAAGTGAAGAAAATCGGTCAAAGTTAATGAGCGATTCCTTCCACAATTTTTCCCAACATGCATTTATAGTCAAAGGTTTCACCTCTTCAATTGACTCTTTAATGTTTTGTATGCAATGTTCAACGGTATAATTTTTCCAGCAATTGGTGACAGTCATAGTGGGGTCATGTACCATTTCATTTAAGATGTAGTGGAATGTTCGATGGATATAGCTCGCATGCGGTCTAAGGCTTTGATATATCAAAGAAGGCCCCCGCGACCGCCTGCTTCCTGTTGAAGGCATCGGTGACAAAGTCGGTCACCCTACCCAGCTGTTGGGTGGTGGAGTACCCCTTGCGTAAGCCCCCTCCCACTTTCGATGAGTTCACTCACTGTTTAGTTAAGCAAACAAAGTCTCACTCCAAAGTTTACAGTCCACCATCTTGAAGCACAGCATAAATGTCAAAATAATCACAAAAGTTCCATGGTACATAAACACAATATTATTACATTATTATATTTAAAATATTTTTTAATTTATGATAAACTAATTTTTAAAATAAAAAATATATATTTAAATCAATTTATAAAATATATATATATATATTTTATACATTGCACATGAAGCTCCGTTTCTTTGCGGCGTGTGTCAAAAGAGTTATCAATCGAAACAAAATTTAGTTGTCCATATGAGAACTCACACGGGAGAACATCAGTATCCATGTCGTCTGTGCAACAAGGCATTTTATTCCAAGGAGAGGTTGGCTCGGCATCAGATTTCACACTCTGAATTGAAGCCGTTTGTTTGCGATGTGTGTCAGAAGACATACAGTTTAGTTGTCCACATTAGGTCACACATGGAGGAGCGTCCGTAGGTGTGTAAGGAATATTTGTCCTCGCATCAGTTTTGACACTCGAAGTAGAAGGCATACACATGTGACATATGCCAAAAAAGATATATAGGGAAATACCAATTATCTCTCCAGATACGTTCACACATGGAGAAACTTAAATATCTACATCTACATCTACAAGTTACCCTGCAATTCACCAAGTTGGTGGGTGGCAGGGGGTGCAATGCACCAAATCCTACCTAAAGATTGTCCAACGCAATTCGAAATTTCCTATTGTGATCTCTTATTGTCCTCGGAAAGAACGAGCCTAGATAACGCTCCGTCCTACAATCGATCTCACGTATTTTATCGTCTCGATCATTTCTACCTATATACGTCGTTGCCACAATTATTCCCACTACCTCCTCTTTTAGACATTTTGACCTATATTTCTCTAGAAGTTTCAACCTTGAGTGCAATCTACAGTCCTCCAGTGATACCCAGTTCAAATCGCTCAATAAAGAGGTGACGCTTTCCTTGTGTTCGTACTTTTGTTTTACAAATCTGGCTGCTCTGCGCTGTACTCTTTCTAGTTGAATTGTGTCCCTTCTCGTACGGATCCCATATGCTCGCTGCGTATTCCACTTGTGGTCTTACCAGTGATAAGTAGCATGTTTTGCATACTTTCTCTGTAGTGTTCCGTACTATTCTACCTATGAATGCCAGTTTCTTGTTGGCCGCGCCTATAACTCGACGAATGTGCATGTCCCACGAAAGATCTCGACAAATGGTTACTCCTAAATATTTTACATACTCAGCTTGTCGAATACTCATTTCATCTATTTTATATTCGAAACCTAAATCTTTGTTCTTACTTTTCCAGAACATGACTGCGGCACATTTAGTATAATTAATTTCGATTTGCCATTCTTTGCACCATGCTGAAATGGCTCTTAAGTCTTCACGCAGAGACTGATGGTCCTCCTGATTTTTTATTTCTTTATATAGAACGGTGTCATCGGCGAAAAGCCTAATTTTACTACGAACAACCGAGCACATATCATTTACATAAATTAAGAAGAGCAGAGGGCCCAATACACTTCCCTGAGGAACACCCGAAGCAACTTTAACGGGGGACGAGTATTTCCCATCGATGACAACTATCTGTTCCCTATTCGAGAGGAAGTTTCTCACCCAACCGACAACTTTCGAATTGATACCACATTGTCCTAACTTCGCAATTAATTTCCTATGAGATACTTTATCGAACGCCTTCCTGAAATCAATGAATATGGCATTGACCTGAGTATTTTTCTCTCCGCATCGCAACAAATCGTCCACGAACAGGCCGAGCTGCGTTTCGCATGATCTACCTCTCCGGAATCCGTGTTGGCATCCGCTAAGCAATGAATGACTATCTAAATAGCGCATTACAGAGCTAAAGACTATGTGCTCAAGTATCTTGCACGATAATGAAGTTAAGGATATCGGCCTATAATTTTCGAGGTTCTCTCTGTCGCCACTCTTATGGATGGGCGTAACATGTGCCACCTTCCAATCTTTAGGAACTACTCCTCTAATGGATTTCTCGAATATAATTTTCAAATACGGTGCGATTTCAGTAGCTAATTCTTTCATTACACGCGCGGGAATTTCCTCCGGTCCAGGAGATTTATTTGGCTTAATTGAATGAAGTTGGAGCGCGATGCCATTTTCCGAAAATACCAAATCTTCCATCGAATCGCCCTGACACATAGGAATAGGGGTTTCACATTCATCGTCATCACGAGTAAAAGCTTTCTGGAAGTGATGATTTAATAGGTTTGCTTTATCCATACTATCGTGAACTACGTTTCCCGATTCCGTCTGCAGTGACGCAATAGTGGGGCCCCTACCTTGGACTTCCCTGACGTAAGACCAAAATGCTTTTGGGTTCTCTTTCAAGTTTTCCTGTAAAACCTTCTTTTTATAATTGTTAAACGCATTACGCATTGCTACTCTGGCTATGGAGCGCGCCTCCTTGTATTGCTGCCTTATTATTGCAATTTGTTCGACCGTAGCTGTTGAGGATGTGTTATTTACGTGAGAGTGGAGTTTTCTTTGACGTCGGAGAGTGCTTCTTACTTCCTGATTGTACCATCTAGGTTCTGCACTATCACGCTTCAGTTTGCTCGGAATAAATTTATCTGTACACTCTCGCATCATATCTCTGAACATGCACCAGGATTCCTCCGCGTCTGCACTATCGGTTAAATTGCTGAAATTAGTATATTTATTTCGCAGAAAAGACCTAAATCTTGTGAAATCGGCTTTGGCGAATACATAAAGTTTTCTTTTGGCTTTTACCTGTTTCTCAATAATTAACTGAAATTCCACGTACACTGCCTTGTGATCGCTTATTCCCTCAGCATCAGATACTCTATTCATACGCTCAAGAAGATTAGTAACAAATAAATCTAATATATTATTAAATCTCATGGGAAATCTCACTAATTGATACAATGAGTGCTTACCGAAAGTTTCTAGTAACGCCTCGCACGATTCACGCTCTCTACCTCCGGGATAAAAGCAATGATGGCTCCAATCAATTGACGGAAGATTGAAATCGCCCCCGATTATAATGGCTTTATCTTTATTAGACGAATTTAGCGTCGCCACTTGTTTCTCCAGAGAATGAATAGTTTCCACGCTCGCATTTGGGGGTCTATAAAAAGCGCATATATTTATAGTTTTTGAGTCGCTTCCTTTCACATGACACCAAACACTTTCGACTTCGTCGTCGTTAATCTGTATTGAGTAACTTTCGTATTTATTGCTAACTGCTATAAAGGCTCCACCTCCTGACCGGATACATCGATCTTTTCTGAAGACGCTATAGTCACGAGGAAAGATCTCCTGACTGGCTATGTCTGCCGTAAGCCAACTTTCAGTGCCTATAACTACTATGAATAAGATGTTCAAATTCGGCCTCCTTCCTGCGAATGCTGCGACAATCAACCGTAATGATTTTTAATTTCTCGCTATGACTACGTAACGATTCCTCGCGCTCTACTGAGCTATTATTACTGTTATTATTATTAAGATTATAATTATTATTATTTATTGCCTCCTTATCCTTCCTACTATGTCGACTATTTCTACGCTTGGAATGTATTCTACTGTTACTTAACGTCGGGTTTATAGCGCTATTAAGGTCGCACGCATTATCTACGGAATTGTTGCATGGAAAATCGTTTATCCCCATGCCTTCGATAATTCTGTTACCGCACGGATTTCTTACATTTTCCCCTATTGTGCTCTCAATTAATCCCGTACCGGTAAGCTGCCTACATCCTAACCTACCATCTGATATACTATTGGCGTGCATCTCAATGCTTGCTAAAAAATTGCAATTGCTTAAATCTAACCTAAAAAAGCCCTAGAATGCTCAAACACCCTACGCGCTACCGCCTCCGCAGCCTCGGCAGTGTAGTGCACACCAGAACCGTTTAGGGATGCCCTACATGAGTCCAGGACCGGCCTCAGGTCAACGAAGTCCCCTACAGAAGTCCCACAGCCTACGGTTCAGCCTGACCACTCGGCTCCAAACCATAGAACCGCAGTCCGTCCGAGGAACAATGCTACAGATGGAAAGCCGCACATCAGGACCAGACTCCTCTCGGACACGAGCAACCTCAGCGGCCAAGTCCTTAAAAGAGCTTAAGACCTCCTCGGAGCCGCACTTCGAAGCGTCATTGGTACCAACATGGGCCACCACCCACAGCGAGGAGCAACCCGTGCCCGATACCGACACCCTGATCTCCTTCGTCACCCGAACCTCCTGATATACACCTGGATAACACCCGCTCGTGAGCTCCCTCCCGGTGGGCCAGTGACAGTAAAGGCGCCACCACACGCTGGACGTTGGAGCTCCCTATCACTAACAGCCCTCTCTTTCCCCCCGAGCTCTCCTTGGGCCCGGCCTCCACCGAGGAGACGGGAGCGGGCACGGGCGTAACGGCAGTGGAGTCGTCCTCCGACAACACCGCAAACCGATTATTAACAGGAAGAGGGGCCACGGAGGCGTTCCCAACTCCCTGTCTCCGCAACACCACCCCACGATCCCCCCGAGTGGACACCACTCCATGATCCCCCCGAGTGGACACCACTCCATGATCCCCCCGAGTGGACACCACACACCACTCCACGATCCCCCCGAGTGGACACCACACACCACTCCACGATCCCCCCGAGTGGACACCACACACCACTCCACGATCCCCCCGAGTGGACACCACACACCACTCCACGATCCCCCCGAGTGGACACCACACACCACTCCACGATCCCCCCGAGTGGACACCACACACCACTCATCGGGCTTCCGGACCGGAGGGCCCTCGACCCGCGATGAGGAGCCAGGAGCCTCCCCGACCGCTCTGCCGGCTTCCGCACCCAGGCGAACCCGAGCCGCCATTTTGGCGCGGTTTGCTCTCAGGGAAGAACCCGCACCCCTCCCACGCGCCAAGGCTGCCTCCGACCTTTCCACCCTCTGAAGGAGGTCCGCAACCACCCTCTCCAGCTCTGTGATCCGAGACCTCATGGCCTCGCAACCAGCGTCGCACAAGAAGGAGGAAACAGGAGTCCTCGGAGTAGCCATCCTATCCTCTTAACTAATCTGTACTATCTATATAAATATACTAGAACTAACGTAAATACGCGGTTGGCTGTCTTCAAGGTTAAATTAGGGTCGAGCGCAGGTAAAAAGTGAAAGGGAAAGTGTTTCACTACACCAACAACGTTAGTAAATAAGCAAGAAAGTTTAGCACAAGAGCAATGTAGATTTAGAAGCTAAAGAAATGCTAAGGTAAAAGGAAATAATTAAGAACGAGTAAGGTAATACGCTACTATAAATAAATATTACAAAGATTACGGATTTAGTGGCTGAGAGACGCAATTAACTACTATGATACGGCAAGAGAAGGATGAGTAAGCTTTTCGCTCAAAGATGAGTTAAACTACAATTACAACAAAACAATTAATGTAAGAAGATGAAAAAGAAATAGAATAAATAGAAAAATACTAGTTCTACTTAACACAACAATACGGCTACAGCTAAACTACAGCTACTGCTAATACTACAGGTGTCGCTCGCAGGCAGGTCAGCGCTCACAGGAGGAAGTGAAAGGCACGTCTGTCCTCTTCGAGGGCCAGGTGAATAATATCAATGCTATCTACGTGATAAGGTATTCTTTTCCAAAGTAAGCTTGTCCTCGCATCAGATTATGCACTCAATGCATTCGCTTCCCACTGGATGACGACGCTGTTTCCCCTTGCAGAGTGGACTCGTTGTCTTGCCAGCTCTTCCAAGAGGGAGAGGAGGAGTTGACCTTCAGTGGAAGGGATCAGTCGACGCAGGGCTTTTCAGACAGTGAGGATTGCTCTCCAGGTGTCTTCTGTGTCGGCTACTGCTGAAGTGGATGTCTGCGAGGTCTGTGGAACAGCAGGCACCGCAGGGGTCGCAGGCTCTGCACGCTTTGCCGAGGTCCCTGGGACTGCGACTGGGTGTGCACGGGCTGCATCTTCTAAGGGCTGTGCCTTTTTCGGGCAGTGCTTTGATGCCGCTTCAGCAACTGGCTTCCTGGTAAGAAGGCATCGATCCCTTGGAATAGGGACAGGGGGTTGCTGTGGAGTGGCAATCTCGCTAAGGGCAGGAGCGGATCTGTCCTCAGATCCTTCCGTGTATGTAGCTGCAGGGTCTTGCTGGATGTTTTCCTGCGTAGCTGTCGATGGTGTTGACTGCTGCAGCGGTTTACCAGCTGACACAGAGGCATATGTTCGGGTCTGTGGTGCGGTGGAAGAAGCAGTGTTCTTCTTCTTCGTCTTCTTTGGTGCTTTCGCTAGTGGCTGGCGCGAAAGCTCCCGGGATCTCCTTTCCATCTCTCCCTGCACCCGAAGAAATTCTGGGCATACCCTGAAGGATGCAGGATGAGGGCCGCTGCAGTTGGGACATTTCGGCTCCTCCTCAGGGGGCTGAGTGCACTTGCGAGAGTCATGGGGTCCAGAGCACCTGTAGCATTTGGTCAGCATCTTGCAGGCAATGGCCAGATGCCCAATGCGCTGGCAGTTATAACAGCAAACAGGCCCTTCCCCCCCGGAAGAATTCAAATCCTCGATCGCTGTTCCGCCAGGGGTCTTCTCCATCACTGCGACGTATTGGTTCATGAGTCGTTTTACTCCGTTGACTGGCTCTCTATTGACCTGTCACACTCCCAGCACTAGGAAGCCCTTCGAGGACAGATCAGCGGCAACGTCTTCTGGGATGTAGTCGGAGCCGATGCCCTTAATGTAGAGCCTGGTCCCCTTGATGGTGTCAGTCGGCATCGTGTGATATTCTGCCATGAGATCATTCAATACCGCAGTCGCTGCTCGATGGTTCTTCGTGGTCTTCACAAGGAGTCTCGTGGAGACGTTGCGGACCTGCAGTTCAAAATCCAATCTTGGCTCGCAGGGCTGGCGGCATGCCCGACAACCTTAATCCGAACGACCGCCTTCCCAGGCGTCATCCCACCTATATACTACTCCGACTGAAGCGAGCCAATCGCCAGCCGAAGCAGCATAGGGAGGTAGGAGGGTCCGAGAAGGATGGTCGGCCAGATTGCGAGCTGTGGGGACGTACCGCCAGGTCACAGTTCGTGACGTTATCCTTTATTATAAGTAGTAACATTTGTACACACATATCATTTGTAAATAACAAACCAGAACCATTGTTACAGCAGCTAATACAGCCATATTATCCACATTTATCACTATTTTACAATACATTTCAGAGTTATAAGTTATATACAAAGCAGCCATAAGTGCAGCCAGGCCCTCGGCCCAATATATCAGCAACTCATCCGGCAAAGGAACGGCCTCTGCTATCTGCAACTCCCGACACACCCAAGCAACCTGCCAGGGTGTGGCGTCAGCGTACACTTCATATATTGTAGACCAGTTTGCAAAACTGCGGTGCTTCTTAAAAAGATCAACATCCCAACAATGCTGTAACCATGTTCAATCGCGCACAAAAATTGTCTTCACCAAAAACATGGGTAATGCTAAAATATAGCAAATCCACGACACAAGTCCTGCTATTTTAGGCAGGTCAACCGTACGCACACGAGGCAATAATACCAGCACATAATGTAATTGTACAATAGTGGAATTGGTTAAACATAACGTCTGATGCAGGGTATCAATATTAACTCCCAAATATTTCAGTTTAGTAGTAAATTGTAAATGGCTCTTATTCATATTAATAGTTATTAACAAATCATTACGTAAAAATTTTAAAATATTATTCAGTAACACATAATCTTGGTTGGCTAACAATAATAACCAGTCATCTAAATAGGCTATTAAATTAATAGAAAACCATATTCGCACTTCATGTGCTACGGCTTGGGCCCATCGCTGCATAATTGCAGGCGCTAAGCAATGGCCCATTGGCAACCTTTGAAACGTAAAATATTCATTATTTGCAAATATTCCGTAATACTTCCGGTGCTCCAATCGAATGGGAATTTGGAAAAAGGCCTGTGAAAGATCTATTTTTATAAGCCAGGTTCCCCTGGGGATGGCGGTAAGCGCCTTAGCACTATCCCACAGGGAAAACTTTGGCTTTCTATAAAACGGCGTCCAAGGAGACAAATCATGGATAAGCCTAACACCACCGGAAGCTTTAGGAAGAAGAGAGGCACGAAACGCGCACACGGGTTTATCACGAGACAACACTCCTTGAATAATGGAGGCTGCTTCCTCTGTCCTCGAATCCCCTCATTGGTGTCCATTGCAGTGTCCTGGGTAGTATCAGCTGCAGGCACCTGCTGTGGTGTCGAAGAGGAGGTGCAAAATGACTGCTGCTGTCGATGCACCTCTAAAAACACACTACTACTATTATGAAATAGGTGGTTGCAACAGCCAATTTGAAGATAAAAAATATTGTGGCACGATGGAGAGGCAGCACACATGACTCAAGAATATTTAACGAGTCGAATTTGAAAAGAAAATTTGAAAGTGGCAACTACAAAGGACTCCTGTTGGGTGACAGTGGTTATGCTTGTCATCCATATTTACTCACACCTATGCGGAATCCTCAGGTAAACCTAAAATAGTCATTGTATGGGCATATATATTGAGCTTAGTGTATGTTAATGAGTAATTTATACCAATGATCATTACATTCAGCAGCAGAGGAAGCATACAATGCAGCCCACATTCAAACCAGAAACACAGTTGAGAGGCTATTTGGTGTTTGGAAAATGACATTTCGATCATTGTACAGAGGCCTCACAGGGAACCTGAAAACCTCTAAAGCAATGGCTGTACTCCATAACTTGCGGATCGAGTTCAGAATGGAAGGTTAGTCATCTTACATTTTTTCCTATAGTTTTATCCTTGGACACATTTTAGCACCCAACCTCATCTATTACATAGTTCAAAGTTGGACGAATCTGTGCAACAATTATATTTTTTATTGCTCACTACGTCATTCTCTGATAAAAAGCCACGATTTAGCTATATATGTATTTCTCTATAATTTTACTTATGGCCTGAGAGGGAGTTATATTACTGCAGCGAAGTATTATTTTCGGTGCAAAAACATCCACTGATATGCTAAGTGCTAATGATAAAATATAGATAGAATATAGAAATATAACAATCCAACAGGTTAAATTTGAACAGATTTAAGTAATACCACAATACAGAAATACACCTCATAGGTGAAGGCGATTCGAAACGAATCTTAGTTAATGTCAGTTAAATCACATCCAATAGTTACTATCACTCTTCCGGCTCCCGGTAGGTCAATGTCCACTCAACACTGAATAGTTTCTTCCTCAGCCGGGTAGAATGGAATGGCACGTACCTGCGTCGACTTCTCCTCTCGGTGCTCAGCTGTGCGTCTCGTCGCTCGGGAGGCCACTATCGGAAAAGGGCTGTCACGTGATGCCGGTGGTGAAGGAGGGAGGGAATGACGTCAGGCGGGTAATTCGAAATAGTTGAATTATTCTCGATGATTGGTCGCTTTTCCACTGTTCTTGCATAACCATGGGAAAGAGGGAAAGTTAAAGAGGTGAGGGGTAATTAGGGTATATAAAGGAGAGAGGCACCCCGGGAGGGCGTGTCGACCGTGGCGTGGCGTTCAGTCCGGCGATATCACGAATATCGGCGATATACGATAGCGGCGATATTCGAACTAGCGATTTCGTACTTGCATGTTGGTACATGCGATTCGTTAAGTGCTATCGTATAAGTGCGGGAGTAAAAAGGGAGGGTAGGAAAAAATCGCCACATTACTAACAGACTGCAACATAATTATAAATTACAATTAACCTGTCCCTGTTACCTGCAATAAAAACATTGTTCATTTTCTTTGACAATCAGAAAGGAGTGATGATGACAGTGAAGATGAAAACTTGGAAGAAAATGACGAATATGAGGATGAAGTACCTACAGGAAGAGGAAATATATTTAGGAGGAATTTCATTGCTAACTGTTTTGAATAGAAAATAAAGTAATCATGAAAATATTTTTTTTACTCTTTTATTTCATTTTTATATTTTTCAGCCCAATACAGTTTTTTAAATTTTTTAATCTCCATTTTCTCTTTCATCATCTTCATTTCATCCCTGTGCAGCTCCTCTTCCCGCCTTCTAAATGCATCCTTCTGCATGCATCCTTCTGCAACTCCATCTTTTCTCATTGAAGTTCAATTATGACAACTCCTTTTCTTCCCTTGTTTCTGCCTGAAAGGTCAAGAAAATATATTAATGATTTACATCATCAGCACTCATGTTTATTAGGGATGGAAGGAGTATTTATACTGATGTTGACAGTTGTTAAGGGAAGTGGAAGGTGTGCAGTAAGTGGTTAACTGAAACAAGGGGGATAGGACCAGGTTCATTATTTATGATGTTCTTTTTGTATATATGTATAGGCTTTCATAAGCATCTAGTTTATTACTCTTGCATGCTGTTCTTTATATATTACCTTTTAGAGGAGCACTTTGAGGGATGAGGAAGGGTGTCAACTGTTTTCCCCTCCTCTACATTACTGCAATCGGGGATATTTTCTTCCTGCTGCTCCATGTTACAGGAAACAAGGTGGTGCTCTCTGTTTCTTCATCCTGCTGTTAATTCAATAAAAGTCTTATTTAATACAATTTGCTCAAATTGGTTCAATTATACAAGCAAATTTAATAACTTGAAAATAAAAACCTCCACAATTGTGATCTTAACAGTGATAAGAAATAAAGTTCTCCCCCTTAGCACTTCCAATTACATTGTAATTCATTTTTCACCATATATTATCTAAAGTTCATTCTTAAATCTTAAGCTTACCAACATGTCAAGTTCAGCATTGTCATCAAACATGCTGCTATCCTTCACAAATTGATCTGGGATCAAATTCTGTATAATGTTGTCCACGTCAGTTGGGGGAGCACTTCCAGAAGGAACTGGTCCACCTCCACCAGTCCCTCTCTGATAATTCTTTAACTGCAAAAATGGCAGATCTAATTGAATAACCATAAATCTTTATACATTCATCATTACTCAATAACTTGAAGGCTCTTAAGGCCGGTTCACATTGAATGTAAGAACTTAACGCAAGAACTCAACTTAGACTCCGATTCTCGTATCGTTCACATTGACTCATACGTACCAAGTTCAGCCAATCAGTGAACGTTTCTCTTCTCTTACGTTGACCA
The DNA here is from genome assembly GCA_028673005.1 of Tanypteryx hageni. Lineage (NCBI taxonomy): Eukaryota > Metazoa > Arthropoda > Insecta > Odonata > Petaluridae > Tanypteryx > Tanypteryx hageni. The sequence goes on along the minus strand of CM054119.1, from coordinate 17,990,487 downwards.
ATAGAAACACTCCGTCTATGACTAATCCCGAGAGTGGACCCTATCTCAGTCGACGCGTCTGCTTTCTTCTTCTGATTTTTGAACTCCGAGCTCCTTTTGTTATATAAATACGGCTTTTCTCTCACCAACTCTATCAATTGCGACTCCATGTTAAAATATTGTCTGTTTACGTAGGTATTTCAGTTTCTCGTCACTTGTGGCACTGGAGAACGAACGTACGTGATTGGAGAACTTAAGAACTCGTTCTCGCTCGTGATTGGGCAACTTAATGACTTGGACTTAAAAGATGAACATGAGCCATCTTTCGCGTTACGTTAAGTTCTTAAGACGCAATGTGAACGCTCCCGTTAAAAAGCATACCGGTCATCATCCCATTTCTTAAGTTAAGTTCTTACATTCAATGTGAACCGGCCTTTACCATGGTGACCGAATCTTTGGAGGATAACTTCGTCCTCCTCCATTGCTCCTTGATCCTCTGCAAATTTCTATCTCCACCATGCTCCGCTTCAAAAAGAGTCTACACCTCCATCCACATTTTCTGCTTTTTTAGCAGCATGCGGCCATTGCAACTTTTGTCTTCCAGTATCGCAATCCTATCCCTTACTAATGACAACAACGATTCTCTCTCTCTCCCTGCGACCAATTCTGAGATCTTACCCTTTTCGCTTCCACGTCAGATAACTTCAAACCCACTAAATAACGATCCTCAACAGCTACAGGCAACCTGTCCACCACCTCTTCCACCTCGGCTCCACCAACATGGACATCACTTCGTCAGGATGAACCACCAGTCCATGACCTGCCTCCAGACCCTGAAGTGCTCCAGCTGGCTCTGATAGTAAAGAATTCCATCACCACAAATCGCTTCCGCCCTAGAGACGCGCACGAGGCCACCAGCCTGTTGAACATGACCAGTTTATGGGAACGCCTTCCCATATCACTTAAAGCGTCCTTGTACGCTCGGCTACGTATTTTAGGCATAGCCACATGTCATGGCTGGTCCACAGCCTCCCAACTGGCGTCACCACAGGACGAGAATATTTTTCGTCTCCCGCCCAACCTGCAGCCCCGGGAGAAACCACAGGTGATAGTGGTTTCACAGCCTACAAGACCTTCTACCTACCGAACGTCCAGGTCCATGTCACAGCCCCCCCGAGTACGCGGTCGTGGCCGCCCCGGACCACGTGCCGCCAGAAGGTGAGGACTTCCCGGTCCTTCACCTGCCGGGGCCTGCGTCGATTCGCCACACTGAACGCGTGGAAGACCTCCCCCAGCCTCTTCCAGAAGATGAGTTTCTCAACTGGAAAGACAGCGGCGAACCCCCCGACCCTGTCAACTGGGAGTCAGCCCCTGAGGACTCCTCTTCGGATGACAACGACTCCAGAAACTCCTCCGACACAGCGCAGACGACATCCCAGATAGCGGCATCCCATACAACTGGCTGAGGACAGCACCACCACTAGCAGTTCCCACAGCAGCAGCTAGTCACCTACCAGCAGATAGAAGAATAATTTGCTGGCTGGATAACCAAGCCGTCATCTATTGTCTCTCCAAGGGTAAAGGTCTATTGTTTACGAATGCTTTGTATCGTGATATGTTTTTCAATTTAATAAAAGAATTGGCACATGATGTGTCTTGGGCGTACGTTCCCTCGGATCTCAATCCGGCCGATCGTCCTTCCCGGACGGTCCTTCCTTCTTATATGCCAGATCGGCTTCTTATTGGCTGACTCTGGTATATAGGTGGGAGGGGTCGCTCGGGTGGGAACAGTCGTGGAATTGGGATCCTGGGGAGCGTGCGCCCAACAACAACGGGATCGAATACACCAATAAATCCTCAAAGTAACTACAATTACGTAACCTATATGAAAATTAATATAAACCTAGAAATATAAGGATAATACTAAATAATACGTCCTACCTTAAACAACCAATCCACAAAAAACTACACCAACAAACCTATAAAAATAACTAGAACAATGATACCTATACGAAAATAAAATAAAACACACAATAAATCAAAATGAAATTGATGGAATGATATGATCCGAAGATCCTATGCAGACAGGCATAAGCTGTGAAAGTTGGAACAATTTTTGAAACGAGAAAAACACACAATAAATCCACAAATACAAACAAGATATTAAATAACACGACCTAACTAAACCACCCAACCCACAGTAAACTAAATTGATTATACAGAAAACTAGACTAGCACTAATATAAACGATTTAAGGAAAAGAATTCGCAACACCAAAAAACAAAACCGCTACAGCACCACGCTACCCAGAGCAATGAAGTTAGCGTGCCCTGCGTGTACATGCGAAGTATGAGCAATCCCAATGTTGCCAAGCGTTGCATGACACCGTGAACATCGTAGTAGCACATTAAGTTAGTGACCCTTAGTAGGTCACTTCTTTCGAACTATGAATACCGCTTTTTAGTAACCCTTACTTACTCGCTTAGTAGGTAACTAGTAAGTAAGCCTTAGTAGGGTGTAAATATGAAAATCTATGAATACGGCCGTGAGGGATTAAAGCTTTACAAAATATGCTTGTTTTGTGTGTCCTATATGACACGCGGGGTCCGAAGAGGTTAATAGAAATGTCCACTTGAGGAATCACAAATGATAGGGAAAGAAATGGACTCTAAAGGTTTTCTTCATCCTTTTTAGGAGACATCCGGTTCATTTACAAAGTGGGGGGAGGCTAACTCAGTCCCTTCTTCTCACCCTCTCTCTTGCTTCCATTTCTATGCGATTCCAAGTCGGTTCGGTTGTCCTTTTTCAGGTGACCTCCGGTTCATTTACAAAGCGGGGGGAGTCAGTCCTTTCTTCTCTCCTGCTTTTTTGTCTCGCTTCCATTTCTGCACGATTCCGAAAATGATCGTGTTTACATTCATGCTCGTTGCAGGCTGAGGTTATCATCGGTTTGGACCTCCGGTTCGTTTCGAGATACTCAGAGGAGGTAACTCTTGACACAGCTGCAGGCTGTTGCAGTTAAAGTTGCCCTCCCTCAGCTGGTGACCATCTGCTCGATCTATTTGCCCCCTAATGAGACCATCACAATGAGGTCAATCCTTGACCTTATAGATCAACTCCCATATGTGATTTGCTGTTTATGGTTATTTTATTCCCCCAGAGACTACGTGAGATGCAGCACCAGATGGGAACTCTGTTTTTTACATTTTTTCTCCGTGCATTGGAGATGCGGTGGAGGATGATGTTTCGCGTAACTTGAAGTTTATTTAGTCTGCCCTTGGTCGCAATTCCCCATACTTCTGACCTGTATAGCAGGATGGGCCAGAGGATGGCAAGGAAAATCCTGTGTTTTTGGCTGAGGCGGATGTGGCTCGTGCCATTCAGCAGTGGCATTAGAGTGGATGTGGCCCATGCATCTTGTGTATGGTGTAGTCGATGTGGTTATTCCAGGTCATGCGCTCCTCCATCAGAATTCCCAGAAACCTCTCGGTGCTTTTCTTCGGAATTATAGAGACGCGTAAGTAAAACGCGGTCGAAAGCCTTCTCTATGTCGAGAAAGGCGACGTATGTGATCCTCTTGGAGTTAAACCCCTCGAGGATCTGCTCCATCAGACGAGTAACTTGGTGCACGGTGGATATCTTTTCTGTAAATCCAAATTGCTCGGGAATTATAGAAGGAAGAAGGCATGGCTTTAATCTACTGTAAATCACCCTTTCTAAAACCTTGGAAAGGTTTAAAGTGAGACTGATAGGACGATAGCTGCCTGGTTCGGAGAGATCCTTCCTCGGTTTTGTGAGCATCAATACTTTCGAACTACACCAGACTCGCGGGAAGTAGCCGCATGCTAGACAGGCATTACAGATGTCAGTTATTACAGGGAACACGACTTCGGGAAGGTTACGCAAAACCGTGTTTGGAATTCCGTCCGGGCCAGAGGAGGACTTATTCTTAAGCAATCGTATGATTTCCCATATTTCTTTAGGATCCCACGTAATTGGTTCGGGCGCTGGCGACCAAGCAAAAGAGTTTACGAACTCGTTCACCTTGTCCTCCATCTCCTCGAGGCCAAGGTCATCGTTTGGCACGAACATTCGGCTGAGGCGCTCTGCAAACAGCTGGCCTTTCCTTTCGTCCATTGTCAGTCGGCATTCTCCGTCTCTGAACAGCAGTGGCATCTTCCATCTACCCTTATCCTACCTATGTTACAACTACTGTCTCTCCTTTCGATTGACCTCCCTACAATAAATCTCAATTGAAACATTCTTAATGGCATGGCAAATATCTACTAATAATTTAATCCTATGTTGGAGTGCCTGGGGAGAAAAGATGTTGGAGTGCCTGGGGAGAAAAGATGTTGGAAGTCCTCCCCGTAGAACTTCCTCTTAGGTGCCAGGTAACAGGACACCAGCTGGATGACGCCCTTGGTGGTGGTTATCGACGCAGCTGTGGCCTCCAGCGTCTTCAAGTGTGGGAGCGTAAGTTCGACTGCAGGGACGTCATCGCGGACTAGAATGGCTGTTACTCCTGCCGGTTTTGAGGACTTTTTCTGTCGGTCCGGATGACTTGGTATCCAGCAACGCTCCATTTAGCAGCTGGGTGCAGATGGGTCTCTTGAATAAGGGCAGCTGTGATGGCCCTCTCCTTGAGGAAGGCTAGCAGCTCTGGTGTTTTTTCTGACTTTTTTCTGACATGCCACCATTGGCGTTCCAGATGGCAAGGACGATACCAGGCGGAGCGCTTTTAGCAGTGAATGGGCTGCGTTGCTCCGGATAGTTGGGCAATGACATAACCGAGGGCTATATTAGCTGCTGCTGCAGCACCGATGTTAGGGACTGCAGCGTGGTGAAGAGCATCGTCAGTGCCGGCACAAGAAGAGACATGTCAGGCCCCAACAGTGGCGTCTCAGAGGGCTGTTCAGGACGTGGGCGTTGCCTCCTGCTGCGTAGAGGCACGTTCAGCTCCTCCACGGTTTCTGAACGCGGGACAGCAGCAGGTTGAAGTGGTGGAAACTCCAGGCGCTGCCGTGGGTGAGGCAGCTGCTGGGTGACGAGGAGCGTTCCCTCTGCCCCAGGCATTTACCACTCCGAGAGTGGGAACCGGGGCAGGCTTCTGAGGCGCCTTTGGTGTTTTCAGTGCTGCATGAGCCGGTTGTTCCGCCGCTATTGGTGCTCCAAACAGTTTGTGGTGCTCCACCTTGTAGACCAGGCAGGATCAGCTAAAGGCAGTATGCGGCCCTCCGCAATTGCAGCAGGTGGCTGGTCCGTCTTCAACAAGCTTCTGACAGGCTCTGCCCTCGTGTGGACCTGCGCACTTATAGCACCGAGGCGCCGAAGTGCAGAAGAGAGAAGAATGGCCGAAGCGGTTGCACCGGTAGCACATCTGCGGCTCCAGGTGCTTGTACCGCTGAAAGCGGACTTTGGAGTTCCCCAGGGACGTCCAACGGAGGAAGGCCTTGGGATCCCAGCCCGGGGCAGTGGCTCGGGTAGTAATGACAAAGATGCCGAGCGGTGTTTTGTCAGCACGGCGAATCTGACGGACCTTGAGTACCGGGACTCGGGCGTCCTCAAGGAGCTCTTTGATGTAGCTGTCATCCGTCTTGTTGTGCAGGCCCCGAGCGGCAAAGCTAAGGACCCTCTCTTCATGGTCTTCCCAGGTGGAAAATTGTGCCTTTTCCAGCTCAAGCATCCTCTTGACGTTGGCGTAGTCCTCGGGATTTGTCAGCTGCAGGCGGGTGTAATTTCTACGTGAGGTGACGACGTAAGAATGGTCCTTCGTGGCACCATTCACTGCGCTAATGAAGCGCCTGTAATCAGCAAGCTCATAAACGAGTATTGCCGGAGGTTTCGGTGGACCCTGTTGCTTGGAGGCTGATGAAGTAGCTGGTTCAGCTGCAGCAGAGGGACCAGGGGTGACGTCCGTATCCGCCTCGCCTAGAAGGGCATCGTAGCGGTTGACCGTTGATAGCTTGGCAGCGATAGTTTCCGCCGCTGTGATGAAGGCGCCCTTCTTCTTCTTCCTCCTCTTCGGGACCTTGAAGGTGCCGTCGTCCATTGCTTCCGAAGTTTCAGTATCGGCTCCGGTGGTGTAGTCATCCATGGACTGATGACGGTTTTCGCCTCTCCTGTCCTGAGACGAAGTATCCGTAACCTGTACGGCAGAAGTGCCCGGAAGGTTCTGAAAAGAACCAGCGTCGGCTGGAGCCAACTGGACGGGAGCAGATTCTTGGCCCTGTAAAGGGCCGTTTTTGGAAGTTCCTTTTAAAGCTGCTTTCATGGTAGCAGCAGGAGTAGGGAAAAGGACCCGCTGGATTGTAGCAGGAAGATTCCCGGGAGAGCCTTTCCTCACAGCCGATGGGTCGGCAGGTCCGTTGCTACCGGAGTAAGCTCCGTTTGCCTCAATGTTGGCGACGCAACCGAGGCCAGCAGACCTCGGTTGTTGGTAGTCCAACAAGATCGTAAGATTTAGGCCAGCGGATAATTGCGAGAAGACCGTGCGGGTGATAAGGTGGGGCTTAGTTAGCCACCCCCCGCAAGAAACCCTAGTCTCTTGACCACAGCGGATTACTGTACTTCCTCCCCTTGGGGAGTTTTCCGACACCAGCCAGAGACGTGGAATCTAGGAATCTCGGTGCATCAATAACCATAAGATGGTTAATCTATAGCTTAGAATCAGATTCTAGCAGATTGCTCAAAACTTTTCCTTTTCCATTCTTCACTGTGCCTTTACTCACTGTTCACACAGGAGAAGGAAGTACTACACTGACCATTGTGATTTCCGTCTCACTATAAGACATATCCTGACCGAATGTACCCACTACCAGGGTATGCAAAACAGTCTTTCGATGCAAGGCCAGCCTAATAGGGTTCTCAAGTTCCTCAGGGAAGCTGAATTGCTTCCATATATTTAACTAATTTTTAATGCTACCTTTTTTCTATAAACATTACCTTACCTGTGTTCAATTTTAGCAATGTAATATACATATTTTATTCCTGCAATTTCAATATTTGTATCATCAGATAAGACGTTTATTTTGCCGAAGCAAAAAGTTCATATATAGACCGCACACAGCGCGAAAGAACATTGTACAGTTATACAACCCCCACACCGGGGGAGGGAGCTTCACCTCCTCAAATCAAACAAAAAGAAAATGTACATAATGCAATCTGAATAACTTCGGCGGCCGGAGGCGCAGGGACGAATCACATGCGCCTCCGGTCGTCGGAATCAAGGGGGTCCGCTACCCGACCGCCCCGGCGGTCTGGGCTGCGGTGAGCGGTACCGAGTTACGGCCACCAGGTGGCCCGCGGTTCCACCCGGCCTAGGCATTTTATAGATGCCTAGGCCCATCGTTACCTTCCCGTCTTACTAAGCCGCGGGGAGGTATCGGTATTTAATTAAGCTCATTAAGAGCGTTCTTGGGGGCTAAGCGGCCTCCAAGTAATCCGGCGGTTGTCCGTCCGCATTTCTGTTCCTCACCTCTACCCAAAAGGCAGAGGGGAAACTTATTCAGCTTAATGGGTGTGGAATAGCCACTGCATAAAATGAAAGGACAACAAAAAAGAAACAAAACAGTAGGTATGTGAGAAAACTTTAAAGGGAAAAATAGAGATTGTATTGTTCTTTTGTCCGTTTTTGCGCGGAAGTGTAGGGGGGGCTGCTTAGGGCAGTCCATCCCCCAACCCTTCCCCCACATGCGCACACAAAATGTTTCTTTCACGAGTCCATAGAAAAGTAAAATGTCCTGACATTACATGGAATTGGCTAACACTTGCACTCGTGTTGGGCTGCGGGGTGGTTTGTCATTAGCAGTCTTTCCCCGTCAGCCCTCACTCACACCACACACGCTACACGCATCTTCGGGCGGGCAGGAGAGCTGCTCCAGGCAGTCTTTTCCCCCTGCCGGCCCGACTTGTCCGTACACTGGGATGCTGCTACGGTGGCTCCGACGAGGGGGGGGGGGGTCCCGGGCCGGTGGTTGAGGACTGCTCCCGCTCTCTTCAGGTCCTCCCTGTCGTCGCCGTCTCCTCCGTTGCCGCAGACGAAGAGGCAGCCGATTCTCCGGTCCTCCTCTCCTTCGTCCAGTCCGGGTGTGCTGCTACTGCGGCTCCGACTGGAAGCTGCAAATTTATGTTAGCTATTATCATCACCCCACCTCCTTTTTTACTCTTTCTACAACTAGCTGCACAAAGTAACATTTTAGGAGGAATGTTAAAGGAGATGTTGTTTGAATTTAAACCATGCTCACTAAGGACTAAAATGTCTGGACCTTCCTCTTGTATAAAAGCATCAAGCTTTTCTAATTTATTACTAATACTTTGAATGTTTTGGTGTATAATGCTTGGTCATCTATGTTTAGTCTTGCTGATCCCATTCATGCTTCTAGTAGTGATCCCTAGTTTAATTTACCATCTTTTAAAAATGTGATAATTAATGAGTTTTATGTTATAAGATGCGAAGTTATTAAGATTGGGAACGCTCCCCCCCCCCCTTTGTAGTCATGTTATTCAATATATGATGTTTCAATATACGAATGAAGATTTAGGAATCCCTCTACTTCGTATATCGAGGTATTACTGTATGAAAGGACGGGAGATAGAGAAGTGAGATCGAATCAGAAGCGATAGTGTTAGTTTTTACCGCATCAAGTGAGATATCAGGGTCTTGTCATAATGAAGGCTTTCTTTCCAGCAAATGGAAAATCCTTTCTAATTCTTATTTTACTTAACGTTCTAAGGAGATTGTCTTTGATTGTTGAGCAAGGCAAAAATGTCTCATTATATCTATAAAATTAATTAATTACTAACATCCAATATGGAAGTTAGTGTGGGCTCCTTGTGTTTAAGTCGTCGCTGGTATTCTCCGGCACATCACTTGCTTCAAATGTGGAATTATGCGAGAAAATTACTTGATAAATTTCTTCGATTTTTATGAAATATTTTTATAAGGGTAAAATATTAAACGGTTAAATTAATAACCAGAGGTTCTGGATGACTTGAAATTAATTTATATAGATTCACTACTATTTATTCTTCCCGTTAGTAAAAAATGTTTATTTGCGAAGTCTGCTAGTTTTCATTTTAAACATAAGCAGACAAAGAGCACAAATTTGCTGTTGAAATTAAAAAAAAATCATTTTAAAAATTAACAGCCAAAGAGCCGTTGAAATTAAAAAAATATAATTATTTTTTAAGTCTTAAAAGAAAATAAATTGAAATCAGGAATTTTTAAAGCCAATGTGCAAACAAATTTATCTATATTTTTCATTTATTTTAATTGTAAAACCTGAAATTCTTAAACATTATGGCTCATCCATCGATAGTGATAAAGCTAATTAAATCGCAGAGCACAATTATGCTCCGTAAATTTCACTCATTTTGATAGATTGTGCCCTTGAAGGACAATTAAGAGTAAAAATCCTGGTGTTATCGAAATATTGTTAACAAGCTATAATATTATTCTACAAAATCTCTTGAGTATTTAGTTAATTAATTATTATGCAGAATATCCTAATTGACTTGATAATAACATTTTGAATTTTCCTCCTTATTGAAGGTGTCTGCCGAGCCAAAATTGACCAGAGCAAGTGGACGTGCATGGTGTTGTGAAGAGTCCTGCTGAGCTGCACCTGGAATATAGAGACATCTGGGTGTGAGAGTTGAGTGGATTCTTGGCTGGAGGATATGGGATGAGAGAGGGTTTTATGCCTAGATGTTGCAAATTCTGGTCTGTTCTCAGAAGCAGATAATGGTGGCGAGTGGAATGGGAACGAATATTCATTAATCTGGATTAAATGACTTCTCGTAATTTATGATTGCTCTTAATTCATTGCACTCATCAAAGAAATGGAAATATAGACTTTGTACCTGGACGATTCTTTAGACATAGAACTATTTTATTTAGTTTGTCAGGCTTTTTATTAATATTTATAAATTAATTACATTAAAGAAGCAAGAAAAGAAAAATGCAATATGCTTTAATTTCCCTCTAGAGACTAAATTGAATCAAGTTATAAAATGAAAAATTTTAACTAGTCAAATTCTGAATTCATATCAAGAATAAAATTTCAATTCTGAATTTTTGTTAAAATTTCCAATTCTACACTTGTCGTGAGAGGGGCTAGTCAATTTCAATTTTATAAGATCCTAGAAAATTCCATCCATCCAAAATTTAAGTTTTTGAACCGTTCTTTTAAAAGTAACTCTTCTTTAAAATTTGCTTGAAGTTTTTCTTTGCAAAATATTTTCCAAGTGCAATGTCAAAATTAATTCCAACTTAACAGGGAAATTCAGAATTCATATCATGGACAAAATTGGCATTTGGTAATTTCCTTGTAATTATTTTCAATTCATATATTGAATGTCTAGTCAATTTCCAAAGTAAAGTCCCATCAACCTATAAGATTCCAAATTATTTTCTAAGCTTTTCAAATTCTTTTAAAAATATTATCTTGAAAAATTGTTGGATGCCTTTTGGAAATATTTCCCATTTCTTTATCGAATTGTTATTAACTTTCCTAGTCCCAAAAAAAAAATTTCAGAATTATTCCAAGTTTTCAACAGTTATGTTTAAATAACTGTTCATTTTAAATGAGCTGTTTTTTCAAATATGCCCGACGTTTTGTTTCTTTTTCCGAGTGTAATATACAACTCTTTCAGAGCAATCGTGAATTTTTAAGTCTTTTTAATCCAAGTTCTTCCCATTCCATTTACTGCAATTTTTTTCTTTTGGTAACACCAGTTTTTCATCATCTGGGTATAATATTTCTATTTCGTCCCATCGTATTTAATCTAGGCCTGCAAATAGACTCCGCTTTGGTCTCGCACCCACGTTTGGAGGGGATGAAGGGGTGCGAGGGCATTTTCCCTCGCCCCTTTTTTTGAAGAAAGCAGAAACAAAACATGGAAACAATCATTGTTCTTGTAAAAAATATTGAACCTTGTCATTTATTGTAATTTTTGTTGCAAGCACAATTTGTATCATCGCAATGTACAATTTTCACAGCAATGCAATAAAGAGAAAACGACGAACTGTTGTTTTTCAATTTCGTGAGAGCATGCCCAGAAGCTTCCCTCTGCATCTTTTAGGTACTATTTTTTTGGTCTTAAAAGAAAATGAATTGAAAACGGGTAACGCCAAAGTGCAAACATAAATTTATCTATATTTTTCATTTATTTTAATTGTAAAACCTGAAATTCTTTAACATTATGGCTCATCCATCGATAGTGACCATTTATAAAGCTAATTAAATCGCAGAGCACAATTATGCTCCGTAAATTTCACTCATTTTGATAGATTGTGCCCTTGAAGGACAATTAAGAGTAAAAATCCCGGTGTTATCGAAATATTGTTAACAAGTTATAATATTATTCTACAAAATCTCTTGAATATTTAGTTAATTAATTATTATGCAGAATATCCTAATTGACTTGATAATAACATTTTGAATTTTCCTCCTTATTTAAGGTGTCTGCCGAGCCAAAATTGACCAAAGCAAGTTGGCGTGCATGGTGTTGTGAAGAGTCCTGCTGAGCTGCACCTGGAATATAGAGACATCTGGGTGTGAGAGTTGAGTGGAGTCTTGGCTGGAGGATATGGGATGAGAGAGGGTTTTATGCCTGGACGTTGCAAATTCTGGTCTGTTCTCAGAAGCAGATAATGGTGGCGAGTGGAATGGGAACGAATATTCATTAATCTGGATTAAATGACCTCGTAATTTATGATTGCTCTTAATTCATTGCACTCATCAAAGAAATGGAAATATAGACTTTGTACCTGGACGATTCTTTAGACATATAACTATTTTATTTAGTGTCAGGCTTTTTATTAATATTTATAAATTAATTTAAAAGTTAAATAATGCTTTAGAGAATTTTTCCAAGTCCCTAAAAGTTCCAAGAGAGCGGCTGCATATGAAATTATAATCACATTATGTGATGCAAATAATTTAGTGGAACATATCTCACACAATGGCCACAAAAGGGTAAATTCATCCCAATCACAAATCACTTAACCAACAGGAGGCATTAACACATGAAGAGAGAGACAAGTTGAAAAATATCTCTCAAACCAGAATAACAACCCTTGAGTCATCAATGACATAAAATAGAATCGAATGAGCTTCCCACAATATATATCAGCAAATAACTAGTCAGCGTGGGTTAGGTTAAAAACCTCCCCACCCCCTTTTTCCCGGGCGGTAAGGCAGGATTCAGGAATAAGTTGATTTTCTCATTTAAATCAGATTTGGGATTGATTTATCTCAAGTAATTTAAATGGTTAATTGTTATAAGGAAAAGTAATCGCTGATTTTAACTCGAGCGTGATTTCTATTTTAAGGGCTGGTTGAATAATGAAATGGAAATATTTTCGAATAACTTTTACTTGTAACACAATTCATTTAATCCGCAATATAAAGAAAAAAAAAACAAATTGCAACAACATTAACATATTTTTTTACTAAAATATAAGAATTTGACAAATTTCTAAAACAAATGCATTTTCTTAAATCTCGGAACAAAAGTATTTTCACAAATCTCTGAAAAAGTACTCTCGTAAATCAAATACAATGAATTACATAGCATACATGAGTAATATACATGTTTACCTTTCTCCTGTGCGTATGTTTTCACTTTTACTCTCCCAAATTGCACGCTATGCCGCTTGGACCGGGAAGAACTTCGTCTTCATCGGACGTCACTTCATCTTCACACGACGACTCTTTTTCACTCTCCTCATCCCACAAAACGTCATCTTCTGTGCCATCGAGCGAGTTTGTAATGGAACACTTTTTGAATGAACGTACAATCAGATCACTCGGAATGCCATTCCATGCAGCGGCAACCCAGGATGTAATCTCAGACAGGCTCGCTCTTTTAACACGTCCAGAAGGTGTAAGCATACGGTCTTTACTGTTCAACCAGTCCGCGTAGTAATTTCGAATTTTGTCTTTGAAAGGTTTGTTAATACAAACATCGAGCGGCTGCAATAAAGAAGTCAGTCCACCTGGAATTATGGCCAAATCAGTGCCACATTGTTGGAACTTTTTCTTTGTGTTTTCATTTCGGTGGCCTGCATAGGCATCAAGAACTAAAAGGTTGGGCTGCCGTAAGAGCGCACCTGGACGACGTTGCCAAACGATGTCAATCCACTCTTGAACCATATCTCCTGTCATCCAACCTTTTTCATTTGTCCGCACTATCATGTTTCTGGGAAATGATTCATTTTTTGGCATATTCTTACGTTTAAATATTACGTACGGCGGAAGTTTATAGCCATCTGCCGTGCAAGCCAACATTACCGTCATACGTTGTTTTTCGTATCCAGCTGTAAGTATTTTTACCTCTTTTTTGCCTTTCTGTTCTACTGTGTAGTTTGCAGGCATATCGAAGTACACAGGAGTTTGGTCAGCATTTCCAATTTGACCGAGCAGGTAGTTCTTCTCCCTTCTCAAATTCATAACATAACGTTGAAAGGAAATTAGTTTCTCTTCGTAATCAGCTGGCAGTTTTTGGGCGATTGATGTACGACGACGAAGAACAAGTCCCCATCGTTTCATAAACAGCTGTACCCAGTGCCGACTAAATTTACACTCACTTCTACTAATTTTATGTTCTCGAGCAATTTCACGAGCTTTTGTTTGTATAATCTCGGAGTTCACTGGCAAACAGTTATTTCGTTGATCAATCACAAAGTTATTAAGGATCTCCTCCAATTCATGGTAACGTCCTTGCTTGGGGCCTCCAAATGTTTTTCTTTTGCTTGAACACTTAAGTAACTTCTCTTTATCTCTCCTCCAGCGTCTAACATTTGATTCATCAATCCCAAAGCGCCGTTGTGCTGCAAGATTAGATGTCTCTTCTGCATAGGCAATAACGTTCCTCTTAAAGTTCGCAGAGTAATGCGTTCGTCCCATCATGGGGTAATTAAAAACAGAAAAACTTGCTAAGAAATAAGAAGTTTACACTTGCCACGAGGATGCTCACAACGAAACGAAATATTTCACTCGGGAATCACAGGACACACTCACAAGACACTTAAACAGTGTTGCCAACACCGGAGTTTGTATACATGATGTATGTTTGCGAATTTGAAACAGTATTGAAAGAATACTTAATAGCTTTATCAATGTAATGAGTGGAGAGTGGTAATGACTATAAAATACGAGGAAGGTAGTTTAAGAATACTATTTATTTGATGAATGATGCGTCCGTTATTTAATTGAAAAAACGGGAGAAATCATCGCATGTTTAACATTATAAACTTATAAGTACTTATTTTGTTACATTTAACGATAAAATTATTTATTTAAAAAAAAACCTGAAACATCAATTTGGTGAAAATTAAGTCGAAAAATCCGCTATCCCCTAGCTTACATTTTTCTAATCCCCAGACGGTATCTAGATAAAAAGCTAGATTTAGCGGAAAATACGTCAAGTTGGTGACACTACAATGAAATATTTTAGTTAGTGGAGGGGGAGTGTGAAAGCCTACGAATACGTGCACTGCCACCACAATTATTACAACTTTGACGCGCCTCTTATTATTTACGTAATTTATTTCGTCTTAGTTATTCGGTCATTTTTATTCTTCTTTATGGTAGATAGTTTACGTATTCTTTAAAACGCTTATATCTTACATTATAATGTAACAGGAAATAAATTAAATTACTATTTTATTTGACACCGATTCTAAGACGAGTGGCAATTTCTGAGATGGTGAAAAGGTAAAAAATAGTCGGCTTACAATCGATTAAATACGGTATATACTCTTCTAACGCCGGTTGAGCGGTCATTGCATTTGCATAATCGTCTGTGTAGTCAATGTACACAATTTTAAAAGATTCCTTGAATGAGGTTTTAACATGCATATAAACATTACAATGGCTATAGCAATAACTACAACAGCCAAGTAAGACTAATAGGAACTTCTTTAATGGATAATGAAAAATGATGCAAAATGCTAACTATTCTTAATGACACATATGCATAGCCCTGACAAACCAAAGAAAATATCCAATAGCATTTAGATATGAAATAACAGGTAACGACGGCAACAAAACACAGATACCGTTAAATTCAAAATCAAGCTTTATTATTTATCCATTAATATTCGTCGCAGGTCAAATATTTACTTTACGAAAAATACAGTGCTATCATTTGAATGCGAGGGCGATGAAAGATGTGCTGCCATCTACGGGTGACTACGAGACTTAACCCTAACCCCAAATTTTTTTCTTGGACATGCATTTAAACTGAGCGGTGATTTTTTCATGACAAGTTTCGACAAAAAACATCGGCTTATATTCGGGCAGATACGGTAAGCATACTTCTGAATATTCCAAGCACATGATACAATGAATTTTCACTAAAGTTATTTTTTTATGTTAATTTAACGGTAATGAATCAATTCTCAGAGAGGACACGTCATCTGGGATAATTATTAATGCATGATCTACCAAATTTGTTAATATTACGATACTCATTTCATAGAAAAGTGCAACTTGGAGAGTAGAAACGAACCAAGTCTTGTAAAATGTTAATAGTGAATATTGTAGGGGGTGTACAAAGTTCAAATATTACTTCAAGCAATAGAGTGGAGATAATATTCAATTAAGCAGTAAACATATTGCCAAAAATGTGAATTAACGCATCATACATGGTTACTGTAAAATTTTATTGCCAGGGAAACATATGACTATCATTTGTCCACACTTAACTATTAGCAGGGCTTAAACCAACCTGGCTAAATCAATAGTTCCAGTTCACCAGAACAAAAGATGAGTCTGTTTATTTCACATAAGCAGCATTATCATTGAATGAAAGTGAGAAATATTATTAACATCACGAAATTCAGGATTGACAAAACAAACTCACAGCTGAAAATTCATATATCTTAATGAATTAACAGATTAATTTAGAGTACAATTCAGTGTTATTCATCTTCAGAACAATTAAAATAATTTTTTCACTGCCACATATTCTTCAAAGATAAATTCATCCATCGTCTATAATTAGTTGGCAAGTCAGGAGTACACTGTATATGCTTATATTTATATGTCACCGATGCACATGAACCACGAACAATTTACATATATAATCATAATTCAAAATCTATCTAATATTTTCCATTCTATATTTTAATTGGTCCTAAGTTATCACCATTCTACCAAGGATGAGCAGAGAACTAAACAAATTACCTGACAAACGAAATTATTCAGTGCAGCTGATTCACAATAACTGCATTAACTTCTCTCAAATCCTGAATCTTACAAAATCCAATTCAATGGTAAACTTTCAATAATGAAAAGTATCACGGCTATATCAGACACCGTCCCACAAAAAGCTAACTTTGATCTAATATTTTCAATTAATATCACACCAAATCAATATCCTATTTTACACTGAACACTTGGATATTCATCGTCATAAAATTATATTGCAATGGACTTCTGACAAACCAACCTCGGTTAAAAAATAAAAAATAAATTACATTTTTTGGCGATGAAAATATTACTAGCTGAATATATCAATACTTCGGCTAATTTCCGATTATAATAACATAAATTATGATACTATTAGTTGTACCCCATGATAACAATTATAAAATATTCTATTATTATCGTTACATAAAATTCCTACTCCTAAATATCTACAAATTCTGTCTATGGATGCAAAACCTATTTTGAAAAGACACTAGTTTTTTAAAATTTAAATCATTTATATTCTTCCTGCGTGAAGGAGTAGATAAACAGTGCACATTGGAATTTCACTCGAGATCTTGCAAACAAAATCGCATATAACAATTGCCCCAATAAATAAAACATCAAGTGGGAAGCTCGTTCGTTCTATTTTGTAACAAACTCTCTAACTCACAGCAATATTCTTCCTTGGCGTTGCATAGGAGAAGAGGTCCAGACAGATCCAGGACGTCAGCTGTGCGGTGGAATAGATGTTCAGGATGTCCTCTTCAATACCTCTTGGAGGCACGTTTCTGAAACAATGAGAGAATCAAATCATAAATCACGAATAACAGGACATCGTCAGGGAACATTCTGATACTCTCAACTTCCCAAATTGAGCCAAATTATTTTTTAATACATTTATAAAAACACCGACTCGGAGCTGCTAAGGAGGGGATCTAAAAACTCGTGGCTTGCATTTGGCCATCCTGTCACATTTCTGCAGCCCGCAAAGTTAGCTAGTTTACACAAGACGGACTAAACTCAAAGGTGCTTCTTATAAAATCTTTCACGTAAATCTAAAAAATTTAAGAAGCACGTTAAAACACCACTTTTAAAATACACCTATTTAATTGTTCATTCCAATTTATAAAAATTCTGCACAGGCGGGGTACTAAGTATGTTCTACATGCCGCTGGCATATTTATTGCGTGTCGAAAGACCATAACCGTCGACGCTAAATCTAATAAGATTGATTCAGCACAAACATGCTATTTTGCAACCAGCTCGGGAGTGATACCTTTGGAAATATTGGACCCCCATTATTATTGCTAAGTAAAGGTGCTCAAACCTCAAATATGAAAAGCTGTTGCTGTTGAATTTCTCATTAATTTAGCGACACGAACCCAACAATTAAAAAGTAAATAACAACGATAAATTAATTATACTTAGTTAGAATGACAAAACATTCCTGAACTTTAAATATCTGTAATAAAGAGCTGAAAATCATTAGAAATTTCATCCGAGCTGTGCTTCGTATAATTTTAAATTGTCAAATCGTACGAGAGGGAAATATCAAGTCCGTTTTTGGTTGCATCGAGATTAAATGCAAATTATCTCGGAGCTTGAATGGAAACATTCGTCTGAAACGGCTATGTTAGCACTGGAAAGAGTCATTGGTAGAAATTTGACCATACTTTATCAATCCGATCGAATTCCAACATTAACTTAATGCTTAAATATACATTTCACTGTTTGATATTCACATTCAGTTCTCAACTTTATCATGATCACGCGGTCTGTTTGAAACAGATTTTGACATGGAAATACAATTGCACTGATCTTATATAACTGCTGTCCGCATCAAAAAGACGTGCATCTCAACTTTGACGCGCGATCATTTGCGCTACGTTTATCGGAAAGAATATACAAAAATACCATAGGAAAGCTTATTTTATGCTTAATAAGGCTTGATTTTTAAATATTTTTAGGAAAAAAATCTAAGATTTTACGGTGAGTTAAACACAGAAACTACCCGTAAAAACCAGCTACGCAGCCAACTTTCGCGAAAGTAGTCATATATATAATAATTCATAAACGAATAACTACCGAACAAAATCTCTTGAAATTTAAAACAGTGATGAACTAAGATATAATAGAGGCAATGCTATAATTTTCTAAGCTCTATGGTAATTACAATGGTTTTAATTGGGTTACAACTTTAAGAAGAAACTCTTCAGCGGCGAAAAATGTTAAGGTTTATAACCCCAATAACACCAAGCGTAACTAAGTAGGACTGGCATTCATTTGAAATTAAACGCAACAGGCAAGGAATAAGTTTTATTTATTTTTATTTATTTATTTTGGTCCAAAAACAGCACATTGGCCTTTACATTGGATACACCCAAAACAATATTTAAAAAAAATATATATATAACAAAATACCTATACATATCAAAATATATATAAAAACAGAAATTAACACACATAAGATGGATGTAATGAAAATAAAAACTGCAGAAACAAGACAGCTTTTCAGAGACATTCGCCACCTGTGGAGGCACGGAGGAGCGAGGACCTACATGTAATATCCAGCGAGGGTGCTACCTTTTGTAAAGCATTAAATGAGGTGGGAATGCGGTAAAAAAGCGACCTTTGGGATATAGATAGCTGGAAATGCGGAAGATTGAAAGAGAGAGCACAAACGAGTGGAACGTGATGGGACACATAGAGAAAAAAAAGAACAAATATCAGTGGACCTGTAGAGACCATTCACCGCAGTGTGAACGAAATGGAAATCAAAATATTGCCGCCTGAGATGCAGAGGACGCAGTTTAAGAGCGGCGAGAACACCTTGTTTACTTAGCAAACGGAAGGCAGGAACACGGTTCCTCGCGATCGCAAGGAAGAAATTTAGTTGATGAATGAAGGTTTATTCGAAAGAAACTGTTAAATACAGAATGTTAAACTTCATGTAAACTAGCGTGATTGGTTTGAAATTATATTATAAAAATAATGTAATGTAACTGAGAAGAATATTTTTTTAAATGAATGCTACGTATGCTATAATTGCTCCGAAATAATGCTATAAAAACAATTTAATGTAATGAAGAAGGATAACTTTTGAAAGCAAAACATTCACAAAAAAATTTGGTGTGGCCGCCACATACCTCAATACCTCTAATATTTCTAATAATAATAATATAATTTATTTCACCGTTGGCAAATATACATTTGCATGGTTTCGTCACTAAATATTACAAAAAAGATAGGAGGGAGGAAGAAAAAGAAGAAAGAAAAAAAAATACAAAGCAAGATACAAGATTGATAACATACATAAAAAAAGATCAAATAATAAAATAAAAAAAATAATAAAATTTCACACAATCATCAAGGTATTCACAAACATTGTAATAAGTTTTCTTCAGAAGGAACTTCTTTACATTGCTTTCGTACAATTTGTGGGATGAAACTGATTTTATGTCCCCAGGTAATTTGTTATAAATTACAGAGGCTGAATGGTGAGGGCCTCTTTGACAGAGTACATTATTGTAATCATTAATATGAATGTCAAATAATGAACGAGTGAAATGGCTACGATATTCTGCATTTGCGGGAAAAAGTTGATGATTAGATCGAACAAAAGTTGCACAGCTCAGAATGTAAATGGATGGTAAAGTTAAGATATTGAGAGATGAAAACAAGGATTTACCGTGTGTGTGGTAAGACACTCTACAAAAAGCTTTGACAGCTTGTTTCTGTAAAAAAAGACTTTACTAGCCAGTCTGCAATTACCCCAAAATAGTATTCCATAGCTTAACAAAGAATGCACTTTAGCATAGTAGAGAGATAGTAAGCTTTCAATAGGAAGTATTGGGGCCAACTTTCTTATCATAAAAACACCAGTGGCAACTTTTTTAGCAACTCCATTAATGTGACCTAGCCAATCCAACTCTTCATTAATAAGTAGCCCAAGAAAAATAGTTGACGTGTTTCTAGAGATGCTTTTACTGCTCATTTTAAGAAGGGGGCTACAGGGTGGGATAGTTTTTTTTTGTGAAATAGCAGGTAAGCGGTTTTATTGATATTTATGTCAAGATTGTTTAGATTGCACCATTGCAACATTCCAGATAGCTTAAATAACAGTAAATAATTTAAGGAACTGCGACAAAATTTGAAGACTTTATAAAGAACGGAAGTAAACTAAAACCGTAGCCTTCAGACATTGGATACAGCCACGAAGCTCCAATGATTAAGAAAATAAAAAGAAGCATAACTCAGATGCAACTAAGCGTAAAGTGTTTACAATAGTTGCTGGTAGGGGGTGTGGTGGTGACAGCTAAAAAATAATTAGTTTTTTAGAATATCTCTTAAACAAAGCATTATATGGGAAAATGTTTCAAAAAAAGGTTGTAGAAAATTACATTTCTATATGCACATGAATAAAGTGATCATTAAAAACCGAATCACTTTGTAAAACACACTGATAATACTCACCACAATATTTCTTGGTGAAGATGGCCAATAAGTTCCAGGTTGTTATCAGAGTTGCAGACTGCAAGTTGAATAGTCGCAGGATAAGTATGCTTTCGATGAATGACTGTGAAATAACAAGAGTATAAAATCAAAATTCATGCTCAATAATAATCATGATTCACCTAGTACATTAAGTAATATTCCCAATTCTATCATGATAAATCATTCTACAAATATTCGCAAATGAAATTCTGTTGTAAATCAAGTTATACTTCAATTAAAGCATTTGCAAAGAAAGAATTTCTTTGCCATGAATTGCTTAGCAGAGCTTAATATGCCTTTCAAATACCACATATGAGTAGTATTTATTAACTGTATAACTTAAGATCAATTAGACAGCGAATAAATACATCATTGCTATTAATGAATTTGTTCATCAAAATTATGCTATATTTCATGAAATACGTAGGTACTACATGACTTGGAAAAATGCTTCTCTTGTTAAATCATTCTAGCTTTTTCAGAAATAAATATCCATAAGGACTAACGTCACACTATAATTAGAATAAATTGAGTGAATACAACTTTCACTTAAGAGATCCATTCGACATTTTGATGACTACACTCCATTCTCAACTTCCTTATGTCTTTCCGAAGTAAACGCGATTTATAAAAAGCTTTCGACACGGAAATACAATTTTGACGACCCGAAATAACCGTCTTTCATGATTGATACTAAGCTTATGATCTCATAAACATCAAATGTATAGTTGGACATATTTGTGAAATTGTTCTTTGTCACGTAATAAATACTGCATCTAAAATATAATACAAACTTGAGAACCAAAATTGTACGAAAGTCAATGACAACATTTATGCGATAATACACATTCGATGTAGCGTAACTTCTACTAAAAAATTAAATATTTGATTAGATGAATTCCAATTAGAATGTAAAAATATTTAATTACCTATTAATGAGAACTTTCCAATGACTCCTAAACTCAATGGATCAATCAAGAACAATGTCTTCTACTGTAAACACGCAAATCAAAGATGCGCAAATTCGTATTTCTTTTGTTTTCTGCAAATTCGTATTTCTTTTGTTTTCTTCTTAGCGCATCTTTGAAAACAAATTCGCTCTTAAGTTTCCCTTTGACGTCTGTATGTGCACTTGCTTCTGTTTATATTGCGACGAATCCGTAAATGATAGATTGCTAAAAGGTATAGTATAAATTTCTGTGCTTAAGTCATTTGTTTTTCTTTAGATTAGAGCTTTGAAAAATATACAGGATCGGATAGAAACAAATTCCTATTACAATACATCCGAAGATTTAATAATAATATACTTTATTGGCCCATGAATTTGTGTATCACAAATATGGTATAAGTCAAAAGAATCATATAATTACGTATCACAAAAGTCATAAAACAATATTTCAGCCACTGTTAATGCATAGGTCCTTTAAAAGTAAATGCATTTTCACAAATTCATTATAGCAAATCAAAATCAAACGCTTAACTTAGTCAGGTGAATCTTACAAAGGTATAAGGACAAGTCATGAAATAACAAATGGGCACAAATAAAACACTACAGGAGAGAAAAATAAATTCACAAAAGGTCGCATAAATTATTAATTAGAAGAGGTCATTATAGCCTTTGTAAATGGGGAGACAGAGTAACTGCTTTACGCTAGGTTATCATTTAAAAATTCATTGACTTAATATTAAGATTATCTACCAATAGGTTTTTCCGCTTACTTTTAAAAAGATAAATACATAAGCATTTGATATTTGAGAAAAGTATGCTAAAAATTATAGGGGTAGAGTGGTATGATCCTCGTTGGCTGAGATAGAGAGACTATGGTCATGTAAATGTATATCTTCACCACGTCTTGTATTACAGTGGTGAATAGTAGCATTAACTGGAAGTGGAGATATATGTATGTATTTATATATGTATATACAAGTATTTCTTTATTTATATTTATATATATTGAAAAGAGCGATAGTGTAACAGAATAAAAGTCAGCAAGATGAGGCATTATATATATATATATATATATATATATATATATATGATGCATGGAGAAGTGTAACAGGATGAAATCCAGGAAGAGGATGTGAGATGGAGAGATAAAAGAATAGAGAGGGTTTGATATATATATATATATATATATATATACGAAGGCAAATTGTAAGGGGATGAAAGTCAGGAAGAAGATTGAAGACATGAAGGAACACACACACACATTATATATATTATATATTATATATATATATATATATATATATATATATATATATATATTAACTAAAGGAAAAGAAAAGTTAGTGATGAGGGTGGCAACAAGGTGTTGAGGGAAGCCCAGCGGACACTCACCAAGTTGAGGACCAAGCTGGCAGGCTGCTGGGGGCGTCGAAGAGACACGTAAAACACACGAACACAAAAACACACGCAAGCTTATCGGGCCTAAGCCCTTCTTCAGCGAAAGAGTAACGTAAAGTGACACACTGGGCGGGGAATGACAGGGTGATGTGGGAAGGTTGATGATTGGAGGAGGTGGGGAGTAGGAGGGGTGGATAGCCAATAAAGAGGGAGTGTGATGAGGTAGAGTCCGAATAGTTACAAAGTAACAAGGAAACATTGTAAGGGGGCTAATAGGGTTAGCGGAGGTTGAGGCCAGGCGGAGAGAAAGAGTCGAGAAGATGGATATGTGCTAGTTCCCAGTGTCGGAGAAGGGGGGCAGGAGTGTCATAGGGTAAAACGCGAATAATCCTAACATTGTAGCAACTATTAAAGGGAACATTGTGGGTATTAGCATGTAATGCAACTGGGAGGGGGCGTCTGAGAGAAACGCTATTCCGGTGACCGTTCATTCGGATGTTTAACGGATTGCTGGTGAGGCCTACGTAAAACGCGGGACAAAGGGTGCAGGTAAGGAGGTAAATGACGTTACGGGTGGTGCAGTTGCTTCTGGAGGTGATTGGGTAGGTGATGTTGGTGGAGGGACTCGAGAAAGAAGATGATGGTAGGTGGATAGGGCAAGTGAGGCAGCGAGGTTTTCCGCAGGGGTGGAAACCTATTGCAAGAAGCGTGGTAGAAGTGGGAAGATCCTTCCTCCACAAGATATTTCCCAAATTTGGGGGCCGGCGGAAGGAGAGGAGCGGAGGATTGGCAAAAAGGTTGATAAAGAGGGACTGATGGGAGGAAGAGGTAAGAATTGGGTGGGCAGCATGAAGGATTGTTTTGAGAGCTTCGTGGATACCAGGATGGAAAAGTGTCGTAAGAGTGAGTGGAGGGGTAGATGCAGGAATAGTGGGTGTGTGAGGATGAGATCCAATGTGGGTAGGCGTCATCGCCCTATGGATCTGTTCGCGGACCAAGACTGGAGGGTAACCACGTTTGAGAAGAGCATCCTCGAGGACAGTGTAATACTCTATATATATATATATATATATATATATATATATATATATATATATATATATATGGATGTCAACAAGGTGTTGGGATGAGGAAACCCAGTGAGCACTCACCAATCAGACGACTTCAGGTTGGCGAGGCCCAGGGGATGTCGAAGCGACACACGTAAAATAACACAAAAACACAGAAACATCACAAACGTAAAGCTTTTTCTCTCTGTAGCTGAAGAAGGAGTAGTTCCGAAAGCTTTACGTTTGTGATGTTTCTGTGTTTTTGTGTTATTTTACGTGTGTCGCTTCGACATCCCCGGGGCCTCGCCAACCTGAAGTCGTCTGATTGGTGAGTGCTCACTGGGTTTCCTCATCCCAACACCTTGTTGACATCCATATATTCATTTTACCTTTCCTTTTCCGTAAGTTGTTATATATATATATATATATATATATATATATATATATATATATATATATATATATATATATATATATATATAGTAGAGTTGATTTTATAAGGTGTGTCGACAGCAAGGTCATTTCACACCGTACTCAAATCAGTAATACAATAAAAGTTATTATATTTCCCTACTATTTGTGATAAAAATTAAAATAAAATTTTATACAGGTAATGTGTATAGAAAAAATTTAATGTTAAAAATTATTTAAATGTATGGAAGCAATTTAGCTTCCCCGAGGAACTTGAATACCACGTCTATCTTAACAGGGTCGTCTCCCAGAACATCGTTAAGCTGGCCTTGAATCGAAAGACTGTTTCGCATACCCTGGTAGTGGGTACATTCGGTCAGGATATGTCTTATAGCGAGACGGGAGTCACAATGGTCACAGTGTGGTACTTCCTTCTCCTGTGTGAACAGATAACAGCGAGTAAGGGCACAGTGCCCTATCCTCAATCGGGTCAGCACTACTTCGTGTTTCGTGACTCTACTTCATCCAAGGCAGTCTTGATCGGGTCAGCACTACTTCCTCCCGCCTACTATTCCTGACAGAGGAGGACCAAGAAGTCGTAACAGCCTTTATGTCCCGCAATTTGTTATTTTGCAAACCTAGCCATGAGTCCTGCCATTGTTTCACTATAAGTAACCTAAAAAAATTTTTATATGTCAGATATGAATATTTAGGAAAAGTACACGATGAATTTTTATTCTGCCGAACCCTGCCTGGTAGGACTAGAGGAGCAGATATTTTCAAAGCATTAAATGAATTTCTGATAAGTAATAAAGTCGATTGGACATGATGTGTCGGTCTTTGCACTGACGGCGCTGCGGCAATGACTGGTGAAAGGAAGGGTCTCTCTGCATGCGTTAAATCTGTTGCACCATTAGTAACAGTAACGCACTGTAACATTCATCGTGAACAACTTGTTGCTAAGAATATGCCAAATGGCCTTAAAACAGTTATGAATGAAGCAGTAAAAATTATAAACCACATCAAAGGTCGCCTTTTGAATGCACGTATTTTAAAAATATTATATGACAAAATGGGTAGCGAACACACGGAACTTTTATTTCATACTGAATTTCGCTGGCTTTCGCGTGGAGAAGTACTTACCCGTTTCTTTGAATTGCGAGACGAGATCAAAATCTACCTCCATGATATATATATATATATATATATATATATATATATATATATATATATATATATATATATATATATATATATATATCACTAAGTGTGATAAGCTATGTGTTGGAGGTGTGGCCTACAACTGGCTAAAATCTTACTTAAAAAATCGTCAGCAAACTGTCTCCATTTTCAAGGAAGGCAAAATTCGGATAGAGGACAAAATTTGCCACAAATAAGTCCGCGGGACCACTGAATCACGACTTATAGTTTCGGAGATAAAAATTGGAGAACCGCCTAAGTCTTTCGATACGGTTTTATAAGTTTATAAGTATTGCCCATAAAGAACGCCTTTGAAATCTCTGTTAATTTGTGGAGGATACATTTTATTCTGGTTCTCCTTATCTCTTTCCTCCTTCACTCTTTCCTCCTTCACTCTTTCCTCCTTCACTCTTCCCTCCTTCACTCTTCCTCCTCTCTTATCTGCTATTTATCTCCGTTGCTATCCGATAAGCCTATGAAACTGTCCGGTCGGCCATTGGCAAACGCTGAGTTAACGAATGGACACATACGTTGGCAACGGCTGGTCTAAACTCAAAAAACGTAAGTTTCATTCCTTCCCTCATTCATTCATTCATTCGTCTTGTGGGTTTGAAGTGTACCAAAAGTTTGGCCTATTCGGACTTGGCTGTGGACAGGCAGGGCGTGACGGACGAACGTACAAAGTACAGTGCGCCATCGATACAGCGCGTGCACCGGCGAAAAAAGTTACCCCGTGTTATTAGGAAGCCCGCGTTATTCCGAGATCGAGGAGACGGCGTTTATATTTTACTTTCTCTGAACAGGAGAAAGTTTTGTTTTCACGAAAAGAGTCCATTTCAACGGAAATACTCGTTTTGAGGAAAAAGTCGTATCATTTCGAAGAGAAACCGCGCGTTTCCGACATATTATTCCGCGTGACGTCTAAAAAATCGCAAGGATAAGATATTTTTCATAGTTTTAGCCGTCGAATAAATTAAAAACGGAGAAATTCGATCCATATTTACGTACTGCAATGAATGAAAATCGAAACTCCTGTGTAAACATGTGGGAAAATGTAATCGTCTCCCGGAGTCGAATCCCGGACACCTATGCAAACGAAAATAGTTTTCTCGGGGTCTTCTAGACGGCAGAAACAAGATGGCGTTTACAGCATATCTCTATGACAAACTGTTCAAGAGATAAAGGGGGGTACGGACGGACAGACAGACATCGAGTATTAATATATTCATTCATTCATTCGTATTCTGTCTTACGACAGGTCCTACCAATTAATTAATTGGTTTTGACTAGGGAATATACATACACGGTGTGGTGGTTTCCCGTTGCCTTCCACACCGAACATACACACAGAAGGGAGGAGGGAAACCCGGTGCCGGCATTTGCCTGCTCTTACGAAGAACACCAGGGGGGCCAACGGCTTAACGTCCCTTCCGAAGGACGGAACAGCTGAATTTGCGCGGTCTCCATATATATAGATAGATAGTGGAACCATAAGTCCACACAAGTGTTAAAGGAAAAAATCACAAGAGGTTCCAAACACGGAGCTGAAATTTGTTTTAGAGGTAGGATTTATAAAAAAAAACAAAATAGGGATCATACAAATTTTGATATTTTAATTTGTTTCGCAGTTAAAGATTCATAAAGTTTAAACAAATAGGTAAATGTTTAGACACTACGCGGCGAGTTAGGGAGCCGAAATTTTTTAATTATTTAGAGTTTAGTCTATATAAACGAATAAACATTTCAATGTATCCATGAAATCGTTATTGTGGCCGTCAAAAATTGTTAAAATTTAAACAATTAGATAAATGTTATTTCACCTCTAAATGTGCTATAAATTTAAAATTTGGTAGAAATGTGTGGCATTATTAACCCTATGTGGGAAAAGTGTAATATTCCTAAAATTGCAAAAATTAGTGATTGTTTTACACCATTATTGTTCCATGACGAAAAAACGAAAACCGGTCCAGAGGAGGAATCTTTAGAATTAAAGAAATATTTCTCATGATGAAATATCTCTCTGATAAATTAAGGTTTTTTCAAGGTGAGATAAATGCTTGCAGTATGCAAGCACCTTATACTAGTAAATAAATAAATAATTATTATCAGTTTTCTCTGAAATTAAAATAAAAAATAAATGCTATCAGAATGCAATGAAAAGAACAATTTGTTTAGAAATTAATGTCCGAAAATAAAATTATATCCTTTGCTAGAAAAGGTTACATGCGTTTACCATGTATAATACGCACCCCAAGTTTTTGTTGATATTTTAAGAAAAAAATTCGTATTATAATCGGAAAATTACGGCAATCAATTCGGGGCGTAAACTTCGGGAAACCAGCCTGCATTAGTCCTGGTTTCGACTCTCTGTTTTAATAAATATCATATAGATCACGTTGGAGCTCGGGAGAGAAAAAAATGTGTTATTGAATTATTGTCTTCCGATAGAGTCGTCATAGGGACCGATGTAAACAAAATATGCTTTTGGCTTTTTGTTTATATTCAGTTTAATTAGTTTATTCTTGGGTATTTATTTTTGTTTAAATAATTTTTGTTATTTTATTGAGTGAGAGGTTGTTAATTTAAATTCTCTTAATATTGTTATAACATTTTTGTTTGATTGAATATCATTATTATTTATAGGATTTGTATTATTTATTTCTTCTATAGTTATTTTTATAGTCATAATTATATGGAGGGAGATCCCTATCTTTCACGATTTATTTTATTGGTATTAATATTTGTTTTGTCTATAATATTATTAATTATTATATTATTATTATTATTATATTATTATTATAATTATATTAATTATTTGTCGTTTTCTCGATTTTTAAAAAATCTCCAATGCCATAAATCGCATTTATGTGGTCCTGAGTACTTTTCTGTCGTAAATGTTGTCCACTATTCGAATTAATATTTTATTCTATACCTTATGGGAGGCGGAGAGGGAAAATTAAAGATTTTTAATTGTTGTTTGTTGACAGAATTGTCGTAGCGAGCGGTGTAAACAAAATATGCGATGTAACGCTTGACATTTTCTCGAATGTTTATCTCCGAAACAATAAGTCGTAATTATTTGTTCTCGAGGGCTTTTTGCGTTAAATGTTATCCTCTATCCGAATAAACTTTTTAATCTTTACCTTATAGATAATATAGGAGCTTGGGAGTGAAATATAGGTTTTTTTAATAGCTGTCCACGAAAATAATCTTCTTAGCAACAGAGGTAAACAACGAGCGTTGTGATTTCTTTGGTATCCATCAACAAACGGCCTCCGTTAATAAATATAGAAGGAAAAGTAAACATCGCGGAAACTTTCTCATATATACTCCGTATACATCTGCTCTCGCTTCACTCTCTCCTGTCGGGAAGGAACTCCTACTGACACTAAAACAGCAAAGCCAAGGAAAATGTCTTCTGCTAATAAATGGTATTAATGTTATATCGATTACCTGTGAACTATGCGAAAATGAAACTTTATAAATAGTTATACCGTCTTTCATATATAATTACTCAATGTCTGTCCGTCCATCCCCCATTTTACCTCTTGAACTGTTTGTCATGCTGTGAACGACATATTATTTCCGCCAACAAGGACACCCCGGGAAAACTACATTCGTTAACGTAAATAGTCCCAGGTTCGAGTCCAGGGAGTAATTAGGTATATTTTCCCATATGCTTACAGTGGAGTTTCGATTTTTATAGGCGCGAGGTTTATTTCCTTCGTTTATTAAAATACGCAAATATGGACAGAATTTCTTTTTGCTTTGTTCGACGGCTTTCAGTATGTAGACGTTACACGGAAGAATTTTTTTTAGAAACACGCGTTTCCTTTCGAAATTATAAGGCTTTTTCTTACACCTTCCGGGTGTTGCCAAGGAGACCCGCATTGTTGCCTCCGGTTGAATTAGCGTCTATTAAGCTTTCAAATAGACGAAAGAATCAAATTATTCCCTTCGCGCTTTTCATGTGGAATCGAAATCATAATTTGAACGACTTCAAACGTAACAGATTGAAACTTGAACAATTGCATGTTATTGTTATTCGGTAAACCGCGTGTGGGAATTTTTGAACGATCGGCCAAAAGAAAAAAAAAATCTTCTTTCTTTATTTCAACACTGGAATGTTACCTTTTTCGTAAGGGGGAAGCAATTAAAATTGCGCGTATAAATTATGAAAACAAACAACCAATTCAAAATGTCTGCCGTCTTAACTTTATAAGAGGAATTATAATGGGAATTTATTTTTAAACACGCACATTTCTGACTGACTTCGCAAAGGTTTTTGCGAGTATCGCTAGCGTAAAGAATTTACAGACTGACAAATGCTGAAGCATTATTGCTACACTAAGATTATTAAGAGAACTTTGGGGAGAGCTGGGAGGTAGCTGGGCGTAAATATCTATGTATATATTTTAATGCCGCTGGACGCTATTTAGTAATCTTTTGAGACATGTGGTTTATGCGGTATTATTTATTACTAATAGTTCTATGAATGAGTGAATCTTAACCAAAATAGCTTCAGCCATTTGTGAATAAATCGTCATTTAGTGAAAATCAACAAGAATAAACTACCCTTTATATTAGTGCTATGTGATTCGTCTCTTCAGAATGTTTGTTTATGACGAAAGTGAGCGTAAATACGAGATATCATACGGTTCTGTTAATTCATATGGGACCTAGAGCTGCGCACAGAGAGACAAGCATTAGCCAAATATCGTGTTTCCTTTTCATGTACGCAGGATCTGAAAGGATGCCAAAGCGAAGAGATATCGGAGGGTTTTTATCTTTGCCTACGATAACAGATGGCGTCGTAGATAGGATCAAACGTTGTATATTAAAAAAAAAACGTATTTCAGTTAATTATCTGAGTCATCAATCCGTTTCCAGGAGTTACCGTC
This sequence comes from Tanypteryx hageni, assembly GCA_028673005.1. Classification (NCBI taxonomy): domain Eukaryota; kingdom Metazoa; phylum Arthropoda; class Insecta; order Odonata; family Petaluridae; genus Tanypteryx; species Tanypteryx hageni. Next base: position 17,959,904 of record CM054119.1, on the reverse strand, counting down.
ATAAAAGCGCTGTTGTCACGTCAACGGTGTGCCAGTATCTGTTGCCTGTGTGTTTGTCGGTGTCACTGCTTCGGAGCCAGAGACATTTTTTATCTATATATTTTATTTACTCTACGAATATATCATCCTCATAGGCAGTCTGTCCGTAGACAGGTCCGTGATTATTCTTGGTTTAAATCTGGTTCTCCATATACTCCTATTTTCCGCTGTCCTCTTCATATCTTGATAACTCTCTTTCCCTTTCAAATCGTCTATCAGCTGAAACCTTTTCCTACCTCTTTCTCTTTTCCCATCTAGTTTTCCTTCTAACACGTCTTTAATCATACTCTCTCTCCTCAGGTAATGTCCAACCCAGTTAGCCTTCCTCTTTCTGATAGTCTGTATAATCATTCGCTTCTCTCCTATTCTTCGTAGCACTTCATCGTTTTTCATCCTATCTGTCCATTTTATCTTCAGCATTCTCCTCCAAGTCCACATTTCAAAGCTTTCCAAGTATTTGATGTCGTTTTTCCTTAGCGTCCATGTTTCTGCGCCGGACAAAGCTATACTCCATACATAGCATTTTATGAACTTCTTGCGGATATCTTCCCTTATATTCCCCGTAAGTAGATGTTTCTTTCTCCTGAAAGCCGCTTTTGCTTTTCCTATTCTAGTTCCGATCTCACCCGTACATTTTGCTTCTCGTGTTACGATGCTTCCAAGGTATTAATATTCTCAAACTTGTTCTAAAGGCTTTCCTCCATTACTTATGTTCAGATTCTCTTCTTTGCCCGATATTCGAATGACCTTGGATTTTTCTGTATTTATTTCCATACCGTACTTTCTACCTGTGATCACTAGTCTATTTATAATTTTTTTGTAGCTTCTCTTCTTTTCTTGCTAGAATATATATTTAGGTATATATCGAGGCAACAATGGGGTCCCGATTTCGAAAATGGCCCGGTTGCAAAGGAAAATCCTCATCAAATGGCTAAATATTCCCAAAATAAATCGTTTCAAGGTCGAATTCGGGCGTTATCGAACTGAAGCAGGCAATCGACGATGATAATAAGGATATCTGTTCATTTTTAATTAAAACAGTCCTGGTTTCGAGATCAATGATCAATTCTTCCAATTTTTACTAGCAAAATAATGAAAGCTTGCTCTTAGCTAAAGTGATTTTTACGTAATTGTCTCTGGGAGTCGAACCCGGGTCATTTTGGGGGATTTATTTTTGTAAACGGCTTTCACTATAAGAACAAAACATTCCTACCAAATTACAATCTTGTACCTACTCTGAAAGTTTGTCGAAAATAGCATTCCATTCAGTCGTCAATAGTTCTCGATTCTCCCGCTCTTTTACAAGGGCTTTTTAAGGGCGTCGCCACAGTTGACCGGAGCAGGATGAGCCAGCTCATTATATTATATGGTTTTTGTCATAGACAGAGTGACCGAGTGAATAAGGGCTTCATAGTGTTTGATAAAAAATGGAATTGATATGTAAAAGGAAAAACACGTTTTATTTTCCCCCGCGAATAGGTTTTCACTACAACCTCGATGTTTTTGTACGATCTGAATGCCGTCGCTAAAAACTATTAAACAAATCAACACAAAACTCTATATTTAAATTATTTGTGTAAGAAGCTAGAGCCGTTTAGATTTAGGTCGAAATTGGTTCGCAACAAGTGGACGTTTACCCTTGCAATTTTTCCGTTTTGGTCAAATATCTCCTATAGGAGTCCATCAATATAAATATTTGTTATTTACAAAATTGTAGAAAATACAACTGCCTGCAACTTTTGTTTGAAGCGTTTTTTTGCGTAACGGATATTTTCTGAGATATTTAGTTAATCCTCCTGAATTTAGGTTCGGTGCATTGGATGCCATTTTGTCACCGTTGCACAGCGGGCTAAAATCGATAAAAGCCGGCCTAAGCAACACCGTAACACTGAAATAAAGTAATAATCATATGGATGACTGAAAAAAATAATTATTTTTCGAAAAAAATTACGCATATTTGGAATAAAAAACTAATTCTAATATTTTTCAGTCTTGCAATTAGTCGTGTCCGCTATTTCTACTCATATCGTCCTCGGATTCTGAAGACGGGCGATTAGGTTGCGCCGTATTCATTTCCGGGGAACACAGAAGGGATAGTACGTCAGAGGAGAGAGTTAAGCGTCAAAGTCAGCGGTGCCCAAACTACGGCCCGCGGGCTAAATGCGGCCCGTGAAGGGTTTTTGTTCGGCCCGCGAAGCTAAGGCGAAGAATCAATTCGAAAAATATAACACGCAAATTCATACATTTTTTGAAAGTTTTCATAATAAAACTTTAAATATTGAAATGTTAGCAATGAAAACCTTATTCAGACATGATTTTCACTTAATGGCGTCTCATAATATGTAGAAAATTTCCGATTTAAACTCTAATCCGGCCCGCCGAAGAATTGACAACTTTCAATGGGGCCCGCCAAAGGGATTCGCAACCATTGATGTGGCCCGCCATTAGAAAAGTTTGGGCGCCGCTGGTCTAAGGGATGAAATAATCGGATGGGATTACAAGAGCAGCCGTTGAAGTACGTCTTCATTTGCGGATGATCTGGGGAACGCAATGACAAACAGAAAAAAATGATTATTAGAATGTCTTGGCTGTTAAAAACAGAATCAATTATGAGATATTTAAGCTTATTAACGAAAATAACGTCTTTTTATGGAGAATTAAAACGTTAAAAGGGAATGAGGACTTACCGGGAGCACTTCCTTCCGTAATGCTCTTTGTAACTTTTTAAACCCCTATGGCGAGCATCCTGGGCCTCCTCGGTTACTTGACCAACCAGAAGATTCGCTGCCGATACAATGCTTGGGCCATGGATTAATATTTTGTGGACTGACCCCTGCGTTTCGGAATCCGTGAAATACCTCGGGGTAACCTTGAATCGTGACCTGTCTTGGGACACCCACATAAGACGGATGATAGGTGCGGCAAATAAGAAGTTGGCTTTTGTGCGTGGAATGGTCAGGAAAAGCACGGAAAAGGTGAGAGAATCCTGTTATTTGTCCTTGGTTAGACCTCAAATGGAATACGCAGCAGCGGTTTGGGATCCATATCAGAGGGGACTCATAAAGGATTTAGAAAAAATACAGCGGCGAGCAGCTAGATTCGTGAAAAAGAATTACGATAAAAAACAGAGCGTTACGTTACTCATTGAAGAGTTGAGTTGGCCATCGTTGAAAGATCGTAGATTACAGGCTAGACTTAAACTTCTAGATAAATATAGGTCGGAGATATTCGTAAATGAAATGAAGGATATTATTCGACAACCAAAGTATATCGGACGGAGGGATAATGAGGACATGATTCGCGAAATAGATAGTAGGACGGAGAGGTGTAAGGAGACCTTTTTCCCTAGGACAATACGTGACCACAATAGATAACAGTGAATAATAATTAGTTAGGAACTTGGTGCGCGGCACCCCCTGCCATCCACCGTCAAGGTGACTTGCAGGGTAATATGTAGATGTAGTACCAGAGGTAAAGCGACACAAAAATTTTTGTCGTTTCATGCGCGTGCTTTTCAAAAGAGTCTGCATTAATTTCGTATTCACTTGGAGAGAGTTTGTATAAAGACGGAGGAACGAAAACCTACTCTCTCGTCAACTCCAGTAATTAATGAAGTCGATGATGGGTTCTGAAAAAAACTACGTGCTGGGTTTCAGTCATTTGTCGTCCCACTTCCTCCTGGATTCGGAATATCCACCAATCAGTGGCGGATCCAAGGGAGGGGCGATCGCCCTCCCCTTGGAGGACCCCATTGCCCTCTCCTTGGAGGACCCCATTGCCCTCCACTAGGTGCATTCTTAAATTCATTCTGCGCAACATTCATTGTTTCTACACCGAAGATTAAGTGTGTATGACAAGGGAAAGAAAGATTCTGATGGGGGTAGGGATTTTTAAAAATGTATGGTTGTCGGCAGAGGTGGAATCAAGACGGGGGAGGGGTGATTGGGGCGATCGCCCCCTCCTTGGGAAGGTTCTGGATCCGCCCCTGCCACCAATAATCCAATTTCCGTCCGGAAATTTTCCTGGATGACTTTCTCCTCTTCTGAAAAACTGTCCTTGATCCATCCTTCCTCGAACTTGTCATTTCTTGAAGTCGAGACGGTAGGAAACATGGAGGAGATATTCGAAAAATCTTGTCCATGCATGGAGATTGGACGGTCCAAAAGTGAAAGTTGATTCGTCTACGTCACGTTTAGATACATTATCAATATCGTTCATATCCTTTGGAAGTGCACCGTATGTTTAGCATTTTTGTCCCGATTTTCCTGTCGCTGTACTGCGCGCTTTTACATCTACCACCGTGAAACATAATTTGTGACTCATCATTATATTTTTCCCGGCACTAGTTGAGGCAGTTGAGGGCAAATTGCTCCTCCACATAGTTCTTGTCTTCTTTTATGAGAGTAGCTGACTCTTTCTTGCATTGAAAGCGAATGGGACGGCAAAACCGAGTCGAAGAATGTCCGGGATTTTGCCAAACCACGGATTTTTCTCGTGTATTCGGATCTTCGTGATGCAGCCGCGAAGGAACGGGCGGAGCCACAAACAGGTCGCTGTCACTGAAACAGCATTCGAAAATTTCTGTTTTTTTTTTTAAACATTGCCCACCGCCGCCATCAAATCCCCGCTTCGTAAACAGAATCGAATTAGGTTCATTCAGATCACAGGAGGTTGAAAAGGGGATCCCGCAATGTAACCAGTCGCTCTGCGGTGTGGTCGAGCAATGCCTGGTATTTTACTTCTGCGTAGGTTTCAGCCACACTCATCTGGGTAGCGCCTATTCTTCGCCGCTTGTATCCTGCTGTTAAATATTTGCATTCCTCTCTTTTGCCTGACTTCGGATCAAGACATATTGTGCCTTAGACAGCTTAGCTTCAATGAACAAAGAGAGCGCGACTCATCTTCGCTGTAGATTTTTATGCGCTCAGTAGATTTCGCAGGCTTCCAAGCTTGACCGATCTTCTTCGTAGTGGTAGTATCCACCGATTTCAACGTAGTTACAACAAGAAAAGTATCGATACTTTACTTACATCGGTAATTTCCTTTCGATGCCAAGTACTTTTGTACTCAATTCTTTTCTTTCGATTTTCTAGTGACGTCGGTACTTTAGGCCCGATACTTTTGTGGCATCGATACTTTTCATTCGACATGACATACGAGTAAGGTATCGATACTTTCGTTTCGATTTCGTACCCTTAGATACGAAAAAAGTATCGATACTTTACTCACATCGGTAATTTCCTTTCGATACCAAGTACTTTTGTACTCAATTCTTTTCTTTCGATTTTCTAGTGATATCGGTACTTTCGGTCCGATACTTTTGTGGCATCGATACTTTTCATTCGACATGACATACGAGTAAGGTATCGATACTTTCGTTTCGATTTCGTACCCTTAGATACGAAAAAAGTATCGATACTTTACTCATATCGGTAATTTCCTTTCGATGCCAAGTACTTTTGTACTCAATTCTTTTCTTTCGATTTTCTAGTGATATCGGTACTTTCGGTCCGATACTTTTGTGGCATCGATACTTTTCATTCGACATGACATATGAGTAAGGTATCGATACTTTCGTTTCGATTTCGTATCCTTAGTTACGGAAAAAGTATCGATACTTTACTCACATCGGTAATTTCCTTTCGATACCAAGTACTTTTGTACTCGATTCTTTTCTTTCGATTTTCTAGTGATATCGGTACTTCCGATCCGATACTTTTGCGGTATCGATATTTTTCATTCGATACATCATATGATTACGGTATCGATTCTTTCGTTTCGATATCGTATCCCTAGTTACAACTCTCAGCTACCACCCCCCGCGGCAGTGAAATCGACCATACCCCTGCTAAAGAAGGCATGTCCTCAAAGGGGACAATATGTTTACATTTTTTCACCCTCTGACCATCCCCCGCAAGGATGAACCTTTTGCTGCGACTTGCCACTTGCCTGGGCAGGTGGACATCCAAGAGGTAGTGCAATAAAAAGCAAAGCATCACAAAACACAACTTCTTAGGTCCCCTCCCCTCTTTCGCCACCCCCCCCTCCGAATCGTCAACCTACAGTTGCCGCCCGCCTCCTGGCTTCCGTTCACGCCCCGGACGACTGTTGCAGTCTTAACTTGGTCGAGGAATATCATTAAATAGCGCATAATCTTATTTCAAGAGCCTCGATGTATATGAACTAACGAAACGGTAATTTTCGGTCTTTCGATTATTTAAAAAAATTGCGTTGCCATGTGAAACAAATTAAAAAAAAGTATATATATCACTAAAAAATAAAAACTTTCACGCAAATCATAAACTAGGCACTTCCTGCTGTCAGATAAAAGAATTTTTTTATTGCAAATGGGTCACCAATACTTTTGAACACCCTATGAAACTTTCGAAAATCGCTAGGGCAAAAAAAATCTTTTAAAGACCGAGAAATAATACTCAATGTTGAAGTCATTACAAACGAAAACCTAGATTTTACCATGGCAACGCGTTTCCATGGCGAATATTTTTCTAATTGTTGGTCTCGATGTTCGCGCTTCCGACTATAATTTTAATGGGGTTCAAAATTATAGCAATGACATCTAGAATTTTGTAAAAAAATTTATTTTAAATAATGTCAGCGCCGCCACTGGGAGTTTTAATTGCTAATATTCTGCGCTACAGTTTCATCTTTGGTATTCGGACGCGCCTCAATGTTTTGGCATCCATGGCAACAGGCAACAATTTCGTGTGATTATTGGTTCTTCAATTTTTGAAGTAAATCTACGTAATTTTTACTGTGAAAATTATTCAAAGTGCCCGAAAATTATCCGCGGGCGAAATCTTGAGGATGCCCAGTGGAAGGCAACCGGTAAAGCACTACGGAGGAAGTTTTCCCGCCCTATTGTTTATTTCCTAACGAAATTTATTCCTCTCGAAGTAACAATTGAATTCTGCGCCGAGTCAGCGTAAAAAACGTTCGGCGAATACCTAATACTTGAAATTGGGTATTTTACAGATAAAATCCGCTGAAATAGTCCGTGGCGAAATTCTACAAGTATTTCCGCGTTTTAATTTCCGCCCGGCGACCGAATCCCGCTGTTTACACCGCGCAAAGTTCGGCGTTCTACCCGCAGGCTGCACCACCGAAGGGATCCTCTGGTGCTGCCAGCTGGCGGACAGGACGCTAACTCGAATCGGAAGCGCGAAATTCGCGCAGAGATTTATAAAATTACGCATTAAAATATTTTAAAATGGAGTTAAGAACACTGGATCCAGACAATTCCAGTGCGGAAAGGATGGACGTTATTTTTACCCAGCAGAAAATTCAAACTAGCACCGAAATCGCTCAGGCATTGGTTTTCAATCAAAAGAAATTAGACGTTTATAACCGGTTTTTCGACAGCGAAAAAGTATAAAAGTTCGTGGCTACGAGAAAAATGCTTTTAAACGCGAAATAAATGAGGCACTAAGACGAAATCTGCAATTTATTAGCGTCAAAAAAATTGTGATTGTTTAAAATAGTTTTTACGTGTTTCTTAGCAACGACATTAATCGTTAATTATTTGCGGTCATTTTTCCTTCTCTCTAACCAATATCTATGATTTTTACAGGGGAATTATATAGGAATAGAGGAAGGACGGAAACATTTTTGAAATTCCTTTTCATAGAAAATAAATGTGGGCACATATTTTTCAAAACTACGTACTTGCCTAAAAAACAAAGAAAAAACGAAAAAAGAAGAGAATTCGGTTGCCTAGCTTCTCACACATTTCTCCCACGCGAATGCGAACGCATCAAGTAATTGCTTACGTTCCTTCCGCGTAACTTAATAAATAACGCTGTGAATATAAAACGATAATGTATCGCTTTAATCAGCTTTATTATTTCTTTAATTGAATTATGTTAAACGTTTGAATAAAGGAAATCCCGCGATACTTTATATTAATAAAGTTACTCCAAAGTCACCGAGACACATTGGGGTGAAAATCTCGTCAGTTAAAAGAGGACAAAAAAATGGAATAAAATGTTTGTGAGTTAATGCAAAGCGAAAATAAAATGATCCAAACGAGTTTTAATTGATGTGACAGCACCAAACGCTGATTAAAACGCAATCGTTGGAATATTTAAGGAAGAATTCAAGTTTAATGAGGTTTATCTTCGCGGTTGATTCAGCTGGATAGATAGGTTAAGGTAGCCTGAGAAATTATATTCAGCCTCTAAAGCGAGTACTCAAATTTTTGAATCCCAAGGTACTGGGATGGGGTTATGAACTCGATCTGGGAGTGAGTGTACGAGAGATAGAGATAGATAGATAGATAGATAGATAGATAGAGAGATAGAGAGAGATAGAGAGAGAGATACTGGGATGGGGTTATGAACTCACTCTGGGAGTCTGTGTACGAGAGTGTCTGTACGAGAGTGTTTGTGTGTGTGTGTGAGAGAGAATGTGTGTGTGTGTGAGACTGTGTGAGAGACAGACAGACAGACAAACGACTTTATTAGGGCGAAATTGAGACTATGTAGTCCCTTCTTACATTTAACCCTTTCGTCATATAAGTAATTACAATATTTACAAAATAAGAGGAATTAAATACATACAGATTTTAACAAAATACAAATTAATTACAAGTTAATATATTTGTGAGAGAGTGGGTGTGAGAGAGACCTACCATAGCAACCAGTACAACGCTTTGCAATGGGAATTGACAAATCCGCATTATAATAGAATCGCTTGAATGCTTCTTTAATAGGGAAATTCTTGGGAATACTTTTGAAACGAGAAAAAAGTCCGCTATGTCCAGGAATCGAACCCGGGTCTTCTTCCACTTGCCGGGCGGATATCCTGCTACTGAACTATATCGGAGTGGCTCAAATTCCTCGTTTCTAAATGCTTATGTTTTCTTGGTTGGGAAATTCTTATTTCAACCAAATACGTATGCATATGATGACGTCATAAATTTGAAACGCGGTATATGTTACCATCTTTTAAAGGGAAAAATGACCACAAATACAAATTTAAGTGTAGAAAACAAAAAACAAATGCAAAAAAATATTCATATTTAAACAGAACTATTGTTGACTGGAATGAGAGTTGCCTGCTGAACTATTTGGGCCCTTCCCAAAGAATGTAAATGTTTTTAGGAATAGATGTAAAGCTGTTTTGTGATTTTTCTGTGATTTTGTGATTCTTTAGTGATTTTTTAAAAATATTTTTCCTTCCTTTTTGAAACTTTTGAATTTTCTTGGTTGCAGTGACATTTCTTATGGGTAATATTTTTTTTTATGTCATTATTATAGACCTTTTTATTGCTGCCTTATTTTTTGTCTTTAGATCTCGTTGTTGGATGTGTGAGAGACCTACGAGGTTTCTTTATGTTACCACCTGGCAGATCGCCAACTTGTAGCACTAAGTTTTAAATAATAATAATAATAAATAAATATAAAAGAACGTTACTCCTTTCAAATATGGGGGTTGATGAACTGTATATAATAATAGCTTTAATTTAGTGCTTCTAAAGAGAATCAGTGGATTGTACTAAAATGCATTTGATTTAAAACTACGGCGTAAACTTATAACGACGTAAAAATCCAAAAACGGGAGATATTAGAAAATTGTGAAAAAGTAATATCGTGTTGGAGCTGGAATTTTTAAGTTGTTTAGCGCTTGCTGCACATGCCCAAATAAACATTTGAAAATCCCGATTTTTGAAAAATTTGAACGAATAGATAAATATTATTTATTTATTATTATTTATATAATACGCACCCATGTTTCTACGAATGAAATGCGAAAATTGTCTTATCACCATACGTGATACGAATAAAAAAGGCGAGCTTCGCTGGCAAGATAAAATGATATAAATAATACCATCCTTATAGCTCAATTTGCGTTAGCACATTGCGTTAATTTCCAAATCTTATCCAATCACAACGAAATTTGGTGGACATAAGGATAACGTCAAATAATGAAGAAAACGTCAAATAAACATTTGTCTAAAATGTACACGGGGCCTCCCAGGGGCGCGCAATCTAATTCCCCCGACCAGCCCTACGTGGGCTGAGCGAGACCCCAAGATCCCGTCGACCCCGTAGTACATAGATACAGTCTCCACGTGGCTGAAGTGCCGTTACCCTGGAGATCGCGAGTTCAGATCTATGGCGATTTTTTGAAGCGCTTGCAGTCTGCAAGCGCCGTCAACTCTTAAAAAGATAAGAAAGTAGCTTGAATTTTGTTGAGGATAAATCGCTAGCATTTTACAGAACGAATTCTTTTAATTCCAGTTATATCTTCGAGAGAGGAATGGATAAAACCTTGTGATTCGCCTGCGTGAGGGAAATGAGGATATCCAAATACTTCGTCGCCAAATACCTTCTTATTTTCGTCAACCTATCCTATGCGGTAAGTAAGGTTCATTTAGAGAAATACTTTTCCGTTTCTTGTACCTATTTATTGTCTTATCATCTCGATAATTACTCTGTTTTTTCCTTTGTCCCTGATTCTTTCTCTGGCGGTTTAACCCTTAACAATGGCACAATGAACTCTGAATGCCTAATTATAAATAAATGCTTCTTTCAAATTATATAGGATACTAACGTAATTTCCCGTTGAAATTCAATGGTAAAATTGGAACTTAATATATTAAACTATATTGGAAGGAAGTGAGCTAAATCTAATGCATTATTATATTAGTTAATATTAAAATGTAGTCAGATTTTAGCTAAGTTAACAACATCTTTAACGTTTTAATCCGAAAAAATCAGCTGTTATGGACTCACCAGATATGTTGATTTTCTGTATGAACAACAATGCCGTTGATCGCCGAGGGAACGTTTCAATAAAAACGCAAAATCTTGACAAATTTTCGAATATTTTAGCTTAATGCGAGCTAATTCGATTCGAAAACAAAAACCGACGATGAGAATTAGAATTTCCATTTAATTTCCTTCAAAACGGTTCCTATCCGAAGATCGTGCGTCGATTAATTCTAATTAAATTTTGGAAAAGAAAATAAGTCTGCAGGTGTGAAAGTGGGAAATTCCGTATAGCGTTCCAACCAACAACCAACAGATTAAGACTTTTATTAATAGTCATATCATGTGAAACCTAAGGTGGTTCTACAAATGCTATAGGGCTGAAATTTGGAAGGATGACAGGTCTTTGGGTACAACCTCGGAAAAAATCCGCAATTCCAGATAAAGTTATATTTTTGGGGCATTTTTGAAGCCAAATCCAAATTTTAAACTCCCGTAAGAAAAGCATTGAAAACGGTTCAGGGCTTTATAAAATTCCATTTTTAAATTAATTGAAATAAAGATACGAAGTCGTGAAATGCACCGTACTGTGGATGAAAGAATGAAGTTTATTTTTATCGAAGACGAAATTTAAATCTTTACCGAATTTCCGTAGAAACTTCATTTTAATCATGAAATTATGAAAATTTTTTTCGGTTCTCAACAATGAACCATAGTAACGACTTCAATGCCCATTAATTAGAATTCATTTCCCATGATTCAGTAGCATTGATTTGATGCTATTAATGGGAATTAACGGACTATATTTATAATATCGTTAACGCCAACCAACTATTAGACAAACGTATGATGACGTCTTAATTCTAACGCATATTTACCATTATTACTTTTAGTGTATTGGGACCTAGAAAAACTGAAAGAAAATCAGGATGTAGTCAGCGTGAAGTTGGAAGATAGCCTAAGACATTCGGAAAACAAACCAAAGACCGTGGATATAGAATGGAATGAAATTAAAACCAGTATCAAGGATACCTTGGGTAAAGATATTGGAAAACAAGAGAAGAAAATCAGAAAACCATGGAACACTTAGGAAATGCTGGAGAAAATGGATGAGAGACGAAAATGGAAAAACGTTGACAGAGAAGAAGGCGGAGCCAACTATAGAGATATGAACAACGAGTTGAGAAGGGTAACAGATAAAGCTAGAGAAAACTGGATAACAGAAAAATGCGATGAAATACAACAAATGGAGAAGTTAGGCCGGTACGATATGATGTACGCTAGGGCGCCGGAATTAGAAGATAAGACGTCTAATAGAATTCGCGGTAAAGGAAATATGAATACGGATGGGAAGATAGTTTATCACTCTCTCCACTCCTTCCATCTCAATTAAAATTTGTTGCTTTTCCCTCCAGGCGCCGAATCGTCCAGGCGCCGAATCGGTCGCGCAAGCGCAAGTGTTTCCAAACAGCTCATACTTTTCTTCTTCCTCCTTAGCTCCTCGGGGCGGCCATGTTGGCCATCGGATTGGCCCAGAAGGAGTCCATGTCCGGCTTTTTGGGCGTCTTCGTCGGGGGCGTGACTCTTTGGGCACCCATGGTCCTCATCTGCACCGGGACGGTGCTGTTCACCGTGGCGGTGCTTGGCTCGCTGGCTACCCTATCCGAAAACTACTGGGCCTTAATATGGGTGAGTTTCGCCCATCGAATAGCAATATGAACTATTTAGGACTGATTGTAACACTATTTTTAACATGTTTCCGAGTGGGTAGAATGTTAAAATTTGGTAGGAATGTTTGATTATTATCGTTAAAGCCGTTAATGAATATGAATCCCCCAAAACAGACCCGGGTTCGACTCTGCTAGATAATCACCTTTTCCCATAAGACGTAAAAATCGATTTATTGACTTGCAGCCTTTTATTCTTTAGGAAACTAAAATTAGATATGATTGACCTACAATATTCAAACCTGGACCGTTTTAAAGAAAAATGAGTAAAGTTTGTTGTTCTTATCGTCACATTTTGCTTACGACTCGAATTTGAACAAGTTATATGTTTAAATCATATTTATAGGAAAATTTTAAGCTTTTTAAAGATGTCACCTTTTCGAACATGTCATTGTTGAACCTCGAGATTGTACTGTCGTCTCAATATTTATACTGCGTAAGGAGAGAGGAAAAAAGGAGAGAGAGACAGTAGGAGAGAGAGAGGGAGGGAGACAGAGAAGGAGAGAGAGGGAGTGATAGATAGATAATGGTCTTTATTAGGGCGAGATTGAGAACAGGAATTCTATTTTTCCAAGGAAGAGGAAGAGAGAGAAGGAGGGAGATAAGGAAGAGAGAGGGAGGGAGACAGAGAAGAAGGGAGAGGGGGAGAGATATATAATGGTCTTTATTAGGGCGAGATTGAGAACAGGAATTCTATTTTTCCAGAGAAGAAGAGGGAGAGAGAGAGAGAAGGAGAGAGATAAAGGAAGAGAGAGGGAGGGAGACAGAGAAGGGGGGAGAGGGTGGAGAGATATATAATGGTCTTTATTAGGGCGAGATTGAGAACAGGAATTCTATTTTTCCAGAGAAGAAGAGGGAGAGAGAGAGAGAAGGAGAGAGATAAAGGAAGAGAGAGGGAGGGAGACAGAGAAGGGGGGAGAGGGTGGAGAGATAGGTAATGGTCTCTTTAGGGCAAGATTGAGGCTAGAAAGTCCATTTATCCAGAGAGGGTCGATGAAGGAAGAATGGGAGGGAAGAGAATGGGAGGGAGGAGGATGGGAGGGAAAAGGATGGAAGAGAGGAAGAGAGATAAGGAGGAAGAAAGGAAAGAGCCTTAAATTCAGTACTTAATCCACGAACATCCATTATATATGACGAGAAATTACGCTAGTATTTCTCATAAATTTGTGATTTGAACTTTGGAGATGAGCAAAGCAATTAAGTTCCATCAGACATAACAAAGCCACTGGGTCCCGAAGAAATTCCTGCTCGGGTTTTAAAGGTATTAGCTGAAAAAATAGTACCTTTTTTCGGATAATATTCGAGAAATCCATTTCTCGCGCTGAGGTCCCTAACGACTGGAAGTTAGCGCACGTTACCCCAATTCATAAGTGCGGCGACAAGGAGAACCCAGAAAATTACAGGCCGATTTCCTTGAATTTGATATCGAGTAAGATTCTCCAGCATATTCTCGTTTCTTTATAGTAATTTATTGTGAGATGTTTGTCATGTGATACTCAGCTCGGCCATTTTGGGAATTGTATACTGAGAAGCGGAGAAAATAATACGCAGGTCTATGATATCTTATTAGATCTTAGGAAAGCCTTTGATAAGGTACCTCACAGGAAGTTAATAACGAAATTAGAAACCTTAGGCGTTAATTTCAAAATTATTAGTTAGATCCGTGAATTTTTAATGCATAGGAAGCAGATTGTTGTTATAGATGGGAAATCTTCGAACTTAGCGGAGATTGTCACTGACGTTCCGTAGGGTAGTATAATTGGTCCGTTATTATTTCTAATTTATATAAACGATATCAGTAGTCAGAAGTAAAATTAGGCTTTTCGCGGACAACACCGTCATTTATAGAGAAATAAGCAATCCGGAAGACCACCAGTATCTCCAAAATGATCTAGAAGGTATTTCTGCATGGTGTAAGGTATGTCAGTTAGAGGTCAACCAAAAGAAATGTTGCGTCATCAACTTCTGGAGAACCAAGAGTATCTCGTTGGATGTTAATTATTCTTTGGACGGAGTTGAGATTCCAGTTTCAGACTAGATTAAATATCTCGGAGTCACGATCTATCGTGACCTCTCGCGGGATACCCACATTCGCAGATTGACAGGTGCCGCTAACAAAAAGCTGGCCTTTATAGAGGGAATAGTTAGAAATAGCTCCGAAAAAGTGAGAGAATTTTGTTATTTATCCTTGGTTCGACCTCAGGTCGAATATGTTTCAGCTGTGTGGGATCCCTACGAAAAGGGACTCACTAACGAGATAGAAAAGGTCCAGCGCAGGGCAGCTGGATTTGTAAAGAGGAATTGCGATAGTAAACAAAGCGTAGCGTCATTAATAGAAAATCTGAAATGGACATCGTTAGAGGAACGTAGGCTGCAGGCTAGATTTAAACTACTGGTGAAATTTATGTCCGAGGGACTAGCGAATGAGGTAGTAGGACTTATCAGGAGCCCGACGTATCTCGGAAGGCAGGACAGTGAGGATAAGATTCGCGAGATCGACTGTAGAACGGAGCGATATAGAGGATCGTTTTTCCCTAGGACGATAAGAGACCATAATAGGAAAAGATAACGTAGACAAACTAAGGACCCATGGTGCACTGCACCCCCTGCCATCCACCAAAAAGGTGACTCACGGGGTATCATGTAGATGTAGAAAAGTTCCTGATGATGCTAAAGTATTGCCAGAAGAAAAGAGTCAAACAAATTTTGAAAGCTTCAACCCTTGATCGAGGCTGCACAGAATGGGTGACGGCTGAATCAAAGTCCACTACAGGTGTCTATCGATGAACAGATGATTCCATTTTGGGGTCATGTGAGAGCCCGCCAATTCATAAAGGGTAAACCTAATCCCTGTTGAATTAAGGACTTTGTTGCAACATCACCAGATGGTTTCCCTTTAGATTTTTTCTTCTGTCAAGTCAGTGATTCCCAACCTTTTTCGCATGGAGGAACCGCTGAAATAATTTTTCATATCCCGAGGAACCCCTACCTATGAAAACGTTTACAGGCCAAAAAAGTGGATAGCAGGGAGCACAATTCAACTACTGGTAAACTATTGCCAAGACAATTTATTTGTAAAGAGCCAGTATATATATATAACAACTTACGGAAAAGGAAAGGTAAAATGAATATATGGATGTCAACAAGGTGTTGGGATGAGGAAACCCAGTGAGCACTCACCAATCAGACGACTTCAGGTTCAGTTCTCTCTCTGTAGCTGAAGAAAGAGTAGTTCCGAAAGCTTCTACGTTTGTGATGTTTCGCCAACCTGAAGTCGTCTGATTGGTGAGTGCTCACTGGGTTTCCTCATCCCAACACCTTGTTGACATCCATATATATATATATATATATATATATATATATATATATATATATATATATATATATATAATATTATGTATATTTTCCTGTCTTTTTTGTATTATCTAATCTTTTTTTCAAATATCAAAAATGTATAATTAAACATCAAAATAAAGTTCACACCCAAAGTCAATATAAAGTTGAATTTCAGTGTGTCTTGTTTCTTTTTGCACAAATGTTGAATTCTTGGCCGATTTTCTGATAAACACACACGCAGTCCTTCCTCGACAGACATCAGACGATTTATTTCTTTGCTTTTAATGTTTGTCAGACAGAGGTAAGAAGTTGAAAACTGGAGTAAGATGTTCACTGCTTTTGCTGAGATCAGAGGAAATCCAAGACACATCACTTCATCGAGTTTTATCTTCAAAGTTCGATCGCACTGTAGATAAGTCAGTTCTTCTTCTTTGAGACTGAGTAAATTTTGTGAATTTGGTGAGAACAAAAGGGTTCCTAACCCAGCCATACATTTCTAATGACAAAGAAGGAAAATATTGGTCAAACTTTTCTGTCAATGGTTCCAAATGAATGGTAATTATTGGGATGACTTATTTATAATCTGTCTGACTTTGAAACAGAAGTAGGAGTGGAAGCATTTCAATATTTCCATTTGAAAGGTGCTTTTTCCAAACCTTGAGTTTATTCTCGAATGCTAGAAGTTTGTCTGCGGAAGTTAGAGAGTTTTCATTTGGGCCCTGCATGCTGGTGTTCAAGGTGTTTAAAATCTGATAAATATCTTCTAAGTAGGCTAGTTTCAGCAGCCATTTCGTATCTACAAGAAAGTCAGAAAAGCTGGATTTATTATTATCTTTGAAGAAAAGCAATAGTTCCACTCGCAGCTCAAATACTCTTGTTAAAACTTTCCCTCTTGAAAACCATCTAACCTTGGTGTGTAGAAGTATGGCCTTTTCGCATATCTTCACACAGCTTTGCAAACATGCGTGACTTAAGAGGGCGCTGCTTTATGAAATTGATCATGTTCACAGCTACATTTTAAATCCTTCCCAATAGTTTTAGAAACAAGAACTTCCCGGTGGAGGAAGCAGTTGGCCGTTATGACATCGGGGTTTTTCTCTTTGACGAGTGTAACAATTCATCGAGGGGGCACCGCCATAAGTGCAAATTCCAACACACTGGCACACATGACAAACCCAGAATTCCAAATAAGAAGACATGATGGTGGAAATGCCTTGATCTTAGGTCGTTTCAGGCAGCTCTTTACAACGATAAAAATTTTCCATTATTTCACCTTCGTTTTCAAATCGTACGAATGCCAACAGCTGAGCTTTACTTGTTATGTCTGTTTAATCGTCGACTTGGATAGCGAAGTTAGTATTTGTTATTATTTCAAACAAGACATCTTCAATGTCGTGTGACATTTCATCCACACGCCTACTAATAATAGGAAACTTTGTCAATTTCATTTTCAGCCCCTTCGCCTATCATTCTTTTCACTAAGCTGAAAATGTCTTTTTAAGGACTGATGCACCAAAAAATATGTTAAAAATATTGAAATATTTAACAATTTTTTCCTGGGTCTGAGGAGCTTAAATAATTGATATTTTCAAGATATTAGTTTCTCAAAATTCAAATCTTTCTTTAGAAAAACATTCGAAGATAATTCCCCTAGTAATAAATTCACAAAATTATCAAAAGTGATGTATTTTTTAGCGAAAAAAGAAAAAACGGAAATATTTGAAATAATTTAGGCCATTTATGTAAAAGTTTTCAAGGTATCCATACTGCTAAAAATATCAATAACTTTTGTGAAATAACTCAAAAATATAATACATTTTTCGAGATGCAAAATTTCGTAATAACATTAAAATTTTAAAATATTTTCCAAATATTTCAAAATTATTTATTCTCGCAGAATAATTTTCAGGAAGAATTTTAAATTTAAAAATCGAAAATGATCCCGTGTACTTTTTAATTTATCAGAGGGTTTCTGCAATAGCTTTCAAGTCCTTGAAATAATTCTCGCCGAAATCAAAGAAAAACGAAGTGTTTTAGTAAACTATTTTCGAAATCCTGACAAAATTATGAGCAATGTCCTACGTATTATCTGAAAAGTTTCAGAAATTCTTGGTTTTTCGAAAACTTTATATTTAACAAAATTTTTTTCCCTACAAATACAGTTCGGAGCCGTTCTAAGTTGTACGATATTGGTCCAGTCTGTAGCCGGTGCTGCCAGTCTCTTCATCAGCGGCCACCTCCCGAACTACATAAGGACCTGTATGAGATACGAGATACTGAACTACGAAAATGATCCGAGTCTATTGGACACGTTGCAGCTGAATGTGAGTATTCAAAAGCCATTGACATATATATATATATATATATATATATATATATATATATATATATATATATATATATATATATATATCAACTTACGGAAAAGGAAAGGTAAAATGAATATATGGATGTCAACAAGGTGTTGGGATGAGGAAACCCAGTGAGTACTCACCAGTCAGACGACTTCAGGTTGGCGAGGCCCCGGGGATGTCGAAGCGACACACGTAAAATAACACAAAAACACAGAAACATCACAAACGTAGAAGCTTTCGGAACTACTCCTTCTTCAGCTACAGAGAGAGAACTGATGGCGGTGACACTGGGTGGAGGCATGGGGGTGGAAGGGTAGTGCGGAAAGGTCGAGGATAGGAGGAAACGGAGGGGGTTGGGGATGGGTAGGGTGTTGGGAGAAGACAGAAAGGGTGTGAAAAGCTATCGAAGGTTGAGGCCTGGGGGAGTGAAGGAGTTTAGGAGATGGATATACGAAAGCTCCCACTGACGGAGTTGGGGAGCCGAAGCATTGTCGGGGAGAGCGCGAATGACTCTCACTGTGAAGCAGTTGTTAAACTTTAAATTATGTTGGTTCGCATGAACGGCCACCGGCAGCGGTCGTTTGAGAATGACGCTGTTGCGGTGGCCGTTCATGCGGATGTTGAGGGGATTGCTGGTGAGGCCAACATAAATGGCGGGACATTGGGTTTATCTCAGGAGGTAAATGATATTGCGGGTGGTGCAGTTGGTGGTGGAAGTTATGGGGTAGGTGGTGTTGGTTGTGGAACTGGAGAAGGAGTTGCAGGGGGGGTTTATTGGGCATGTGAGACATCGGGGTCTACCGCAGGGGTAAGATCCGGCAGGGTGTAAAGGCATGGGTGCTGGGGGTTCTTTCTTCCATAGAATATTTGCCAGATTAGGGGGACGGCGGAAGGAGAGCATCGGTGGTCTGGGAAATGGGATCTGGTGAGGGGAGGATGAGAGGATAAGGTGGGCGGCTTTCAGGATGTTTTTCAGAATGTCGTGGATGCCGGGGAAATACAGGGTGGTTAGGGTGAGTTGGAGGGTGGAATCGGTGGTGGTGTGGGTATTGGGGTGGGAGTTAGGGGTGGCGGGTGCGACTGCCCGCCGGATTTGCTCTCGGATCAGATCCGGCGGGTATCCGCGCTGTAAGAAGGCATGTTCGAGGGTGGAGCAGTACTCGGACAGGGAATCTCTGTCCGAGCAAATTCTCCACCCTCGTCGGGCTAGGGCATAGGGAATAGAGGTTTTGGTGTGGAGGGGATGGCAGCTGTCGAACTGGAGATATTGAAGGCGGTTGGAAGGCTTGAGGTGCACGCTGGTGTGGATTTTATTTTCCCGGATGGAGAGATCGACATCCAGGAAGGTGATGTTGGAGGCAGAGGAGTGGTGGGTGAAGGAAAGCGTGGGGTGGGATGAGAGGCGTTGTAAAAAGGATTGTAGCGAGTCGGGTCCATGTGTCCAGAGAAGAAAAATATCGTCAATATACCTCAGCCATAGGAGTGGTCTGGGGGGAACGTCAAGAAAGCGTTCCTCCCATTCACCTAAGAAGACATTGGCATAGGAGGGCGCCATGCGAGTGCCCATCGCGGTACCTTTTATTTGTAGGTAGTGGCGCCCTCCGAAAGAGAAGTTGTTTTTTTTTTGGAGCACCATTTCAGCCAGCTTCGTTAGGAAATGGGAGGATGGTCTTGTGTCAGGTGGTTTGTGATGTTTCTGTGTTTTAGTGTTCTTTTACGTGTGTCGCTTCGACATCCCCGGGGCCTCGCCAACCTGAAGTCGTCTGATTGGTGAGTGCTCACTGGGTTTCCTCATCCCAACACCTTGTTGACATCCACATATATATATATATATATATATATATATATATATATATATATATATATATATATATATATATATATACACGCACACACTAGTAAAAGGTACTTGCATTCTGCAAGCATTTCATTTCGCCTTGAAAAAACACTTATTTTTCATTATTGGAAATATATTTTTATTAAAATATTTTCACCTCGGCACCAATTTTCGTTCTTTCATTAAGGGTTAATACTGGCGTAAAGGCAACCTCTAAAAGTTGCAATTTTAAGAATATTATACTTTTTCCATTGTAATACTAACGCCACACATTTCTGAAAATTTTTATGGTTGTAGCACACCCATAAGTGAAATAATGTATATGTAATTGATTAAACTTTAAACATTTTTAACGGCCGAAATAACATTTTCACGTATATTTCAGGATGTTTATTTGTGCATGCACACTAAACTCTAAATAACTGAAAATGTTCAGCAATTTGAATTCTAACGTAATACTGAAAGCGAAGAAACGAATTTGGGATATCGTCTGCAGGAAGGAGCGAATAGGTTTGTTTACTTTTTGGGAATATAAGGGATCGCAATTGGAGAAGTGATCCTGATAGAAGTGACGTTAGGGACTGCCTGATGCACTGCACTCCCTCAACATCCTATGGCGTTACTTTAGACATGGGCTGAAATGCTTGCAGTATGCAAGCACCAACTACTTTTATAGTATAAGGGTCGAGACGTCAATACAATCTCAAGATTTAACAATGGCACGGTGGGAAAGGAAAAATGTCCTTAAAAATCTGAACTTTTTCCAGTAAATATGATTTTAACGCAGAACTTGAGCAATTTTGTAACTTTGGCGAAATGTGGTGATAAGAATAATAAACGTACCAATTTATTCTTCTTTAAATCAGTATAGGTCCGAAGTTCGTAGGTCGATTATTTATAATTTTAATCTGCGAAGGAATAAAAGCCTGTAAGTCGAAAAATCGATTTTTACGTGTTACAAATAGAAATTATCCACTGGTAGGGATACGATATCGAACCGAAGTATCGATACCGTAATCATATGATGTATCGAATGAAAAGTATCGATACCACAAATGTATCGGGCCGAAAGTACCAATGTCACTAGAAAATCGAAAGAAAAGAATCGAGTACAAACGTACTTGGTATCGAAAGGAAATTTCCGATGTGAGTAAAGTATCGATGCTTTTTTCGTATCCTATCTACTGGAGTCGAACCTGGATGTTTTCTGAGGATTTATTCGTAAATGGCTTTTACAATAAGATTGAAAAATTCACACCGAACTTCAATTTCCTATCTACTCGGAGAATTTGATAAAATAACATCACGCTCGGTCTGGATCTTGTTTCTCCCGCTCTTTTATAAAGCCTTTTTAAGGGCGGCGCCACTGTCGAGCGTGAGGGACAAATGTAGCTTGTTATATAATAAGACAGCGTATCAATAACGGTTTTTTTCAACCTTCCAGATGGGTTGCTGCGGGGGTTTCGGCCCATCTGACTGGTCCAACGTTACAGGCTGTATTCCAATTTCCTGCTGTCCAATCAAATGGAATCCAACGGAAAGAGACCAGCTCTCAAGCACCGAAGAGACAATCCACGAAACAGAAAAACCCCTTTACGAAACAGCAAGAATTCTTCATTACTGGCCTCAAACTCAGATACCGTCGTTGTACATTGGGGAAGGCCGTGTCAGGAGGCACTACGTGGAGCACCCGGACATGATATTCGGGGCAAACCTACGTAGCACCTTGGTTGGTACCACGGTTACCACGACCACGGACAAAACAGGAGCGAAAACCATCTCCAGTGACGTAGACGACGTCCAAGGTGGCGGGGAGAGCACCGCGACGCCTTGGACGCCGCTTCTAAACTGGTCTGACTTCTTGTACAGGAGCGTGAACCTGGGAGGCGATTCGGAAGGCGAGGAATTATGGGAAGACTCAGAGAAAGATGCAATAGACGTCTCTGGCGAATACTTCATCCACAATAGGGCTGAGCCTGTGGGAAACTACATTGCCAACTTCTGCTATCAGGAGGAAAGGTTAGAATCCTCTAATGATCAAGATTTTTTAGACGTAAAATAAATTCCGCTTTCAACTTCACGTCTGCGGTAGTCCCTCATCAAACGTGGTTTCAAGTATCCGCGATTACTAGTATTCGCGGTTTTGAGTATCCGTGCTTTCGACTATACCGAGTTTTGACCATTCACGGTTTCATGCATTCGCGGTTTCGAGTACCTGCATTTTGTCATTCGGCAAAAGAGCGATTATAAATATGTTACTATTTTAGTATTTAATGATATCTACCGCAAAGTTGATATTCTTTTAAAACAAAGTTGATTTCTATGTTTAAATTACTTATAAAAATTTAACTATGATGATTTTTTTACATTCTTTCTTCGTTTTAGCTTTTATTCGTATCCATGCTCTATTTGCTTTCTCTTATGAAACGCAATATGTGCATAAAGGTAGATTAAACGAATTTGCTCAGACGAATTCAGCATTTGCAATAATATTATTTTTCTTCCTTTTTGAAGGAAAGTAGGATTTATCAAGGTCGGTATTTATTGTAGCAACGAATATAAACAAACCCTTAAAAACATCTGACTACATAAATGACGAATGTATTTTGTAATTCGGAAAACAATTAGCGATTATAACATTTAAAATAGAATCGAATATTAAGACAATATATGTAAAAATTCCAAATGGGGTAAATGATGATAATTATTTTTAAGGAACTCGGAGAAAAATTTAAAGTCTACAAAGAACAATCTCAAACAATAGATAGATAGATAATATTCTTCATTAGGGCGAGATTGAGACTAGGAAGTATACTTTTCCATAGAAGGAGATTGATAAAGGGAGGGAGACAGAGAAAATGGAGAGAGACAAAGATAATGTTCTTTATTAGAGTGATTGATACTAGGAAGCATATTTTTCCTGGAAAGGAGAAAGGGGGAGAGGGTGGGTGAGAGATAGTAAGGAAGAGCGATAAATGAATAGAGGGAGAGAGAGGTAGTCAGAGAAGGAAGGAGAGAGGGAGAGATAGGTAATATTCTTAATTAGGGCGAGATTGTGACTAGGAAGTATACTTTTCCAGAGAAAGAGAGAGAGGAGAAAAGGGAGGAAGAGAGAGATAGTAAGGAAGAGATTGATAAAGGGAGGAAGACAGAAAATGGAGAGAGATATAGATTATGTTCTTTATTAGAGTGATTGATACTGGGAAGTATATTTTACAAATGTGCCCCTCTCAAACCCATTAGGGTGAAAGATTACGAAAACTTTGGTTAAATGTTACGATTGTAAATTTTTTAAAGGCAGTTCATAATTTTTTACGTATTCTTGAGTTACCTTGCCGTTATACGGAATCATTACGGAAGTCGCATTAAAAAAAATTGTCCATTTTATTCAATAGAAGCCTTAGTATGAGGTTGTATGCATCACGCGGCTACAAAAAAGTATTTACAAAATTTCAACTCTTTATAAAAAATAAAGAATGAAATAGCAATTAAAGAATAAAATAGCGTTATTAAGGAAAATAATTCCTCTGTGAAAATATTTCCAGCGCGGCAATAAATAAATAAATTTAACAATGACGTGTTAACACGTCGGACGACGGCTTGCGACGTTTTCGCTCGACGTATTGGCGCGTCGGACGGCGTTGAGAGGTTAAGGCATTCATTTCTTCAATAAGTGTTTTTATTATGCGATGATATTCTGCTTTTATGTTTAAAAAACCACGCAAAAGATAAATAAATCCAATAAATTGGTTTCCCGCCTTGATTTTACCGGAATTTGCGGATGTGCATCAATGTATGCGATGGTATTAATAAACGAATTTCGCACCTCTTTTGTTTTTATTTTATATAGATATTGCAAGTTAACGCAATCGTTGTCTATGGTGCCGAAGATTGGTTGTACCGGACTCATAATAAATGCTGTTAGCAATGATTCCATGTTCGCTGGTGTATCAACACTTGTCATGGCTTCTCTCGAGGTAAGTACGAAGCGCTTTGCTTAACACGGATAATACACGATGAATCAACGTATTTTATATTATAATAAGCTACCTACCTCTGTCTTTCACGCTCTAATGTGGCGCCCCTCTTGAAAAAGCTTTATAAATGAGCGGGAGAACGGAGAACTATTTACGACCGACTTCAATGCCATATTAACAAATATTACGAGTAGGTAGAAGACTTAAATTTGGTAGAAAAGGTTTATTCTTGTAATTTACGAGAAAAACCTCAACAGAGACCTAAGTTCAACTCCAGTGGATGATTTATTTTTCCCATCAGGTAACGCGCAAAAATCAATTCAGCCACATGCAAGCTTTCATTCATTACCTCATAAATATTAGACAAATTGATTCTCGTTGTTCAAACCGAAAGCGTTTTAAAGGAAAATATACAAGGTTTCTTGTTATTATTATTGCCGATTGTCTTTTTCATTCTTCAACGCTCGGATTTAACGTTTAAAATGACTTATTTTTGGAGAAAATGTAGCGAATTCATGAGCACACCGTTGTCAAAAACGTGGCTGCAACGTTGTCTCGATTCTCGTATGAGTAATATACACTTAAACTAGCAGAATTACCCGGCGTTGCGCGGGAAGGGGGGGTACACATTAAAGAGTTATAAAGATTTTTAAAATTTGATAACTATATTCTAACTAAATCATTCCAAGCTTCTATGTGTTCTAGTTTGGAGAGGAGGAGCGAACTGCTTCTTGTTGTAATATCTATTTTTCTATGCGTCTCTCTGCCAATTCTGATGTTTCTGATGCCCTGGAAGAAGTAATCTTTCTTTGCGCAACCAGTTAAAAGTGGTTTTTTTTCGGGTGGCATTGCAAATCTAAAAACCATTTAATAATTATTACGGTTAAAATGAAAAAACTAATCCCGACAATTAAAAGTGCCTTTGATGTTATTCTATGGAAAATGCATAAAAATCCATGCAATTTTCGTATTCAAATATAATTTTTGATCTTTTTCGATCAAGAGACGAAACTGTATGACCTAAATAATATTATTTTTACTATTAGGAGTAAATCAGTATTAAATTAAGACTCTAGGTCAATGAATTCATATTTTAATGTTCAAATTACTAAATGACTACACCCATTCCAGTATTACTCCCGTGTTAATGTTATGGAGATGCTTTTTCTGTGGACCCCATGAGGTTCCAAAGACCCCAAGGGTTTCAAACCCCACCTACCCTCTTCCTTTTTGGTCCTATTAAGATAGCATGCCAAGCTTGGTGGCTCTAGGATTAGCCGTGTATATATATATATATATATATATATTTGTGTTATTTTACGTGTGTCGCTTCGACATCCCCGGAGCCTCGCCAACCTGAAGTCGTCTGATTGGTGAGTGCTCACTGGGTTTCCTCATCCCAACACCTTGTTGACATCCATATATATATGGATGTCAACAAGGTGTTGGGATGAGGAAACTACGCCTAAAATCACTCCCTTCCCCTCTCCCACCTAACACAATTATGTCCACTATAGACGTCTGCTCCCTCTACACCAACATCCCTCACAACCAAGGACTGTCCGCCCTGAGAAAATTACTGGACTCCAGACCACCTGACACAAGACCATCCTCCCATTTCCTAACGAAGCTGGCTGAAATGGTGCTCCAAAAAAACAACTTCTCTTTCGGAGGGCGCCACTACCTACAAATAAAAGGTACCGCGATGGGCACTCGCATGGCGCCCTCCTATGCCAATGTCTTCTTAGGTGAATGGGAGGAACGCTTTCTTGACGTTTCCCCCAGACCACTCCTATGCCTGAGGTATATTGACGATATTTTTCTTCTCTGGACACATGGACCCGACTCGCTACAATCCTTTTTACAACGCCTCTCATCCAACCCCACGCTTTCCTTCACCCACCACTCCTCTGCCTCCAACATCACCTTCCTGGATGTCGATCTCTCCATCCGGGAAAACAAAATCCACACCAGCGTGCACCTCAAGCCTTCCAACCGCCTTCAATATCTCCAGTTCGACAGCTGCCATCCCCTCCACACCAAAACCTCTATTCCCTATGCCCTATCCCGACGAGGGCGGAGAATTTGCTCGGACAGAGATTCCCTGTCCGAGTACTTCTCCACCCTCGAACATGCCTTCTTACAGCGCGGATACCCGCCGGATCTGATCCGAGACCAAATCCGGCGGGCAGTCGCACCCGCCACCCCTAACTCCCACCCCAATACCCACACCACCACCGATTCCACCCTCCAACTCACCCTAACCACCCCGTATTTCCCCGGCATCCACGACATTCTGAAAAACATCCTGAAAGCCGCCCACCTTATCCTCTCATCCTCCCCTCACCAGATCCCATTTCCCAGACCACCGATGCTCTCCTTCCGCCGTCCCCCTAATCTGGCAAATATTCTATGGAAGAAAGAACCCCCAGCACCCACGCCTTTACACCCTGCCGGATCCTACCCCTGCGGTAGACCCCGATGTCTAACATGCCCAATAAACCCCCCCTGCAACTCCTTCTCCAGTCCCACAACCAACACCACCTACCCCATAACTTCCACCACCAACTGCACCACCCGCAATATCATTTACCTCCTGAGATGCACCCAATGTCCCGCCATTTATGTTGGCCTCACCAGCAATCCCCTCAACATCCGCATGAATGGCCACCGCAACAGCGTCATTCTCAAACGACCGCTGCCGGTGGCCGTTCATGCGAACAAACATAATTTAAAGTTCAACAACTGCTTCACAGTGAGAGTCATTCGCGCTCTCCCCGACAATGCTTCGGCTCCCCAACTCCGTCAGTGGGAGCTTTCGTATATCCATCTCCTAAACTCCTTCACTCCCCCAGGCCTCAACCTTCGATAGCTTTTCACACCCTTTCTGTCTTCTCCCAACACCCTACCCATCCCCAACCCCCTCCGTTTCCTCCAATCCTCGACCTTTCCGCACTACCCTTCCACCCCCATGCCTCCACCCAGTGTCACCGCCATCAGTTCTCTCTCTGTAGCTGAAGAAGGAGTAGTTCCGAAAGCTTCTACGTTTGTGATGTTTCTGTGTTTTTGTGTTATTTTACGTGTGTCGCTTCGACATCCCCGGGGCCTCGCCAACCTGAAGTCGTCTGATTGGTGAGTGCTCACTGGGTTTCCTCATCCAAACACCTTGTTGTCATCCATATATTCATTTTACCTTTCCTTTTTCGTAAGTTGTTATATATATATATATATATATATATATATATATATATATACGGACAAACATACACACCAACAGACAAACAAGCTTTCTGAATTATAGTTAAGATATTTTCCTTTCCTTCATACTGATGAGCTTTTATACTAGAAGCATTATATAAAAGAATATCATCATTATATATAGTCGTTCCTTAAAGGAGGCGGATATAACATAAATATAGGAGGATACTAATATTTAGGCACTTCCAGATGAGCTGGATATTCGAAATATTTTTCTTAGGCAGGATTTTGTGCAAAACCGAATAGAAAATACGAAAATCTTGAAAAAGGGCAACAATGCGGCCGCTAAAAATTCGAAATTGTTTAAAAAAATTTCCAAGGTTTATGTATTTCCGAATGTGCTACGGAGCTGAAATTATTTTTAGAGGTAGGATTTGTAAAAAAACTAAGTAGGAATTATAGAAATTTAGACATTTTCATTTGTGTTTCCGTTAAAAATTCTTTAATTTAAACAAATAGATAACTGTTTAGGTACTACGGAATGAGCTAGGAAGCTGGAATTTTCAAGTTATTTACAGAGTTTTACATTTGCACAAATAAGCGTTCGAATCTCTCCATAAATATATTGCGGCGGCCGTTAAAAATGTTTGAAATTTAAACAATTAGAAAAATATTATTTCACTTCTAGAAGTGCCACAACTTTAAAATTTGGCAGAAATGTGTAGCATTAGTACCCAATAATGGAGAAAGTATAAAATTCTTAAAATTGCAAAGTTTTGGGGATTGTTTTAATCTATTATTTTTACATAAGGGAAAAACGAAAATAACTGCGGAGGTGAGATATTTAGAATTAAAGAAATATTTGTAATGATGAAATATCCGTCTGAAAAATGAATGTTTTTTCAAGGCGAGATGAAATGCTTGCAGAATGCAAGCACCTTCCACTAGTATACAATATAATTTTTCGAATTCTTCAACGGGCGACATATCTTTATTTTGCCTTCTGATGAAATTATTATTTTGTTTTCCCAGCTGGTCGGCCTTCCTCTCTGCGTCTTCATGGCAGCCGTTATCAAAGAAGAAATGCGGCAAGCTTACAGGAGGGAACTGTTCTGATTGGACGATTCGGAAAGACACTGCACCACGTGATCACGATCCGTGACGTCACGCACCCCTCTCGAGGGGCCTGCGAATCTGTTTGTTCGTCCTCTCATTACCCATGGAATGGACAAGGTTGCGAACAGTTTTGTAAACAAGAATGATCTCAATAAATTGTTAATTTTTCTACCACTCGGCTCTGGACTGAAATGGAGAACTTTGTATAGGTCTGGTGTACTTGATGTTTCGATCCAGTGGTGTCCAGACCGCGGCCCGGAGGCCGCATTTGCTCTGACGGAAGCCTACATCCAGCCTGCGAGGGGTGTAACAATTAAAGCTTACAGTGTAACATACGTTGAAAATAAAGAAGTTGGAAGGAGTGCGAATGAATGTCCCAGAAGCGCTTTTTGGCCCGTTTTCAGAACAAACAAAATTATTCCAATTAATCCCCTTCAGAGACACCTGGCGTGCATTACAGTGTGCACGAATTCTGGGATTACATTTCTAATATCCTCTCGCATTTTATTTTATAGAAAACTTTGCCGAGCACAGCGTCAAGTCAAATTTATCCATCTCTGGCACTTTTACTGCCATCTATTGCAGACTAGTTGAAGCTAAATGACTTTGAATAGGAGACGACAGGAAAGAATTGCTCCCAAGCTGGTCAAGTTTCTTATTTTGTTTTAGTCGTCTAAAAATCACACCTTGGCATTGTTTTCTTTTGACCCAGATAAGGGAAACCTTCTTATTTCGTAAACGCAGCAACTTTGTGCCATTTTTGTTGAATTTTTGACGTTATAACACGTTGCAAGCAAAATTTAAAAACTTCCTCAAATTAAAGTTTTTTTTCAAATTTCTTTGTTCTATTTCTTTTGAATTTAATCAGCATAATTCCACCGGGAAAAATATTTTCCCAAAGAAAAAAGACAGGTCTGATTGTGGTTAAACTTATTAACAAATTTATTTTAAATTAACTCTGGTTCAGCCATTACCTTTATTGGCTTTAATATATTTAAACAAGATGACCCAAACAGAACTTATGATGCCTAATTTCCATTTAATCATTTATTTAATACTTATATTGGCTTTATTAGCTTTAAAGCCATCGCGGATAGGCAGCTCTTGTACGTATTAGAATACCGTAAATACCCGAGTATAGTGCGCACCCTCGTATAACGCTCAGGGGGGTTTTCAGCCTCGTAGTAATCTATTATTTTTCTATATACCCGCGTATAGCGCGCACAGATTTTTTTAGCGTTATCGTTCCAGAATAAAGTAGATGGCGTAACGTGTTCTAAAGCAATGATCGGATTATTGGTATTATGTATTGGTAACATAACGAAAGTGCGGAATGAAATTTTCGAATAACGTTCCAAAAGAACGTCAGCTAACTCAATCATTACATACTCTATGTTTACTTACAAGGTGATATTAGGATATACACAATAAATCCAATTATATTAATTTCATAGTATGGCATATGGCATTCTTTGAGCTAATAAAATGAAGAAATGATGATAATCCTATTTTTTACATACGTTTTTGTCGCTCCTGAGGTGGACGGGTTCGCCAAACCTGCAGTTTTACCCTTATTAGAACACTCTGGAGCACGTAAACACGATAACAAATATCAATAATTAACTACAGACTCTACAAATTAGAATCCCCATTCCTTTCCCCAGAGAATAGTAAAAAACTCGCTCCGATATTGCAACTCTAAGTTATTTTAATGTGCGAGAGAAAATTACCCTGCCCGATGGATTTCAGATTTCCCACGTAAATCGAATGGGAAGGATAGTGTTCCTGGAATCGAACCCGGGGCTTTCAATCTTCGCAACAAAACAGTTTTGTAAACAAGAATGATCTCAATAAATTGTTAATTTTTCTACCACTCGGCTCTGGACTGAAATGGAGAACTTTGTATAGGTCTGGTGTACTTGATGTTTCGATCCAGTGGTGTCCAGACCGCGGCCCGGAGGCCGCATTTGCTCTGACGGAAGCCTACATCCAGCCTGCGAGGGGTGTAACAATTAAAGCTTACAGTGTAACATACGTTGAAAATAAAGAAGTTGGAAGGAGTGCGAATGAATGTCCCAGAAGCGCTTTTTGGCCCGTTTTCAGAACAAACAAAATTATTCCAATTAATCCCCTTCAGAGACACCTGGCGTGCATTACAGTGTGCACGAATTCTGGGATTACATTTCTAATATCCTCTCGCATTTTATTTTATAGAAAACTTTGCCGAGCACAGCGTCAAGTCAAATTTATCCATCTCTGGCACTTTTACTGCCATCTATTGCAGACTAGTTGAAGCTAAATGACTTTGAATAGGAGACGACAGGAAAGAATTGCTCCCAAGCTGGTCAAGTTTCTTATTTTGTTTTAGTCGTCTAAAAATCACACCTTGGCATTGTTTTCTTTTGACCCAGATAAGGGAAACCTTCTTATTTCGTAAACGCAGCAACTTTGTGCCATTTTTGTTGAATTTTTGACGTTATAACACGTTGCAAGCAAAATTTAAAAACTTCCTCAAATTAAAGTTTTTTTTCAAATTTCTTTGTTCTATTTCTTTTGAATTTAATCAGCATAATTCCACCGGGAAAAATATTTTCCCAAAGAAAAAAGACAGGTCTGATTGTGGTTAAACTTATTAACAAATTTATTTTAAATTAACTCTGGTTCAGCCATTACCTTTATTGGCTTTAATATATTTAAACAAGATGACCCAAACAGAACTTATGATGCCTAATTTCCATTTAATCATTTATTTAATACTTATATTGGCTTTATTAGCTTTAAAGCCATCGCGGATAGGCAGCTCTTGTACGTATTAGAATACCGTAAATACCCGAGTATAGTGCGCACCCTCGTATAACGCTCAGGGGGGTTTTCAGCCTCGTAGTAATCTATTATTTTTCTATATACCCGCGTATAGCGCGCACAGATTTTTTTAGCGTTATCGTTCCAGAATAAAGTAGATGGCGTAACGTGTTCTAAAGCAATGATCGGATTATTGGTATTATGTATTGGTAACATAACGAAAGTGCGGAATGAAATTTTCGAATAACGTTCCAAAAGAACGTCAGCTAACTCAATCATTACATACTCTATGTTTACTTACAAGGTGATATTAGGATATACACAATAAATCCAATTATATTAATTTCATAGTATGGCATATGGCATTCTTTGAGCTAATAAAATGAAGAAATGATGATAATCCTATTTTTTACATACGTTTTTGTCGCTCCTGAGGTGGACGGGTTCGCCAAACCTGCAGTTTTACCCTTATTAGAACACTCTGGAGCACGTAAACACGATAACAAATATCAATAATTAACTACAGACTCTACAAATTAGAATCCCCATTCCTTTCCCCAGAGAATAGTAAAAAACTCGCTCCGATATTGCAACTCTAAGTTATTTTAATGTGCGAGAGAAAATTACCCTGCCCGATGGATTTCAGATTTCCCACGTAAATCGAATGGGAAGGATAGTGTTCCTGGAATCGAACCCGGGGCTTTCAATCTTCGCAACAAAAACTATCCTCGGGAGAACTCGGTCCGTGCAGCAAGAGATCTCCATCAAGTTTCGTGAAAATCGGTCTATTGGGGGGGGGGGGGGGGGGGGCGGACAAACGGACGGACAGACAAAACGACAAAACTATAAACCTGTTTTCATCCTGAAAATAGGCTGAAAATCAGGTTTTTACATCCTACATCTTGAAGTGTTACGTCACCGAGAAATTTATAAAATTATTTCATGAAGAGGAATTGCCCAAATTCTTTCAACGCGCTAAATATTCATATAGGCGTTGGAAAATTTTATTATGGAATTAATTAATACATGTACCTCGAGTATAATGTTTAACGGGTGTTCAGCGGGGTGGTATATTATTCTTTTATTATCATAAATTCAGTTTACCTTCGTAATAGGTATGTTGAAACTTGTGTTTTCAACGCCAAACATTCAAGAGAGAAACATTTCTGGTTGCCATGGCGACATTGTTGGAACGGTGAAACCAAAGTCGTTTTAGCAATTTCTGACTAGTTTAAGCCTTCCGAAAGCGGATTTCAGCAATCGATGTGCGCTGATGAAGGCTTTTTTTTAGGCGTGTGTGCCGTGTAGAGCCGAGGCTTTAAATTTCATGACGAAATTTTCGAATCTTAAAGTAGAAGAGGAAATTTTATTTTACATAAGGTGTAAGTTCGCGAGGCGAGGGGATCTCAACGGACCGCGAAAACGCGTGATGACGTCATAATCCCAGAAAAAAAGGGAAAATGTATTTTATGTATGATCGCGCGTCAAAGTTGAGATGCACGTCTTTTTGACGCGGACAGTAGTAGAAGGCGCTTGCATACTGCAAGCATTTAATCTCACCTTGAAAAAATAATTAATTTTTCAGGCAGATATTTCATCATGAGAAATATTTCTTTAATTCAAAAGATTTCTCCTCTGGACAGGTTTTCGTTTTTTCATTATGGAAAAGTAATTAAATAAAACAATCACAAATTTTTGCAATTATTGAAATATTATACCTTTCCCACATTGAGTTAACAATGCCACACATTTCTGCCAAATTTTAAATTTATAGTACAATTTGAAGTGAAATAACATTTATCTAATTGTTTGAATTTAAATAATTTTTAACGGTCAAAATAACGACTTTTTTGGTATAAATTGAAATTTTTATTCGTTTACCTCTAAATAATTTAAAAAACTCGGCTCCCTAACTTGCGGCGTAGTGTCTAAGAATCTACCTATTTGTTTAAACTTTAATAATTTTTAACTGCCGAACGGATAAAAATATCAAAATTTCTATAATCCCTATTTCGTTTTTTTACAAATCCTACCTTTAACAAAAATTTCAGCTCCGTAGCACATTCAAAAATACATTAACCTTGAAAATTTGTTTAAACAATTGCGAATTTTTTGCTGCCGCATTGTTGCACTTTCTCAAGATTTTCGTTTTTTCTAGTCGGTGATGCGCAAAATGCTACCTAAGAAAAAAATTTCGAATCTCCAGCTCATATGGAAGTGCCTAAACATTAGTATCCTCCTATATGTTATATGTATGTTATATCCTCCTCCTCCTGCTCTGTAAGGAACGTCTAAACGCACAGTATAAGAGATAACAGAAATTCCCATCGGCAATAAGTTCGTCGCATAATAGCGAATTCGCATATTGCGAATCCGCGTAAAGAGAGGGAATCCTTTACCGAATTTTATGAATATTTGCCCAGTAGTTTCGCGGACGAAACATGCGAAGGGGCATTACCTGACCACGAGTAGGGATACGAAAAAAGTATCGATACTTTACTCACATCGGTAATTTCCTTTCGATACCAAGTACTTTTGTACTCGATTCTTTTCTGTCGATTTTCTAGTGACATCGGTACTTTCGGTCCGTTACTTTAGTGGTATCGATACTTTTAATTCGACATAACATATGAGTAAGGTATCGATACTTTCGTTTCGATTTCGTATCCTTAGATACGAAAAAAGTATCGATACTTCACTCATATCGGTAATTTCCTTTCGATACCGAGTACTTTTGTACTCGATTCCTTTCTTTCGATTTTCTAGTGACATCGGTACTTTCGGCCCGATACTTTTGTGGTATCGATACTTTTCATTCGATACATCGTATGATTACGGCATCGATACTTTCGTTTCGATATCATATCCCTAACCACAAGGCGTTCTCTTTTAGCCTACTTTCAAAAAATGGAAAGTTAGTCATATGAGATATCCTCGTTGTCTGTGTGTATGTCTGTCTCACCCCGAACATCTTCATGAATCAACTGATTTCAGCTAAATTCAGTACACAGAATAGGCACACATATTAATGACAAGAATCACATATTTGGACCGGATCGACCCAGCAGGCGTGCCACAATTTCGAAGTTAAACTTTTCTGTAATTATGAATTTAGAAGGAACTGGCAGAGCCGATTTCAACGAAATTTCGGATAAGGGAGGCGAGCCACATAAAATAACAAAATAAAGACGATTAGCGTAGATATTGAAAGCAGGCCTGCCACAATACGAGGAACAAAAAAATTATTTTACGCCTGTTTGTATTGAACTGTCCTCATCAATTTCAACCAAACTTCAAATTATAATATAAATTTATATGCAAAACCATATCAGCAAATTTTAACCGAATCAGGGAAACAGAGGTGCCACAATTACAAATTAAACTCATTCCGTAATGATGGATTTTGAAGGAATTGGCTGAATGGATTTCAATTAAATTTTGCATATATGATCTGTACAACATATCATAATAAAATTAAAATAATGTTTAAAGTGGAGCTGAAGATCAGGGCTACCACAATGAAAAGTTAAATGGTATATATGTTTCACGCATTTCTAGAGTACTGTCCACGTGAATTTTAACCAAATATCGTATATTTAACCTTCATATATAAATAAATAACAAAAATGTCATATTTAAACTGGGTCGTATAAACCGGGCTACCACAACATCAAGGTTAGAAAATATTTTTGTAACTATGAATTTGGAAGGTATTGGCTTAAAGGATTTCAAAGAAATTTCGTTTTTAGAAACAAAATAAAATGGAAAAAACAAATGAACATGCTTGGAACGGTTCAAAATAGCAGGGCTACCACAATATAAAGAAAAATAATTTTCTGATTTCAAGGTTAGAAAATATTTCTGTAACTATGAATTTTGGAAGGTATTGGCTTCAAGGATTTCAAAGAAATTTCGGTTTTAGAAATAAAATAAAATGGAAAAAAGAAATGAACATGTTTGGAACGGATCGAAATAGCAGGGCTACCACAATATAAAGAAAAATAATTTTCTGATTTCAAGGTTAGAAAATATTTCTGTAACTATGAATTTTGGAAGGTATTGGCTTCAAGGATTTCAAAGAAATTTCAGTTTTAGAAATAAAATAAAATGGAAAAAAGAAATGAACATGTTTGGAACGGATCGAAATAGCAGGGCTACCACAATATAAAGAAAAATAATTTTCTGATTTCAAGGTTAGAAAATATTTTTGTAACTATGAATTTGGAAGGTATTGGCTTAAAGGATTTCAAAGAAATTTCGTTTTTAGAAATAAAATAAAATGGAAAAAAGGAATGAACATGTTTAGAACGGATCAAAATAGCAGGGCTACCACAACATAAAGAAAAATAATTTTCAGATTTCAAAGCAAATACATTACTATACCATTACATTGGGGTAAATTCGACGAAAGGCACTTCTGTACAAAGGGAAACATGTTGTACTTGTATACTTGTAATATATATTAAGATTGTATTGAAAGGGATGTAGGCTGATTAGTTCCTTTGAAGAACTGCCTGTTCGCTTTTTGTCGAGAATGCCTAAGAAGCTCTTGCAGCTAGTCAAAGAGTAGAAATGCATTCTACAATCTCATGGAGCGATCTCATTTAACGTACACAAGAACGAAAGGAGTTCAAGGGACACGGGTGAAATGTCAAAGCGGGAATTTTATCGCTCACTACTATCTCTCTCCCTGTACGATTGAATTACAACGCTCCGTTTCCCCGCTCGCCTGATCCAGCTGCTTGAGCAAACCTAGCGTCCTTTATCGGCGCCGAACAATGCTAAATTTCTCAATGTTCCGAAAACACGCGAAAGGGTTCATTTCCGAAGGAACGAGAAACCTATAGCACGTCCGGAAGATCCTCCCGGTCGGCGCGCGAAAACAGTGTCGGTTCTGCGCGTGCGTCAGCGATTCCCGGCGAATTTCTCCGCGAGTTCCGTTGGGAAACAGTGCGTTATCGCAACGTGACCGGGAAGACTGTGGAAAATTGTTCTTTTCCGCGATTTCAAGTGCCTTCTCACGCTCATAATTCCGGAAAAGTGTTGAATTGAGGGTTTTCTCGTCTTCACATCGCGGGTTTTCAGATCCTCTTTCGTCATTTTGTTTTTCCCCCCGAGTGAAACAACTGACAGTCTACGACTTCCAGTGCCTTTCGCTCTCGAAATTATAGCAGTGTCGAATTGAGAGTTTTTTTTGTCTTCACATCGCGGGTTTTCAGATCCTCTTTTGTCATTTTGTTCCCCCCCCCCCCCCCCGAGTGAAACAACTGACAGTCTACGATTTCCAGTGCCTGTTCGCTCTCGAAATTATGGCAAAGTGTCGATTTGAAAGTTTTCTCGTCCGTGTATCGCGGTTACAGATGGTCTTTTGTTAATTTTATTTCCGAGATAAACAACCGACAATCTGCAATCTTTAACACCCAATTTTTTTTCTCAAAATTATAGCAGAGCCGATTTCGTATATTTTTATTTTTTTCTACGAGAAAAACAGTCGACAATCTACCATTTATAGTGCCTGTTCTTTCAAGAAAATAAGGCAAAGTGTCGATTTGGCAGTTTTGTTTCTCCCCCATGTCGCGGTTATAGTTGTTCTTTTGTTTTTCGACGAGAAGATCAAACTCTTATTATTTCCGGTTCCCGTCCTTTGTCAAAAGTCTGGCAAAGTGTTGAATTAAGAGTTTTAATTGCCTTCTTAACGCGGTTATAGATGCTCTTTTGTTAATTTTGTTTTTTTTCCCAAAGAAAAACAAAAGAAAATCTACGATATCCAGTGCCTCTCTATCTTTCTCAGAATTCTAGCAAAACTGTTGAATTGACGTTGTATATGCTCTATTGTTCACTTTATATTTCTCATATAAAAACAACCGACAATCTACTGTTTATAGCGACTCTTCTCTTTCAAAATTCCGGCGAAGTGTTGAGTTGACAGTTTTCTCGTCTCCATGTTGCGGCTTAGATGCTGTTTTGTTCAACTTGTTTCGACAACTTTTGAGTTCAGTACTTGCCAACGGGAAGACAGACATCCGGGTTGTTTGAAGTGAAATACTGGTGGTTTCTTTGGTCGCTGCTCTATTTATAACGACCAAATAAGCAATTTTAAGGGCAGGTTTCCCTCTTTCAGCTAAAGATCTGGTAGAAAAGTCGACAAGTTTTATTCTCCCTTCGATTTTGAAACAATTCCTCCATTTACGATCTCTAAGTGAACTTTTTTCTTTGCCGCGCAGACAGAGGCCCAACTGGAAATCATTGGCAGATTTAAAAAACATCTTTTCGCGTTGAAAGATGAACTGAGGAGGTCTTGCACGATTGACGTTCGCACGTTACGTAGCCTTGATTGAGGAGGTGCTCCCGAGATGGCGCCACTGACCTACGGTTAGGTTTCTCTTTGTTTTTGGCGTCCCCTCACGAGAAGGATTGTCGCAATAGTTAAGGGGAACTGATCAACCCTCGGAACAATCAATATAGACACCGTAAAATATTTGAGAAATACAGCGAGAGGTATACAAGTATACGATTGTTCCGAGAAAGTATCGTCTGTTATCGACGCCGAAACAAAAGATCGTCGCAGGATGGATTACTGCGACATACCGCCAATACGGAGGTTGTTCTACTTCTTCAATTTGGTGTTCGCGGTGAGTATTTACCGGTGCTTACTCATATTAGATATTTCCATGCACGAAGTGGAATACAAACTAACATTCTTGCTGTTAATTCACCTTTTACGAGTTTTCTAGGGCCTGCAAATCATTTTTAAGCAACAACACACACATACAGGGTGTCGCAGAAGTCCGGCCTCATAGGACAACTTTGTTATTTTGCAGAATATCTAAAAATAACAAGAGATCAAAGTTGTTTGAAATAAGCTATTTTTCGGGAGAAATGTTGATTTTTTTCGTCTAGGGCCTTCCGTTCGACCGCTACTCTCTTGGCTCATCAACATTCTTATTATTTTTAGATATTCTGCAAAATAACAAAGTTGTCCTATGAGGCCGGACTTCTGGGACACCCTGTATATATGTATATATACAATCATCACCAATGAACCATATATAATTTGCTTGGATGTGTCTAGTGCAATGGTCGTCTGTGACTCCGTTACACGGTTTCACGATAGACGTAAGACGGTTTCAGATTAAACGGTTCCATGTTACACGGTTCCACGTTTCACGGTTTCGCGGTACACGGTTTCGCTTTAAATGGTTTCGCGTTACACGGTTTCACGGTACAAGGTTTCATGTTACACGGTTTCACGTTACACGGTTTTACGTAACACGGTTTTACGTTACACGGGTTTAAGTCACACGGTTCACGTCACGGTTCACGGGTCAACTTACACGGTTTCGCCATACACGGTTTCACGTTACATGGTTCCACGTTACACGGTTGCACTTTACACATTAAACGGCTTCTCGGTACGCGGCTTCTCGTTACACGGTTTCACGATAGACGTAAGACGGTTTCAGATTAAACGGTTCCATGTTACACGGTTCCACGTTTCACGGTTTCGCGGTACACGGTTTCGCTTTAAATGGTTCCGCGTTACACAGTTTCGCGTTACACGGTTTCACGGTACAAGGTTTCATGGTACACGGTTTCACGTTACACGGTTTTACGTAACACGGTTTTACGTTACACGGGTTTAAGTCACACGGTTCACGTCACGGTTCAAGGGTCAACTTACACTGTTTCGCCATACACGGTT
Organism: Tanypteryx hageni; assembly: GCA_028673005.1. Classification (NCBI taxonomy): domain Eukaryota; kingdom Metazoa; phylum Arthropoda; class Insecta; order Odonata; family Petaluridae; genus Tanypteryx; species Tanypteryx hageni. The sequence continues at coordinate 17,921,086 of CM054119.1, read as the reverse complement.
TCACGTTACATGGTTCCACGTTACACGGTTTCACTTTACACATTAAACGGCTTCTCGGTACGCGGCTTCTCGTTACACGGTTTCACGGTACGCGGTTCCACGTAAAAACGGTTTCACACAACACGGTTTCACGTGACACGGTTTCACGTAACACGATGACACGTGACACGGCTTGGCGTTACACGATTACACTTAACATTGTTTCGCGTTGCATGGTTTCACATAACACGGTTTATCGTAACAAGGTTTCACGTAACACGATTTCGCGTTACACGGGTTTACGGTACACGGTTTTACGTTACAAGGTTTCTAGTGGCGCGCTTTAGTGTTACGCTGTTTCGCGTTACGAGGTTTCAAGTTACAAGGTTTCACGTTGCAAGGTTCTCGCTACACGGTTTCGCGTTACTAGGGTTAGCGTTAAACGGTTTCGCGTTACAAGGTTTGGCGATACACGATTTAGCGTCACATGGGTTCGCGTCACACTGTTTCATGTAACACGTTTTCACGTCACGCGGATTCACGTTAGGATGTTTCACTTTACACGCTTTTAGTTACACGGTTTCAGGTTACACTGCTTCAGGTTACGAAGTTTCATGTTAAGCTGTTTCATTTTACGCGAACTCACTTAACGCGGTTTAATACTTCACGGATAATTATAGCTTTTTGCGCGATACAACATTCTAACCCTAATGAGTTTTTTCTTTGCTAAGCTAAATGGTTAATTTGACTGTTTTTATCTTACTGTCAGCGAGGAAGCGCTACAACCCAATTTTACGATTTCACATAACACGGTTTCACGCGGAGCGGTTCCGCGCAAGGCTCTATCTAGTTATTTAGCCTTATCGTTGAAATTAAGTATTACGCGGATTTTCTGTACGCGATTTTGCGTTGCGTGGATTGACGTTACGCGGTTTCATTTTCGGATTTAATGTCTAGCAGGTTTACGTTACGCGCTTTCGCATTACGCTATTGCACGCTGCGCGGTTTCTCGTTACATTGTTTTACGTTACGCGGTTTTAATTTGCGCGGTACACTTGGATTTTATTTAAGCCGCTTTACAATGCTTGGTTTCACTCTACGCTGTTTCCATTTGCGGTTTCATTTCGCGCGGTATAATTTTGCTTTGTTTCATTTTATGTGGTTTGATTGCACGTGTTTTCATTTTACGCGGACTCTTTTTACGCGGTCTCCTTTTACGCGGTTTCGTATTACGCGGTTTCATTTACGCTGTTTAATTTTACGGGGTTTCATTTTGGGCGGTATCAATTATACGTTTTTGAATGATGCTGACTCACATAACGCGGTTACAAATTCTAATGTTGCCCTAACTTTCAGCTTCAAGTTAGGCGATTTTATGTGGTTTGATTGCACGTGTTTTCATTTTACGCGGACTCTTTTTACGCGGTTTCGTATTACGCGGTTTCGTATTACGCGGTTTAATTTTACGGGGTTTCATTTTGGGCGGTATCAATTATACGTTTTTGAATGATGCTGACTCACATAACGCGGTTACAAATTCTAATGTTGCCCTAACTTTCAGCTTCTAGTTAGGCGATTTTATGTGGTTTAATTGCACGTGTTTTAATAATACGCGGACTCTTTTTACGCGGTCTCTTTTTACGCGGTTTCGTATTACGCGGTTTCATTTACGCTGTTTAATTTTACGGGGTTTCATTTTGGGCGGTATCAATTATACGTTTTTGAATGAGGCTGACTCACATAACGCGGTTACAAATTCTAATGTTGCCCTAACTTTCAGCTTCAAATTAGGCGATTTTATGTGGTTTGATTGCACGTGTTTTCATTTTACGCGGACTCTTTTTACGCGGTCTCTTTTTACGCGGTTTCGTATTACTCGGTTTCATTTACGCCGTTTAATTTTACGGGGTTTCATTTTGGGCGGTATCAATTTATACGTTTTTGAATGATGCCGACTAACATAACGCGGTTACAAATTCTAATGTTGCCCTAACTTTCAGCTTCAAGTTAGGCGATTTTATGTGGTTTGATTGCACGTGTTTTCATTTTACGCGGACTCTTTTTACGCGGTCTCTTTTTACGCGGTTTCGTATTACGCGGTTTAATTTTACGGGGTTTCATTTTGGGCGGTATCAATTATACGTTTTTGAATGATGCTGACTCACATAACGCGGTTACAAATTCTAATGTTGCCCTAACTTTCAGCTTCTAGTTAGGCGATTTTATGTGGTTTGATTGCACGCGTTTTCATTTTACGCGGACTCTTTTTACGCGGTCTCTTTTTACGCGGTTTCGTATTACGCGGTTTCATTTACGCGGTTTAATTTTACGGGGTTTCATTTTGGGCGGTATCAATTATACGTTTTTGAATGAGGCTGACTCACATAACGCGGTTACAAATTCTAATGTTGCCCTAACTTTCAGCTTCAAGTTAGGCGATTTTATGTGGTTTGATTGCACGTGTTTTAATAATACGCGGACTCTTTTTACGCGGTCTCTTTTTACGCGGTTTCGTATTACGCGGTTTCATTTACGCTGTTTAATTTTACGGGGTTTCATTTTGGGCGGTATCAATTATACGTTTTTGAATGAGGCTGACTCACATAACGCGGTTACAAATTCTAATGTTGCCCTAACTTTCAGCTTCAAATTAGGCGATTTTATGTGGTTTGATTGCACGTGTTTTCATTTTACGCGGACTCTTTTTACGCGGTCTCTTTTTACGCGGTTTCGTATTACTCGGTTTCATTTACGCCGTTTAATTTTACGGGGTTTCATTTTGGGCGGTATCAATTTATACGTTTTTGAATGATGCCGACTAACATAACGCGGTTACAAATTCTAATGTTGCCCTAACTTTCAGCTTCAAGTTAGGCGATTTTATGTGGTTTGATTGCACGTGTTTTCATTTTACGCGGACTCTTTTTACGCGGTCTCTTTTTACGCGGTTTCGTATTACGCGGTTTAATTTTACGGGGTTTCATTTTTGGCGGTATCAATTATACGTTTTTGAATGATGCTGACTCACATAACGCGGTTACAAATTCTAATGTTGCCCTAACTTTCAGCTTCTAGTTAGGCGATTTTATGTGGTTTGATTGCACGTGTTTTCATTTTACGCGGACTCTTTTTACGCGGTCTCTTTTTACGCGGTTTCGTATTACGCGGTTTAATTTTACGGGGTTTCATTTTTGGCGGTATCAATTATACGTTTTTGAATGATGCTGACTCACATAACGCGGTTACAAATTCTAATGTTGCCCTAACTTTCAGCTTCTAGTTAGGCGATTTTATGTGGTTTGATTGCACGTGTTTTCATTTTACGCGGACTCTTTTTACGCGGTCTCTTTTTACGCGGTTTCGTATTACGCGGTTTCATTTACGCCGTTTAATTTTACGGGGTTTCATTTTGGGCGGTATCAATTTATACGTTTTTGAATGATGCCGACTAACTTAACGCGGTTACAAAGGCGATAATTACATTACAGGCGTCCGGCGTGGGACTCACCATCGTAGGAGCATTGGTGACGTCACGGCTCTCCTCTTCCGCCGCCTCTTCGTTTCTGCCGCTGGCCGTATTGGCGCCACCTGCGTTCATAATCCTCCTGGGAGCGGTGTCCCTCTTCTGCGCGGCTTTTTCCTTCTCCCTGTGTTGGAAGAACACGGGACGGAGGAGCAATGGCGGCAACGGAGGCAAGAGAAGGAGGGAGAAGGTTGAATTCGCCTCTGGGAAGAAAAGCAGGGCCGCAGTGGTGAGATTGGACGTCCCTTTTTTACAGACAGGACTATTATTATTAATACAGAAGGAAAAATCGGGGCGAAATATAAGAGAAATGCACATTACGCGCTTTTGAGCTAGGTGGTTTCAATTTACGCGGAATAGATTTACGCGATTTCACACTAAACGGTTCACCTAACGCGGTTTGACATTACGCGATTTCATATTACGCGATTTCACTTTACAAAATGTCACATTACGCGGGTTTCCATTACGCGGTTTCACATTGCGCGATTTCACATTACGCGGTTTCGCATTACACGGATTCAAGTTGCGCGATTTCGCCAAAACGCTTTTTAAAACTGGGCGATTTCACGCTACTCGTTCACACGTTCCTCGGTTTCACATAGCACGCTTTAATTTTGCACGGTTTCGCCTTGCGTGGTTTCAAGTAACGCCGTTTCAGTCACCAGGATTTCACGATGCGAGGTTTCCTACACCGCGATTTCACGTCACGCGATTTCACGTCACGCGAATTAATTTCCCGCGTTTTCACGTTGATCAGTTTCATGTTACGCGGTCTCACATTACGTTGTTTCTGTTTCGCTGTTTCACTCCTCCCGATTTCACGTTACGCAGTTACGCCCTCCACGGTTCCACGTTACGCGGTTTCAGTGCCCACGATTTCACGTTACACTATCACTATCCACGATTTCACGTTACGCGGTTTCACTCACGTAAGTGGTTTCACTCTACACGATTTCACATTACGCGGTTTCACTCTCCAAGATGGTTTAACCTTACGAGGTTTAAGTTTAGGAGTTTCAGCTAACGCGGCTTAATGTAACAAGGTTTCACATTACTCAGTTACGCGTTCCTAGGCTTCACATTGCTCTCTTTTTTGTTGCGCGGTTCACCTTGCGCGTTTTCAGGTTACGCGGTCTCAACCTCCATGATTACGAGATCCACGGTTTCTCTCTCCACGGTTTTACGTTACTTAGTTTCACTCTCCAAGATTTCAGGTTTCGCAGTTACGCGGTTTGACGTTACACGGTTTAAGGTCACGCAGTTTCACATACTGAGGTTTCACCTCGCGCGGTATCACGTTACCAAGTTTCACAGTACGCGGTTTCACATCACGTGGACTCACGCAACGCGGATTCACGTTATGTGGAATCACATTGCGCGGGCTTAAATTACGCGAGTTTTCCCACGATTTCTCGTTACGCGATTTCTCTCCTCACAGTTTCACGTGCCGCGGTTTCATTTCACGCGGTGTTGCGAGATTTAACGTTATGAGGTTTAAGTTGCGCGGTTTCACCTTACACTCGTCACAGTAACGTTACTCGTTTTCACATTGCGCGTTTTGAACTTGTGCGGTTTCACGGAGCACGGTTTCACCATGCGCGGTTACATACTATTCTGTTTTACTCTCCACTATCTCCCGTTATGTGGTTCCATTCTGTACGGTTTCACGTTACGCTGTTTCGCTCTCCACGGTATCACGTGATGGGCTTGCACGTTACATAACACCACCATCCAAATTTTCACGTAGCGAGGTCTCACTCTACACAGTTTCTCTTTACGTGGTTTCCAGTTATGTCGACTCACATAACGCGGTTTTGCATTTGAAGGATTATTATAGATACGGCGCGATACAATATCCTATCCTTGATATGAGTTAATTCCTAGCTCAGCAATCAGAGTAATTTAACTGCTTTCATCTTTTTACCTCAGTTTGCCGAGTTGAACACCAGTTCCGTGTCTCTCTCGGCGAGAAATTATAACAGCACGATTTTACGCTACGCAATTTCACATAACGCGGTTTCACGTAGCGCGGTATGCATAACTATGTAAGTCACTGCCTGATTCGACTCGAATTCGAAACTAGATTGCAGATTCGATTCGAAGAATTAGCGATTCGCAGGTCCCTAATTTCACGTTACGCGGTTTTATCTTATGCAGCTTCGTGTTAATTTTCTTCAGATTACGCGGTTTCGTGTTGCGCGGTTTCACGTTACGCGATTCACTTTACGCGGTTTCACGTTACGCGGGTTCACTTCACGCTGTTTCACGTTACGCGGTTACATATTAAGTGGAATGAAAATGTTTCCTCATTACGCTGAATTTATAGTTTTATGCGATAAACGATCTTAATGCGAGTCCATTGATGACACAGCAAGCGGTTTTACTCTCCGAAGTTTCACTTTGCGCGGTATTACTCTTCGCGGTTTCACGTTAATCGGTCTCAATCAACGCGGTCTCGATTTCACATTTCGCGGGTTGACATTACACGATATTAGGTAACGCTGTTTAACGTTACGCGGTTTGACGTTACACGGATTGAGGTTACGCGGTTACTGCGGTTTCGCGTTGCGTAGTATCACGTTACGAAGTTTCATAATACTCGGTTCCACATCACGTGGACTCACGTAACAGAGTTTCACGTTATGCGGTCCCACGTAACGCGGATTCACATTACGCGGTTTGCCGTTATGCGGCCTAACATTACGCGAGTTCGCATTGCACATAAAAGATACGATCCTTAACATGAATTCATTGAATGCTCTTCAATCTGATTAATTTAACTTTTGTTTATCCTTTCCCTCTCAGTACGCCGCCATATTGTCCGTCGTGTCCTTTGCCGAGCTGGTCACCGGTTCCGTGTCTCTTTCGGCTAGGAAGCACTACAACAGGGCACTGAGGGAGTCTATGGAGGACTCGCTCTACACGTATCCTAACGACAGCAGCGCCAGGACGAAGTGGGACGCCATGCAACAAAAGGTTTCCATTTATTTATTTTACTTTCCAAACTCCGTTACCCACAATGCTAGGCTCACGCTAGAAAAATCTTATGTGCATAACATTATATATATGGCCGTTCCTTACAGAGTAGTTGGTGCTTGCATTCTGCAAGCATATCGTCTGACCTTGAAAAAGCATTCATTTCTCAGACAGATAATCCAACATAAAAAATATTTTTTTAATTCTAAACATTTCACCTCCGCAGCGATTTTTGTTTTTCCCTTGTGTAAAAATAATAGATTAAATGTATCCCCCAACTTTGAAATTTTGAGATTTTTATACTTTCTCCATTATGGAGTGCTAACGCTACACATTTCTGCCGAATTTTAAAGTTGTGGCACTTTTAGAAGTGAAAAAATATTTTTCTAATTGTTTGAATTTTAAACATTTTTTAACGGCCGCCGCAATAAATTTACGGAGAGATTCAAATGTTTATTTGCGCAAATGCACTACTCTGTACATAACTTGAAAATTTCAGCTTCCTAGCTCATCCCGTAATGTCTAAACAATTATCTATTTGTTTAAATTTTAAGAATTTCTAACATCAAAACAAATCAAAATATCAAAATTTGTATGATCCCTATTTCGTTTTTTTTTTACAAATCCTACATCTAAAAACATTTCAGCTCCGTAGCACATCCGGAAATACATAAACCTCGAAAATTTGTTTAAACAATTGCGAATTTTTAGCGGCCGCATTGTTGCACTTTTTCAAGATTTTCGTTTTTTTTAGTCGGTTTTCCACAAAATCCCACCTGAGAAAAAAATTTCCAATCTCCAGCTCATCCGGAAGTGCCTAAACATCCGCAAATGAGGCGTTTAAAAAAATTCCAAATACGTTAAATGATAATAAATATTTCGAGGAACTTTCAAAATAATTCAGACAGACAGACAAAATCATTCCTTAGCCTGGATCTTGTTATATATGTCGATTTTTTCAAGCGCTTGCAGTATGCAAGCACCCAAAACTCTTGTAACAAACGAAGTTAATGTAAAAGTTATTAATAAAACAATCCGAAACGGTGCAAAGTATCTACATGGCCTAAACTTTCAGCTCCAGTGTTGCGGAGTGTTCAACGCCGGAGAATGGCTGAGCCATCCGTTGATGACGCAGCTCCCGCCATCTTGTTGCGAGGCCGAGACCTTCCCCCCCTCTTACCCCCTCTCTGCCCCCTCCTCCCCCCTCCCCCCGCAACCCCCTCCCCCGCCCCTCCATCCCACCTGCTCGTTCCTATGGGGACACGACGTGTTCCATTCCGGCTGCTTCAGGAAGATCAGGAAGGTTGTGGATTCCGCCACGGTCACCATTGGCGGCGTGTCGGTCGCCGTCGGCGTAATTAAGGTCAGTATATTACAAAAGGACCGACAAGTACCCTATTCACGTTGGGAATGGTTATATATAAACGTTTTTGAACAAGAGATTGATTATTTACGTTAGGAATAATGAATGACGTAACCATGCAAGACATTTTCCATGTTCACCTCGAATTATATGCATTCTTGTTTAATTTTATTGATAACGGACACTCCTACGATAAAAATGTATGGGAAAAGAAATACTCTACGTAACTAGTTCTCTAAGTTTTGTTTGACAAACATTTTGATGTGACCAATACTTTACGAGATATGAGAGAAAGTTAATTTTTTGTCACTTGCAAAGTGGTAGCCCTGATTGATTTACGTAATTCATTTGTACGATTTTCTTATTGTTTTTGATTTTAAGTTTTTAATGTCTAATTTGATGAAAATCCGTTATGCAGAAGCCGAGAACGGACCTGCGAACAGACAGACAAAAGCGAAATGACCCTGATTAATGCTAAATTTCAACTGATTCAGTGAGTCTACCTCTGCGCAGCGAAAAACCCTTGTTTCTGCATCGACCATAAGTCGTTGTGTCCAATGAGACACCTTTATTTTATGGAAGCATTCCCAAAATCTGTGAATCCTACGTAAATCTGTGAATATTGTTATTGTACTACAGCCAGTTGCGTATCCAAGGAGGGGGGGGGGGGGGTGGCTATCGCCCTCCAATTGGACGACCTCACTGCCCTCCACTTGGTTCATTCTCAAATTCATTCCGCGTAACATACCTTGTCTCTACCCGGAAGATTAAGTCTGTACTAGTAGTTGGTTGGTTAGATTAAATATTGTTTTGGTAGTTGGCCTTCTGTCACATTACCAAGAAGTTCAGCGACTGTAAGGTTTATTTCCTTCTACTGGTGTCCGCTAGGAGTGCCACCTTAACATCACCCGTTATTTCCTGCATCGACTAATGTCCGCTAGGAGTGCCACCTTAACATCACCCGTTATTTCCTGCATCGACTAATGTCCGCTATGAGGGCCACCCTAACATCACCCGTTATTTCCTGCATCGACTAATGTCCGCTAGGAGTGCCACCTTAACATCACCCGTTATTTCCTGCATCGACTAATGTCCGCTAGGAGTGCCACCTTAACATCACCCGTTATTTCCTGCATTGACTAATGTCCGCTATGAGGGCCACCCTAACATCACCCGTTATTTCCTGCAGCGACTAATGTTCGCTAGCAGCGCCACCTTAACATCAAGCGCTACAACTACGCCGGGCAGAGCTTAGCCTGTCAAGAAAAACCACAATATCTTGCCAACAGTTTGACCGATTTAAATTTTATAAAATTTCCTGCATTTCTGCAGGTCGAGACGTTTAATTTGATGTTGACGTTACCTTAGCTTTAAAAATCTCATTTTTACGCTATTAATATACAGATGACAAGAGAAAAGAAAGATTCTAATGGTGGCAGGGGTTTTCAAAATGTATGGCTATCGCTAGAGACGGAATAAAGGGTGGGGAGGGAGGTTTCGCGCTACGCGGGATCATTTTACGTTGTTCCACGTTATCGGTTTCACCTTACGCGGTTTTACTTTACGCGGCTTCGCGTTACTTTGCTTCAGATTACGCGGTCTGGACGTTTTTCGTAACAGCATCTGTTTTATCTGAATGGATTATTTCTGACAAATTTATGGTTTATATCGAGTTATTCGCGTTTTGAGAGCGTGACAAACGGACCAACCATCCAAAATACCGTTTTAATGTGGGGGAGATGAAAATAAAATAAACTGATGTATGCAATATATGGGAAAATGTATCAAACAAAGGTTGTAAAAAATAAAATTTTCTACAACTTTTATTCCAGTACATTTTTTCATTTATCAAATATTAAAGCAAATATTTCAGAATAACGGATAAGTCACAAGAGTAAACACCCACTTCCGGTAGACCGATTTTTACCAAAAACTAATCAGATCTTCTGACTTTTATAAAAATGTAAAATATAAAATTTAGTGTTGACCTGATTAATAGTTTTTGAGTTAGAGCACACACAAAAATCTATCACATGTAGACTGACAGATAGACAGACTTTGTACATGGAGATAGTAAAAGTATGGTACATCCGAGCCGATCATAATCAAATGGGGGGAAGAAAGATCCAGGGAGTCGAGCCTGGGACACTTCTGTGTGTGTGCCACATCGTCTTAGAGCGCAACCTGCAATGAATGTATGCGTTCTGGAATTTCCGGCGGATATTTCATGCCGGAAGTGCATAGCAGCACCGTGACGGACGAACTGGCACCAGTGGATCATCTCGCTTAGGTCGAGAGATCATAAATTTGGTCAAAAGTGTCTCTAAATCTCCGTTTTTCGGCAGATACCTCTGACCATTTTGCCAGAAGCGCGTAAATGCTCTGCGACACTCGCCGTGACTGACAGACTGACTCCTATGAATCAACAAGGTTGAGAGATTAAAAATTCGATTGGAACTATCTCTAAATCTCCATTTATCGCATATACTCTTGTCCATGATGCTGGACGCGCGTAAAGACACCGTGACAGACGGACTGACCACGCGAATCGTCGCAATAAAGGTCGAGAGATTCAGAATTCGAGTAAACGTGTTTAATTCTCATTTTCCGCAGATACTCCTGGCCATCTTCGGCCTGCTCCTCACCAGGGCCGCGGTGCGGCGTTACAGCATGGTATGACTAGGAACGGGAGAACATCGCGACCCGCGCTGGAGGAGGATGGCCAGGAAGGAGGCCAGGTCTCCGGAAGAACGCGGTTCCGAAAACGCGAAGGATTGAAGAATCCGTCGGACTGAAGCGGAATAAGTGAAGTGATTGCGAAGAACAAATTGACCGCGAAAAAATGTGTTTTTATCATAATAACGAGAGATTATACGAAGATTCACGCGTCTGTCTGTAACGCGAAAGTCTACAGGACCATAGCAACCAAATCTTGTATTGTTGGTGAAGCTGCAAACTTTTATATATATATATATATATATATATATATATATATATATATATATATATATATATATATATATATATATATATATCATCATAAGGTGTTCTGCCTCAAGGCAGGTCCCTGGCAAAATATATATATATATATATATATATATAATTTTATATATATTCTATCTAAAGTACCGCTTAAATATGTAGGTATGAGTGGATTATGCATTAAGTTAAAATAAATTTTAAATAATAATTTAAGGAAACGAAGTTTTGAAAGCAGCAAAAAGTAAACAATCTTAATCTATAACTCTGAAATTCTGTCTGTTTATTTGTTTGTTTGTCCGTTATACAAATCCACAGCTTTAAGATATCGTCAAAAACCTTCTCGTAAATTTTACCATGCGAGTAACGCAGGTACCATGGTGATAAAATATTTGTGGTAGGGGTAGTTTTATTTTAACCGCAATCACAATTGTTCTTCAATAGACTTTAGCGACATCGGACGAGATCCCCTTGAACTACACTTGGCGGTGGGTAAAAAATGGCTGATAGTAAATACGCAATTCACGTAGATTAATGATACAGGGGGGAAAAATTATTTCAGGCAGTAAAATAGTTGTGGCGATGAAATATTATAAAAGTGTTATTTGTTGTAAGCTATGTAGAGATATTCATAGACTATACCAAATTCGACATTAGTCGTCGCTATGGCAACGCTCACTCGCAATGAGTGATAAAACCTGCAAAAACAATGGTATTTACTCAAAATTGGAAGATATACGAAAGACAAGCAAAATGCCGCGATAAAAATTAGAATCTTCATTCCTTTCCTCGGAGAATAGTGAAAATCCCTATCCGATATTGAAATTATAAGATATTTTAATGCGCTGTAGAAAATTGGATGGATTTCAGATTTCCCATGTAAATCAAATGGGAAGGATAATTCCTGGAATCGAACCCGGGACTTTCGATCCTCGGGTGAGCTCGGCCTCAGTAGCAAGATATTGTTATACGAATCTGTAAAATCTTTTTCGAATATTTCTGTTTTTATTTTAATTTCACTAACTACTCCTTACTATCGGAATTACCCGTTGCATATATATCAACAGTAAAGTCTGTGTGTCTATATATATATATATATATATATATATATATATATATATATAAGTTTTTACACGCACACACCCCTCAGAAGTTAAATTTAAATCACGCCACAAAGCTCCCGTTGATGTTCAACGGGTAATTCCTCTAGTATTCCATTAATTTCTATGATATTATTATTTCTAGTGTGATACATGTTAGTTATAAATAGGTTGCTCTGGAGATTTACGAGGCTTGGTGTTGTTGCGATTTTGAAGACGTTTGCAGCATGCAAACACCGACAGATCCTATAAAAAATTACGCCATGAGAATGTTAAATTTTAATAACTAAACTGTTTGAATTGTTTTTATATATGGTTGGTCAAAGGGCCGTTTTAAACGGGTAAATTCATTGTTATTACATTTGCATTCTTTTCTTTGTCGTAGATAATCCATTTCCTTACGCTCACAAAATGCTGCCGGCACATTTAAGGGAACTAGCTGTACCAGCAAAAATGTTTGCGAAGTCAGTCATGAATCCGAAGGTTTAAAATCCCCATAGTTAAAAATGCCCATAAGTCCACACACAGCTTACTGAATAATGATAATCTTCAATTATTGACGTTGCAACGTTAAGTTTGACGTTGCTGCACCTATAATTTCGATGCTACGTAAAAAACGCGAAAAGGCAATTCTTTCGTTTATTTGAAGGCTTAATGGACGCTAATTCAATCGGAGACAACAATGTGGGTCGCCTTGACGACACCCGGAAAGAGTAAGAAAAAGCCATATTATTTCGAAGATAAATGCCTGTTTTTGACAAATTCTTCCGTGTATCATCAAAAAATTGCAAGAATAAGATATTTTATAGTTTTAGCCGTCGGATAAAAAAATGGAGAAATTCGGTTCATATTTTCTTATTTTAATGACCGAATGAAATAAACCTTGCACCTTGAAAAATCGAAAATCCCGCGTAAACTTGTGGGAAAATATGATCGTCTCCCGGAGTCGATTCCGGGACTTTTTCCGGGATGTTTGATTTTTCTAGGGACCACCTCATGGGGGTTTAACGATTGCGAAAGGTTTAACTCTTAATTCCATTGCAAAATGCCCAAAACTACTGGGAAATACAGGCAGACAGACGGACAGATTGAGGAATTTTATGCAAAAGATTAAACGTGTTTTCGTTATGATATCAGATACTATTTACTTCAGTAACCAAGCAGATTATTTACGTTGACAACAACTAGGTAGCTATGCAAGAATTTTTCCAATTGCGACTTTATTGGTTAGTTTTCTCGGTAACGGGTTAAATGTAAGAATGGACCTTATGGTCTAAATTTCGCCCGAATAAAGACGATTATCTATCTATCTATCTATCTACAGTAAAAACATATTCGAAAAGAAGCTATTGATTTGATTACTTCTACAAATTTTGTCTGAAGACGTCTTCGATATAACTAATAATTCACGAGATATAACGAAAATTCCTTTGTTGTTTATTGTGAGGCGACACCCCTGGCTTGTATAAACTATTTGTATAATTTTCTTATTGAATATGACCATATCTTTACTATAATTAAAAAAGTTTGTTGGTTTGTATGTTTGTCCGGCTATACAAATCCACATGGTTGATCTTAGACCCACCAAGCTTGGCATGCCATCTTAATAGGACAAAAAGGAAGAGGGTAGGTGGGGTTTGAAACCCTTGGGGTCTTTGGAACCCCATGGGGTCCACAGAATAGCATTTCCATAACATTAACACGGGAGTAATATGAGATTGGGTGTAGTCATTTAGTAATTTGAACATTAAAACATGAAATCATTGACCTAGAGTCGTAAAATTCGTGCTGATTTACTCCTAATAGCATAAATAATATTATTCAGGTCATACAGTTTCGCCTCCTCATCGAAAACGACGAAAAATTACATTTGAGTACGAAATTCGCATGGATTTTTAGGCGTTTTCATGGAATATCACCATAGATACTTGTAATTGTTGGGGTTGGTTTTATTTTCCTTTTGATAGTAATACTTATTAAATGTTTTTTAGATTTGCAATGCCACCCAAAAAAACACTTTTAACTGGCAGCGCTTAAGAAAGTCTTCTTCGAGAGTATCAGAACTCACAGAGAGATGCATATATATATATATATATATATATATATATATATATATATATATATATATATATATATATATATACAAAGCTTACTGCAAGAAGCAGTTCGAAACTCTTTTCCAAACGAGAACAGATAAGGAGCTTAGCATGTTTTAGCTACACCATTTTCGGGAATAATTTTGAAACGAGAAAAAGGTCTCCTATGACCCTGAATCTCAACCCGGGTCTTTCACTTGCCGGGCTGATATTCTACCGCTGAACTATCGTAGCAGACCAATCATCTCGTTTCTGAACGCGGGGTTATTTTCAGAAATTAAAGAAAATATTTATAACTTACTAATGCGTACACATTGCCCTCCCCACCCGGGCAACGCCGGGCAATTCCGCTAGTGTGCTTTATCATCATCATCATCATCATGCTTCTGTCCGAAGACAGGTTTTAACTGAATCGCTGCCTCCATTTCTCTCTCTCCCTAGAAGCCTCTTTTATACCTCTATAAGTAGTATATCCCTGCTTTATATTATCTAATATTCCTGTTCTTTTTCTCCCTCTTCCTCTTCTTCCACTAATTTTTCCTTCTAAGGTCGTCCTTTGTAAACACTGTCTTCTCAATATGTGCCCTATCCAATTTGCTTTTCTTTTCCTGATTGTTTTTATTAGCATCCTTTCTATATGTGTGCTATATACTATGTGCACATAGCATAAATATAATATATGTGCTATGTGCTATATACCACATAATTATTCAATAATTAACGAAAATCCGTCGGTAGAAGCCGAGAAATGACAAGCTTACTGACGGACGGACAATAAGAAGTTTACGACAGAGACGAAAGGCATGCTTATGAGTTGAATTTTGCGATTTCTAACAACGACGAAAGGCGAAGGAATAACGCATCGCGTAAGATAAGTTATCTTCAAAAGGGAAACCTTATCTGAAATTCCAGATAAGAACCCGCAGTCTTCGCACCGAGGACGAAAACAGGTTGGGAAACTCTGTCGCGTCCCCGTGAACGGATGCGCGTAAATCATCACGAGCCTGGCGTAATAAATTTCGGCGTCCAACGCACCTTGCACGCTGTCACGTTGGTACTCTTGCACCCTCTTTCTTTGTTGACGATGAAGTCAAGGCGAAATCGAGTCGCTGGTTGAATCAATCACCAACGAGATAACTTCAGGTTGGCGAGCTGCTGTGGGTGTCGAAATGACACACTTAAAACGAACACAAACAAAAACACTGAAAACTGAAGCTTTCGGGAGTGATCCCTTCGTCAGCACAGGAGAGAGATAACTCTATATATATATATATATATATATATATATATATATATATATATATATATATATATACTTATATATACACACACATAAGTTTCTCCGGTTGGACTACAGGAGATGATTATATTTCTTCATATGTTTACACAGGAGTTTCGATTTTTCAAGTTGCAAGGTTAATTTCCTTCTTTAATTAAAATACGTAAATACGAACAGAAGAATTTCTACATTTCCGCTTTACTCGAAGGCTAAAGCTATAAAATATTTTAATCCTGCGATGTGCATTTGTCAGAAACACGCATTTCGTTTCGATGTTATATGGCTTTTTCGTAATAATCTTTTCCGTGCGTTGCCAAGGCAACCACCCACATTGTTGCCAAGGCAACCACCAACATTGTTGCCAAGGCAACCAACCACATTGTTGCAAAGGCACCCACCCACATTGTTGCCAAGGCAATTACCCACATTGTTGCCAAGGCAACCAACCACATTGTTGCAAAGGCACCCACCCACATTGTTGCCAAGGCAATTACCCACATCGTTGCCTCCGATTGAATTATGCCTTCGAACAGACGAAGAGACCTGGGAAATTTTTTTGGGATTTTTTCTCCCCGTTCCCTTTTAATTCTTGTATCATAATACTCATGCCGGATTTCAATCTTTTTATAAGGTGATTATTCTTGACGTTGTCATTCAAATGGAAATCCAAAACTTCAAAGCTATCGGCGAAACAAAATTTCAACGTGGATTTTCGGCGTTGAAAATCCCGTAATGAAATGCGAAAGCCTCAGGTATCGTCGGTACACCAAAGCCTTCCTCAGTGCGCGTCGTTGGCGAAGACATGTTTTCAGGAGGCTAAAACTCGGCAGGATTGCCAAAACAACATTTATTTAACCTTTCGAATAAGATGGAAATGTATATTCCGTTGACGGAATGCGCGGGGATTTAAAAGGCGTTCTTAATGGGAAATAAAGTGCGTTTGAAACGGCATCGGAAGAGTAGGCGATTCTCCAATTTTTATACCCGAAATTTAAGTCGTAAATATGTGATCTCGCGGATTGTTTAGCGGCAAATGTCGTCCTCGATCCAAATCATTTTTTAGCCCGTTTTCAATAATGGAAATGGGCTTATGGTTTTGTCGTATCCGTCTGTCTGTTCGTCACCCCTATTAACTTTTGAACCAATGGACCGATTTTCACGAAACTTGACGGAAATCTCTTGCTATTTGAGGCCAAGCTTCCGAGGATAGTATTAGTTGCGAAGATTGAAAGTCCCGGGCTCGATTCCAGGAACACTATCCTTCCCATTTTATTTACGTGGGAAATCTGAAATCCATCGCGCGGGGCAATTTTCTCTCGCACATTAAAATATCTTAGAATTGTAATATCGGAGCGAATTATGTGCTATTCTCTGAGAAAAGGAATGGAAATTCTGATCATCATCGTAGAATTTTGCTAATAGATCGTATTTCTAAGAATTTCGCGTAAATACCGGCGATTTTGCAGTTATTATCATTCATTACGAGAGTGTTGCCATGGCAACACTATTGTTTGACTCGGATTCGGTATCATTATATATCGACGACTCTTACAGAGGAGGAGGAGGATACTAATGTTTAGGCACTTCCAGATGAGCTGGCGGTTCGAAATTTTTTTTCTTAGGTAGGATTTTGTGCAAAACCGACTAGAAAAAACGAATATCTTGAAAAAGTGTAACAATGCGGCCGGTAAAAATTTGCAATTGTTTAAAAAAATTTTCACTGTTTATGTATTTTCGCATGCGCTACGGAGCTGAAATTTTTCTGTAAGTAGAATTCTTAAAAAAACGAAATAGGGATTATACAAATTTTGATATTTTAATTTGTTTGGCAGTTAAAAATTCTTAAAATTTAAACAAATAGATAACTGTTTAGGTACTACGGGATAAGCTAGGAAGCTGAAAATTTGAAATTATTTAGAGAATAATAAATTTGCACAAATAAACATTTCAATTTTACCATATATGAATTGCGGCGGCCGTTAAAAATTATTAGAACAATTAGAAAAATATTATTTCACTTCTAAAAGTGCTACAACTTTGAAATTTGGCTAAAATGTGTAGCATTAGTACCCCATAATTGAGAAAGTGTAAAGTTTTAAAATTGCAACATTTGGGGATTGTTTTAAACTATTATTTTTACATGTGGGAAAAACGAAAATCGCTGCTGAGGTGAAATCTTTAGAATTAAAAGAATATTTGTAATGGTGAAATGTCTGTCTGAAAAATGAATGTTTTTTTCAAGGTGAGATGAAATGCTTGCAGTATGCAAGCACCTTCTACTAGTATTCTAATACGTACAGGCGTTATTTTTGCCGCACAAATACGCGTGATCGATTTAATATTCCGTTCGAATATATTTCTTGTATTTTATAACGCTAAATTATGAAATTTCGGAACACAAAGAGCTGCATATCGCGCGATGAATTTAAAGCTATTAAAGCCAATATAAGTATTAAATAAGTTGGAAATTAAGGCGTCATTAGTTCTGTCTGGAACGTCTTGCTTAAATATACAACTTACAGATCATGTGAGAGCTAGGAAGAGAAACATTTGGATTTTTAAATTGTTGTTCGCTGAGATAACCGCCTTAGCGACCGCCGTAAACAAAACATGCGATGTTTAGCTCCGGATTTTCTAGAATTTTCATCTCCGGACCTATAACTCGTTAATTATGCGTTATACTGGTAGTTTTTCGCGAAGTTTTAGGCAGTAAATGCTTTCCTCTATCCGAATTTTAATTTTAATTTACACATTCCAGAGCTAGGGAGAGAAATTTGTGGTTTTTAACTGTCGCTTGACGGACGCCATTGTGCGAGATGGGAGTACAAGCTTATTAAAGCAATTATTTGTAAAGTGGAAGTTATGATCGACGCGCGAAGTTCAGAAATCATAATCGGGCGATAAATTTCAACGAGGATCACTCCCGCGTAATTTAATTAAAATCCGTCCGGCGGTTTCAGGCGATGAAAGTTACGACAGAAAGACGGACCAGACGCGCCCGTAAAACGCACTGCTGACATCGCTCTGCTGGTCGAGAACGACGGATTGTAACAATACCATCAGAGGTTGCCATGGCAACCTTAAACGTATTACTCTCGTGTTGAATTTTTGAGGTTTAAAAAATGCATTTCAACGCGTTACTAAGGTAAATCGAATTTACGAAAATAAGACAATAATAAACTTTGCCACTGACATATTCAACTCTCGGTAAAAATCCTAATTTATTGCGCAATATAATTTTCTAACGCCTAATATTTTGAGTTGTTAATTTTACACATTAACGTCAACAGAAAAAAACCAAGTTATCCCAAAATTCGATATTATTTTAGGCTCCCATTTGCATGAATAGCGCGCGGGAAAATAGTTCTGAAGATACAGTGGAGCCCCGCTATAACGCGGGTCCAAAATATTCGATCGCGATGAATGCGATGTCGCGTTATAGCGACTGTACGTATTTACTTCGCGCGCAAACAGAACAACCTTCCATAGCGCGTGGGAGCCACGTCACGACAGCGTTATTCCCGAATTCGCGTTATGGTGAGGCGCGTTATAGCGGGGCTCCGCTGTATTTGAGCCAATCATCCACAATATGATAATTTTTAAAAAAATTTCAGTCACGCGACGTTAAAATATAGGATATGAAACCTGAGGTTATTCTGGAAGTGCTACGGAGCTAAGATTTGGACGGAAGATGGGTCAATAGGGTACAACCAATCCTAACCTCTGGAAAAACGTGTATTTTAAGTGGAGTTTTTTAGACAACAATGTCCAATTTTGACCACCCATAATAATAGCATTGAAAACGGTGCAGGGGTTTATAAAATCGCTTTTTTAAA
Organism: Tanypteryx hageni; assembly: GCA_028673005.1. Classification (NCBI taxonomy): domain Eukaryota; kingdom Metazoa; phylum Arthropoda; class Insecta; order Odonata; family Petaluridae; genus Tanypteryx; species Tanypteryx hageni. The sequence continues at coordinate 17,901,952 of CM054119.1, read as the reverse complement.
TTAGTTGCAATTAAGATACGAAGTCGAAACAAAAAGCGTTCTCTGGAGGAAAGATTGAAGTTTAATTGTGTTGGAGAGAAAATTCGAATCCGGACGGAATCAGCGTACAAAATTGTTTTTAATCAGGAAAAAAGGGGATTTAAAAAAAATTCTTACAATGAAGACTCCCATGGCAACGCTTTTAAATGGGAGCTTGTAATCAATATTGTAATGGCGTGGATTCAATACTCTTTAATGTCGGAATTGACGGATTTCATTATAAACCCAGTGGTTTTTAACCAACGACCTATACGATATGATGACGTCACAATTTTAATACGCAGCATAGCGTATTAATTAAAAACCATATTGCTCTCTTTAATCAATTTCCTTACGTAATAAATATTTGTTTGGTTTGCTAGCGTCCGTAGCACAAAAGGTAGTGTATTGCGCTAATTGCAGGAGGGTAGCAGGTTCGATCCCGATTGGAAGCACATTTTAATTAAAACAAGACGGTCCAAACAGAATTCATGATGCCAACATTCCATTTAATCATTTATTAATTTCTCCATGTACGAAGTATAGAGAAAGTATTGTTTTCATGAAAAAATCAAACACGAGAATTCGACGGAAATACATGTTTTAAGGTCCACTGAACAAGTTTTGACTATTTTCTCGATTATGTCTGTATGTCTTTATGTGACAGATTTTTGTGGGTGCTCTAACTCAAACACTATTAATCTGGTCAACGCAAAATTTTATATTTAACACTTTTTTAAAAGTTAAAAGATCTGGTTAGTTTTTGGTAAAAATCGGTCCACCGGAAGTGGGTGTTTACTCTTGTCACTTATCCGTTATTTCAAAATATTTGCTTTAATATGTGATAAATGTAAAAATGTACTGGAATAGAAGTTTTAGGAAATTTTATTTTCTACGGCCTTTGTTGGGTACATTTTTCCATATAATGCATTGTTAAAGAGATATCTTATATTTTTAGCTGCCACCACCACGCCACCTACCGAAGACTATTGTTTAGAATTGTCGCTTAGTTACGTCTTAGTAACGCTCCTTTATGTTTTCTTAATTGACAACTGGAAGTAAATATTGACAACTTTTTAATCGGGGGTTTCGACCTAGCTGATTACAAAGAGACATTATTTTTTACCCCCGATCTAAGGCAAGGAGTTTTTTTTTACGAATACGGGTGTTAGCAATGCGATTTTCCATGAAATATTCACGTTCAATTGTCAATTCCAAATTCATTATTTTTTAAGATTCCCAATTCTGAAGTTGCGTAGCGAAGGGAAATTCACTCGTATGCATAAATCCTTCCTGTGACAACTCTGTCGTGGCCGAATGTTTAAGATACACTATCCTATCGCAAACAAACAAACCGCTTGAAAATGTCAAGCAGAGTTCAAAAAGTTCTAAAATTTGACGCTAGATGTCGGGGCAATTGGTCGCTCGACCACTTACTTCCATCTCCCGCCGAGTAGGTGGCGGGAGCGCACCCTCATGGCGCGTAGGTCGTCTGGGCAGTATCGATCCGGCCGGCGTTAATGGGTTTGAATGAGGCCGGGAAAACTGGATTTGGCCGACCCCCCTAGACCGTTAATTACGGCAAAAATGCCAACGATAAACACTCTGCAAGACTTGAGGCCTTTTGCAGAAACGGAGGAGTTGGCGATGGAGAAGGAGAGAGGGGGGTGTCGTCGTCAAGGGAACTGCGACATCTAGCGAGCGATAAATTAAACTTTATGGCCTCCTTCCTTTTTCCCCCCCCCTGCCGCGCAGTGTCATAAGGGGCAGGATTTGTAAGGCGGGGGGGAAACTCCGCGGCTATAAATTTGAAAGGTTTTGGCGGAATCTGACGATTTCTGGAGCGGTGGAGTTGCCAGCAGAAAGCATCAATCCGTCCAGAAATGCGATTCCGGAGAATTTCTTCCGTTGGACCGAAGGAAAATCAACTTTCTTCGCCGTAAATAATCGTCCGATGAATATTTCAGCGGCCAATGGCAATAGATCCGTGATAAATGTAATAAAAAACTTAACAGTTCTACATTTACGCAACTTCTCACGTTTACAACGAATATCGAACGTAATTATTCTTCCGATGAATATAGGGAATGCCCACTATCTCAAATGAAATTTTCGGCTGTGGAAGGTTTTAATTATACATTTCTACGTAATCAAACATTAATCGTAATTATTCTTCCGAGATATAGATTGCGAACGAGGGAGGAAATCCGCGGTTTTAAAAATGAAATTTTACAGTCGTAGAATGTGATAAAAATGTTCGAATTCTATGTCTTTTCATCATCGCCTCACGTTTGCGCTTGAAATCAATCGCAATCATTCTTCCTACACCGTTCGTAATAAATATGGGCCGAAATCCGTTATTTAGAACGAATTTTTCAGCTGTGGAATGCAATGATAAAGTCAAGAGTTCGACTTTTCTACGTCATCCAACGTTTACGACGGAATTTTACCGTAATTATCCTTTCGACGCGTAATTTAGACGCCAATCGTGATGAATACAGGGAAAATCCTCGATTTTAAGCGAAAATTTCAGCCATGGAACGAAATAAACATGCTTGAATTCAATATTTCTTCATCACTTTGCGTTTACGATGGAAATTGACGGTAATGGTTCTTCTATTGTGTATTAGGCTTCCTTTACAAAAGGTAAAAAAACGAACGCCTTATGTTCAGCTCGATACCGTCCGTCTGAGTATTTCATCCTCCAAACAACTGGGCGAAATGTTCATCAAATTCGGTTTCCAGGACAAAATGGCGGAGAAAATAATAAAATGTTTCACGTGCTAGCCTACTGGCGGCAAAAAAATCAACTTTTCTTCATATCTCGTAAAATATCAGTTATAACAAAAAATATTCAAACCAAATTTGTAGACCTAGTAAAACAGCGCATGTTTCGTTCGATGAATTTTTATCGGAGTAGCCGATTTCATGAAAAACGAGCTTTTAAAGTCGTAATTTACTTTGGACAACATTTTTCCCGCGTTTTTTTTAACCGTTGCCAAAGAAAATAATCTTCTTGGCAACCGAAGTAAATAGCTACCGCGGACGCATAATTACTTTTAATTTTCTTTCGTGCCCACGCAACATTTGGTAAATGAAGGGAAATAGATTAAAAACGGCGATTAAATGAACGTAAATAGGTCTATTTTATTTACGTATTCACAGTGTTTGTAAGTAAAAAAATCTGATATGTGGACATCACATGACTTTTTCCATACCTGTAATATTTCTAAAAATCCCAAATAGGTAACATAATAATAAATATTTTATGAAACTGTGAGAAAATTTTAGACTTTACAAAGAACAGAAATAAACTCAAACCAAAGCCTTCTAATATTGGATACAGCCACAAAGCTCCAACAATTAAGAAAAGAAAAAAAGAGCGAGTCAATTGTTAACAATAGTCGTCGGTAGGTGGCGTGGTGGTGGCAGCTAAAAATATAAAATATCTCTTAAACAGTGCATTATATGGAAAAATGTTTCAAATAAACGTTGTAGAAAATAAAACTGCCTACAACGTTTATCCTGATACATTTTTACATTTGTTAAATATTAAAGCCAATATTTCAAAATAACGGATAATTGACAAGAGTAAACACCCAATTTCGGTTGACCGATTTTTACCAAAAACTAATCAGTTCTTGTGATCTTTATTAAAATGTTAAATATAAAATTTCGCGTTGACCTGATTGATATTTCTTTAGTTAGAGCACCCACAAAAACCTATCACTCACAAACACGCACACACACACACAATAACACACACACAGACATCATCGAGAAAATGGTCAAAAAGTGTTCAGGGGATCTCAAAACGTGTATTTCCATTGAAATCTCGAACTCGATTACAATACTTTCCCCTATACTACGCATGTATGGAGAAAGTAGGAAGAAATGAGTAATTTACAACAAAGTAATGAACGTGGAGATAAATATTACATTACAACTATTCCAGTGAGGTAATTTTTTAAATAATAGTCTGTTGTTTTATGAATTACTATAGATTAAGAATTAGTCAGTCAATAAAAAATTCGATATTTCCTTGGCATACCAGTTCTTAGACGCTGTACTTACAGAATCCATTAATATTTATTTTTTTTTGACATGATAGCATAAATCGTAAAGGACACTTCTATTTCGCACATATGCACGCATGATGTGCGCATCTTTCCACTCTTATTTTATACTAGTAGAAGGTGATTGCATACTGCAAGCATTTCATCTCACCTTGAAAAAACGTTAATTTTTCAGACAGATATTTCATCATGGGAATTATTTGTTTAATTCAAAACATTTCTCTTCGGGACCGATTTTCGTTTTTTCCTTATGGAACAAATGATCGAGTAAAACAATCACTAACTTTTGCAATTTTGGGAATGTTATAAATTTTTTACATTGGGTTAATAATTCCACGCATTTCCGCCAAATTTTAAATTTGTGGCACATTTAGAAGTGAAATAACATTTATCGAATTGTTTAAAATTAATAAATTTTTAATGGCCGCAACAACAATTTCATGGATACACTGAAATGTTTATTCGTTTTTATAGGCTAACCTCTAAATAACTTAAAAATTTCAGCTAACCAACTCGCCCCGTAGTATCTAAACATTTACCTATTTGTTTAAACTTTAAGAATTTTTAACTGCCAAACAAATTAAAACATAAAAATTTGTATATTCCCTATTTCGCATTTTTACAAATCCTACCTCGAAAAAAAAATTCAGCTTCGCAGCGCATAGAATTTTTAGCTGCCACATTGTTGAATTTTTTCAAGATTTTCGGTTTTGCACCTAATCCTATCGACAAAAAAGATTTCGAGTCTGCCGCTTTTCCGGAAGTGCCTAAACATTATTATCCTCCTATACATGTTATATCCTTATCCTCTGTAAGGAACGTCTATATATAATGACAGGAAGAAATCCGTGCTTTTTCTGAATGAAATTCCCAACTGCGGAATGCCATAAAAAAGTATTAATTAAACTTTTATTCATCATCTCACGTTTACAATGAAAATCAACCGCCATTGTTCATCCTATGAATATTTCGTGTAGAGAAAACCCACGATTCCAAACGATATTTATTTTCATCGATGGATTGCAAAAAATACGCCGTATTCCACGTTTCGTCATCACTATAAGTCCTTAAGTCCTTCCGACGAATACTAAATCCTCCAATCGTGTTAAATACAGGACGGAATCCGTGATTTTTAAACGAAAATTACAACTATTTAGCGCAAGAAATAGGTTTTGCCAATGGGATGCATTTTTGACCTCACGATTTAAAAGTTAAATTTTTTCGATTGTTGACCTCAAGACACGGTACTATTGCGTACCTAAAAGTAATAATTCTTTACGAACGACTGGAGTTTTATTCCGTCAATTTTGGCTGGAACGAATGTCGCGCTATTATCCAAATTTATGGACACAAATCTTATTAGTAGACCCGGTTTTAAATGTCGCAATATCCCATTTATTGTCCCAACGGCAAAATACATCTATCAATTATGCAAAAAAGGAGGTTTCCAAGGGTTTGTTTATTTTCGTCGCCACAGCCACAACAAATAACCTACATTCCGTCGAAAAGAAGGAAAAATTATATTATTACAACTTCTGAATTCCGGTGAGTAAATACGTTCCATTTACCTTCGCGCACATAAGAGAAAAGAAGCAGAAAATTGATATAAAAGCTAAAACAAAGAAATAATATATAAACCGGCACAGTCATAACTATATAAATATTCTATATATATATATATATATATATATATATATATATATATATATATATATATATATATACTAGTAGAAGGTGCTTGCATACTGCAAGCATTTCATCTCACCTTGGAAAAACCTTAATTTTTCAGAGTGATATTTCATCATTCTAATATTTCTTCAATTCTCAGTTTTATCCTCTGCACCAAGATTTCACCTCCGCAGCGATTTTCGTTTTTCTCTTATGTAAAAATAATAGATTAAGAAAATCCCCAAACTTTGCAATTTTAAGAATTTTATACTTTCACCATTATGGGGTACTAATGCTACACATTTCTGCAAAATTTTAAAGTTGAAGAACTTTTAGAAGAGAAATAATATTTTTCTAATTGTTTAAATTTAAATAATTTTTTACGGCCGCAATAGGAATTTCATGGATACATTGAAATGTTTATTCGTTTATATAGACTAAACTCTAAATAACTTAAAAATTTCAGCTCTCTAACTTGCCCCGTAGTACCTAAACGGTTATCTGTTTGTTTAAACTTTAAGAACTTTTAACAGCAACAAAAATTAAAATATCAAAATTTATTTTCGTTTTTTTTTTACAAATCCTACCTCTGAAAAACATTTCAGCTCCGTAGCACATTCGGAAGTACATAAACCTTGAAAATTTGTTCAAAGAGTTTCGGATTTCTAGAGGCCGCATTGTTGCACTTTTTAAGGATTTTCGTTTTTTCTAGTCAGTTTTGCACGAAATCCCACTTATGAAAAAAATTTAGAATCTCCAGCTCATCTGGTAGTGCCTAAACATTAGTATCCTCCTCCTCTGTAAGATACCTCTATATATAATGATAAATGAACATAGTTTTGACAAAATTTTAACTTTAGCGACGGATCAGATGAAGTGTTAATGAACAAATAATAGTAATAATGAAGTAATTGCTCTTATATTTTACCGAATGACAAAACACGTCAATTAATACGCTAATTGGTCAAGTTCCTACGGTTTTTCTTGTACAACAAAAGGACATGCCAGGACAAAAAGGCAGAAATAGGCTAATATATGATGATATATATACTTGGTATCATTTTTCCAAAGAATGTTTAAGCGGCCGATAATAATAATAATATAATACAGAAGGATATATATCATTTAAAATTAAAAAATTGAACAATTGTACTCAAGAGACGTTACTGAGTGTTCCCTAGGACAATACGTGACCAAGATAAGTAAATAATAATTAGTAAGGAACTTGGTGCGCGGCACCCCCTGCCATCCACCGTCAAGGTGACTTGCAGGGTAATATGTAGATGTAGATGTACTGTGCACCAAGGGTGCTAAGAGTAATAATTCATTGTGGATTATATATTAAAAAAAACTTGGATGAATTCACGCCTGAGGCAATTATATTGGGAGAGTGGTTTAAATACAACGTTACGTATCAATCGTGCGTTGACAATGAAATACAGTAGATATTATTCTTCCGAGGAATAGTTAAAACAGAGAAGGAAATTGATCGTTTGAAATTAAAATTCGACTGCTGAACGCAAGAAATGTTTAGAGAACTGTGAATTACGTGACAACGTGACGTTCAAATTAAATCTGTGCTTTGGACAAACCAAACCTTGGTACAAATTCAACGGTAGGCTGAGTTACCTACATTCAATGATTATTTCAACAACAAGAGAATGATTCGCACATGTGATTTATGCAATGATAATGTCTGAGACATATCAAATTTTCGATTCGCCATTTCATAATTAATAAAACAATTGAAAACTATTTAAAACATACCCATTATTCGAAATGCAATAATATAATATTTATGTTCACCTAATATCTTCGTCGTAAATTACCCGTTCCTTTTCACTTACAAACGCTGTGTGTACGTAAAGAAAACAGACGTATTCGCGTTCATTTCTTAAGTCGCAGATAATCCATTGCCCTTCGTTTACTAAATGTTGTTTACTTCAGTAGCCACGGAGATTGTTTTCGTCGACGACAATTAAAAAACGCGGGAAAAATTTTCCAAGTTCAAAGTGAATTACTGCTTCCTAGTTTGATTTTCTTGAAATCGGCCACTCCTCCGATAAAAATGCACGGAACAAAACATGCGCTATTTGACCAGTGCTACAAAGTCATTTAAAAGACTTTTTTGTTATAAGCGATGTTTTACGAGAGATGAAAAAAAGGTAATTTTTCGTCACTCCCGATTTAAGCTGCGTGAACCATTATGCAATCTTCTAAGTTTCTTTGCCCTTATGAACCAAATACCTTGTGTGGTGCACAACTTGCCTTTAACAATGTTTTTGCGCCCATTCCTTAGTTACGCCCGGGGCAGATGCCCCGCCTGTCCCGTCCTAGCTACGGCGCAGCTTCGTACTACTGACTACTGTAACTGTAGTGGTTAAAATCAACAGTGCAATATAATATTCTACTGTTGGTGCAAATTGCACCTTCAATTGTTCATATCTCTGGCGGTAAAGTGTACCCATGATATTGTTTATACGTCTGGTGGAACATTTTACCCGATTTACAATTTAAAAATTCCCTCGTTTCAATCCACACGTTCAATTGTTTACACTACGTGTGGTTTAAATGTAACCTTTCAATTGTTTACACTACGTGTGGTTTAAATTTAACCTTTCAATTGTTTATACTTCCGATGGTTCAATCCATTTGTTCAATTGTATATTAATTCCGATGGTCTTTATAACCCGTATTATTGGTGGTATAAATTTCCCGTGGAGTTGTTCATGAATCGGCTGTCGATATTTCCTGCCTATTTCATCCTAGTGGGGATTACGTCTGGCCCCCAATTTTCCGAGTTAAACACATTAAATAATATATTTCTTCCATTCAGGTTGACGGGTTTTTTTTAAGCGTCCTTTGCTAACAAAGAACGCATTATGGTACCGTCGCGTTTGTCCGTCTGCGAGACTACTGGGCGGACATCGACGAAACAATAACCCGTCCTAGGACGGAATTGTTGCCCTAGTTCGGAAATGCAGCGATGATAGTATATTCTTGAAAAAATTTTGTTTGCGAGCAAACTTAAATCCAATTCTTACTTTCTCCATATATACGAAATATAAAGAAAGTATTGTTTTCATGAAACAAATCGAATTCGAAATTTCAACGGAAATATATGTTTTAAGGTCCACTGAACAAGTTTTGACTATTTTCTCGACGATGTCTGTCTGTCTGTATGTGATAGATATTTTTGTGGGCGCTCAAACTCATAAACTATTAGTTTGGTCAACGCAAAATTTTATATTTTACATTTTCATAAAAGTTGAAAGATCTGATTAGTTTTTAGTAAACATCGGTCGACCGGATGTGGGTGTTTTCTCTTGTCACTTATCCGTTATTTTAAAATATTTGCTTTAATATTTGATAAATGTAAAAATGTATTGGAATAAATGTTGTAGGAAATTTTATTTTCTACAACCTTTGTTTGAGTCATTTTTCCATATGATGCATTGTTTAAGAGATATATTATATTTTTAGCTGCCACCATCACACCACATACCGAAGACTATTGTTAACAATTGACGCTTGGTTACGTCTTAATAACGCTCCTTTTTCTTTACTTAATTGTCAACCGGAAGTAAATATTGACAACTATCCCAGAGCTAACAAAATGTAATCTGCCATATTATAATTGATAGTAGCTCAATAACTTTGGCCAAAACTAACAAAGGTGAAATACTCCTTTAGCCAATTGGCTAAAGGAGTATTTCACCTTTGTCTGCCATATTATGGAGAAAGTCATGTGTCATCAGTTTATTATTCATTAATTTTGGAAGATTTATTTTGCAAAACAACGTTCTTTGTAAACAATTCTTCCCCGGCGCCAAGCGATCGACCCTGTGCAGAATTTTCCTCAATTCAATACTTTTGCGTTGTTTCGATTTGTTTTGATCTCGGCAACGCAACGTACAAGCTGTGTCCGCGTGGGATGACGGGCTCTGTGCAATAGATGCCAACATGATCGTAAATTCGACCTTTGAGCTTTGTTGATTGTAACGGCAAAATGCTTCAATGGTGGGAAATTGTCGTCGCTTGAGAATGAATGGCAAATTGCTGTCGCTTGGAGCGATTTCGTTGTCACAATACCACGAATATTCATTTTCTTCCCATTCTATTGTATCGAACAAATTTCACGCGATATTTGCTGTTATAATAATGTAAATGTAACTGCCTTATCATAAATGCGCCAATAAATACAAAAAGTGTCTATAAATCATTTATAATTAGTAAGTTGTATCTGCACACCTTCTTCATTGTCGTTAAGTGAACAACCGAAAATAAAACAATATATTATGCACATTTTGCCGTAAATAGTTGTCGAACCTGCCGCACTATAAGAGCGGCGCCACATTCGAGCGTTCCGGAATGACAGATTAGGTATTTTATATAAGAGAATTTCGGATTTGTGTCTATAAATCGCTTACAATTAGAAAGTTGTGTCTGCATACCTTCTTCGTTGTCGTTAAGTAAACAACCGATAATAAGAGAATATATCGTACACTTTTGGTCGTAAATAGTTCTCGAACCTCCCGCTCTTTAAGAGCGGCGCCACATTCGACCGTTCCGGAATGACAGAATGGCAGATCTGGGATTTTATATAAGGTAATTATAATTAGGTATTTAGGACGTAAGGGCAAAGGAAATAATAAGATGATACAAATGGTCCACGCAGCATAATCGGGAGTGTCACTTTACTGGTGACAAAAAATGAACTTCTCTATATATATATATATATCGTAAAATATCACTTATAATAAAAAGAAGTTTCCAAAGAAAATTGTAAAACTTGTAACATAGCATATGTTTTCTTCAAAACAGCAGCCGATTTCAAGAGAATCAAACGAGAAAGTCGTAATTCACTTCGGACTTGGAAAACGTTACCCGTATTTCATAACCGTTGCCAAGGGAGGCAATCTTCGCAGCAACCGAAGTAAACAATATCTGCCGTAAACACCTAATTATTTTAATTTTCTTTAGCGCTCACGCAAAATTTGCTAAATTAAGGGAATTGGATTAGAGCTACGACTAGGGATACGAAAAAAGTATCGATACTTTACTCATATCGGCAATTTCCTTTCGATACCAAGTACTTTCGTACTCGATTCATTTCTTTCGATTTTTTAGTGATATCGGTACTTTCGGTCCGATACTTTTTCGGTATCGATACTTTTCATTCGATGCATCATACGATTACGGTATCGATACTTTCGTTTCGATGTCGTATCCCTAGCTACGACGATGAAATGTGCGTAAATACGTATGCACCGCGAAGATGTGGGCATTTGACGACAAAGGAATGTACGTGAAGACAAAGGTAAAATATTCTTACTATTCGAGTGAAGTAAGGTGATTGTCTATTGTTTCATTAGTTACAGACAATTAGGAAATAAATCAAGGAATAAAAAATTCGATGTTTTCTCGGCAAAATTATTGGCATAACGGTCTTGAATAACGATCTTTTTCGACACGACTACATAAATCGTACATTAAAACCTCTGCTTCGCATGTTCGCACGCATCATGCGTGCATCCTTCCTCACTCGTCGATACTGGTTTGTTTATAGCAACTAAACATCAACAATGGTCGTTTTTTATTTTCCCATTTCATTTTTTTAAGCATTCCCAATTTTTTTTTAACTAGACGCTTTCTATTCTTCCTCAGCCTTTCGGGACCTAAGTCTTTCTCACCACGCGCTCTCTCCCAAACCGTCATTTGTTAGGCGAATTCCTCCTACCTTCCCATCCCTGGCCATTTCGACTCACCCTCACCATCTCCTCCTCCTCTTCCTCTTAAATGCTTGACTGACGTTGTCCCATGCATTCAAATCGCACGATTTCGCCGCTTTGAGATGTAGGGGCGCCACCGTCAATTGCTCTCTCTCTCTTTCTCTCCTTCACTCTATCAGAAGTTCAATCTACAAATTCTCATTCTCCCTAACTTTTATTCTCTATCTCTCTTTGTTCACCGCCTCACCAGGACTTTCTCTTTTCCCTCTCTCCCTACCTATCTCTCTCTCTACATATCTTTTCCCGCTCTCTCTCCCCCCTGTCTTTCTCCCTCTTTCTCTCCATATCTTCCTCACTCTCTCCCACTCTTCTTCCCATTCTCTCCCTATCTCTCTCTCCCTCTCCCTTTCTTCCCTTCTCTCTCCCTCTCCATATCTTTTCTCCTCTCCCACTCTCTTTCCCATTCTCTCCATCTCTCCCTATCTCTCTCCTTCCTCCTATCTCTCTTTGTTCTCCGTCTCACCAGGACTTTCTCTTTTCCCTCTCTCCCTACCTATCTCTCTCTCCATATCTTTTCCCGCTCTCTCTCCCCCCTGTCTTTCTCCCTCTTTCTCTCCATATCTTCCTCACTTTCTCCCACTCTTCTTCCCATTCTCTCCCTATCTCTCTCTCCCTTTCTTCCTCTCTATCTCCCTCTATATCTCCATATCTTTTTCCTTCTCCCACTCTCTTTCCCATTCTCTCCATCTCTCCCTATCTCTCTCTCTTCTCCTATCTCTCTCCCTCTCTCTCCATCTCTTTTCCTTCTCTCTCCCACTCTTCTTCCCTTCCACTTAATCTTTCTCCCTATCTCTCTCTCACAAACATCCTTCCTCTCTCTCCCACTCTTACTTAAAAAAATATTCCTCATGATGAAATATCTCCCGGAAAAATGAATGTTTTTTCAAGTTGAGACGAAATGCTTGCAGTATGCAAGCACCTTCTACTGGTATGTTATATCCTCCTCTGTAAGGAACGTCTATATATAATGATATAATATATTATATTACATATATTACGTATATTCGAGTGAGGTGTGTTTTAAATAATCGTCGATTGTATTACCAATTACAAATGATCATGAATCAGTGACTCCAACAGCGTGCATGAGTCTTTAAAGGACGCCACTGCATCGCGTTGCGTGCTTCCTCTCCCCTCTTGTTCTCCATTCGAACAACACGGGAAATTGCGTACCACGATTTTCGTTCGAATTTTCAAATTATTCAAAATCCCCGTACAGATTAGAGACTCGAACCAAAGGCCGCAGAAGGGGGACCAAAGTTTCGTCTTCTTACGGCATAATTTCAGATGCGGACCAATGTTTTTTTCGAAATTGAGCGTTTTAACCGAAGCGTTTCAAAATTTCCTAACGGAAAATTTTTCGTTCTCATGCCGAGTCAATTGCTGTCGACTTTAGACATTATCGTAGCGTGAAAAATGACCAATACCTCTAACATGTCAGGAAAGTGTACAGTGTGTCAAAAATAGGAGAGTTTCACGCGATGGTATATTTGAAAATATGCGATATAATTTGACAGAACGCGCACTGTAAAATAAGTAAGCACCATGAACCGACTGCCTCTCCCCGTTTGCTAAATACGGCAAAATCATTATAATAGAAATTATATCAGGAAAATATGAAACCTTTATTTGCCCATTTATTTCCCAATCAACTGTATCTAATCCAATAATGGGAATAATTTTGAAACGAGAATAAGGTCTGCTATGACCGGGAATCGAACCCGGGTCTTCCACTTGCCGGGCGGATATTTTACCCCTGAACTATCGTAGCAGATCAATTTTCTCGTTTCTGAAGGCGGATGTTTTCTTGGTTGGGACGGAAATAGCCAAGCTAGTATCAAACTGCTACAACGGATGTCCTCGAAGAGATACAACGAAGAAAACTCCTCCCTCTCAAATGGTGAGATTTTCAAGCGAGAAATTGATGGAATAAAGCGATGTGAAGATACTTTACAGACAGGAGTAATCTGTAAAGTTGGGAATAATTTTGAAACCAGAAAAAAGTCTACTATGACCGGGAATTCAATCAATTTCTTGCTTGGTTGGTTGTAGCAGTTTGATACTAACTTGGCTATTTCCGTCCCAACCAAGAAAACATCCGCCTTCAGAAACGAGAAAATTGATCTGCTACGATAGTTCAGGGGTAAAATATCCGCCCGGCAAGTGGAAGACACGGGTTCGATTCCCGGTCATAGCAGACTTTATTCCGGTTTCAAAATTATTCCCAACTTTACAGCTTATGCCTGTCTGCATAGGATCTTCAGATCGCCTTATGCAATCAATTAATCCAATAATGGAAAATTATTCGGAACATACCTTATTTCAGTTTAGCATTCTAATATTTACGTACGGGTTCTCTTCTTCGTCGTAGATAATTCATTTCCCTTCCCTTACAAAGGTTCGCATGCACACGCGATGGAATTCCACCTATTTTGGTATTTATAACAGATCTTATTTACTACTGTAACCAATGAGATTGTTTTGTTTCGCAACAATTCGGTAGCTATGAAAGAATTTTTTTCAAGTCCAAAGCGAATCACGACATTCTTGTTCGTTTTTCTCGATAACGGCTTCTCCCGCGATAAAACGTTTGGGGAAAGAAATACTACATGTCGCCAGTTCTACAAGTTTAAATAAAAAAACTATTTTGACGTGACGGATAATTAACGAGACATGACGGAAAGTTTAATTTTCGTCATCGGCAAAGTGGTACCCCTGATTGCCTTGAGAGATTAATTTTTGTGGTTTTCTTATTGCCTATGACTGTAAGTCCTTAACGCCATATTTCACGAAAATCCGTTGGGTAGAAGAGCTGAGGACTAACACGATGTTGGACGAACAAACCGGAGCTAATGTGCGCGTATCCTGGAAACGAAACGCGCTTAAAAATGGTGGGTATGCTTATTAAATATCTAAGTGCAAAAAATATGGCGTTAAACGCTATAATATGTCGCGTTGAGACCACTCCTCTACGACCTTTCAGCTCCCAAGATCTACTTTTCGCTTGTAAATTTACCAAGGGTCGACCCAGGGGCGTATCTCTTTGACTGCGTGTGTGTCTTGGTACGAGAAATGCAATTGTACCGGGGGCGACCCCGCAAATGTAACCCAAACTTAGGAACCAGCGCCATAACACGTCCTGCTTAACATGCCCCACCAATTCGATGACAAACAACTTTTTATTTCAGTCAAACAGACCCGAATAAAACTTTTGAGTATTCGTTCTTAACGGGAGAATATTTTACTGCAATAAAATGTCATCAATAGCAAGAGCAAAAATCACGCTGCGAAGCATTATTCAACGAATTGATGGGAACCCACACACATATTTCCATTTATTCCTGCATTGTCATAATTTTTTATAACTTTTATTCCAATGCATTTTTACATTTATCAAATACTGAAGCAAATATTTTATAGAGGAAATTAGATCTTATAAAATTTTTACCCTATTTCATACCTAGTATAATATGGAGATATTGTTAAGCGAAAATAAAAAAAAATACCTTGCTATTGTATTGAATGTGATACTATTACATAAACTTGGTCAAAATACAAGTCAAATTACACACGTGACTTTCTCCATAATATGGCAGATTACATTTTGTTAGCTCTGGGATCGTTGTCAATATTTACTTCCGGTTGACAATTAAGTAAAGAAAAAGGAGCGTTATTAAGACGTAACTAAGCGTCAATTGTTAACAATGGTCTTCGGTAGGTGGCGTGGTGGTGGCAGCTAAAAATATAAGATATCTCTTAAACAATGCATTATATGGAAAAATGAATCAAACAAAGGTTGTATAAAAAAGAATTTCCTACAACTTTTATTCTAGTACATTTTTACATTTATCGAATATTAAAGCAAATATCTCAAAATAACGGATAAGTGACAAGGGTAAACACCCACTTCCGGTCGACCGATGTTTACCAAAAACTAATCAGGTCTTCTAACTTTTATAAAATTATTGAATATAAAATTTTGCGTTGACATGTATCATAGCGCCGATTCCGACGACATTCAATGGGGATTGATTTTCCACACTTCAAGAGAATTGGATAAACGCTTTAAATGGGAATGAATGTAATATGTTGCGTACTATTGTTGTTTTCAACCATCTAGGTAAACATGCGTTGACGTTTCAATCCCGTGACAAAATTTCCCATTTATTCCTGTATTATTATTGTATTATTTTTCAGTGTGATACATATTCGTTAAAAATATCTTGATCTGGAGACTGGGTTTGTTTATTGACGTGTTTAGATCTTGGTGCTTGGTGCATGGTGACAACTCGTAATCTCAAATACGGGATTTGCTCACAATATTTCGTAATAAAGTCGCAATATATTCCGAAGAAGTGAGTCAACGTAACGTTCTAAGAGAACCAAGTCTAGAATTCCGACGGAACGACCGAAAAATATACGAGATCACTCCAAAATATAATCAAAACGCGTTTTCTCCCGACATTTCTTTCGAAATGGCGAAATTTCCACTTTAGGAAAAGCCAAAGATTTGTCTTCCTTATTATACAAATCCCCGAGATATAATTGCATCGAGGCCCGAAGCGTTCTCCACGTATGGTGTACGTAACCCACATAAATGCAGCCTCAGGACTCCTGAGAAACGATAAATGTCTTTATTTTTATATAAAAAAAATCGTTAATGAAGATTATCTCGAGGAAAAGAAGAAAATTAAGGTTTTTTTTTTGATTCGAATTTCAGGAGACGTGTAGCTTCTTGGAACCAATAAGAGATGGCGCCTAAGGCGACTCGTAAAATAAGGGCAACCACGAGGATAATAAATACTTTCTCAAGCCGGCGAATATCTGCATTAAAACCACAAGGTCAGCTGCTTAGAGAGAGAGAGAGGGAGAGAGACGGTCTGTTGCATTCTCCGTATGTTATAGATTACTTTTCTACAATGCACGCCAGCAAACATGTACGTTTGTATATATTCTAATTTTTGAATCAATTTAATTTTTTTCTCTCTCTCTCCATACATACGTAGTATAGGGGAAAGTATTGTTTCCATGGAAAAGATCGACTTCGAGATTTCAACGGAAATACACGTTTTGAGGTTCCCTTAAACACGCTTTGACCATTTCCTCGATGATGTCTGTGTGTGTGTATATGATAGCTTTCTGTGGGTGCTCTAACTTAAAAACTATTAATCAGGTCAACGCGAAATTTTATATTTAGCATTTATATAAAAGTCAAAAGAACTGATTAGTTTTTGGTAAAAATCGGTCTACCAGAAGTGGGTGTTTACTCTTGTCACTTATCCGTTATTTTGAAATATTTGCTTTAATATTTGATAAAGGTAAAAATGTGCTGGGACAAAAGTAATAGGATATTTTGTTTTCTACAACCTTTGTTTGAAACATTTTTCCATATAATGCATTGTTTAAGAGATATCTTGTATTTATAGCTGCCACCACCACGCCACCTACCGACGACTATTGTTAACAATTGTCGCTTAGTTACGTCTGAGTAATGCTCCTTTTTCTTTTCTTAATTTCCAACCGGAAGAAAATATTGACAACGATCCACGAGCTTACAACATATAAACTGCCATATACATATAGAGAAAGTCACGTGTTGGTTTTACAGCATAATATACTAATTGGAGATTATAATTTCAATTGTATTTTGACTA
The DNA here is from genome assembly GCA_028673005.1 of Tanypteryx hageni. Lineage (NCBI taxonomy): Eukaryota > Metazoa > Arthropoda > Insecta > Odonata > Petaluridae > Tanypteryx > Tanypteryx hageni. The sequence goes on along the minus strand of CM054119.1, from coordinate 17,884,744 downwards.
AGTTTATGTAATAGTATCACATTCAATACAATAGCAAGGTATTTTTTTTTTAATTTTCGCTTAACAATGTCTCTATTTTATACTAAGTATGAAGTGGAGTAAACAATTATAAATTCTAATTTCCTCTATAAAATACGTCGATATGATTTGTCCAGAAATTATTGCGAATGCTGTGACGATGAAAAATGCGGTGGGGTGAAACCCATTAGTCGGTTCTGACATCTGTCGAGAAAAGCAGAACTAAAAACTCTTAACTACAGAAAAATAAGCAATTACTGAATCGAATAACTCCAAAATTATATATTATTTTTTGCTAATTGATAAGTTAATTATTATGGTATGCATATATTGTATAAATATATATCTTTTGAATTTTAATTTACTGTATGAGTCGAATTTACTTGTGTGCTCGTCACTGTAGCGGTAGTCCCCATCTGGCTTCGGCTAAGTTGCTACATTGGAGGTTAAATAAATCACACTCTACAAAACACATATTCTTTTGGTCACTTTGACCTTAACGCCCAATATCTCAGCTGTTTCATCAGCCAGGTAAACCAAATTTGGTAAAGACTCCCGATTTTTTCCTTAGGAAAATTAGAAAATTTTATAATGCAACAAACTAGCTCACTTTATCACGTACGACTGTGGCGCCGCCCTTGCAAAAGCCGTTGTCGAAGCGCGGGAGAATCGGGAACTATTTATGACTCAATATAACGCTATTTTCAACACACTTTCCGAGTGTAGAAAATCGAAAATCCGTAGGAATGTTCGATTCTTGTGGCGAGGGAAATTTTCGAAAGACAATACCAAAAAAGATACCCAAGCTTTCGTTCATTTGCTCGTAAAAATTAGAAAAATTTGATCCTCGATCATGAAACTGGGACTGTTTTAAATAAAATGAAACAAAGTTTTTTATCCTTATCGCCGCTCGTCTCCAACAGTCCGCAAAATGCTCGATTGTTACGCTTAAATGACATATATTGGCATAATTTATAGATTGCACGAGGGGTTGCCATGGCAACCATGCCAGTTGCCATGGCAACCACGCCATTGTTGCAAACGAGACCCCATTACAGTCTCAGTAAGTGATTTCATGTTAAATATAAGAAAAAATATAATCGGTTAATGATGTATATGGGTTTTTATGGCAGTAAATGAATAATTCGCGAATCCGTTCGCAAACAATCGAGAAAAAACAGTCCATTAGTTCGCATGGAAACGGAAAAAAACGGATAACTTACGACAACAAAAATATACCTAAAAAAAAAAGTTTCGCTAGCCCCACGATCTTCATCTGTTTTCTTTTTTCCCTTTTTTTCCCCAAGCGAGCAAAAACGCCCTCGAAAGGTAATTTTAGTTATTCAACCGTTTTAATCCTTCCCATAGATATATCTCTCTATCTCCATAAATATGTTTTTAATCCTTATTCCTGCTAGAATTTCCTATATACTGCTCTCCTTCTCCCCCCCCCACTCTCTCTCTCTTTACCTTTTTCGTCCAACGCTAACGACGGCCATCTTTTCAGTTAAGAGCGCCGACGTTGGCGGCGCTGCAGTCTGCGGTATACACTTAAGACTGTGAGTGAAGCTGGACATTATCAAAAGGAGGTGGGGTGGAGATAGCGAGGGTTGGGAGAGAGAGAGAGGGAGGGAGAGACCGGAGGGGGAGAGGGGGGAGAGAGGGGGAGGGGAGGTAAATTTAGGAATATCGCTAAAGACGGAGGGGTAGCCAGTGGGATGAGAACCATATAAGTGTGTCGGAAATTGAGAGAACAGCAGCGCCAACGTTAAAACTAGAGAATAAACGTCTTTTAACGAATGAAAATTGGGGAAGAAAGAAGAAGGTCCGAACAGAACTCACGATAACTATTTTATATCTTATCATTTATTTAATATTTACATCGGCTTTAATAGCTTTAGTGTCTTCGCGGATATATATATATATAGGTCTCTGTGTTCCAAAATTTCGTAATTTAGCGTTGTAAAATGCTACGAATACATCCAATCGGAATATTAAATTGATCACCCGTATTTGCGCGGAAAAAATTACGAATTAGGATACTAGTAGAAGGTGCTTGCATACTGCAAGCATTTCATCTCACCTTGAGAAATCATTCATTTTTCAGACAGATATTTCATCGTAAGTAATATTTCTTTAATTCTAAGGATTTCCTATCTGGTTAGGTTTTCGTTTTATAATTGTGGAAAAATAACGGAGCAAAACAATCCCTAATATTTGCAATTTTAGGAATATTTTACTATTCCCACATTGAGTTAATAATTTCTGCCAAATTTTAAATTTATAGTTCAATTAGAAGTGAAATAACATTTAACTAATAGTTTAAATTTGAATAATTTTAAACGGCCAAAATAACAATTTTATGGATAAATGTTTATTCGTTTACATAGGCTAACTTATAAATAATTTAAAAATTTCATCTCCGTAACTTGGGGCGCAGTGCCTAAGCATCTACCAATATGTTTAAACTTTAAGAATTTTTAACTGGAAAACAAAATAAAAATATCAAAATTTTTATCATCCCTGTTTCGTATTTTTACATACCCTACCTCTAATAATAATTTCAGCTTCGTAGCACATTAAAAATACAGAAACCTTGAAAATTCGTCTAAGCAATTGCGAATTTTTAGCGGCCGCATTGTTGCACCTTTTTAAGATTTTCGTTTTTTATAGTCGGTTTTGGATAAAGTCCCACCTAGGAAAAAAATTTCGAATCTCCAGCTCATCTGGAAGTGCCTAATAATTAGTATCCTCCTATATGTTATATCCTCTTCCTCCTCCTCCTCTGTAAGAAACGTCTATATATAATGATATCGAGAATATATCGAATGCGAGTCCAAAAATAGCTGTTGCTACGGCAAAACTCTCGTAATGAGTGATAAAAACTGCAAAATCGGCAGTATTTACGCGAAATTCTAAGAAATACAATCGATATACCAAATTCTACGATATAAATTAGAATCTTCATTCCTTTCCTCAGAGAATAGCACAAATAATGCTCCTATATTACAATTCTAAGATATTTTAATGTGCGAGAGAAAATTACCCTGCATTACCCTGTATTTCAGATTTCTCATGTAAATCAAATGGGAAGGATAGTTCCCGGAATCGAACCCGGGACTTCAATATTCGCAACAAAAACTATCCTCGGGAAATCGGCCCATGTAGCAAGTGATTTCCACCGAGTTTTATGAAAATCGGTCCGCTGATTCAAAAGTTAATAGGGGGAACGGACAGACAGACAGTTGGACGGACAGGCAGACAGGCACAATGACAAAACTATAAACCTATTTCCATTCCGGAAAGCAGGCTAAAAACAGGCGAGCCTCGATAAATTGAACTTGTCCTGTGTCAGAAAATAATGAATATGCATATTACTTATTATCAGCCTCCATAAATCATTTTTATTGGTTGCGTCAAGCGTAATGCTCGATTGCGACGCCACTCTTAAAAGGGCGGGAGAATTGAGAACTACGGTGGAACTTTCATAAGTCGAACTTTAAAGGAAACAAAAAAATATTCGTGTTATAGAAAATTCGACTTATAGAAATTCGTTTTTTTTGACCGGCAAAATAAATTCACTTCGAGTTATGGTAAATTCGAGTTATAAGCGTCCGAGCTGTAAAAAGCTCCGCTGCATATATGACTTAGTGTAGTGATATTTTTAATAAACTTTCCTAGTTGGTATGTGATCGAAATTCGGTAGGAATGTTTGATTCTTATAGTAAAAGCGCACTTAGGGAAAAAATCTCCAAAAAAGTCCCGGGTTTGACTCCAGTAGATAAATTTTACTTTCTCCATATACGAAGTATTATAGAGAAAGTATTGTTTCCATGAAAAAAATCGAATTCGAGATTTCAACGGAAATGCATGTTTTAAGGTCCCCCGAACACGTTTGGACTATTTTCTCGATGATATTTGTGTATCTGTTTGTCTGTATGTGTTAGGTTATTGTGGGCGCTCTAACTCAAAAACAATTAATCAGGTCAACGCAAAATTCTATATTTAACATTTTTATAAAAGTTAAAAGATCTGATTAGTTTTTGGTAAAAATCGGTAAACCGGAAGTGGGTGTTTCCTCTTGTCACTTATCCGTTATTTTGAAATATTTGCTTTAATATTTCATAAATGTAAAAATGTGTTTGAATAAAAGTTGTAGGAAATTTTATTTTCTACAACCTTTGTTTGATACATTTATCCATATAATGCATTGTTTAAGAGATATCTTATATTTTTAGCTGCCACCACCACGCCACCTACCAACGACTATTGTTAACAATTGACGCTTAGTTACGTCTTAGTAACGCTCCTTTTTCTTTTCTTAGTTGTAACCGGAAGTAAATATAGAGCTAACAAAATGTAATTTGCCATATAAGCATGGAGAAAGTCATGTGTTGCCCACATGAGCTTATGCATAGGGATTTTCCTATAATTTTTTGGCCGAAGGAGTTTTCCACCACTGAGTTAATATTTATTGTTTACTTTTCAGTGAATATAAAAGTTGATTTCATTAATTTAAAAAAATCCAATTTGAACTTAATACTTAATTCACGCAGACCCGTCATGTTTCTCGGATAATTACGCTGATATTACCTTATATATGAAAGGCTAGTGTCTGATTGACCGTTTATACGCCGACGTCATCAATGGCACGTTTTAACGCGGTTTTTAACAAACTTCCCGATAAGGTGGAAGGTTGAAATTTTCGCGGGAATGTTTGGTTCAGATTTAAAAATCAAATGACCAAAAATAAACGCGAAAAAAGACCCCGGTTCGACTCCAGAGTGGGGCGATTTTCATTTCCCGCGAGACGACACGTAAAAAGCGACTTTTTCGAAGCGCGGGCTTGTATCCTTTTGGAAATTTAAATTAGAAATAATTGACGTACGGACTTCAAATTTAAACTATGTTTTAGGAATATAAAGGAAGTGTCTTGTTCTATTCGTCTTTTTTCGCCCTGCCGTCCGAAATCTCTCACATTAAACATTTAAATCACATATTTTGGGAAAATATCGGCTTTTAAACGGGACGTTGCCTTGCCGACTATATCATTGTTAAACTTTGAAAATCAATTGTTGTCTCAACACGCGTACGTGTGTTATATACGAGTGCATAGACTGCCTTAAATTATTGTAGAATTTTTCGCGAAATAACGTAATCCTAATGGGATTTGTTATATAGTTTGGATTCTATTGCCTATCTAAACGACTATAGAGATGTAGAGTAAGAGAGAGGGGGGTGTGGGGAGGGAGGGAGAGGAAGGAAGGTACATAGAAAGTAAGGGCGGTGCAGAATTAGTCTATTTTTCCAGAGAAGGAGAGAGAGAAAGGAGAGGGAGGGAGGGAGGGAGGATGAGAGGGAGGGAGGGAGGATGGGAGAGATAGAGGATGGGAGGGAGGAAGAATGGGAGGGAAAGAGGATGGGAGGGAGGGAAGATGAGAGGGAGGGAGGATGGGAGGGAGGGAGGATGAGAGGGAGGGAGGATGGGAGGGAGGGAAGATGGGAGGGAGGGAGGATGGGAGGGAGGGAAGATGAGAGGGAGGGAGGCTGAGAGGGAGGAAGGATGGGAGGGAGGGAAGATGGGAGGGAGGGAGGATGGGAGGGAGGGAAGATGAGAGGGAGGGAGGATGGGAGGGCCGGAGAAAGGATGGGAGGGAAGGAGGAAGGATGGGAGGGAGGGAGGGAAGATGAGAAGGAGGGAGGCTGAGAGGGAGGGAGGATGGGAGTGAGGGAGGGAGGATGGGAGGGAGGGAAGATGGGAGGGAGGGAGGATGGGAGGGAGGGAAGATGGGAGGGAGGGAGAATGGGAGGGAGGGAGGATGGGAGGGAGGGAGGAAGGGAGGATAACTAGTATAAAATCCGGTCAATATGACAAAACTTTTTGTCTTCATTTTTCCTCAGACTTATAATAGGCAAAAACATCCCCTGAAATGATCCAGTTTCGACTCAAGTAGATAAGAAAATAATAAAATCACTCATACTTAATTTGAATAAAATCCGTCCAGCGATTTAGGAGATGAAAGTTACGACGGACGGACCAGACGCTTCCATAAGGCGTTCCGCTATTTCCGCTTCGCTGGTAAAGAACGCCTGAAATTTTATATTATACTTTTATGTTAAAGGGACAACAGGTGATCAATTGTTGTTAATACTCTATCAAACGGAACTGGGTATTTACTTTAGTCACTTTATCCGATTTGTTGAAATATCTGGTTTAATACTTCATGAATAAATGCTGTAGAAAATTTAATTTTCTACAACTTTTATTCGAAATATTTTCCGAGATATTGCATTGTTTAAGAGATATTTAAAAAACTATATTCTTCTGCGGCTACAATCACGCCACCTACCGGCGATTATTGTAAGCACTTGGAGCTTAGTTGCGTCTTAGTAACGCTCCTTTCTTGTATTCTTAATTGTTGGAGCTTCCTGGCTATATCCAATATCAGAAGGCTGTGGTTTGAGTTTATTTCTGTTCTTTTTAAAGCTTAAAATTTTCTCGCAGTTTTTTTAAATGTTTATCGTCATTTTAACCTGTTTAAAATTTTTAGAATTATTACAGGCACGTGGAAAATCATTCGATGGCCACGCCAGATTCTTTAGATAAAAAAAAATTTGCACTTATCTGACCAGGATTTGTGTTTTGTTTAAAAATATAAACTTCCGTCTTGCTGCTATAGAACTGTTCACTTCCGCGAAAGATAATCTATCCAACATCAGCTCCTTCATTTACAAAACGCTTTACCTATTTGGGCTATCCAATAATTATATACTTGCTATAATTATATATTATCTAAATTACGATTTTAGAAAATTACAAACAAGCGTAAAAATTTTTGGATTTCTGTGAATAATGTGGTGACATATTTTTGTTTAATCCATTATACAAACCGTCTAAACTATAGTTAATCCCTATTTGATTTCGATTGTCGCGGTTTTATAAAAAGTACTACTGAATATCATTTCAATAATCTTATCGGAAATGGTAAAAAAAAATTTCTATATGAATATGTGACAGAAAATCGGCACAAACCTATGAATAAATCGTCATGATAGATAAGCTGTTCGTAGATAGGTCGATGAATGTTCATGGTTAAATCTGGTCCTCCACATGTTCACACACACAAGTTTCTACCCGATAGAATTTGCTTGGTTGTGTCTCAGGTTCAACCCTCGACTGTGGCGCCGCTCTTAAAAAGCCGTCATAAAAATAGCGGGAGAATCGAGAACTATTTATGACCGACTCCAACGCCATTTTTGACGAACTATCCGAGTGGGTAGAAGATTTAAATCGGGTGGGAATGTTTGAATCTTATAGCTAATGCCACTTAATAGGAAAAAATCCCCAAAAAAAGACAGGGTTAGACCCCCAGGAGGAAAATACCATGACCTCAAAGATAGCACGGAACAAGATGGAAAAGAATACTCCATAATTGGAATACGCAGAGATTTTCAAAGGCGTTCCTAACGGGAAGTACGCATGAAACGGCGTCGAAAGGCTGGACTATTCTCGAATTTTTATCTCCAAAATTATAAGTCGTAATTACATGGCCTTGGGAACTATCTTGTTGTAAATTTCATTCTCTATCCGAATAAATTTTTTAATTTACAGGTACCTCACAGATCGTGTGATAAGAGAGAAACATATGGATTCTTAACGTCTGTTCTCTGAGAGAACCGTCTTGGCGATCGATGTGAACAAAATACGAGATGTTTTTCACGGGACATTCTCGAATTTTTATCCCCGTAACTATAAGTCGTAATTATATGGTCTCGGGGATTATCTCGCAGTAAATATCGTTGTATATCCGAACATATTTTTTAAATATATACCTATCGGATCATATGAAAGAATGGGAGAGAAATATATGGATTTTTAAATTGCTGTTTTCTTACGAAACCGTCTTAGCGACAGATGCAAACAACATACGCCAAGTTTTGCTCGGGATTTTCTAGAATTTTTATCTCCGAAACCATAACCCGTAATTATGTGGCCTCGCGGACTTTCTCGCGGTAAATGTTGTTCTCTATCCGAATAAATTTTTTAATCTATAACTTACGGATCGTATAAGAGCTAGGGAGAGAATAGTAAGATGTTTCAATGCAGCATACCGAATGTTCTAATCGGCGGATTTAGTTGAAAATCACAATTGGGCGATGAGTTTTAATAACGATCACTCACACTTAATTAAATTAAGATACGTCCATCGCTTCAGGAGATGAAAGTTGCGACGGACGGACGGACGGACCAGACGTGCCCCATAAGGCTTTCCGATACTACAGTTTTCCTGATAAAGGACGCCTGAATATCAATTCGGCGTCGCGAAATTTTTCGTTCTTTCTTTCGTAAAAATACGAGGGATATTGACCGTTGGATCTTCAAACGGGGAGCGTTTTAAAGGAAAATGAACGAAGCGTCTTATTCTTATTGTCCAATTGCCTCCCACAGTCCGCAAAAAACATCTGAATTTACCGTTTAAATGAATTATTTCGGCAAAATTTATCTATTTCACGAGGATTTGGCGGTGCCATTGTTGAAATCGAGACCCCCTACTGTCTCAATACACATATGAATAATATATACGTATAATTATCTTCCTTCCGGTTATAATGACTGTTTCTTTTACTAGTATATATATATATATATATATATATATATATATGTATATATATATATATATATATATATATATATATATATATATATGTATATATAAGATTATAAATAGCTGTGTCTTACATAATAAATACAGGACACCCATAATGAAAATATTGAAGACGGTACAGGGCTATATAAAATTGCTTTTTTAAATTATCTACAATTAACATACGAGGTCCGGACACGCGCCGTACTGTGGATAAAAGAATGAAATTTATTTTTCCCGAAGACAAAATTCAAAACCATGCCGAATTTGCGTAAAAATTTGATTTTAATCATAAAACCATGAAAAGATTTTCGGTTTTCAACAATGGAAAATATTAACTACCCGTAGCAACTACTTACTTATCTTTCAAACGGAAATTGATTTTCCACATTTCAAGAGGTTTGATTTATTGCTTGGACTGCATTAAAATCCATTTGATTTCATCCAAAGACGCATGCATACGATGACGACGTGATGATTTAAAAAAAGTTTTTTTTATCCGATTACGCACTAAAAGGCAGGGATGAAGATGCAGTAATCCTAACACGAAAAATATCCTGATTTTTGCATAAATTTCGGTGTAACATATAGGCTGTTGTCTTAGCGATTATTATAATTACTGCTTTGGAAGGGGGATCTTGGCCACGGAACTTCAAATTGGAAAACTTGGACGCGAAGCCGATTGCCAGAGAATTTAGAAATTCCGGATAGATGCCTTCGTTTCGCTGAAAATAAAAAAAATATCATCTTAATTAAATGAGCAGTTCAAATGCTGTCGCGTTGGTTTATTTACGAGTTTAGATCTTGATACACGGTAGTTTCTTTAGCGATTGCTGTAGGAAATCACCGACAACTCGTATATGTATATATAACCATTGTTGGTTTGTGATCATTTACTGCAGCGCCATTTCTAAGGCGTGGAAGAAATGCGAACGAACACAAGACTGCTAATATTTTAGTTAGCTTTTTGTTTACCTTAACGACGGAATAACTCGGTAAGTACCTTTTGTGTTTCACACTATGTAGGGTAATTTGTTTGAAGATGATAATAGGTACATATTGTGTATTGCATATATATACATACATACATACATACATACATACATACATACAAACATACATACATACATACATACATACATACATACATACATACATACATACATACATACATACACACACACATTTATACGGAATCAATATTATATTTGTGTATACTATTAGCCCTCATCTTTTTCCCTCTACTTTCTTATCTTCTATCTCCCTCCGCTTTCTCTCTCCCCCTCCGCACCTCCGCCCTATCCCGTCCAATCATATTTTCTCACTTTCTCTCCCTCCTTTAATTCCACCCCCTCCCTCCTTCCACGCTCCGCCATTTTGCAAGCCGGGTAGTTAACACGTGTTAAACATAAAGAGGACAAGACAGCTTCTTTCCTTCCCCTTCCATTCCCCCCCCCCCTTCCCTTTCCACTCCCCCCCCTCGAGAGCATTATTCCCCCCTCCCTCCCTCCCTCTCTCTTTTCCCTACCCACAATTTTCCCCTTACCCTGCTCGCCGCTGTCCCTATACACTCATATCGCAAAGGGGGCTCGACCACTTATTTCACGACCTCCCCTCCCCCCTCTCTCTCTCTCCCTCTCCCTCCCTCTCTCCCTCCCTCCCTCTCTCTCCCTCTGGCTCCCTCCATTTATACCTCACTACACCTCTGCCTTCCTATACATATTGTTCTATTCATCTCGTCCTCTTTACCTGCCCCTCGCCCTCTGTCCCTGCCTCTCTCTCTTATTCCTGTTTCTTTTCCCCTCTCTCTTCTCATTCACTTCATATCTTTATCTTGACTTCGTTCTCTTTATCTTTCTCTTCATCTCATTCTCTTCGTCTCTTTCCCTTCATGTCTTTCCCTTCACCTACTGCTCTTCGTCTCTCCCTCGGTCTCTTTTCATCACTTTCTCTCCATCTTACTTCTATTCGCCTCTTTCATTCCCCCACTTCTTCTCTTCTTCTCCTTCTCGTCAACTCTTTCTCTTCCTCTACTCCTCTTAATGCATTTATTTTCATTTCTTTTATTACCCTACTTCTCTTCATCTCCTTCTTGTTCTCTTTCTCTACTTTTCTCCGTCTCTATTATTCCCCTTCATCTGTTTCTCTTCGTCTACTTTTCTTCATCTCTTTCATTCGCCTACTTCTACTCACCTGTTTCTCTTCATCACTTTCTCTTCGTCTACTTTTCTTCATCTCTTTCATTCGCCTACTTCTACTCACCTGTTTCTCTTCATCACTATCTCTTCGTCTACTTTTCTTCATCTCTTTCATTCGCCTACTTCTACTCACCTGTTTATCTTCATCACTTTCTCTTCATCTACTTTCCTTCATCTCTTTCATTCGCCTACTTCTAATCACCTGTTTATCTTCATCACTTTCTCTTCATCTACTTTCCTTCATCTCTTTCATTCGCCTACTTCTAATCACCTGTTTATCTTCATCACTTTCTCTTCATCTCTTTCCCTTCATCTCCTTCTTTTCCTCTACTCCTCTTAATCTTTTTCTTTTCATCTCTTTCTCTACTTATCTCCATCTCATTCATTCCCCTACTTCTCTTCATCTCTTTCTCTTCATCTACTTCTCTTCTTCTCTTTCATTCCCCTACTTCTTCTCTTCATCTCTTTCCATTCATTTCTTTCTCTTAATCCGTTTCTTTAAATCTCTTTCTCTTCCTCTATTCTTATTCTTCTTTTCCTTTTCCACTCCTTTGCTATCTGTCTCTCTTCCTCTCCTCATTTCTCATCTTCCTCTCTTCTCTTCCACTCTCCCTCTCTTCCTCTTTATCTACTTTTCTTATTTTCCTTCTCCTCCTCTCTCCCTCTCTCCATCTCTGCCTGTTCATCTTTCTCTATTCTGTTTCTTTAACTGTCTCTTCCTCGCTTTATTCTATCCACTATCTTCCGCTCATCCTCTCGCGTTTCTTTCTCTTCTTCACTGCATTTTTCTCTTTCTTCCTCACTCCCTTCACCTCTCTTTTTTATCTTATCTTTTTCTCTTTCCATCTCTCATCCTCTCTTCATTTCTCCATCTCCCTTTCTTCCCTTGCTTTCTCTTCCACCCTTTATCTCCTCGATCACTTCCTCTCTTTCTCTCCCTCACTTTCTCCCCTTTCACTTCCTCGCTCTTCGTCTTTCTATCCCTTCCCCTTTCTCTTACTGACTCTCTTCTTCCCCTTCTCGTCCTCTCTCTCTCTTTCTCTCTACATTACTCTCCCTCTCTCTCTCACTCTGGCTCACTCCATTTATACCTCACTACAGCTCTGTCTTACTATCCATATCGTTCTAGACATCTCGTCTCCTTTACCTGCTTCTACTCTACTCTATTCATCTTTCACTTTTCCTCTTTCTCCATCTTTATCCCTCTTTCTCTCTTTATCTTACTCAAATCCTTTCTCTCTTCCTCTTTCCTTCTTACTCTCTATTCCTCTTTCTTTCTTCCTCTTTCTCTCCCTTCCTCTCTCTTCCTCTTTCCTCCTTACTCTCTATTCATCTTCCTATTTCTCTCTTTCTCCAACTTTATTC